>OU343222.1:153628567-153753102 GCA_910596185.1 Chrysanthemum makinoi
AGGGATGAAATAAGAAATTATCTCAGAGTAGTAGATTTTGAATATTCCAAAGAAGATACTGACATGAAGATGAACAGATCTCAGATTAGTGCTTTTGAAGTTGTGAAATCCAAAGAAGGAGATTATCTGATATTTCATAAAGAAGATGAAAGTTTCAGAGTATTCAATAGATTATAGGATTTATTGCACATTATAGATAGAGTGGATCTATGCTATTTATATCATGTGGTGAAAGCTTACTTTGAACATAATCCATTAGAAGGGATTGGTTTAGTTTTACTTGGAGATCTCACAACCGCATGGGAAACTGAAGAAGAGAGCACTGATGATATTTGGAAGAATCAAGAGAATTGGGAAATTGTTAGCGGAGATTTTTGAAGAATCTGGTGTTCATGTTTTAGAGCTCGAAAATGGTACAATGATACACATGTTTGCAAATAGAAGATACCCTCTTATTGTTGAGCTTATGAGAAGGATGCTAGAGCATGGAATGGAAGTAGAGGAGGATAATGAAATTGCTTGCATGGTCATTAATCTGTTTATCAACTAGACTACTATTGCTGATGAGGATGAATGACTGGTATGAATCTTATTTGAATAAATTACTTTTGATAAATCAAGACTTTATTCAAAGTCTGCTGATCAAACAAGTACTTTCATTAAAGTATTGCTTGCAGTTTTTAACCAGTTAAGTGATTTTTGAAAGAAACCTTTTGTTAAGTAACAAATATTTTGAAACAAAGGTTGAATAAAATAAATAGTTTTTGAGATGGCAACATCAATAGGTCATCAATCCACCATGGTTACAAAAGGATTGACTAATCCATGAGCAAACGGCTCGGTAAAGATATTTCAAATCCGTTTTAGTTGACAACTTGCTAATAAGTTGTATGGTAATCAACTCACCATATCGGTTAATGTGAAGAGTTGGCTAGCCCACAAGAAAATGGCTTGTGGTAAAGGCGGTGGAAAAACCATTATTGGTAATTAGTTCACCATTAGATAAAAGAACTAACTAGTCCAAAAGGGTACAACTTTTGGTAAAGACAACTCAAATATGTTGATAGTTGATGATTTGCTAAAAATCATATGGTTATCAATGTACCATGGTCTTACAAACCAAAACATTTGGCTACTCCAGAGTTAATGGCTTTGGTAAAGAGATCTAAATCCATTAAATTTTCAATGATTCACCTCTCACAGGAGTTAACACACGTGGAAGTGATGAGAATAGTATGCAACTTAAACTGAATTAATGTACAAATTGTCATATGTTGTTGTGTTGTTGAAAAGATGGAGCTTATTGGATGATCTTTGTAAAAGAATAATTCTAAGAGATACTTTGACAAGCACAGACACTACAGAGATACAATCCAAAGACTAAGAAACAATATGTCCTTAAAGATGAAGTTTAAAAATAAATTCACAAAAAGAACTTGAAGTCAAGCTAGTAGAATTCAAGTTAGGGGAGGATTGTTGGGATATGAAAGTCTGAAGATTGACAAAGTATCTGAAGATTGATAAAGTCTTGGAAAAGTCAAAGAGTCAAAGTACCGCTAAAGATAAAGTCGAGTAATCTGCACATGAAAGTCAAAGTACTGCAAGAACAAAGAATTGTTATATTCGTTTATAGAAAGTATTGTAACTCTAGAATATTCTGTATTAGATTACTTGTCGTACAAGGATACAAATTGTAAACCGACTAGGGTTATCCTTGAGCCTATAAAAGGACCCCTAGATTGGCATTAGATGTACGAGTTCATAAGTTTTAGAGAAGTTCGATATTCTTAGAGTTGTTAAAGTATCTGCATAATAAGTAGATTTAGAGTTAATAATAAAAGTTATTCTTCTTAGCTTTGTTAAGTAAATTCCGCATACTTATTAGAGTTTACTATGTGTTTCTTTGTTAATAACTTAGGATTTATCCGAGGTTGTTAAACCTTAAACAAGCTATTTAAGTTAGTTTGGTTAGAGTACATCAATCCAACACAAAGGATAGAGGGAATGAACGCCTCACAAAGAAAGGTTAAGCCTTGTAGGTAACTTATCCAAACAAATTCTCCAACCGAAAATATTAATTTAATTTGAACCACATTAACCCATCTAGTAGGAACATCCGCCTTTGGCAACAACGAGTCGTAAATAAAGGAGCGAGCTGACTTCATCGAAAAATCGCCCGATGACTCTAAGGTCCAAACCCAACGATCGTTACTTTGAGAAAGAATAACATGAGATAAACTGTTTCAAGTGAAAGTGTACTGAGCTTCTTCAATTCCACCTCTAGGAACTCTTCTAAAGGAAGATATTAGGGACGATCCCTCATCTTTCTGCGCAGTGAAATATTCTTGTCCAACTCCAACATAAAAAGTCTTGGGTAAATGAGATTTAAAGGAGAATCCAAAGCCGCCAGATCTTCCCAGCGAAGAAGTTTCACCATTACAAACTTTTTTTCTTCACAAAAGAAAGAAGATCAATACCTTTAATAGATAGACATTTGGCTTCGTGAATAATGTCAAGCCAAGGGGAGTTGCGCCTAGGTAAGGAAGAGTTTTCTAGCGCACCTTTCCTGCCATACATGGACTGAATGAAACGAACCCATAAGGAGGAATCTTGGTAGATGAAGCGCCATATCCACTTGAAGAGAAGGGCTCGGTTAATGGAAAAAAAAACTTGAGACACCAAGCCCTCCATTTTTCTTAGAAGCTAAAATCTTGTTCCAGCCAATCAACGCGAGCTTTCTATCACTATTAGCCACACCATTAAAAAATTCATTTAATCGATTCCAAAAAATTAAGAACGTGCATAGGACATTTGAAGATGGACATATGGTACAATGGTAAGGAACTTAAGTCTGATTTAATTAAGGTGAGTCAACCACCAATGGAGAGAGAGCTTTAAGTTTCCATTCGATAAGCTTGAGAGGAAAGCTTTCCAATGACATCTTCAAAGAACTACGTCTAGACATCAAACCACCCACTTTAACACCAAGAAAATTAAAAGGAGCATGAAAAGTAGAAGGCCAATAGACTCGGCCTGAATCGAACTTCTTCTTAGGAATTCCAATGCCCATAAGCTTACTTATATGCATGTTGATCTTGAGGCCGGCTAAGAAAAACACTTAAGCACATTAACCGTCAGAAGCAACATTCGCTTTTATCCCATTTACCAACAAATACCACATCGTCAGCATAAAACAAATGAGATAACATCAACGAATTATCAATCAGAATGCCCTTGTAAAGACCAGCATTAACCACATTTTTAAAAGAAAGGTGCAAACTTTCCATAATCAGAATAAAAAGAAAAGGAGATAACGGATCTCCCTGCTTCAAACCTTTATGAAATTTAAATTCTTTTGTCGGACTTCCATTAATAAGAATAGAACCCATCACAGAATTTAGGCAACCTTGTATCCAACCACGCCATTTAACTCCGAATCCAAATTTATTTAAAACATCATCTAAGTAATCCCATCTCACCGAATCAAAAGCCTTTTCAAAGTCCACTTTAAATATCATGGCTTTGATTTTTTATGTTTGCACCATGACAAAAACTCGTTAAGAATGAAAGGACCATCAAGAATTTGGCGATTAGAGACGAAGGCCGATTGAACATCACTAATAAGGCTCGAGATGACAAGCCTCAAACGGTTAGCTAAATTTTTTGAAATAATCTTGTACACACTACCTATTAAACTTATAGGACAGAAATCTTTAACCACCTTAGCTTCTTGTGTCTTAGGAATTAAAGCAATAAACGATGAGTTGCACCCAGACAGAAGACTACCTGAGGAGAAGAATTGCAAAACAGCAGCCACAACATTGATGTCAATGATTTTCCAATAGCTACGAAAGAATTCAAAGGTAAAACCATCAGGACCCGGAGATTTGTTAATTCCACAATCTCAGACCGCTCTCCTGATTTCCTCATAGGATACATCGCTTTCAAGATCTGTCAGCTGATCCGAAGACAAAGTAGTAGGAAAATGGGATTCGAGGACGAGTCTAGGAGAACTTGGCTCAGCGAACCTATTAGAAAAATGGTTCAAGAATTCATTTTTCACAATGGAAGGTTCAACAATCCAATCTCCTTCGACTAAATACCCCTTATATCAATCCATGTCCAATCCAATCCATACGAAGCCCATACAAGGCCCATGGCCAAGCCTTAGGGCATCATGTTACTTGTACTATAAATACCCCTCAAAGTCTCATTTGAGGGGTGTGCTTGAGTGTGTTTTGTGTGTGTCTTTTCTTTCAAGTTATAAAAGTTTCTTTCATCTTATTTCATACGCATAACATTTACATCAAGTCACCATCTTTCCATCTTAATCTTTCTTCTTTATTTACGCATAGCTTTGTGTTTGTGTTTCCCGTATTCTACGCATAACGTGTTTGTTTAACGTGGTATACGTTTGGTTTGCTTGGGTAAAGTGATAAGGTTGAGATATTTAAGGTCCTACAATTGGTATCAATCGCCTAACAATGGTTTAGGAGTGTTTGTGTTCATTTTTGTTAAAGCTTTACAAGAAAAGTTGCGTTTTTCTCTATAAACGTGGGCTTTTTGGCATAAAGTTTTGATTTTTACGTGTTGTTAAGCTTAAAGTTGTAGACTTTATTGATCTTTAAGTGTTTTGGAAGAAGTTCGTGCAAGAGAAATCGTTTGGAAACGTGTTTTTGGTGAAAAATTAGTGTTTTTGCATATCTGGGCAGTTTTTACGCGTAAGTCACTTTTGGTCAAAACCCTCTTTTTACGCGTAAGAAAAGTCAAAACCCTATTTTTACGCATAAGGTTTTACGCGTAAGATTTGAATTTTACGCATAACTTTTTGGTGAAGAATCTTCGTGCAACAACGGTTACTTAGTGCTTTCCTCACTTGGATAAGTTTGTGGAACACTTCGACTTGTGGATATCTTTTACACTATGATAGTGTAAAGGATTTTTGGTTTTAAACCTAATCTTACGTTATAAGCGGTAAAGCTACGGTAAGCACTCTACGCATAAGTTAACACTACGCGTAAGGTTTTTACGACTAAGAATTCGTTTCGCGCATAAGCTTACGCTTAAGCCTAAAGGTCATGCGCAGTAAGATACTTTTACGCATAAGAATCCTACGCATAAGCAATCCTACGCATAAGCACTAATTTCTACGCTTAAGAACAGTTTTACGAGTAAGATTTTGAGCAAAACTTCAAACGGCTATAACTTTTGAACCGTAACTCCGCTTTCGCGTTCTACCCATCAAAACGTATGTGAGAACGAGGAGAATGACATGCCGAATCAACTAAAGTTCATTCGGGTCAACCTTCAAGTCCTAAAAACGCTCCGAACAGAAGTTATTGAGATTTTTAAGTTTTTAGAGCAAATTTTCACTACAACAACCGAGCTTAATCTTCATCAAACACAACTCCTTTATTGTTGAATCGATCCTACATCAACTTTATCATCAAAAACCTTCATCAATGGCTACTCAACAAGACATTCATGCACCGTGCCAAAACCGTCCTCCTATGTTGGAAAAAGGTGGTTATCTTCAATGGACAAGTCGTATGCTTCGCTACATCAAGATCAAACCTAATGGAAAATTGATGATTCAATCCATTACGAATGGACCCTTCAAGCCTCGACAAGTCCAAGACCCTGGAAATCCTAATGCAACTCCTCCGTCCCCAGTCTTTTCGTACTCAAGATGAATCGGAATACACGAAGAGGATAAGAAGCAAGTCGGCGGATGACATGGCAATTCACATTGTCCAACTAGGTTTACCAAGAGAGATCTTTTGCTTTCTTGTGTAGACAAGTTGTGAAACTGCCTTTCAATATGTGGGAACGTGTTAGACGGCTATGTTTTGGAACCGAAATTGGTAAACAAGATATGGAGAACAAGCTGCTAACTGAATGGGAGAGGTTTACATTTACTCCAGGAGAATCCATTGAATCCTACTATGGAAGATTTTGCACTTTGATGAACAGTGATCGAAACAAGTTGGCACCCAGAACTATCGTGACCAATATCAAATTTCTCAACAATCTTCCTGAAGAATGGGAACGATATGTCACTATTGTCAACCAAACAAAAGACTTACATTAGGTGAACTTTGATCAACTTAACGATTTTCTGAAACAAAACCAAACTGAAGTGAATGAAGTCAGGAAAGAAAGATTGGCAAAGAATCATGATCCATTGGCACGCATTGCAAAGACTCAAACTCCAGTGAATACATAACAACAAGCTTCATCATCTTCCACTAACAACAACTTGCAAAGAATACATTCCACAACAACAAGCCGTTTTCCCTCAACAACAATTCTATCCACGAACAACAAGTCATTCAACAACAACAAGATCAACAATACCAAGAACAAGGAATCACCGATCTTGAAACCTAACAAGAACAAGCTTTGACTCAAGCATTTGCATTCTTGGGTAAAGCATTCAGAAGTCGCTATTCCACACCAACTAACAACAACAAAAGGATTTCATCAAACACTGCGGCAAATTGCACACCGGGTGTGAATATAGTCATCAGGACACATGGTTGGAGTTATTGGGAATCAGCGAGGATATGCTACTGGATTTCGCATGGGTAATCAGCGGTTCCGTATCGCGTAACAGGGGGTCGAGAATGTTGGAAATCAGATGGGTCGGAATGTTGGGAATAGAGCGATAATCGAGAATAGGAATGTTGCAGTCGTTGGGAATTATGGAAATATGAATCCAGGAGTAATCGGGTTAAGTGTTACAACTGTCAAGGAGTGGGTCACATGGCAAGGAATTGTCCAACTAAGCCGAAAAAGAAGGATCTTGCGTATCTTCAGATAGCTATCATGTTGGTATAAAAGGAACAATCTGGACTTCAATTGAGTGCTAAGGAACATGACTTTATGGCTATTATGGATGATTTGGAAGACCTCGAGGAAATATGTTATTCCCTATTCACTATTGTTAAAAAAGGACAATTAAGTACTTAAAGCAATTTAACAGTGAATAATGACTGAAGTTAACATAAGTAAAACACACAGAGTAATTTTCAACATCATATTCTTATTAGAAATAAATCAAAAGAATACGTTACCCAAGTACTTGCGGAATAGTACTTGGGATTGAAATGACAAAGTTTGGGTGACTCCTCTCTAAGCTCAGGCTAAGTCTGAGCACAACTCTTAGAACCCACTGAGCTAGCTCAAGGATAAAGTTGTATTTGGAGGAGTGAAAAGTTGGCTTGTGTGTGTGTTTTTACAATTAACAAGCTTAAACTTTTCACTCATTCTCTTATGCTATTTATACAAGTATGATTATTAACTTTATCCTAGAAGACAAAACACGGATCACAAAAACACGAATATTGATATATTCGTTCGTTCACCTTTCTATAGTAGTGAAGCTTCTTTCCTTGACAGAGAATCGCCGCTTACTATAAATGGGAAGATATGATCTTGATAGATTGAGACGTGTATAGATGGATAGAACACTTGAGGGACTTAGTTTTATCCGGTAAAACTTTCCCGCTAATCCACTCATTCTTCAGTCTTTAAAGTCTTCAATCTCTTCTTTCGTTTGTCTTCAGTGTTTAACAGTTGGAGAGGAGTCGAAGGGATTCTTGAGTTATTGTCATCACTCACCCAATCCACTATCTTCTTCTTGACTTAGTCTTCACCCTTTAAGTTCCGCCTTGTAGAGTGGAGAGGCTCCTTCTTCGCCTCATACTAAGTGTCACGAAGATAGCTCATGAGAGACTATGCGGACATGATTATGTTTAACGGATTAAATACTTAGGATATTTTCTATTCAAATCCTAGTTTAAGGGGTTTGGGTATTCTTGAACCCAACAGTCTCCCTATTTGGATATACAAATAGTCTAAGTGTTTGATCGTTGTAAGTGAGCAAAAAAGGCTTCTTCTTACATTGAATGTACTAATGAATACAATAAGGAACATTTGAGTAATTTGACAAGAACATGCATCTTTTATTGATCAGATTACATATTTCCTATCACTAGTACAAAAGGATAAAATGATGTCAGTCCCGATGGATACCCAGTGCTTCGAGCTTCACTTTCTTGGTGATGAGTGTTTCCCTGTCAGGATGGTCTCTTATCTTTGCATTCGTGTCTTGACAAAACCCGATGTTTCCGGGATTGGATCCGAGAGGCCACGGTATATAGTCATCATCATGCCTACACCGGCTGATCAATATCACTCCATCTTTGAAATGATGGGTTTCCATAGACATCAATGTGGAATAGACCTCTTCGGGCTCTTCAATCACCAAATAGTTCACAAATTTGACACCCTCAAGACTCTGTTGCATTCTAGGCCAGACACTTTGATTTCAGGTTGGAACTCAACTCTTTTCCTTTTTCCAGTGGAAGCTTGTGGTTGAGATCCTTGAGGTGCGCCAAGGCAAGGTGAATTCCCAATTGGTGGTGCATCCCTCAAATTTCTTTCATATCTTTTGTCTTTGAGCATTTTCATCAGCTCCTTGACCACCTTGTTTTGCTTCTTTTCAATAATTGGACCAAGTTCATCGAGTTCAGTGATCCCAAAGTCAGTGAATTTTAGGGGATCATGAATCTCGAAATGTCTCTTATCATCCCCCCTGTAGACATTCATTGCCAGTGGTTTGGTATTGGGGATGATTTTAACATCGATGATTCTTTCGGGCTTCCTTCGCTTGTCATTGTCCAGTTGTAATGATCAATCCTTTCTAGTCTGAGCTCTTCGGCTTTCCTTTTCTTTGCTTCATACCGCTTTCTCATTGCGTCATTTGAGTGTTCGCGACCTTGAACTTTTGTCCTGCTCGACCCTTTTGAAGCTTGCTCGCATTTAGTCCCATGTTCTCAGCTTCTTCGGCGACAACCTTAGCCAGTGCTTCCCTGTTCCTTTTCTCTTCCTCAGCTAGTTTCAATCTTCTTTCTTCTTTAGCAAGATGTTTACTTAGCCGATCCGGTGTGAGCAGGTATTGATTCGTCACCGATTTTATAGGGAATCTTCTCGGCTCGCCAGCGGTTGTCATTATGCCTTTGCCTTTGTCCGCACGAGAAGATGATGCGATCTAAGGAGGTGTAGTTGTCATGATAGGTGGTGTGACTACTATCAGTGTTGTTGTTGTTGTTGATGTTGGTGGTGGACCTGATGAGATTGGTATTGCGATCATCGTGTAGATGATGTAGAGCAATGAGATGGTGGTGTTTGCTCCCCTCGGTGAAGAGGAGTTTCTTGAGTATTCTCCCCTCAACCGCGAGGTGTGAGTGAGGCAAGAGTTGGTGTTGGTGCCGTTGGGGGACGGAGCAGCTTGACCCTTGAAGGCTGATAGATTTCAGCCATCATAGCCTTAATCTCTCAAGTGTTCGTCGAATGCCGTGACTTTGCATCCAAGTTAGCACTCGAAAGCTCCAAGGCGTCATCCGGGACCAAGATTCCAGTGCCGGGAAGAGGATGCCGAGCCATGGTCACGCAGGTATTCAGAGAGTCCATTGTAGCTTGCGAGATCTGGATGATGATGGAAGACCCCTAACATGTGCATTTGAGCAGATCTAACATTCGTAAGGCGTGAAGATTGTTGCAAGTATGCCTCAGTAGCCTTTAGCACTTGAGAGTTAAGAGTTGGATCTTCTCTGACAAACTCCTTGATTTCATCGATCTTTGTGCCAAGATCCACGAAGGTGCCTTAAGAAGTTAGCCATATTTTCATCCAATCAGTGAATTTGGTCATACATCAAGTCCCTGTGCTCATGAACATTTTCATCGAAGCCACAGTATCTCGTTTTAAATCGCATAACTTGCAGCAGCTCTCAGATATGTTGTTCCCACAATGTTTTAGTAACCCAAAGTATAGCTTCCTTGAAGCCTCGGTGATCCATGAGCCAACTGCCTTTCAAAGGGGAAGAACATTGTCAAACTCTTTGAATTCATCGAGCTTGAGGAGGATTGAAGCATGATCATCATGTTGGAATGGGGATTCAAGATGCTCATTTGGATCAGCCAGGCTCTTGTTCGATTGAACCTCGGCGTCCATTTCTTCTCCAAACATAAAATTTCATCTTCGGGCAAGATCATCCTCTTAGAATAGAATACCAGTGACATCAGCAATAGTGAGCAAGGGGTTGGTGATGGGTTCCATATCAGCGGGTGGTATATATCCTCTCGAGTCTTTGTCCCCGATTGACCCCTCGACATTAATCGGTGGGAGTTTCCCGTGCCTTCTCCGAGTCGATTGGCTTTGGGTTCGTGATCGCGGTTGTTTCTTTCCTCAGTCTTTGTCCCCTGACCCCAGAGACACCAGGGTGGGTGTTTCCTGCCTTTTGGCCGAGTGGTGATTGCTGTATCCCTATCGTGGGTTGTTTGTTTTAGTCTTGGGCTTAATGTGCCTCTTAGGGTGCAGGTGGGTCTCCTCGAAGCCTCGGGGCCACGAGACTTTGGTTTAGTCTTAGTCCCAGTCCAGACTTCCCTTTCTCTTTTAGGAGCAGGGTTTGGAGACACTGATCCACTTTGATTGTTTACAAATCATGTGGTCAATTCAATGGGAGTGACAAGGGATGGGTCCTTTTGAAAATTTGATGGGCTCGGGATGCCGTAAATTTCCAAATTTTTCATCCCGAGTATAATTTGAACCAAGAACGATAACTTGTAAAGCACAAGAGACAAACCTAGGATACAAACGCGACTTCGTCCTAGTTTTGCTCAGTAGCTTCGTTACAAGATCATCTGTAAATGATCTCCCCTATGTCGATAAAGTGACCCCATTCATCGCAAAGATGCCATCATCAACTAAATAGAGTTAACTTGTTCAGTGGATGAGTGGTTCCCGCCGAGGACCTGAATCACAAAAGTGAAGAGGATCCTCCAAGCCACGGGGAATGAGCTTTTAGTGACCGGGGTCTTGTCCAAAAAAGTTGGATCTAAAACAATTTGTTTTAACCCATCCTTCACTGTGGAGGGTTTAGGATGGGCGACATAAGTACCTTTGTTATAATCTAACCCCCTTTGAAGTGCAAAATGTTTTGTAATCCAGGGTGTATTGTTGCCCCCATTAAGATGAATCGATGAGATACTCCCCGAGTGGTCTAAGGTTATTCTCATCAGTAGAAGGTGTCGGGTCAGAGGCTTTAGCTGTAGCCCAAAATTCCCTGAGGTAGTTTGGGTACGATCTTGAGGACATTTTACAAAGCCCGTTTTGAGTGGGCAGTTGAATAAAAATTTTATAATGTCTTTATAGGTTGGGACACTTTCAGGGTATTCAAAATTTCCTATGACATTATTTGTTTTAAATTCAACGTTAGTAAGATCCCCATTATCGAGAAGCAAACCGAGAGATTGTGTTCTAGCCATTTCTATTAAAAAAGATTTTAGGAAAAAATGTTTTGACTAGAACAATCAAAGTATTTGGATCTCTCAAGTTTGTGATGAAAACCTTTTGTAAATGTTTACAAGGAGGGTTTTCCAAAAGAGTTTTTGAAGATTTTGAGAACACACAAATTTTTTGGATTTGAGAAAGGATTTTGACAGAGTTTAGTTGCAGAAAATAATTTGTGTGTGTTTTGTGGTTTTGAAGAGGGTATTTATAGAGAAGTGAGAGGGTGGTTTTTGTATAAATGTGGATATGTAAAGACCATTTTTGAAATCGTTTGATATTCCACATTTAATGCCACCCACCACTTCACGCAGTAAAATCCCGTCTTTCAAGGAAAACAGTTGCAATGCGATAAAGTGCACTTTAGCAGTAATAAAATATCCATAGGATATTTTATGTGAGAGAAGGCATTTAATGGCAAGTGGGGTGAGATTGGTTTTGGATGTTCAGGGAGAATGAACCATTTAAGTGATCTTACTTGAGATCGGTTTTCGATACACCGACTTTCAATGTCAAGCATTCCCAATTCACTTTCGGTCTCACGAAGGTAGGTTCATCCAAAGGTTTTGTGAAGATATCAGCCAGTTGATATTCAATAGGGATGAAATGAAGTTCAATGTCTCCCTTCATTATGTGATCCCTGATGAAGTGATATCTGATATCAATGTGTTTGGTTCTTTGGTGGAGGACGGGGTTGTTGGAGATTGCAATAGCACCGGTATTATCACGTAAGATGGGCACCATTTTGTAATGGATGTCATAGTCACCGAGTTGACTTTTCATCCATAATACATTGGCACAACATCCTCCGCAGCCTACATATTCACCCTTCACCGAGGACATAGCCACCGATTGTTGCTTTTAGCACTCCAACAAACTAGTTTTCCTCCTAGAAATTGACAGACCACGAGGTATTTTTTCGTCCATGTTGCACCAAAGATAATCAGAATCGAGTAACCCTTGAGATCAAACCCTGAGCTTCTTGGATAATAGAGTCCAAGGCTAGGGGTTCCCTTCGTACCGAGTATTCTTTGGCTGCAGTGAGATGGGATTCTTTAGGATTGACTGATATCTTGCTATTAGACGTGAACCGAGAATTGGATATCTGGTCTAGAAGCGCTAGATACATCGGTGAGCCTACAATCCCTCTCAAATGAGTTTGATTGACCTGATTTGCCGCTGAGATCGTGTCCAAGGTTGTTAGGTGGGACCATTGGAGTTTTCACCGAGGCACGCCCGATATCTCATATTTTTCAAGAGATTCCTGGTATATTTCTGGACCGATGGATATTCCTTTGTCGAGTTTGTTCGATTTGTAGTCCAAGAAAGTATGTGAGTTCCCCATCATGCTCATTTCAAACTTTTTAGTCATCAGTTTTCAAACTGTTTGCAAAGTTTGTAGTTTGTTGAGCCAAAGATGATGTCATCAACATACACTTGGACTAGAATCACATCCTGTTGAGTTCTATAGACAAACAGCAGTGATGTCTATCTTTCTCCTCGACAAACTTGTTTTGTATCGTGAAGGTGAGAGAGTTTCATACCATGCCCCGGGAGCTTGTTTAAGTCCATAAAGAGCTTTGTCAAGCTTGCAGACATAGTCGTGAGTTCACTACTCTCAAAGCCCTGAGGTTGTTGAACATATACATCTTCCTTGAGATCACCATTTAAGAATGCACTTTTAACATCCATTTGGTAGACCCTGAAGTTCATGTATGTTGCATATGCAAGAAAGATCTGATGGCTTTCATTCTTCCAACAGAGCAAATGTTTCATCATAGTCAATGCCTTCTTGTTGATCAGTAACCTTTGGCTACAAGTCCGTCTTTGTTTTTAATGACGTGCCGCTTTTCATCAGCTTTGTTTCGAAAACCCACTTCATTCCTATGACGACTACATCCGAGGACATTTGATCAAGGTCATGACCTTTTTTTATCAAACTGCAGCTCTTCTTGCATAGCCCGAACCCAGCTTGGGTATTTTAGAGCCTCGTGACACTTTTGGGTTCTATTTCTCGATAGGTAATCACGTATAGACATTCATTGGTGAAGCCGCAGCTTAAGTTAGCGTACCATGCTTCTAGTGAGCATGCCCTCAGTGGGTTCACCAATGATGTTTACAAGCTCAATGTCCCGAGTTCTTGTCCACTTACTTTGTGGTCTAGGATCCGAGCTTAAAGATGTCACTGGGAGTTCGGTGTGAGTTCAGTGCAAGAACCACATGATCATTTAGATCATCCGTCGAGGTGACTTGTTCGTAAAGGTTCTTGAGTTATAGGATCCCGATCATATGGATCGGTGTTACCTAACCCAAAGAGGGACGATCGATTATCAATGAATTCACCGATAGTTGGTTGAGACAGTTGTGAGGTAAGACATATATGAGATGTCAAAGATCGCTTGGTATGAGGAATTGGTTTCTGTTGTTCTCATCAGAGGATATCTTGATGAGTTATCAATTCCAATTTCATCCATCAAGTGTTGGTGAATCTTATGCTTTCTATACTTTCATCAAAGGTGACATGATAGGTTTCCTCAACTTGTTGTCTCCTTGTGTTAAATACCCCTAAGGATTTGGAGATCGCTGAGTAACCTAGAAAGTATCCATCATCGCCTTTAGCATCGAACTTTCCTAGATGATCCTTGTGGTTATGAATAAACACAGGACATCCAAACACATGGAAGTAGCTGATGTCAGGAAGTATACCTTTGAATATCTCATATGGGGTTTTATTATGTCTTTTGACAATGATTGACCTATTTTGAGTGTAACAGGCAGTTTTAACTGCTTCACCGTAAATGCTTTGAAAGAGCCGAGCCATTTAACATGGTTCTTGCGCCTCAATGAGAGTTCTGTTTTCTTCTTTCAACTACCCCATTTTGTTCAGGGTATAAGGAGATGAAAATTTTGGGAGATTCCCTTCTCATCACGTAAACTCTCAAGCTCGCAAGATTTCTAAATTCAAGTACCATTGTCAGCTTCGATTTGTTTCATCAGTAATGTCATTCGTTTTCAATGTTCTTGATAAATGACATTATAGTATCAAATACTGACTCTTTTGGAAAGAAAGTATTCCCAAGTGTATCTTGAATACTCATCAACAATGACAAGTGTATACTTCTCATGCTGGATTGATCTAGGGTACCTGACCGGGTCCAAAGAGATCCATATGCAAGAGGTGAAGGCAACTTTTGATAGAGAAGTTTTGCTTGGTTTTGAAAGATGCTCTTTTATGTTTGCCTTTTTCACAGTCTGAGCATGGTTTATCTTTTGCAAAAACAAGTGATGGTAAGCCAAGGACCTTGTTTTGTTTTGCCAAGTTGTTGATGTTTTTGAAGTTTAAGTGTGAGAGTCTTTGTGCCACATCCAGTTGATAGTTTCAATGGCTTTGGCAAAGAGACAGGTTCCATCTTTAGAGAGAGTTGACATGTCTAAGACATAAACATCGTCTCCCCGGGAGCAATCAACACAACTTCCTTGTTGGCATTGAAAATGATACCTTGTTTGTCATTGAATTGTACAATGTACTTAGTATCACATAGCCGACTGACATCGATGAGATTGTATTTGAGACCATTGACATAAGCAATCCTAGAGAAAACTATTCCATTATACATCTTGAACCATAACCTTCTGTGGGACATGATGAGTTATCACCAAACACTACCTTTGGCCCTGGTTCCTTTACATACTTGTGCAGATATTCCTTCACACCAGGCCATACTTCTTGAACATCCAATGCTCTAGATGCCGATAGGTTCCTTGGCATGCCTCTCGCACAAGTAATAAATCAATTAGTTTCTTCTTCGTAACCCACTTACTAGTAGGCTTGGGTCTCATGGTCTCTTTGAATTGAGCAATCGATTCATGGTCAGTGGTGGAGTGCAATGAGCTACCATAGGTTTTACATCTAGAGACAGAGGATGACTCTGTGGATTTTGGTTGTTTTGAACTTCTTCTTGCATGGATGACATTGTCATGCTGAGATGTCTTATGAGTCGTTACCGCAAATATCACAAAGATGTGTTCATAAGACAATCATCGTGACGATGATCATTAAAGCAACAGTGTGGGCAAGGAGGAAAAGGCTTTGCTCTCAACTTTTGAGCTTTGGATGAAGAAGCATACCGATGACCAACTTTGGTGTAGTTTTCTTGATGAGAGCTCACATATTGCAAGTGGTCGCTAGCCTGTGATCATCCTTTTTACGATCATGCAAAAAGGATTCTATAACAATTGTCGTGGTATGACTGGTATAGTGGCACATCACACTTCTCGCTTATTTTTGGTGGTGGCTTTTGACTTTGAGGAACTAGAGGAAGTTGACTTTGTCTCCTTGATTGGTTCAGAGACCTTTTCAATAGATTCCATTTTGTCAGCTAGCTTTCTCACAAGTTCACAAAGTCGACCGACGCCTTCACCGGGGACAGAGGATGTGGAATTATCAGTGGGGTTGGATTCTTGTTGAGTTGGTTTTGATGGTCTTTTCAAAATGGTTCTACCAAGTCCGGACCTTTCTTTGGGAGAGTGTGGATTGTAATGTAATGGAGTAAGCTCAGAGCTAGGATCACAGACTCAAGAGGTTCCAAAGGTGGAAGTGGTGCTTGAGATTCATCTTCGCACTCGGAGATGTGTCTGCTACCATCGGGCACATCCGGGAGTCCAAGCATGCTCTTTAGAGCTTGACTTTCAGGCTCTAGAATTATTCCAGAGTCAAAGTTAGAAGCTTACTATCGATTAAGTCTTTCAATCCAATCACGGGTTCGGGGAACGCACAACATATTGGTAATCATGCCACCGCACACAAATGGTTTAGGACTCGGTCTTGTTGAGAGAGTCAGAAGATGATGTTCACCTATGACTCTCTTTTTGCTATGGGGCACCCACAAAGATCAAAGACTCTTGGATTCTTGGTGGTCCAGCTATCAATGATTTCCATTTCTTTCTTAAGTTCATCTTGAAGAGCCTGATTTCTTTTAACTAATTCAATGTTTTGAATCTGTAAGGTGATAGCCTCAAGCTTGTTTTGTTTTAACACAAGTAACTCATCCCTACACTTATTCAATTCAAAACTTAACTTGTTGTACTTAGAAAAAGATTTAGTCTTTGCTCCTCTACAAACTTAAGATCTACATTGATATAGTTCATATAGGACGCCAATCGAATCATCATCCATATAAAGTAGAATATTTACCTTCTTCATTGTGATGTTGACCCATTCTCCATTTCTCGCATGATTCTTTCCAACAGCCTAGCTTGTCTTCTTCCGAGAGGGCCATCAGGCGCCGACATGCACCATTTCATCATCCGATGAGACCGGCTCTTCATCCCGTCGAAGGTTTCTGCAACAAGACCTTTTTTACCCCTCGCACGCATTGAACACTTTTGGTTCTCGAGGACCGCCTCAAGTAATGCAAACTTAGCTTTGATCTTCCTATACTTGGCTTCAAAATCTATTGTTTTGTTCGTCGTCGATTTATTCAAAGTTTTGATGAGACTGATAGATTTTAGGTTGAAATTTGCTAAAGCCGAGGACCGATTTGACCCCGATGGTCTGTAGAAGGTTCAGAATTGTTTTGAAAAACAGCCTTTGCAAAATGACCTTTTTGGTGACACTTAAAGCATTCAGTGTCCTCGTTAGCTTTAGCAGTTGAAAACCTTTGTTTCTTAATAAACCTTCGAGAGTTTGCAAGGAGTGCCCTTTCCCGAAATTCAACGCTCAGTAGTCTTTTAGGTACTCCTCACTTGATCTCTCATCGGCTCATCATCTAATTTTCTTGAAAATCTTGAACCACATTGTTAGAAAAGAAGGGAGTTGATATAGGTGAGGTGATGGTCAGGGACTTCTTGACTTCCTGAGACTTCTTTAAGTCGGTATCGCCTGTTGATGAGGTTTTCCTCATAGACAAATTTCCCATAAATTTCATGAAGCTCAAGAGTTTGGATGTGATTTGCATTTCTAAGTCCCTGAGAGAAGTTTAACCATTTCTCGGGGAGACAATTAACAAAACCAACATTTATCTCATGTTTGGATAACTTAACACCATCATTAGCCAGTTCATTTAAAAGAGTTTTGTAACGGGTGTAAGTTTGAGAGAGAGTTTCCGAGTCCTTAGCCCTGAAGGTGTTATACTCAAGTTTCATGTCCATTATCCTGTTTTCCTTGGTATCAGATGGACCTTCATGGCTATGGACCGTCATCCTGTGTTTGTTTAGCCGTGTTATGCCTTATAACTCGACTCCATTATATCATCGTGAAGACATGATATGATGATACTTTTGAGTCTTTGGTCCCGTTGACCACTCTCCTTTCATCCTCGAAATCGAGCTCGTGTTTGGGCAAACCTTCAACAGTCTTTGGGACAAACGGGCCCTCATTAATACACTTGATATAATAAGGTTCCATCCCAATCAAATAGCAAAGCATACGCTTTTTCCATTTGTTGAATTTGCCAACTTCAAGTCTAGGGCAAACAAATTTAATAAGCTCCACCCTTTTTATCGACTAGTTGGGGTACATCAATTTCGACCATAGGAATCCTCGATTTAAAAACGCTTTTAGAGCTTAAAAGGTTTTATAATCACCGCTCGATACCACTTGTTATTCCCTATTCACTATTGTTAAAAAAGGACAATTAAGTACTTAAAGCAATTTAACAATGAATAATGACTGGAATTAACATAAGTAAAACACACAGAGTAATTTTCAACATCATATTCTTATTAGAAATAAATCAAAAGAATACGTTACCCAAGTACTTACGGAATAGTACTTGGGATTGAAATGACAAAGTTTGGGTGACTCCTCTCTAAGCTCAGCTAAGTCCGAAAGCACAACTCTTAGAACCCAATCGAGCTAGCTCAAGGATAAAGTTGTTTGGAGGAGTGAAAAGTTCTTGTGTGTGTGTTTTTTACAATTCACAAGCTTAAACTTTTCACTCATTCTCTTATGCTATTTATACAAGTATGATTATTAACTTTATCCTAGAAGACAAAACATGGATCACAACAGAAACACGAATATTGATATATTCGGTTATCGCTTCACCTTTCTATAGTAGGCGGTGAAGCTTCTTTCCTTGATAGAGAATCGCCGCTTACTATAAATGGGAAGATATGATCTTGATAGATTGAGACTGTATAGGACCGGATAGACACTTGAGGGACTTAGTTTTATCTAGGTAAAACTTTCCCGCCTAATCCAGCTCATTCTTCAGTCTTTAAAGTCTTCAATCTCTTCTTCGCTTGTCTTCTGTTTAACAATTGGAGAGGAGTGAGGGATTCAGGTGAGTTATTGTCATAACTCACTGAATCCACTATCTTCTTCTTGACTTAGTCTTCACCCTTTAAGTTCTGCCTTGCAGAGTGAAGAGGCTCCTTCTTCGCCCATACTAAGTGTGTCTGAAGATAGCTCACTGAGAGACTATGCGCCAAAGGACTGATTATTTTTAACGGATTAAATACTTAGGATATTTTCTATTCAAATCCTAGTTTAAGGGGTTTGGGTATTTACTGAACCCAACAAAATCAATGCAACCGATCTTCATGGCAAATCTTTCAGAGACTAAGTACTATTAATCGACTCGATGCACCTCCCGCTTATGACGCCAACGATCCGAGGTACCAATCATTGATCCATGCTATAACAATGTCATATTTGATGTGTTTACTCATGATGAACGATTCGCAGGCGACGCTACTTATGATACATACATGGACAATCCGAAGTTGTAGCTATACTAACTCGAGACTCGAGATATAGATCCTAGTGGAGTCGTGTGGCACAAAAATACGAGACCGGTGAGGAAACATGTGCTTATTTTGAAACATTAATCAATAACTGTGGCATTGAAATCGAGAAAGTTAAAACGGTCAATCGCAAGTTAAGGCCGAATGCTATATTGACAATCGCGTGAGCTTGAGAGTTACAAGGAGAACGCAAAAGCTTTTGAATTTCACAAAACAAAGAGTCGTGAAGAATTAGAAATTCTTATCGATTCCGCTTTTAAGAGAACAAAAATTGCAAATCAAGTATAACACACTTGATGTTAATTTGAACTTGAAAATAAAATCTTTAAACAAGGAAATTTCTGATCTTCAAAACCAACTTTCTAAACAACAAGCAACTTATTCTGATCTTGAAAAAGAGAAGAAGCGCTTGATTGCCGATTTTCAAAACGAGAAGATTCTCTTATAGATGAAATTCTTGATAAAAATGAGAAGATAAAAAATTTGGAAAATTTGCTTGTTACAACGGGTCATTCGTATTAAATCAACCAATATGCTGATTAATCAAGTTAATCCGTATTATCATACTACTCAAAAATGGCTCTTGGTAACACACCTCCTTGTTTCCTCAAGAAAGCTCGGAAAGAACGGAATGTGTTGAACAATGGAAAACCTTTGCATGAACCCATAATTGTTCATGATTCTCTTGAAACGTTAGAACTATCTGAGGAGAGTAGATCAAAATGAAACAAAACCATCCGGAAATCAAACCAATTGATTATAACAAATGGAACAAAATTAATGGTATTTCCTTTGTTTCTCAAAAAGAACAATCAAAGTTTTCCATAACACCCAAGTGTTTCAAACAAGGTGTCAACACCGCCAAAACCGTTGCAACTCTAGTAGTTGTCTCAAAATCTTTTCAAATCAACAAATGTCTTCAAACAATCCTTTTAACACAAGTGATGCTAGAAGTATTTTAGATGATGTTAAAACCAGAATTGGAATACTTCAAGAGATCACAAATCTAAAATCAACATCAGTACTAACATATGGTTTTCTAGTTTTGACGATGAAAATAAAAGTTTTTGAAATCAAATTGCCCCTCAGCTGAATAACATCAACTCAAGGGTAATTCATTTTGAACAAGCATTTTTGAAAGAAACAACTGACTTTGTCAAGGACCATAAATCCCTGGTAAAGTAAGCTAATGACTGTGTTGAACAAATCAAAGTTTTGGAAAATTTAAATGATTCTCTCTTCAAGATGTTCTCGACTAATGATATTATGTCCATTATTTTGCAAACATATTCTGTTGAAGATCATGAAAGACTCCAGTCTGAGACCTCCTAAATTGTTTCAAAATATGAAAAAGCTCTTGAAAAACTTGAAAAAGATAATGTCTCATATTTTAAACAACTTGATCAAAAAACTGAGGAATGCAAGTATGACAAATTGTCGTATGAGCGTGCCTATAATGACATGAAAGCGAAAAATGATCTTTTGAGGGCTCAACCGAATGTCAAAAGGAAAGGCAGTGGATACTAAGATTACAAAACCATTGACTGAGGAGAAAGCAAATGTTCCCAAACCGGTTGTCAAACCAAAAATGTCTATTTCTATGCCTCCTCCAAAAGTCAATGAGAAAATGATTTATCAAAACCAACTCCACCTTTGCCTAAACAAAATGTTGAAAAGGAAAAGCGGTTTTAGAGAAACCAAAAGTTTTAGCACTGCCTTTTTAAGATGAGTACCACTAACGCGCGCCTTCCACATCTAAAACATATGGAACAAACGACATAAGTTTAGAAAAGCACCCTAAAGAGACTAGGATAGCTGAAACCACTTCTCTAGATACAAATGTGAATCCTAATGAGTGTGCCTTTACCTTCTACAGACTAGGAAGCACCTCTAGGAGCAGACTAAAGCCTAAGAGCAATACAAGGAACAATAGAGTCTCGCATGCCTCTAAGAGTAGTAGCTTGAATAAAGAGAAGAAAGTAGAAGAACACCCTAGGAATTTACCGCTTTGTAATCGTAAAGACATTTCATCCGAATGTAATGAACCTATGAAATCTGCTAAGTTTAATGAATTGCTTTGTTTAACTTGCAAGAAATCTTTAACTAATGTTCATGATGATTGTGTTTCTAAGAATGAGATTGTTAAGCCTGTTCGAAGAACGCTCCTAAAAGAACTTATGCTAAACGAGTAGGAAGACTAGTTGCAAGACTTAGGCTTTACACTACGATAGGAAGCATAGCGTTTACTTTAGGGATGACATTTGGAAACCTACGGGGTAGAACTTTCACACTCTAGAATGGTAGAATGAGTGAAGAACCCTTTCCCAAGAGATAACTTCTATGAGTGTGATCAAGATTTTACCTCTAACCCAAAGGAACCAAAATCAAAACGGTTTCCAAAATCTTCTTCTTCTTATAGGCGTGTTATCGAAATATGTCTTTGATCGTCGACTGGGTTGCTCCGAGCACATAACCGAATCAGAAGCTACCGATCAACTTCGTCTGAAATTCATGGGAACCGACATGCTTTGAAATGATCATGTAGACTATCATGGGTTATGGAAATCTACCTTTTGGAAATTATTTGATCACTCGGGTTTACTATGTCGAAGGGTTGGGATACAATTTGTTTTCGATCAAGTGATGCAGATTTAGAGGTTGCTTTTAGGAAAAATGCTTACTTCGTTAGAAACTTGGATGGCACTAATCTCTTAACTGGGAGTCGTGATACAAACTTGTATGTTCATCACCAATATGTCTTATGACACAAGCATATGGAACAAAGTCCTGGTTGTGGCATCGAAGATTATCCCATCTCAATTTCGATACTATCAACAAAATTGCCAAAGACAACATCGTCAACGGACTTCCAAAGTTCAAATACACCAAGGATTACTTATGTCCATCATGCGAACAAGGAAAAAGCAAAATAGCATCATATAAACCCAAATCCGTACCTAGTTCGGAAGCAAAGTTGCATATGTTGCACATGGACTTATTTGGCCCAATGAGAGTTGAAAGCATTAATGGGAAAAAGTATATTCTTGTTATCGTCGATGATTATTCAAGATATACATGGGTTAGGTTTCGGAGATCAAAAGACGAAGCACCGTGCATCATCATCACCTTTCAAACGTATTCATGTACTTCTTCAAACTCCGTAGGGTTGTAAGAATGCATAATGGCACGTAATTCACAAATCGAGTTAAGAGCTTATTTTGAAGATGTTGGAATAACTCATCAGACATCAATTGTTAGAACTCCACATCGAATGGGGTAGTTGAAAGAAGAAATCGAACTCTTGTGGAAGCCGCCACACAATGCTAATCTATTCTAGTGCACCGCTATTTCTATGGGTCGATGCAGTTGCTTGCTTGTTTCACTCGAACGATCCCTAATCCATCCAAGATTCAATAAAACACCATATGAACTAGTGAACAACGAAAACCCGATATCTCTTACTTTCACGCGTGTTTGGGCTTTGTGCTATCCGACAAATGACATAGAAGATCTAGGAAAACTGAAAGCTAAAGGTGATATTCAAATCTTCATTGGATATTCAGATAACTCGAGGGCATTTAGGGTGTATAATAGAAGAACTAGGAGGATCATGGAGACGATGAATGTGAATTTTGATGAACTTTCACAAATGGCTTCTGAGAGACTCGCTCTAGAACCCGCACTAAACCTGCAGACTTCGGACACATCAGCCAGACTGCACCACAAAGAGCTCCCTCAACTTTTGCTGACACACCTCATGAACAAGAATGGGAGAAATTCTTTGAGTTAATGTTCGATGAATACTATGGTGGAACCTCGAAAAATGCATCAAACCATCATTTCGCTGCACCCGCTCAACATCACCTACCACCACCAACAGAAGATGCATCTACCACGGTCGAAACCAATGCACCAACTCCATCAACATCATCTACATCTACTCAAGCAACTCCAATTCTAGAAACAGTTTTACCAGCAGTTGATGAGCAAAACCAAAACATATCATTTCAAGAAGAACCTACTCAAAACCAAAACGATGCAACGTTAGATGAAGAATTATTTGAAAACCCGTTTGCTACGGAATCAGCTGAATCATCTTCAAGCTTACGAGAACCATCTAACTCGCACTCGTATTATCTACGGTATCCTTCTACTCTGAAGTGGACTAAAGACCATCCGCTTGAACAAGTTATTGGTGAACCGTCAAGGCCAATTCAGACGAGATGCCAACTTGCCACCGATTGCGACTTATGCATTTACCTTTGCTCCATTAGCAATATAGAGCCAAAGAACATTCGCGAGGCAATGGAAAAACCCGCATGGATAGAAGCGATGCAGGAGGAACTTCTCCAATACCGTCTACATGACTCTTGGGAAATGGTTCCAAGACCAAGTGACATTCAAGTAATTGATCTCAAATGGTTATGGAAGAACAAAAGGGATGAAGAGATGATCAGCAATAAAGCTCGTCTTTTGGCCAAAGGATATAGACAGGAAGAAGGAATAGACTTTGAAGAGTCATTCGCGCCGGTAGCTAGACTAGAAGCAGTCAGGATATTCTTTGCCTATGCCACTCACAAAAACATCACGGTTTATTAGATGGACATTAAGACTGCGTTCTTGAATGGAACTCTGAAAGAAGAAGTTTACGTGAGTCACCAGAAGGCTTCAGTAGACATGGAACATCCAGACTACGTCTACAAACTCAAAAAGGAAATCTATGGATTAAAGCAAGCTCCGAGAGCGTGGTATGACGAACTGTCCTCTTTCCTTATCCTAAACAATTTCACCAAAGGAACGGTCGATCCTACCTTGTTTACACAAAAATGCAAAAACGACATTTTGATTGTTCGGATTTACGTGGACGACATCATTTTGGGTCCACTAATCCGAATCTTTCAAAACATTTTGAAAATCTCATGAAAAGCAAATTTGAAATGTCCATGATGGGGAACTAAAATTTTTTCTTGGTTTACAAATACATCAATCCCCACGAGAATTTTTATTAATCAAGATAAATATACAACTGAGATTTTGAAAAATCATGGTATGGATAATTGTGATTCTGTTGGCACACCAATGGTAACTTCACCAAAAATTGGAGCTGATCTGTTTGGGAAACCTATCGATCCGAAGAAATATCAGAGCATGATTGGTTCTCTCATGTACCTTCTGCTAGTCGACCCGCTATTCATTTTGTTGTTTGCTTATTAGCACGGTTTCAGGCAAAGCCTACCGAATTGCACCTCAAAGAGGTTAAAAGGATCTTTCGTACCAAGACATCCATTCACAAGGGTCTTTGGTATCAAGGAATCGGATTTGATCTAATTGCTTTTTCGGATGCGGACCACGCAGTGATCAAGTTACAAAAAAAGTACGTCTGGAGGAGCACAATTTTTGGGTGAAAATTTAGTAAGCTGGTCTTCAAAGAAACAAGATTGCACTGCACTTTCAACCGCCGAAGCTGAGTATGTGTCTCTATCTGCGTGTTGTGCTCAAGTTCTATGGATGAGAACACAACTCACAGATTATGGCTTTACTTTCGATAAAATACCTATGTATTGTGACTCGAAAAGTGCCATAGCCATATCATGCAATCCTGTTCATCACTCAAAGACTAAGCATATCAGAGTCCGCTATCACTTCATAAAAGAACATGTGGAAGAAGGTACTGTTGAATTATTCTTCGTGAAGACTGATTACCAACTCGCCGATTTATTTACTAAAGCCCTTCCAAAAGAACGGTTTGACAATTTAGTTCGACGAATTGGAATGCGAAGCCTAACCCCTGAGGAGTTAGAACGTCTTCTCAAATTTTCTTGAAAATGTTTTTTCCAAAAAGCTTCGCTGTAAATATTTTTGAAAAACAAAATACAAAATTTGAAAAACCAACAAAAACAAAATATAAAAATATAAAACTTTCAAAAAAGACAAAAACAATATAAAATCAATAATCCAAAAATATTCTTCTCACGACATGTCTCTCGTATAATCGATATTCTATACGTTTCTAGAAATGTCATTCAACAATGATACGGGCATGTACAGATGCTTGAGCGAGAGTTCTTTAAATGTTTTCCAAACATGTCGTTTCTCAAAATTTCTTAAAAAATGGCTTTCGTAAATTTCAGTACGAAACCCGGACAAAAATGATGACTTTTGATTATTTTTCAAATCAAAACTCGTGCTTTTAAAGAAAAATCAAGTGTACGCTTCAGTGCACTACATTTAAAAATGGTGAGAAATCATCATCATCTTGAGCACCTTTTTCAAGATTGTTCATAAAGATTTTCAAAATCTTTCAAAATATTTTGTGCTCAAGATAACTCCCTCTAGAACCCTTTAATTGATTATACTTTATTAAAAGGGGAGTATAAAACAAAAATGTTCCAAATTCATGCTTTAAATCAAATCCGTTTGTCTCCCCAAAAGATTCTACAAATGTTGGTTAATCCGTTGATATCAAAAATATCACGTATATGCTATTTTTGAGGGGGAGAAGACGTGATTAAAATGTGATCAAAATGTTTAATGATCGGTGTTTGAATCTCACAATGAGCTCGACTCAGACGGAACCAATGAATTGACGGGAATCAAAGTCAGTAAATGTACCATTTCGAGAAACTCGTGATAGACATGCACTTTCATGGGTCTAACCTTCTTTTCAAGAAGTGTTTACATCTTCAAGTTAGTTATTAGAGCTAGTTGTCACCTAAAAACTGACAATGGAACTCTTTAACTAGGCAACGTAACCGTGTCTCGTGGGGAATTGTCTATCATGAGCCGATCAATTCAAAAAGTTCGAACTCTATCCTCTATGTCCAGATTTCTGTCAAAACCTTATAAGCACATGTGAAGGGGGAGTGTTTCTGAAAATATAAAACTCACGGAGTGTTTCAAACTTGTTTTTTTATCATAAACACTCTGAGAGATTTTCAAGAAAATGGTTTTATGGCAACAATAGGACAGTCATGGAGTTATAAGGTGACTAAGTTTAGGAATAAACGTCCTATGATCCGCCAGAGCCGGAGGGATCTACCCAAGGACAATACCCATTGTTAGTATTAGAAGTCCTTATGTATGATTGAAAAAGGAGTAATGTGAGAAAGGAGAAAGAAGGGGTTGAAGAATTAAAAAAGAAATATAATGAAAAAGGGTGAAAAGTAATTGCCCTCCATATTCAACCTTAGGGCAGAAACCGGATTCAATTCATCTGCTACTGGTTGTCACTAAGATGACACTGGTATTGAAGACAAAGTCGTCATGGACCCAGTGACGCACCGCACTAAACCTTCTAGCCACTCAATTCCTCTTAAAAGGATTTGTTTCATTCTCACTGGGAACCCTACATAACCTATCTACTTTCTCTTAGAGATCGTTGGTATTGAAGAAGGAGACCCTCTCCCTAGTCTCCGCTCAGGAAAACCAAAATGCACTAATTGAGTCTAGAGCCACGAGATTCATCAAAAGATCTCATAGGAACACATGACATGACATCGCTTGCTGTTCATCTATAAGGACACAAGTGATATATTCTAGATTCCTACGCAGATCTTAACAATCGCTAACATTTATGAGAAGTTTCACATCTGTGATCTTCAATGATTGAATGGAAACTCCCCGGGGTCAACGTCAAATGACAGACAGTCACTTCGGTAACTCTCCGTGGATTACGCTTAGTGTGTCTCAAATGGTCTACAGTCATGGAGTGATGCTTTGGTGTACTTCAATGACTCATCTCGAACGTAGGTGTACTTCGGTACATCGCGTTATCTCACTTGTGGGACTCCAGGTTCAGAACGGCCTTTGTAAGAATTAGAGATGTGTTTTCACACTATGCTGTTAACACTCTCGAAATTCAAACTTGTAAGTGCCGGAATCCGTTTATTACTAACATGTTTTATGTTTTCTTCTTATGGATGCTCGCAGGAGGAAGAGATCGTGCAGATTTTCCACATGCTCATACCAACAACAAATGAAAGTTCTCACAAAAATCAAAGGCAACACAAAGTTAAAGATGATTCTTCGTCTATGTCAAAGAATATACAAAGTATAAGGACTCGAGAACTACATCATTGGTAATTAAAAGTCAAATAGAAGTGTGAGCATGGTGGAGAAAGACGTGAAGACACCTACATCAAAGAAGTTGAGAAATGGCTCTATACCACATTAACTGATCACAAAGCATGAAGAAACAAAGAATCATGACTAATCCATATCTACACACAAAGTTCAAGCTTGAGAAAAGTAAAGATCTTATCAAGTGGAGCATCTTTTGAATGACCACCCCTTAGGGGGAGATTGTTAGCCTTAATAGTTTTTATTAGAAGTGATGGTCATTCACGTTTATGAACTTTGTAACGTGTGTTAGATATCGTATTATAATATTCAACGGGCTCGTGGATTAGACTAAGCTAAATGGGTATTAGTTTAGTTAAGCTAGCCTTATATCAATCCATGTCCAATCCAATCCATACGAAGCTCATACAAGGCCCATGGCCAAGCCTTAGGGCATCATGTTACTTGTACTATAAATACCCCTCAAAGTCTCATTTGAGGGGTGTGCTTGAGTGTGTTTTGTGTGTGTCTTTTCTTTCAAGTTATAAAAGTTTCTTTCATCTTATTTCATACGCATAACATTTACATCAAGTCACCACCTTTCCATCTTAATCTTTCTTCTTTATTTACGCATAACTTTGTGTTTGTGTTTCACGTATTCTACACATAACGTGTTTGTTTAACGTGGTATACGTTTGGTTTGCTTGGGTAAAGTGATAAGGTTGAGATATTTAAGGTCCTACAATCCAATCTCCTTCGACTAAGACCCATGGATAGCCAATTGAGATCTTTTTTTATTAATAATTCCATGAAAGTATTTAGAATTTTCATCTCCTTCAATTGCCCAACGAATTTTTGCTTTCTGAAACATGTCTAGAGAAGCAATTGGATTGAGGTCATGAAGCTCCTTTAACAATTTAGATCTTTCACTAACAATATCCTCATTACATCTTCCTATATCAGCCAATTTATCCAATTCAGATAAACGATTCTAAATAGACATGTTAGTTGCATTCTAACACAGCTTTTCATCATTAATCCACAGTCTAATCGAGGTCTTTAGCACCTGAAATTATTTCATTAAATTAATGATACTATTTTGCTCCAAAAAACAGAAGACTTCCACGAATCTTCCACCATTTTATCAAATCCTTTCTTTTGAAACAAGAGTGAAAAATTCGAAATTGAGTAGGACCATAATCGACATTTAACTCACGCATAAGGATTGGACGATGATCGGATAAATTCCTATCATGACAAAAAGCCGATAAGGAAGGAAATAATGTCAAAAGACCTTCTAAAATAAGAAACCTATCCAATTTACTCATCTTGGAAGCGGACTTATGAGACCAAGTATAAGAATATCCTTCTAGGGGAAGATCAACCAAACCTGCTATAGTGGTGAAGTTATTGAAAGCATTAGCACTTTGCGTGTTAAACATAGTACCATATCTTTCGTGCATCGATCTCACTTCATTAAAATCTCCCAAAAGAACACATTCGCCATCCCAAGTATCAATTATATGACCAAGAAACTCCCATAACATTCTTTTATCATTTAGATCCTGAGGAGCATAAACATAAATGATAAGGATTTTAGTAGCCGAAGGAATCCAAATGCCCCTTATAGCCACAAACGAATCTGAAACCGTAGAGTTATATTTATGAAAAAAATTCGGATCCCATACGCAAAGGATACCACCAGAATAACCCACAGAGGGGCTAAAAACATAATCAAAAGCAAAGTTCCCCCAACGCGTCTTAATTGAAAAAAGATCAATGCTCTCCATCTTTGTTTCTTGTAATGCTACAAAACTAACACGGTGTTTCGTATTCAACTCTTGGATCCACCCTTTCTTAGCCTTTTGGCCAAGACCTTGGATATTTAAAGAAAAGAAATTCATCTAAAAACATGACTATCTCCTTGAGAGCCAATAATGGCTTCTATGTTCTTCATACATCCATCCATGTTAAAACCTATAGCATGTCATACTTTAATCAATTCGTCCATCACTTATGTCTAAAAGGACCCACAAACCACCCAAGTGTGTAAGCTTAACATTCTCAAAACCTTCATTAGAGAGGATTAAGTAAAGGTTTGGAAGAGCATTGATATCTTTGATTTTCCACATTAAAGAACAAGAGTAGTCACGTTCAATAAGACATTCATCATCAAGAACTATGGCCGGAGATGCTTCAATTGCTTTGCTAGGGTAACCATTTAAGACAGAAGTAAAGGATTGATTTTGAGCACCCATATTTTTATTAGAACCCGCACAAGTCTTATTAGGTTGTGAGTCATTGTTTTTAGGCTGAAAAACATTAGCTTTAGTTTCCCTATGGAACCTCGCAACGTTGGCATGTAAACGTAATCTTCCAATCCAGATTGTAGATAAATTCTCAATCAAACATTCCAACTTATCCACTTTAATAAAATGAATAAAAGCAAATTTCATACCTGCCTTTGATCTCTTGAAAGGGATAAAAACATCTACGACCTTACCGTATGCAACACACACATTCCATAAATCACGGCCAGTGAAATGTTCAGGAAAATTCGTGACAAAAACCGATTTGGAGATCTTCTGCGTTTGATCCTCTTTAGAAGGGAACTTCAAGCGTTGAAACACTAAATTGGATTTCTTCCGAGCGACCTCTTGCCACTGATAATCATCCATTGAAGAATAATTCCAGAAATTATGGTTTGAAAAAATAAAATTGGAAATGATGGATTACTGATTCTGAAAACGGGTTTTAAAAGAATTGAAAATTAGTGGATTAAAATTGGGTTAATTTTGATTTTGGTGATGGTGGATCTGTAACTGGTGGATTGAGATCTGTAACTGGTGGATGAGTCATGGTGATGGTGGATCTGTAATTGGTGGATAAATCACGGTGATGGTGGATAAATCATGGTGAGATCTGTAATTGAGATTTACAATGCTGCTACCTAAGTACCTAACTACATCAATCTTTTAACATACATGTACACCGTATACTATTTCAAGGGGTAATTCCCAAAAGGGGACAAAAAGTTCCCTAAAGGTAACCATTTGGTACAAAATAAGCCTCTCTTCCCAAATTGGTCATGTGCGAATGTGCGATTCCACTAAAATGTTGACATGTGTCTAGACAATAAGTACACTTTCAATTATTAGTTGGCCCACAACCCCGACCATACATACAATATCCGACCAAACAGATGTGCTAACGACGGTGTGCGATTTTCGGCTAATGTGCGATTGAAAAAGTAGATCTGCAAAAAGGTATCATTGGGAACTATCAAAATCTTTATTCAGTAAATCAAATCCTTTTAGTTTTTTTTGGTTTTTTAATTTAGTTTTAATATATTTTTTTATTCTTTTTTGATACTTTAATTAGTTTTTACACACACATTATCAAAACCGTAATTCTTTCAATTTTTTTTATACGAATGGTAAGTTTCTCCCTTAATTAGTTCTCATTTATGTTTAATCTCAGTTTTTTGTTTGAGTTAGAGTATTTTTTTGATAACCCTTGTTTTGGGGATTTTTTTAGAACCCCTGTATCGTTTTTGTAGGCTTTTGGATTAGCTTATTTTAAGATTTTAATTATACAGTACTCACTAGAATATTTAGACTGGAAATTTATTAAGGTTATGAGTCAGTGTCATATTGCATCTTATTAGCTAATAATGCACATTATCAACATAGGTTACAATAATTGATGTCATCATTACCACATGGTTTTATTGTCTTAGATTGGTTAAGTTATTATTGTTGGTTAGATGTTTTGCGCAAACTGCTACAAAAGTCTTTAGATGAATACAAGAGTTGAGGAATTTGGCTAGCGAGTTCTAACTAAGGGGCCCGGAGTTGTAAGTAATGTCCCTTCTTTAACTGGTTTAATAAGCTTAAACTTAGAACACCCCTTCTTTAGCTGTTCAAATAAGCTCAAACTTAAAACACCCCTTAACTGGTTTAATGTCCCGGCTTGAAATGCGTGCAACTTAAGAGTAGTCAGGAAATATGTACAACTTAATTGAGTTTTCTTTAGCGATTTTGCAAAGTAGACGCCTCATCTTGTAGTTGAGTTTTGTTTTAAAAGTTATTTGTGTAATTGAGTCGGTGTAGCTTGCTTATTGTCATAAGCTATGTTTGAGTCTAAGTCTTTTAAAAAAGTCAACTAGGGTCATTTTCAGTTTTCTATTTTGTCATTTTCTCAGTTTTAGCACAGTTATTTTAGTCATTTTAATTTGTCATCAAAATTAAAAAAAAAATAAAAATAGCTTATTTAAACTTTTCTCAAAAGGAAAAAAATCCAAAAAATCATTTGGTATGGCTGCTAGTGGTACAAAGATTACTGGGTTGAGGCACAGGTTGCACCGGTGGTAATTAGACGTTTTCTTAAGCTCACCAGTAGCTGCCATAAGCTCCTTAGTAGCTGGTATTAGGGGCAAAAGGAACATGGTTAGGATAACTATAAGATTTCATAAGCTCAGTTTCGTATTCACACCTTAGCTTATTAATAATTTGCCTCAAAATTTGTCCCTCAGGCTACTGTGGTAGCATCACCACATTAGCACCCATAGTACTTATTTGCTTGGTGTAGCTTATTTGCTTATTTGCTTTGTTACTCTCATTACTGTCAGCCTCCATATCACTTCATGTTATTACTTCATGTTCATAAGATTTATAAATTGCTTTCTATGTATAGGAATCTGATGCAAAGCTTCACGTTCGAAGCAAACTGCGTTACTTTCAATTGATTAAAGACAAATTAAATGAAAGCCATCGTAGACTGTTTTGGTCAACATGCTTTGGTCCATGGTTGGATTTGAATTCTTTTGAGAACGATGAGAGTCTTATACATTATATGCTTCAAAAGCAAATTAAGTCTGATGATGACCCTTTTGATTTGCCACTAGGTTATAATGTTAATGGACATCATCTTCATTTTGGACGCCGTCAATTTCACCTCATAACTGCTTTTAAATTTGGAATGCCTAGTTTCCGTAAGTTTAGAATTGGTGATATCATATTTCGTGACCATGTATTTCCGTATAAGGTAGGTGAGAACTTAAAAAGCATAGATCTTCTATGTTTGATTGAGGATGAAGTGCTTTTACCAAAGTATCGATGAAGATGCACCGAAGTTTGCCTTTTGTTATCTCTTGAGGTCAAATTTATGGGGGTGTGACCTGTTATCTGTGGTGGATGATACATATCTTAGGATGGTTGAGAAGTTTGAAGACTGGAATAAATTTCCTTGGGGGGAAAGCATGTGGAGACAGTTGTACGATGCCATTCGAAATATCAAGTCAACTCAGTCGGAATATTCGTTGGCCGGATTTGTTTTATGTTTCAAGGTTAGAATTGTTTCACAAAATTGTTTTTAACTATAATTATTTGTTTTAAGTATTGCTAAAATCTGTTTTTAACTAGAATTATTTATTGTTATTTTTTTTCTTCAGATATGGATCTTAGAGTCTTCTACACAGAGCTGGCTTTGGTGGAGTAAGGAAATAGATGTTATCCCAAGATCACTTTCATGGTCTAAGAATGTTTCATTTCAAAAATTGGAGAATTTCGGACAAATTTTTCCTGAGGCTAGTGTTTAAAGATTATACTATCTTTGTAAATGTACTAGTTGACTATGATTATGGTTAATGCTTATCTCACTTCCTGTTTGTATTGTATTTTTGTTAGGACAAAGAAACAAACAATGATCTATATCCGACAAGAGCAGGTGATTGAGTGGTACACGGAGGCATTAGGTTTTTAACGGTATGCACCGAGACCCCTTTGTTGTCCATGGAGATCTTTTGAGGATTATCTGCGTAAGCTCGGTCGAAAATGCATAGTATGTCAGAATCAGAGCAGAAGCCTCATGTTACTCTTCAGGATCGTGTTAAGACATTGCAGGATATTTGCAATGGTTTGTTGATTTTACCTGCAGAGGTCAAGAGTTTGTGTTAAGATCATTTATAACCTCAACTAGGGATCAATAACAAAGATTAATAACATGCACAGTGGAATAAACAAATCGTTACTTTATTATTGAACAAGGTTTTTCATTCACTAACACTAACTAATCTTAGACGTTTATAGGAACACGTCTACTAACTAAACTAATAATCTAGGCGTTTACAAGACTATACGCCTAGGACACACACAAACACACCTTTAGACTTCTACATCTTGTACGTACACTTAAACTAATGACCCTATGTCTCTTTATATACTAGAGACATCTAGGGTTTACAAGAGAAATCATAATACAATTAGGAAACTAAATATTCTTTTAAGCATATATTCTAGAATCTTCCAAATCCTCCATCTTTTTGTAGTTTCCTTATTGTCACTTTAAGTCCTTCATGTTTCATTCTTCTTGTTTTGTATCATCAAATCTATAATAGACCCAACAATCTTCCCCTATTTGATGATGACAAAACAAACACAATTCTTGTACGAACTTCCCTAGACGAAGTAGCAGAAGTTGAGATCAGGGATCTCACCATGAATGAAACAAGTATGTCTTCCTTTGTCTCCCCCTTAATCCATGCCATGTCACTCAAACATCTCTTCCCCTTTTTGTTATTATCCAAAGAGAGAACGTATGCAAATAATGATCTTGACCACCACAAACCAATATCATACTTCCAATGCTTCAAATCACCCACCATTACGCACCATAGGAAAAATGGATCCAAAACAGTAGAAAACTCCAACTAGTAGTAGTAATAATGATCAACAGTAGTAAAAACCAAACACTTCCCCTTGAGTGATGCATGCACATCAATGATTCTTCAAAATCTGTAGGCTTTATGTAATGATTACTTGTGAAGAAAACCGAGTATAACGAATTTGATGAAGAAGTAGAATTTCCCAAACTTGTGTCTTAAATCTTTTACTATCCATGGAACTCCATACTTATACAAATCAACAAATATAAGTAGACCGCAATCCCTTGACAAGAATCCTCAACTAGTATGAGACACTGAGCACTACAACGTAACTCCTTTAAGTGATAGCCAATGTGTGCATAGAGCATCATAAGAAAAATCACACATTGTTAGATTCATCAAGCTAGATGATAAGAACACAAACCAAGTAATTCCACTTCACCTTCAAATAAGTGATAAAGAATCCTCTTCGTAATCAATTCTTCAATAAATCTCCAAAACGAGCCTTTTTAAATCCTTTTAAGAACAAAAATCTCTTCCTGTGTGTGTGAACCAAACAACATGTGTGTGTGTCGTCCGACAACTAAAAATCCAATTCTGTCAAAGTATGTGTGTCGACTTCCCTTTGATTCCAAATCTCCTCGTAATAAACCATTATACTGTCAATCCAAATAAATTTCACCATGCAAAAACCTTGAGCAGTACTTTGAAAACCTCCAAGAAGTACTTTGCATCCAAGCAGTACTTTGCGTCCAGTACTTTCTTAACAGCAGTACTTGCATAAATTTGCAGTACTTTAGAATGAGTAACAATACCTTTAAATTTAGAGCAGCAGTACTTTCAATAATAACAGTACTTTGAGAAGGAGCAGTCTTTTCATCCAATCAGCATTACTTTCAAACATGGGCAAACAGTACTTTCAATAAAATCTGTAGTACCTTGAAGCAGATTTTGCAACAGTACTTTCATCTAAGCGTTGCAACGTTTCATAAGGAGACCAGCAGACTTTGAAGCATAAGTACTTTAAAAAATCAGCAGTACTTTCGTCAATAATCGTCAGTACTTTGAATTCCAAGCAAGACTTTCATATACGAACAACAGATTTAAAAATCAAGCAAGATTTCGACATAACGGCAGTACTTTAAGCAGTACTTTCACATAATAGCTCAGATCAAAGATCCTTCGTGTAAAGTTAGATGAGTACATAGAGAACATCCACCTAAAATTTCGTTACGATCCGACGGTTAACGAAAAGGTTATGATCGTTACAAAACGTTTGTTGTAACCATTACGAAAAATCGCATCGGACTTCGATTGCTTATATCTTTTGATTGAGAGCTCAGATCAACAATCCCTTCGGTGAGTTTAAAGATAGATATACCAAGAAGCTCCAGTTCGAATTTTAGCCCAATCCAACGGTTCATTAAAAAGTTATAACGTTTTTAAAATAGTGCTGCAGAAGTATTACGAATTTTTGACAGCTTCGAATTTTTCTTCCTTTTTCTTCAAGAAAACCTTGTAGATCCCTAGATATCACGAGCCCCAGGCTCTGATACCACATGTAAAGATCATTGTAAGCTCTTAGACGAGATCTAATATTATATCTAGGAACACATAATAATGAAAGCGGAATATTCAAACATAGAATCAACATCATTATGAACAAGGTTTTTTTTTTTTTATTATCATAAACTAACTAACTATAATAAAGATCAAAGACTTGATCTAACACAACTCTAAGATAATCGTAAGTTATTAACAAAGAAACACTGAGCAATCTTTATCAAGTATGCGGAATTTACTTAACAAAGCTAAGAAGAATAACTTTTATTATAAACTCTAAATCTGCTTATTATGCGGATACTCTAATACAACTCTAAGATAATCGAACTTCTCTCTAAAACACTAATTAACTTGTGAATTCGTAAACTCTAAAACTCATAGACTCGTACCTCTAATGCCAATCTAGGAGTCCTTTTATAGGCTCAAGGATATCCTAGTCGGTTTACAATTTGTAACCTTGTACGACAAGTAATCTAAACATAGAATACAATTCTTTCCATAAACGAATAACAGTTCTTTTGTTCTTGCAGTACTTTGACTTTTAGGTGCAGTACTTTGACTTTGTCTTTAGCAATACTTTGACTCTTTGACTTTTTCTAGTACTTTGCACTACGACTTTCATATCTTCAAGACTTTCATGTCTTCAACACTTTTCATATCCCAACAATCCTCCCCTAACTTGAATTCTACTTGCTTGACTTCAAGTTCCTTTGTGAATGTATCTTTAAAGCTTTTCATCTTTAAGGACAGATTGTTTCTTAGTCTTTACATTATATCTCTGAATGTGTCTGCTTGTCAAAGTATCTCTTAGAATCATTCTTTCTCAGCAACATTCAGCAAGCTCCATCTTTTCAGCAACACAGCAACATATGACAATTTGTACATTAATTCAGCTTAAGTTGCATAATATTCTCATCACTTCCAAGTGAATCATTGAAAATTTAATGGATTTAGATCTCTTTACCAAAGCCATTATCTTTGGAGTAGCCAAATGTTTTGGTGTGTAAGACCATGGTACATTGATAACCATATGATTTTTAGCAAATCATCACCTATCAACAGATTTGATTTGTCTTTACTAAAGCTGTACTTCTTCGGGACTAGTTAGTTCTTATATCTAATGGTGAACTAATTACCAATAATGGATTTTCCACTGCCTTTACCACAAACCATTTTCTTGTGGGCTAGCCAACTCTTCACATTAACCGATATGGTGAGTTGATTACCATACAACTTATTAGCAAGTTGTCAACTAAAACGGATTTGATATATCTTTACCAGAGCCATTTGCTCATGGATTAGCCAATCCTTTTGTAACCATGGTGGATTGATGACCTATTGATGTTTTCATCTCAAAATCAATTTAATTCTTTTAACCTTTGTTTTCAAAATATTTGATATTTTAACAAAAGATTTCTTTCAAAAATCACTTAAGCGTTTTAAAAGCAAGCAGACTTTGATGAAAGTACTGTTTTGATCAGCGTATTTTGAATAAAGTCTTGATTTATCAAAAATAAATTATTCAATAAAACTCATACCAGTTTACTCATCTTCTTCAGCAATAGTAGTCCAGTTGATAAATAGATTGATAACCCTGCAAGCAGTTTCATTATCCTCTTCTACTTCCAATCCATGCTCTAGCATTCTTCTCATGAACTCAACTATGAGAGGATATCTTCTATTTACAAACATGTGTATCATTGTACCATTCTACAGCTCTAAGACATGAACTCCAGATTCTACAAAGAATCTCCAGCAAACAATTTCCTAGTTTTCTTGATTCTTCCATATATCATCAGTGCTTTCCTCTTTTGTTTCCCACATGGTTATGAGATCTCCAAGCAAAACTAGACCAATTCCTTCTGATGGATTTTCTCCAAAATAAGCTTTCACCATATGATATAGATATAATAGATCTACTCTATCTATAATATGTAATAAATCCCATAGCCTATTGAAAACTTTGAAGCTTTCATCTTCTTTATGAAAAATCATATAATCTCCTTCTTTGGATTTCACAACTTCAAAAGCACTAATCTGAGATCTGTTCATCTTCATTTCAAAGATCTTTTGAATAATCAAAATCTACCACTCTGAGATAATTTCTTAATGCATCTTTAGTCTCAGATCTTAATTCAACTCTTTCTTTCTTTGAGAACTGGCTATCTGTAACTTCAGTTTCCTTTTCTTTTTAAACTCTTCTTCCTTTCAAATTTTCACAATTAACTTCTTCTCTAAAATCTTTGATATCTGCAACACTCTTCTTATAAGCTCGTTTCAGATCATAGAGTCTTTTCATGTCAAAATAGTTCAACTTCGCAATCCTTTATACCCTCGACCTTTCAAATAAGCCATCATAGCATTCATGTCTTTAGCTAAATTAGGTCTTCTTGGCATATATCTAACAGGAGTAGGTGATTGTAATGGTTCATCACTTCAAGATTTAATTGCTCTTGCAACTTTTTAGCCGCTTCTCTACTTTGAGCTTCTTCAGCTTCCCAAGCTTCTTTATCTTTAGCATTTAAATCTTTTTTAAACTTTCTAGCTGCAGCTTCATTCCTAGCAACTTCAATTTCTCTAAGTTATGCCAAAGTTAATTTCTTCTTCTTAGTTTCTACCAGAATACCTTTCCCTTTATCCTTAGGATCAATTGCAGGTTGAGAAGTTCTTTGTTGTTCTTCTTCTTGTACTTCTCTAATAGTAACACCACCTCTAGGTTGTGATAAATCTTCTAAAATTGTAGCAATGAACTCATCATCACTTGCGAATGAATAGGTTTGAGTGTATCTTCCTCCTCTTCTTGTATAACAGTTGTAGAAGGACCAACTTCCTCTTCAAAATTCAATACTCTTGGAGTTATCACCTCTTGTCTGAAAGTACCTTGCAAACCAGTACTTTGTTGTTCAAGATACCTTGAACTTGAACTTGTTCCTCTTGTTCCTCAAGATCTTGTTCCTCAGTACCTTGATCATCAGTACCTTCAGGTTCTTTCTCCTTCTCAACATCTTCTTTCAAATTTTCTTCTTCTAAATTCCTCCCCAAATTGACAGAAGATTGTTGATGAACCTTTGGCGTTTGCGTAGACTGCGTTTGCCTTTTCTTTGATTTAACCCAGATACGAAATTCTTGAACTAATGGCCACACAAAAGTCTTTAGCCTTCTAAACTCCAGTTTTAATTTCTTTATCTGTTTGGCTTGAACCTCAGTAGTCTTTTTCAACTTAACCAACTCTTTTGTCAAAACATAATTATCCAATGTGATTTCGTCAGGAGGTATGGTATGTGAATCCTCTCTTTGAATAGGTGAATGTTCCTCTGATTGAGAAGCAGAATGCACCCTTGTGGAGATGGAGAAAGTGAAAGCGCAACATCTTCTTGAAGTTCGATTGGGGAAGCAAGTACCTTGTGGAGATGCAAAGACCTTCTTTTGATGCGGCTTGTGGAGAAGCAGGTACTTGCAGATGCGTGCTTGCAGATGCAATACTTGGAGATGCAGTACCTTCAGTAGCTTCATCGCTTCAGATCGCTCTAACTGAACAACGTCCATCATGGAAGTAGTTAAGGAGTATCTGGACCCCTGAATAAAGCACTCCTTTTTGCCATAAAAGTAAAAATCTTCAATTGTTGAACAATCACAGGTAATAAATTTGTAGGTTTTGGCACATCAGCAAGTTGCTTGTTTAAGAAAACCTGTATAAACCGTGGGTACATTAGCCAAATAGATCCATGTGAGATATGCGAGCATTTCATCCAAGATAGCCTTGAGAAGTTAACAACTCTATCTGTAGCTAACCCAACCATAGCAGATGCTATATTTGACCCAAACTGCTCCTAAGAGGTACTCTTAGCACTTATCCAATGGAGCAACACATGAACCAAAAATTTCCAATGAGGACAAAATAGTTGTTTTCTAAAAGTTTGTTCATTCAAAGATCCTTCATAACCAATATGTCGAAAAGTATCCAGATCAATGCGCTTATCAAACCTTATAGCCCCATCTACATCATTCAACAATAAATCTTCTCTGATGGAGGCTTCAGTAATCTTAACAGTTCTTCCAAAGAATCGTTGATCGAATATAATATTCACCATTCTCCATGTTATCCCTAGCATTAGCCCAAAATTCTTGAATCCAGGGCTCAATTATATCCGGTTCTACTAAAAGAGCATAACTGATAGGCGAACCAGTAAGATAATCAATTATATCATGAAATAGTATATTTGCTTCAGTCTTATCCAAATTAGCGACCATATTATGCTTTGAAACAGAGGGACGATTTGCCATTGTTTATTATGTAAGCACAAAAGAGTTGTAATCGAATAATATGGATATGATGAGAGAAAGATGGAAAAGATTCTAATGTATCAATATGAGAGGGAAAATCGAAAAGTAGGTATTTATAGGTGAGATTTGAAAAATCACAGCCCCAAATAACATTGTTACCGTTAGCATTAATTACCCCTCAATATAACCGTTGGAACAGTACGTTAATAAGACAAACAGTACTTCCACGTAGCGACTTTCCCAAACAGACTTTCCAAGCAGTACTTTCACGAAAAACAGTACTTTTCTAATTTCTTCAGTATCAACTAAGTATACATAACTATCCTCCCCTCAAGCAATACACAGGACTATACTAAGACTAAATAGTCCTCCCCTTAAATGTAGCTTACTAACTAATATACTCCAAAACATCTGACAGAAACTCCTTGTCTCCTATCATGCTAACAGAACAACCACCATCAACAATAATATGATCTTTAAGTTCCTCTGCCGGATTGCCCTGTCTAATAAGATGAAAAGGTTAGTTGCTTTGAGGAACCCAAGCCATTACTGACTTGTGTTCCCCTTGTGGAGTGACATACTCACATTCTTTGAGTATATAATCTCCACTTTTTTCTAAAGCATGATCCAGTATTATCTTGTTATTCAAAACATGTGGATTTTCAACAAAGCATTCTGGTTTTTCAACACAACTCTCTTTCACAAGTGAATTTGCTTTTTCTTGTATCACAAAAACATCAGATTCACTTTTGGTTGAAAGTACTGTCTGTCCTTCTGCAGTACTTTCCCTCTTAACCCATTCTGTTTTAACACTTGGTTCCTGTGATCTAAATCTCTTATATGAATTGTAATACCTTCTAGGTTGATAGTGAGATCTCCTAGGATTCCTATTCCAAGTAGTGTGATCAAGTACCTGTTTTGTCTGAGCAGACTTTGAGAAAGTACTAGGTTGAGTTAAAGTACTGGAAAGTCACTGTGAGATCTGAAGGTTTTGAAAAGGTTTTCTCGGTGTGGGTATCTATGATCTGTTGAGAAATTTCGTGATTGACCCTAGTTGAATTATTCCGATGGTTTGTGCTCTCTAGGTTTCTCGGTTGGCGACATGTGCTTTGGAAATTTTCTAGGTATTCGAGTGATGTTCACAATCCTTAATTAGATGAGTAGGACTAAAACACACAAAACACGGTTTTTGACCCATACTTCCAAAGTGACATCGTCTATGTCTATGCCCAAAATTATTTTGCCTTCTTGGTGAATGATTAAACCTGTTTTGACCAAAGTTATCCCAAAAAGGTTTAGCAGATCTTTTTAAAAATGTTTTGAAGAAGGTATGCGCTTGTGGAGCTGTACTTTGATTTGAAGGTACTCTGGATTTTGAACATTGTGTTCAACAGGTTCTTTGGTTTTCGGACCTAGATTGAGCAGCTAGCTTCTTCCTAAACTCTAGACTGTCTACTCCAAAACGAGAAACATCAGGCCTAGGGGTTGATGAATGCCAGTGGGATGGGGAATAACATGATAATCATTAGCTTTCTTATATTTAGGAGGTGAGTCACTTATTGAATCCTCATTACTAGATGTATCTACATAATTAATGAGTTCTTCATCACTAGTAATTATATCCTCAAAATCACCTTCATCCTGATCACTAGATTGGTTTTCTTCTAGTTTACTAAATTCCATTCCAAAACCTAATCCAGTTTAAGGTAGGCTCTTTCTTTTTGAACATAAGAAACATGTGACAGACACGGACTCTCCCCATGCACCAAACTTGGCTAATAAATCATCTCTTTCCTTAGTTAATTTCTCAATTTCAGCAATTTTACAGTTTAATTTCCATTCACTAAGTTTTAACTGGTAATCCTTTTGTTCATATTTTTCAGCCCAAGCTACTTCATTAGTTTCATGTGCTAAGATTTTGGCTTCCATAGATTCTAAGGTTATTTGATAACCACCTCAGCACCTAGCCTTAACACAATTAACTCTTTCATAAACATAAGCATTAAGTACTTTCTGATAAAAATCGTGACACTTAGAACATACCTCGAGAGATAGGGGTTGATGCAACTTCAGTTGACATCTTTAAGTTTTCTTCTTAGTCAGAGTTTCCACACAAGCTCTGATACCACTTGTTGGATCGATATACTTTAATCAAACTAACTTAACTAGCTTGTTAAGGTTTAATAACCTCGGATAAATCCTAAGTTATTAACAAAGAAACACCGAGCAATCTTTATCAAGTATGCGGAATTTACTTAACAAAGCTAAGAAGAATAACTTTTATTATAAACTCTAAATCTGCTTATTATGAAGATACTCTAATACAACTCTAAGATAATCGAACTTCTCTCTAAAACACTAATTAACTTGTGAATTTCCGTAAACTCTAAAACTCATAGACTCGTACCTCTAATGCCAATCTAGGAGTCCTTTTATAGGCTCAAGGATATCCTAGTCGGTTACAATTTTAACCTTGTACGACAAATAATCTAAACATAGAATACAATACTTTCCATAAACGAATATAACAGTTCTTTTGTTCTTGCAGTACTTTGACTTCTAGGTGCAGTACTTTGACTTTGTCTTTAGCGCTACTTTGACTCTTTGACTTTTCCAGATACTTTGTACTACAGTACTTTCATATCTTCAGTACTTTCATGTCTTCAACACTTTTCATATCCCAACAGTTTGAGAGCATGGGTTTGGAAACTTGAAACAATTATTCAGGTATTTTTATAACGATAACCATAACTTTATGTTTTGAGTAGGTGTTTGGATTAGCTTAATTGGTAATCCAAAACACCACGATACATATTTAAGATTTTACTAAGCGATTCATGTTCTTGATCTTCTGTATATACGGCAGTGTTTTATAAGAAAATAATATGATGGACATACTCAATAGTACAAATCACTGGTTAGTATTATTATTTTTTCTTTACATGTATTAACAAGAGGCTGAGATAGTTATCTGAATTGATTACATTTTATTTAATATATTTTACAGCATAGTGATGATAAGGTTACTGATCTTGGTGATGAGTTTTGCTCAAATTTAAATGATAATTTCCTAAATTTGTTTATTCGGCAATCCAATCATCACGGGATAAAAATGTTGATGATTTCCAAGAGGTTTTTACAGCTTTTAGTTTTAATACATATTAGTTTTTTTTTAATTACATTTCTGACTACGCATTTTACTTCTTACAGAATGAGTGTGTCGAAGATGAGAAAGTATCTGAGAAATATGTCGAAGAGGTTTGTACAGCCTGAGCTACATTACATTTAAATTGTTTTTTTAAAGTAACTACTAAGTTTGTTTGTATTTCCATGCACACAAAATGATTGTGTGTTTTTGGCTACCCAAGATCGTGTAGCAACTGAAAAGCAAAAGGCTGAGATTCGACGGTTGCAAAGAGTCAAGGAAGAGAGGCTACTGGTCTTGATGGAAGAAGAAAACTGTCAGAGTAGAAACCAGGATGTTGAAAGCCCTCACATGAAGCTTGCTTTGCAAAATTGTGTATCAAAGAATAGGCATCATCAACTAGTACCTAGGCCGGAATTTACGGAAGTAGATGCTCCTGTGAAAGTCCCTCCTCTGGATCAACTCAAAAAGAAAAATCATATCCGTAGTCCTTTTATGATTAAGCATGTAGTGATCTCAAACCTTGGCAAGAGGTATGTCATACAATAGCATCTGTAGATGTTGTACTCAAGGTCATTTAGTTTATGTATCAGCATCCACAAACTTTTTTGTTCTGCACTTTTAGTTCTACGTTTTAAGTATTGATAAATCAAATGATCATCCATCACGATGCTGTTTATTCATCTTTATTTACTTATATTTTGTATACCATGTAGGATCTAAAAAGGCCATCCAAAAGGATTGATAAAGTTTTTGTCCATCATGAGTTGGAGGATTTTATACAAAATTCTTGGTGTCTCCGTTGCAAGTTTTCTTGGTCAATGATATTGTTGTTGATCGTCTTTTCTGGGATTTTTTTGTTGGGCTTGATGCTAATCGTGAAGGCTGGTTCCGTGACGAGGTAATTACAATAAGCTTTTTCTAGTATATGATTTTCTTTTATGCAATTATTTTGGTTTTGGAGTAAAAGGAAGTTTGGGATTGCCCATAAGGATTGAATATCTTTATTGCATTTAATGTAGGGCTATCTAAGTAATCTTAGTCTAAGCTTAATGTAGGGCAGTCTTTATTGCATTCTAGTTGTTAAAATTAGTGTTTTAATATGTTTCTAATCTGATTTTGCCTTTAGGATTTGAGTCTCAGTCTATTAATAAAGTCATCTAGTGTCATTTTCAGTTTTCAATATAGTCATTCTGTCAGTTTTAGTACAACTATTTGAGTCATTTTAATTTGTCATAAAAATTTAAAAAAAATAAAAATAGAAATTTAACCAGCTTATTTAAATTTTCTCAAAAGGAAAAAAATCAGAAAAATCATTTGGTATGGCTGCTAGTGGTACAAAGATTACTGGGTTGAGGCACAGGTTGCACCGTTGTAATTAGACGTTTTCTTAAGCTCACCACTAGCTGCCATAAGCTCCTTAGTAGCTGGAAATAAGGGCAAAAGAAACATGGTTAGGTTAACTATAAGATTTCATAAGCTCAGTTTCGTGTTCACACCTTAGCTTATTAATAATTTTCCTCAAAAGTTGTCCCTCAGGCTACTGTGGTAGCAGCACCACTGTAGCACCCATAGTACTTATTTGCTTGGTGTAGCTTATTTGCTTATTTAGGCTGCTATTTAGGTCCACCTTGACTTGTTTAGATATTAGCTTAATTTAAGTTCCCTAGCCTATTAGAATATCTTATTGCATTTATAATAGTAGTTTTGGATTAGCAACTGCATAATGCTTACCCAAAATTTGTTATGTCACTCAGCCTTACATATGTTTTTCTTAAATGTCTACAGCACATTGAGCTTTGGGTGATGTATTTGTGGCACTTCAGACCATCTTTTGCAGATTGGTCCATCGTTAGCAGTTATTTCTTGACACTTCTACTTCAAGATTCAGTTTCACTGTTTATGCTAATAAAGAAGTTTACCAGTTGGCATGGGCTGATGTTGATCGGGTATTTATTTCCAACACATCTTATATCACTTTAATTTTGTCATTTGGAATTGATATTATTTTTATTTATATTGCTTTCAGGTGTTCATTCCGATAAATGAACCTAAGAAGCATTGGTCGCTTGCCTAGTTTCACATACAATCCGGAAATGTTATATTTTATGACAGTGCTTATCGTTGTGAAGATGAAGGTCGTGATTGGTATCTCAATATGAGGAATTGTTTGGAGTTAAATCTTCCCTTGATTCTACGGGAGACAGGTGTGTTTGACAAGAAAGAAATCGACCCGAAAACCTACCAGATCAAGTTTCATCTTGCACAGAATGTTCCAAAGCATTTGGTGATTGCGGAGTCTTTGTCTGCATGTTTCTTTACAGGTTAGTAAACCACCCTGCTTCTAGTTGCTATTACTAGTTTTGCCAGTCATAGCCTTAGTTGCCTTATGATAAGGTTTTAAAATGTACCTTTTTGAGGGGTCGTTTAAGCCCTTATTTGATCACTTTTGTATCCGTTATTACTTAATATCGTTCCTTTTCACTTTTTAGGTATCTTGAAGGCAAAATGCTGGAATGACACTTATTCGGACGAAAAGGCGCGGATATACGAAGAAAATGGCCAAACTCAAGAATCGAGACACTCAAGCTGCTGACAAACAAGGGGACGGCGTCAGGTGTTATCAGCGACGCCGTCAGAGCACTTTTGTGACGGATCAGTAGCCAAACTGCTTATTTTCAAGTGACGGTGTCAGGCTTTAAAAGAGTAGGTCCTCGCAACTCAGACGGCCTAGATTTGATCCAGACGACGTCAGAGGCTGAAGAGGACGGCGTCACAAGCATAAGGTGACGCCGTCGCAAGACTAACGTGGCCAAGACGAAACCCTAATGACGGCGACCCGACGGCGTCATAAATCATAAGGTGACGTCGTCGCTAATGTAATCTTATCTATAGAATCCGAATTTTTTAGTTTTCAGTGTGTAGTCTTTTGGAGTAAAAACCTAAACCGAACCAAGGCTGTCTTGTACAGTATTTTAGGGTTCCAAACCCTAACTTACACCAAGATAAGTATTTTACTTCATTAATTCAATTATGTCTTCAATTATTTGTGTGTATGCTTGCATGTTCTCCATGTCCGGCTAATTTACTTGTGTGTTTGCTTAGGGAATATGAAACTTAACTATTGAATATTGATTGGTTGTCTCTTATCTTAATTGTTAATGATCTAGTAATGCGATAGGTCATTCGTTGTGTAGTTAATTCTTGATTAATCTTTGTGAACCTTAGACTATAACACCTAGAGTAGTTGTAGGCTAAACGATCGAAAGAGTACCTTAGAGTTAGAGTTTATAAATCCTAGAGATTTTGTAGACGAGACCCTTTGGTAGTTTAAAAGAGTTAGGGATAAACGCATACCCTACGACCTTAGACACACAACGCAATTAAGAATAAGGACGTGACAATTCAACCATCAATAGGAGATAATTAAGGAGTAATAAAACCTAAGTAAACACATCTTTAAATCATCATACGAGCACACAATAATTAGACATAGACTACCCTCACCTTAGTTTAGATAATTAGATAAGTAGAAGTAATCGGTAGAAATACCAACCCCCAAATCCAAACCCCGAGATTCGTACCTTTCCATTTCTTAAAAAAACATAAAAAGATAAAAAAATAATCTTCCTGAATCCCAACCTTAGCGTAGTAACTTCTCACTAGCATTCCTATTCCCCTAGAGAATGATATCAATACCCGTGGCTTACCCTAATACTACACTACAACGATTAGGTTCACTGCCTAGGGTGTTGAAAAACTTGCTCGACGAAAAGGAAGTTCCTTTGACCCCGAATGACGCGTGTAGCGTTATCACCTTACCACAAGTGTTTTGATTAAGATAGCCATGACACAGACCACTAAGATTAATTTTAACATAAACATAAAATTTCATGAAACATACGATTACAGGACAACAACTTAAGTTGCAAACTAACACACAAATACTCGTGTTAGGCATCCCCAGCCCACAACACTTTTATTAGAAAACACACTAGCCAACACAAAAATACACCATTGCATCATCGACCCTACCATGGCAAAAAACCCTTAATCTTATCTATGAAAAGGTCAATCTCCCGACCCCTTAGTTCGAACTCGCTAGCCAAATTCCTCAGCTCCATCAGTTTGATGTAATCTGTCCTTTGAGAAGTTCATTTGAAAACTCTGCCATTTTCTTAGGTAGAAACTGTGCAGCCGCAGTCTGCAACTCGTCCACAAAAAAACCCCTCTCACGATTCATCAGATCCACCTTCATGCAAACCCTATTAATATCCGCCGCCAGCTGCCAATACTCTACCGATGCCCTCCGACAATACAAGATGAACATATCCTACCATTGATAAGATTCTGTCGCCTCACGTAACTCATTCAACCTAATTTGTCCTGCCATAAATTTTGTTACTTTGTTCCAAATATTAACCAAGAATTGAAGTATGAATAGCTGTATACCCATGGTTAAATAGCATAATCCATGACAAAAGATCCAAAAAATAATCACATGCAATCCCTTAATGAAAGGCTGGGAATTAACCAGGGTAGAAAACAAAGAAACAAGCATATTTCAGGTTGACCAACTTTATCAGTTTAGACTACTTGTACTAATAGAGCTTTTATTCATTTATTGTGTATTTAGTAGTCCTTGTGGTAAGTTTTGGTAGTTTAAAAGTTTTGTTTGGCATAACAAGGTTTTTCTTGTTAAAATACTTTTAAGGTATTTTCTTATAATTTCATTTAGTTTTATAGATTTCTCATTAGTTTCGTTACTGTCATAATTTTTATTTGTTTCTTACAGCTTCTTTTGATTAGGTCTCATTAGTTTTTAAACCATTTTTGACTAATTGTCATTCAGTTTACTACCTTATTAGGACCACCATTCTACTTGAAATTTTGAGACAAATTCCAAGTGTATTAAAATGTAGACAATCGTAACTTTTATTCCTACATTACATAGGTTACAAAGATTAACAACATACTGTTAATCAAAATACACAACATCATAACATCCATGATGAACATGGAAGTCATTTTTTAAAACCACCTTATATGGGCATCATAAACAGGCCATCTAGTTACTCTAACCAAACTACAACAGTATCTCATTTGGTTGTGTTTCCTATGACAGATTCCAAAAACAGAAAAAACCACAAATTATTCTGACCAAAAGGCTCTGGCTCTATGTTGTTACAAAGACAACCTATAAGCTAAAAAAGTGAAGACCAAATACTGTATACCAACAGATCCACAATCCATCTTCACCACATATTGATAGTCCTTATTTATGAATTAGAGTTGGATTGTATATGTCCACATATTGATAGTCCTTATCTAAAGAAGTGAAACCTTACAACATATACAAGTTAACCACAAGTGACTGCCCAAGTGAAAAAACAAAAAATGGATCTTTATATTAAATGCCCAAGTGACTGCTTTGTGCGTATATTTGTTTCATATATAATTTTATTGAAATGAAATGTGTATAGAAACTGTTATAGTGACTTGTTATAGTGACTTTGCGTAGTAATTCTGGACAATCAATGCTCAAAATCTATGTTTCTAATATGATTTTGCCTTTAGGATTTAAGTGTGAGTCTATTAAAATCATAAGCTTAAGCATAAAACAATTCATTGACAGATTTGGTTACAAGGGTTTTATTAAATTTGGTTTAAGTGATACTTAAACCAACTGCATACATACATCAGATGTAACCAAATACTTCCCTTCCCTTCCCTTCCTTAAACAGATCGTTTTTTTCCCTTCCCTTTTTCAGCTTTGGCATATTTAACCACATATGGTTTGATACCATTTTCTTCACAAAATTGCTTGCTTGGAAGCCCAAGAACTTTCTTCCTTTCATCAAAAGCATTCTTTGAAATTTGTTTGCGGGTTAGGTTACAGGTAGTTGCTTCATTTTTGGAGCTTAAGCCAAACTTTGGATACTCAATTTCAGCGAGTGGCTCAATTAGATTGAGTGGCCAAACCTCCTCAGCGGAAGAGTCACTGTAAATGGATATGAAATATTTTGAAGTCATTTTGGTCAGTTATTTTGTTTTTTGTTATAGATGTGTGATGAAAATTCCATTGAGATTATGGCATTATATAGTGGAGGATTGATAAAATCAAATTGTCCTGATTATTAAGTGTCAATTTCCCCCGATAATGCTTGTAATTTATATCATTTATATGGATTTACGCTTGTTTTCCATTGTTTTCCACTTTCAGGTAAATTACGAGCATTAGAGCTAAAAGAGACGCGGAATTGGAGAAATATCAAAGATTTATCATAGTATGCTGACTTTGAAGAAAGTTACGGCGTAACTCATCTCTCACATTACGCCGTAACTAAAGCGTGACTCAGAAAACCAACTCATCAGAAGGTTACGGTGTAACTCTCACCAAAAGCTACGTAGTAACTATATTAGGTCAAATGAGGTTCCACGCCGCTGATAACTACGCCGTAACTATTTCACCAACTACGGCGTAACCAAGTATTATTGAAGATACAGCGGAACCATCGATAAGGTTACGTAGTAACCACAGATCTAGTGCAAATTACGAAGGAATTAAAGATTACGGCGTAACGCTTATATTAGTTAAGCCGTAACCCAGATCTGGCCTATAAATACCCCATGATTTCTAGCATTTCAAAGCATCCCATACCACACATCACAACCAAAGAATATGGGAAGAAGCCAAAGGCAGGTCTAGAGGAGCATACGATGAGGTCTCCAAGGGAGAAATCACTCCCCTACGATAAGCATTAGCATTTTATCTTTTCTTTACTTTCGATTCATGTATTTCGTAACTTTGAATATTGAATTGATTTGTATGGTTAATATGAGCGGCTAAGCCTCTTGGTGCCGCCTAGTTATGATTCTTTAACTATTTTGTTTGCGTTTACATTACTTCCGTATAATTATTTCTAAGTGTATGAATGCATAGTTTATTAGTAGCTACCATTGTTTCGGTAGTTTTGAATGGCGGTAGAGGCTAGTTGCTTAGGAGATATGACCAACTGACCCTAAGTGAGTAGACTGAGACGGGAAGGGTAAGATATGACCAACTGACGACCCTTTCTACTTGTGCGATTTGACCAAATGATCACCTACCGTTTGGATGAACTTAAGAATTAGGGGGTGAGTGTTTAAGTTGCTAACTTCCGGGCACTCACTATTATAAATCTAGCATGTAACGGTACTTAATGACTTGGCTTAGGGGACCAGGAACATCAGGACTTATGAGGGGACACCTGACTTCTCCTGTGGTGGCATCTTTGCTGATAGGTTAGGTTAATTGACCAAATACGCATCCTCTCGACTTTGACCCCACCTGAAGTAATTGGAAGTAAGTATACGTAGACATTACTAGCTAGGAGGAATAACTAGGTTAGCACCACTCTCCTCTATTGATTTATCCTTTGCCTTTTATATGCTTTTATTTGTTTTAGTAGTTAATTAATTCCTTATCAAAATCATATTAAAAACTATGACACCTACACTTAGTAATAATCCAACACACATAGCTCTTGGGACGACCTCGGTTTTACCGAATACTACACTACACACGACCGGGTACACTGCCCGTTAGTGCATTAGGGTAGACCATAGGTATAATGAGACTATATAAATATTAAAACCTTGTCAGTAAAACCCGCATCAAGTTTTTGGCGCCGCTGCCGGGGAGTTATATTAGGATTGCTATTAAGTCTTTCATTTTCATTTTGTTTTTAACTTTTCTATATTTCTCACGATCATTATTCAAGTTTTTAGGTACCATGGAAGTTGTTAACATCGATGAACTCACTCTTGAGGAATATTTGGCGTTGACAATAGTAGAACCAGGGCCGGGTGTCGTAAGACCGACGATTGGAGCGGATGTCCATTTCGAAATTAAAGACCAATTTATGAGGGAGCTTCGTGCTAACCCTTTCTCAGGAAACAGGGACGAGGATGCATATGAGCACGTCAAAAATGTCCTATACATCGCAAGCCTTTTCAACATTCCGGGCGTGTCTCATGATGCTGTTATGTTAAGGGTATTCCCCATGACTCTTACTAGAGCTGCCAGAAGATGGATTAAAAGATTGCCCGTCGGGGCAATTAATACTTGGGCTCTACTCAACAAGCACTTCATTCAGAGGTATTGTCCGCCGTCAAAGATTTCTAATCAGCTTTTGGAGATCCATAATTTCAAGCAAGAAGACGATGAAACATTGTATCAGGCTTGGGATAGATACAATGATCTCCTTTACAAATGTATTACACATGATCTGAACAACCAGCAAAAGGTCAACATCTTCTACAAATGAATCAACGTAACTACAAGACAGATCTTTGGACTATCAAGGACCTATCCCAAACATGACTCCTACTCTTGCAATAGAAGCGATTCAAAAAATGGCTGATCATTCTCAAAAATGGCACGACGGAGGAATCGCTAGCAATCGCTAGTAAAATTGAAAGTCTAAGTCGAGATATGCTGAAAGTCAGAGAAACCGTTAATGCCATCCAAGAGGGTTGTGAAAGCTGTGGGGGGGGGGACACCTCACGAAGAATTGTCCTCACGTTGACGAAGAAAATATAATTGAAGAAGCCAAATATAGAGAAAATCGACTGTTGGGTTTTAGGTTCCTTGGATTTGATGAGACAAAATAAATACAAGAATGAAACAAAGGGACTTAAAGAGAAAAAGATGAAACCTACAAAAAGATGGAAGGACTTGCTTGCAAAAGAAGATTTATTATTTAGTCCTTCGTAGTATTTTGTAAACCCTAATCCTCTAGTATATAAAGAGGACATGGGGTGTAGGTTTAAGATAGACAAGTCTTTCACAATGTAGACGTCTAGTAGATGGTGTGTGTGTAACCTAGACGTGTTTCTATAAACGTCTAGGGTTAGTGTTTGTTTTGTATATCCCTAAGATCTGAGATGGCTTAGATCCCTGTTATAGTTAGGTAACACGTTATATTCTGATCAATATATAATTGGGGAGATAATGATGAAAACCTTGTGTCAATAACATAGTTGTTTGTTCTATTCCGCTGTGCATGATTGTTTGTCTATGTTATTGTTAAACCCTAGAGGCTCAAAACGATCTCAAGGAGTCTAACAAACTCCACAATTGGTATCAGAGCTTGGGGAGCTCGTTACCTAGGGATTCGCAAGGTTTCTTGGCGAAAAAGAATGAAAAAAATTCGAAGCTGGTACAAAATTCGCAACTTTCTGCAGCGCTGTTTTAAAAACGCGATAACTTTTTCGTTAGCCGTTGGATCGTAACGAAATTTTAGGTGGACGTTCTCTATATATTCATCTAACTTTTCACCGATGGGATTGTCAATTGGAGCTTTCAGTAAAAAGTTATACTCTGTCGAAGTCTGCTGCTGAAGGGTTTTCATGCATATTCAACTTCTTGAATTTGTTTTACTTGTTCTAATTCTTGATGGAGGTTGTTTATACATTGTGTGGTGTTTATGATTCATGGTTAGAAGCAGCTTTCCTAGTGTTTTTACGAAACTACTTCTAGTGTTTTCTGAAACCACTTCTGAAACCACTTCTAGTGTTTTCTGAAACCACTGATAGTGTTTTCTGCAACCACTTCTGAAACCACGGATAGTGTTTTCTGAAACCACTTCTGCAACCACGGATAGTGTTTTCTCGAAACCACTTCTAGTGTTATCTCAATTCCACTGCTGGTGTTTCTTATGCGTTATTTGTTTCTCACTGATGAGGTTTTGGAATTGATGGGAAGTTGTACATGTTTTTGGTACTGAGATTTTTGGTGACACACACATGGGATTTTGGTTCGCACACACAAGAAGATTGGTATTTGTTCTTAAAGGTTTTAAAAAGCTCGTTTTTGAATTATTTGAAGAATTGATTACGAAGGAGGTTATTTATCACTTATTTGATATTGTAGTTGAGTAACACAGATTTGTGCTCTTATCATATCTTAAAGTGGGTGTTACACTTTGGAGATAACTTGTTCGTGCTTAAAGGATGTTGACGAAGACTTACAAAATCTAGTTTTCATAGGTCAAGGGGTGGATGGATGAAGACCTAGTTAACTATCACTTAAAGGAGTTACATTGTAGTGCTCAGTGTCTCATTAAAGATGAGGATTTTGTCAAGAGATTGCGGTCTACTTATATGGTGTTAGTATAAGTTTGGAGTCACGTGGATAAACAAGACATAAAACACAAGATTGGGTTATTCTACTTCTTTATCAAGTTTGTTATATTTGGTTTTCTTCACAAGTGATCATTACATAGAGCTTACTGAAGAATCATTTTCATGCATCACTCAAGAGGAAGTTTCTACTGCTTATATTCTCTATTTGTTGATAACAAAAAGGGGAAGAAATATTGGAGTAGCATGGCATGGATTAAGGGGAAGACAAGGAAGACAAAATTTGTTTCATTCAAAGAGATGTTTACATCTCAACTTCTGCTACTTCGTCTAGGGAAGTTCGGTACCGACTTTGTTTGTTTTTACATCATCAAATAGGGGAAGATTGTTGGGTTTTAGGTTCCTTGGATTTGATGAGACAAAATAAATACAAGAATGAAACAAAGGGACTTAAAGAGAAAAAGATGAAACCTACAAAAAGATGGAAGGACTTGCTTGCAAAAGAAGATTTACTTATTAGTCCTTCGTAGTATTTTGTAAACCCTAATCCTCTAGTATATAAAGAGGACATGGGGTGTAGATTTTATATACAAGTCTTTCACAATGTAGACGTCTAGTAGATGGTGTGTGTGTAACCTAGACGTGTTTCTATAAACGTCTAGGGTTAGTGTTTGTTTTGTATATCCCTAAGATCTGAGATGGCTTAGATCCCTGTTACAGTTAGGTAACACGTTATATTCTGATCAATATATAATTGGGGAGATAATGATGAAAACCTTGTGTCAATAACATAGTTGTTTGTTCTATTCCGCTGTGCATGATTGTTTGTCTATGTTATTGTTAAACCCTAAGGCTCAAAACGATCTCAAGGAGTCTAACAAACTCCACATCGACCGTTTTACGGAGATAATCAAAACAGTAACGGGTACCGTGGAAATTACAACCGTGGGCCTTATGGAGAAAGAAAGCCCAATCTTGAAGAAACAATTAACAAATTCCTGGAAAGTTCAGCCCAAAGACAAAAGGAACAAGATGAGTGTTAAAAGAATTCCAGGAAAACACTGACAGAAGCCTCCAATCACGACACAACCCTAAAAAACCTTAAATCTATGGCGGAAAAGCTTAGTGAGAAAGTGAGAATGAATAACAATAAACCTGAAGGATCAAAACCCACAATGGAATGTAAAGTGATTTTTGTTGATAAAGACTCAAAGATACATGCCGAAGATACGGATTCTGGTAAAAATCCCGTCGACAGATCTGAGTTACGCCGTAACCAGTCTGAAGAGTTACGGCGTAATTATGTTTTTGACAGCGATAAAGGGGTTATGAAGAATGTTGATAAGGACAATTCTAGCGTGTTACGCCGTAACCAAAAATCTGAGTTACGGCGTAACTGGGATACATGGGTAGATGAATTCCTCGAAGTAGACGAATTAGGAACACCGGAGATTAAAGAATGGTCCAACGATATTAACTTATGCCCTCTGCCCCCATCTAAGAAGAAATATCACTGGTGCAAGATGATACCCGTAGCTAAGGGAGATTGGTATGATCTATGGGCCTCGTGTGACCCGAGAAATGAAATTTGCGATGGAGGTAGAGACAAGGATAGGGTCAAGAATAACAAATTCAGGTGGCCTGCATATACTGATGATGAAAGACTAGAAAAACTCTCCGCCGAGGATGAAGAAGAGCCACCTATCACTCGCTGGTGTACTCCGATTATCATAATCGACGATGAATCTACACGAGCATGGCCTACGTGCGACCCATTCCGCGAGTATTGCAACGGTGGGGATAGTGAAAAAGAAGAAGAATGGACGTGCCCTCATGAGCTTGAAAGACATAGTATCAAGTTCGGGGATCTGACATTTGATGATTGGTACGCAATTCAATTCGGGAATGCTAAGATTAACCTGAATCTTCTTAAAAAGCTCAAGATTGACTACGAGGATCATAATCAGAAAAAAGAAGTGGCTAATGATGACATTTACTGCATGGAAGATCATTTAAGCGAAACTGTCAACAATGAAATATGAAGTCACTGGTGTGAATGAATAAAATCTCCTGGGAAGTTTTCTGGGCATCATGCAATCCTTATGACAATAAATGTAATGGAGGAAGCAGTTTAAAGAGAATGGGAGAAGACGCATTCTTTTGGACCTCAACCAACGATAAGGAAATTACAAGTCTGCCTTGGTTGGACAACTTGGGATTTGACAGTTGGGTGAAGATCAAGTATGGACATGTTGACACGTTAACAAAAGAGAATATTTGGAATGAATACATGAGTAATGAAGATTCAAACAAAGAGGGTCTTAACAACTCGAGTGAAATAACAGTTGTGAATGACAAGGAGTTGGTAAGAAATGAAAAGGAAAAATGCAAGCATGTACTAGTGGAGAATCTGCTCGATGAAGAATGGTTAAAAGGTACCGTTTCTGACGACGAGGACCATGAGGGGATTTTAGATTACCTTGAGCTGCAAGGGAATGAGGAATTTACTGACCCCGATGATGAAGCATATGAGCAAAGGAGGTGCAAACTCCTTGGGATTCCCTAAAAGAGGCCGCCACCAATTATCATCGAAAAGTATGAGTTCACTCGCTACCATTTGGGTCCGGAGGAAAATTTTTGCAAAATTCGGAAGATCGAGACTAAAGAATACCTCCGCACTGCCACGAATGTTTCCTGGGTCAGGCATAACTTGATGAAAGACATAGAGGAGGTTGGCCAAGTCTTAAGGCCCCCATGAAGCCCCGAGGCTATGAGTATAACTTAAAGACTCGTAAATAAAGAAAAGTGCTCTTTCGGGAGACAACTCGAATTATCCCTTTCTTTTGTTTTATTTCCATTTCTATAGGGTTTTGTGTTTTCTAACCATTTTTTAGGGATACGAGGAAGTAATTGATCTGACCATAGTTACGGTGTAACTCATCTCTGTGATTACGCCGTAACCAACCTTTTGCAGCAGAATTCTAGACGCATTACCAATTACGGCGTAATACCATCTCAGTGGTTACGCCGTAGCCACTCGCTTTGCAGCTTATGTCAGGTTTTGCCAGTTACGGCGTAACTCCCTAAAAGAGCTACGACGTAACCTTCCTCTGCTTTACTTCTTTCATTTTAAACACAATAACCTTGTATTAGTTTTTAAATGAAGTTTGTGGGTGTGTTCCCTGTAAACCCTCACGAGACTTCACTCGTCCACTTGGGAAACCAAGTGGTTTAAAAGGCTTGTTGCATATGCTAAATGCAACCGTGATTCCTACGAAAGTGAGTTAGGTTTGTTTCTTTTTATTTTTCATTTTTTTTTCTTTTTAGAATTATGCTTGTCAGTAGTGTGATTTCAGGGATTGAAGTTTGTTCATGATGCTTATACGAAGGCACGTCTCTTTCGTGGGTCTTCTTTCTTTTTGGAGCAAATTTCAGGGAAGTTCTCGCTCTAATTCTACTTTTCTCTTCACTTTTATTTAACGCTTAGTACAAAAGGACTTTGTACAATTCAAGTGGGGGGACGGGAGTAGAATTATCTCTTGAACTTTATTTTGCCCTCGTTTTTCTAGTTTATTTTGAAAAATTATGCCATTTTTAAAATGTTGACATGTTTTTCTTAACCTAACTAGATTAGACCTTAGCCGAGCACATACAACCCTTGATATTATATGGTGAGATTAGCCTTATCCGTTTCCTATATTTTACCCCAAATCCACCAAATTATGAGTGTGCCGGTAGCTTGTGTTAATACAAATAAGCCGTAAAAACGTTTATTTATATTTTACGATCTTCTAATGTTTTGTCGATAACAAAGGTAAAATTATTTTAACGAAACAAATAAAATACGTAAATGGTTTGAACTAATAGTTTCTAACATATTCACATTTTCACATAAAACACTAAAACAAGTATAAGTGATTTTATGATTTAATATTACATATGTACAACAACTAGTGTTTACATATTTGGGTAAAATATACACATAACTAGTATGTAGTATATTGGGTAATATAAATGGGTAGAAACTTAAGTATCATAACCCATTGGGCAAATACATTGAATGTAGTTGGGTACAACCCAAAGCCCATGACCCATGGAGCTTGACCCATAACCCATTGCATGACATCATGCTTATATCATATATGGATAATATCCATAACCCATGGTTTTGACCCATACCCATGTGACTAGGTGCATTGCACTCAAGAGATACATTGTATCTAGCTAAAGACCCATGGAGCAACCCATGACCCATAACCAAAATACCCATGGGTAAAGGGGAGCGTCCCACGGATCCCTAGCTTTACACTAGACGAATCCCTTATGGAAGGGATCCGTGGGATCCGGGGAACAGTAGAATTTTTCCTCTATAAATAGTGAGCCATTTCTTCATTGTTTCTCACCCCTTTCTAACACACTTTCTCCCTGAGTTAAAAACTCACTAACCTCATATCCAAGAGATCTATGTTTGTAGTTTTGTTTTTGTGTGATCTTCTAGGTTCCTCTTAAAGGCAAGATCACCACCTTTGAAGTCAAGCAAGCTCAAGTCCATGAGTTGCCATGCTTCCTCATCATCAAGACTACTGAAGTCTTCTTGTTGATGATTGTTTTTATTTTCTAAGAAGTGTTGAAGACTGATGTGTTACGCGTGGTGCAAGTTTTAAAAATTTATAAACACGATTTAACCGTCTAATTCTATTAACACATACGAGCAAGTATACTGCTCGCGATAGCAAAGGTGGGTAAGTCGAGATCGTCCCAAGGGATTTTGTGTTCGAAATTGTTTTCTTGAAAAGATTGCAACAAGAAAGCTTTGTCAAGGCTTCCTCAAATTTAAAAGTGATGTTAAAGTGAAATTCAATATTAAGAAATATATATACTTGTGTGTAGTCTATAGGCAATCATAGATAATGTTCATGAAGGCTTGGTGTAAACTCTTGATGTGATGCACAAATCATAAGCAAATGATCTCCAACCATGGTATATGTTTGTAAAAATTATTCTAAGAACAAAAACATATAGGTGATCCTTTCGGTCCTTATCCTAATGATTATCCTTTAGAAAATCCATTTGTTTGCAACATGTTCTTATTAAACTTGTTCTTACGAATCTTTCGACCCTTTCGTGATGAAAATGTTTCTAGTCTTGTTTTAATAAGTAAACATGGTGATTGTCAATTACCATATCCCCATACTAGTTTGTCACTCAACTTTTTGGAATAAAAAACAAGAGATATCTTTTCGGTCCTTTTTCTTAAAACATGTTTTACCAACAAATCAAACCAAGACTAGTATTTTTCCAATAAACTCATTTAAACAATATCATATATACATGCATCACATATGAGAACACTAGTATGATTATCTACATCCCAACACACAAGTATATCCCAAAACTACTCCATGATAATAATAACAAAACACAAGAAATAACAAAGTAATTCCAATAACTCAAGAGAATAGAAATCCATAACAAAGTTCATAGAATACCTAAAATTTTGCGATTACAAGAACTAGAATTTGTGGCTTGTAGCAACCACGCGCCTCCAATCACCTAGATTCACCGTATAACTCCAAATTACCAAAACTATGGATGAGAATTGTTCTCTCGTTGCTCCTGGACGTTTTACAGTAAGAACTAAACTTTTGGGATGAATAAAATGGTTGGTAATAGTTTTGGTGTAAACTATTACACTTTTGGTTGTGTCACACCTAGTAAACTAAGACTAGGTTCAATATATAGCCAAAGAAACTTGCTCAACTGGCCAAAAACGTTCCCAACAAGTTAATATCAAGAAATGATTGGCCTCTAATGATTATGGGGAGTTAAGGCAACAATAAATGCAACTTTGTGTAGCTGCAGCCCTCGCAACGGATCGGTTCTGGCAACCGGATCGGTTGCCGTTTGATATTGCAGCGGATCGGTTACGGGTTACGACCGACCGGCCGATTGTTGTGATTTGACTTTTGTTGACTTTCTTGTTATCGCCTCATTCTTTGCTCTCGTGATGATTTCCAAGGCAAAACTTGATCTTTCCTTCTTTGTAGATACTTAGAAATTATTGTGCTTCCCAATCATTGAGTCCAAAAGCTTCCTTGCTCGACTTCCTTCCTCGAGAATCTTCTAAATGTGCATAAAAACTTCATTTCTTCATCATTCGTGATACCTGGCTACATATACATACACAATACGCATCTTTTGCACTTTTGCAACATTTATGAGTAAATATAGCCGATTATCATGCACAAAACCAACAATAACGCTACTAAAAGTATGTTCATTTTAGGCGTTATCAAATTCCCCCACACTTAAGTTCTACTCGCCCTCGAGTAGGTCTAACATTTGCAAAGATTGATTTCAATGGTCTTGACACCGTGGTTCCAAAAATTTTAACAATCATCCCAAATGAGATAATCATTGGTTTGCTTTTAATATGTGAAAAACTTTAGAAATGAACCAAACACTTTAGATAACATAACTAGAACACCTCACAAATGATTTTAAGAATTCACTCAACACTTATATATTGGTGGGTATAGGTAAATCACTCAATGCCTAGTCATGATCAATGCTTTTACCATAAGCTTGTACAAGTATCAAAACAAAGAAAATAAATTCATCAAAGAGGGCTTTTATTCGGGTTATATCATTCAGGCAATGGGTTTATAAAAGATATGGATAAGGTATGGGATGGTTTATGAAATTGGTGTTAAAAGAAAATAAAGTCAAGTCTAAACTTCCATGTTGCTACCCATCATACAAACCACAATCCCGTAAATGATTATTTCTCCTCTTCAAATATCGATCTCCGCAAATATGTATAACTCAATTTAGCTCATAGTTTTTTTTTTTTTTTTTTTTTTGTTTTTTTTTTTTTTAATTTCAAGTTCCCCCACACTTAGTGTAAGCACACACCACAAAAAAAACAATTGAGAAAGACGTCTCCTTCATCTTTGTTGGAGAATGGTACACACTATAAACAAAGTGTAGCTTCTTCATAATCATAAAAAATAATCCAACATTCCAAACAACTAGCAACAAACCAATAGACATGACAAGGGTTGGCTAAAGTTTAAAGTGTAAAATCTTTTTGTATTTTTCTGGATTTAACAAATGAAAAGATTGGCTCAAAGGGTGTAACTAAGGGTATCTAGTGCTAAAGATGAGCACTAACAAATGGGTCCATATAAGGGTGGTTAACTAACCAACGTGGTTAGATAATATAACATTAGATGTAAAATGGAAGGCCATTTGGGTTAAATCCTACGATGCCTCTTATCACTTGAACATATTTTTATCAATCGAAGGTGATTTTAACCGTAACGCATAACTAGTACAAATTCTAGAATCGACATAATCACCGGCACACTCATAGCAAATATAAAACAAAAGATGTGTTTTATACAAAAAGAAACCTCACAATTAAGTGGAAAAAGGGCTATAGTGCGCGCTAGAAAATGCTATCAAATCCAAAATGAATTACTTCCGTAATTTGGTTCAAATCCAAAATTTTTCAAAAACCTCATTTTACCATTGAAATACCCAAGTTGTTTTTTATATATATCAATAATGTGTGAAAACAACTAGACCATCAAGGGCTAATTCCTTCTAATTACTTGCATCCAAAAGTTATCTAAGAAAATTAAAATAAAAAACTAAAAAAAATTAAAAATGCGTATCATTTTTCCTATTTTCTTCCCTCCCCATACTTAAGTTTTGCATTGTCCTCAATGTAATAAAAATGAACTTCAAAGTAAAGAAAATGGGAAAAGAAATAGTTAAAAGATACCACGGGATAAAATATGCAATACGCATATTGGGTCATTAGAAAGCATGTGAGTTATCCAACTCCAAATATTTGACCATCAATAAGCCTCGACACATCCATCCCGCAAACAAAACGCAATACACAATACACAAAAGCAAAACAAAACAAAACAATCCAAATGCTACTAAAAACAAAATAAAATAAAGCAAAGTATGATAATCATCCTAAAGAAATAGTTAAAGAGATAGAAATAATATTGTTTAACACATCATAACCATTGTCTTTGAAACCACAAATCACGAAAGATCCACGATCACTCGTCGTCCTCGCTCATGTCGTCACCTTCTTCATCATCATACTCATCATCATCATCACTCTCGGTTACATAGTTTTTGTTGGAATCACTCCTAAACCTTTATTCAAGTGTTAGTTACTCATATGTAATAGGTAGCTTATTATGGCCTTTATGTTTGTTTAAGGTCTAGCTTATGTAGAAGGCCCATAAGCTTAGGCCCATGTCCAATAAGGAAAAGGAAAGGAGTAGGAGTGTTTCCCTAGCTCCTTGCCTATAAATACTATGTAATAACCCTCACTTGAGGGTTGGTTGTTCAAGTTATTCCTTTCATTCACATCTTACGCATAACCGGTCATAAGCATATCGTGTGTGTTTGTTTGGTTTATTGTTCAACCGCCTCTCTCTCTTTCTTGTAAGCTTGTGTGGTAAAACTAGTGACCTATCAGTGGTATCAATCGCCTAGTAGTTGGGTGAAACGTTTTGTTTTTGAAGTTTTTGTTCTTGGTCTTACGCGTAAACGTGGTTGATACTTTGGTTCGCTTAAAAACCTCTTTTTTACACTTTTGAATCCAAGATTCTTGTACTTTCAACGTTTTAAGGTGTTAAAATACGTGTTTTTGGCAAAAAGTTTCAAACTTTATGCGTGGATCGTGGTTTTTAAACTAGTTTTTATACGAGGGTTTCAACCTACGCATAACTGTTTTAAGAGCTTTGGATCATCAAGTTTCACACTTTTGTGTCTTTTGGTGTTATTGAAGCTATTTCATCACACAAAACTGGTTTAGAAACATCTTTGGGCATTATCATTTTTACGAGTAATCCTACGCGTAGCAAAACCCTAAAACTACGCGTAAGGTTATCCTTGGTTTGATCTTCGTTTTCGTGGTTTACTCCGTGTTTTCTTGCTTGGATAAGCCTGAAAATACGTCGACTTTGGATATCTTTTGCCTTTGTGAAGTGTAAAAGACCACTTGGGATAAAACCCTAAAATTACGCATAAGCATAAAGCTTACGCGTAGAAATCCTACGCATAAGATTCATCTTCCGCCTAAGCCTAGTCTTACGCATAAGATAATCCTACGCCTAACTTTGTGTCTCGCGCATAACTTTAGCGTCTTTTCCCAACTTAGCGTAAGCTAAATCTACAGTAACTCTTGATTGTTACGCTGTAACTTTGGTGGTTTTACGCATAAGTGCTACTTGGTATTGTGATTTCTATGGCCTAAGGATACTTCATCAACAAAGGTTCATTCGACTACAAAGATCCATTTTTACCAACACAAGTTTATCAACATGTCACAACCACCATACTCTAACTATTTCCCTTACACTTATTCTCAACGCCAACAACAACTAAGTCCACAACATCAACAATGGAATCAACAACAAGCAATTTATCAACAACAATTTAATCAACAACATACTCCACAACTTGCTGCAATTCCACAACCTCAAATGGTTCAACCACCACCAAGTCTTCAAGTTCAACCCTACACAAATGAATTCAATCAACATCCATCAAGGAACACTATGAAGGAACCCACTTGGTTTGCAAAGATGTGTGAAGCTTTAAGCGGCCAACAATCAATTCATGAGGCTGGATCACTTGATAGACCTCCAATGCTCACTCCGGGAAACTACGATCAATGGGTGATAAGGTTCTTTAGGTTTTGTGATCCGAAGAAGCCACATGGAAAGTTCTTAAAGAAGGTTATCTTGGAAGGTCCATTTGAGATGCCTACTGTCATTGTACAGGAGATCCAAATGCTATTCCACCAAGAGATGAACAAACAAACATTGCTATCATTTGCAGACTTGAATCCTCAAGAACTTCTACACTATGAAGCTGATGAACTTGCAATGCAATATATCCTCTTAGGATTACCAACCCAATTCTTGAAGTGTTGATGCTCAAAAGACAGCAAAGGAAATGTGGGATCATATTCATCTTCTTATGGAAGGATCTGTACTCAATCAGGAGGATTTGGAATCCAAAATTTACTTGGCTTATGAACACTTCATGATTGAACACGGAGAGACACTAGAGTCTTATCATCATCTATTTTCAGACATCATCAATGATTTGGATAAACACAACATCATCATGCCAAGAATTGCGTTGAATACTAAGTTCCTGAGTAGTCTTGGTCCTGAATGGGAGAAGTATGTCATTTTTCTCCGTCAAGCAAAGAATTTGCATCATTCTACATATGGATTGTTGTACGATTACTTGAAGCCTCATGAAAAGGAAGTTGATAGGGAAAGGATTCTCCGTGCTCAAATTGCTCCACCGACACATCTGAAAAATCCACAACTTGCCTTATATGCTCAAAATAGTTATTCTCTCAACCAAGACTCAACCAAGCTGCTACAATCACACCACATGATCCTTTACAACCTCAATCTCAACAAACTCAATTGGTTCCATACAACAACAACAATGCTCAAGCACTTGTCGTGAAGCTAATGAGGAATCGATCCGCTCAAGCATTGCAACAAGTATTTGCTATGATTGCTAATGCCTTTAGCCGTTATACCAACAAATCCAACAACCGTATTCGTTCCTCATCTAACACAAGGAAATCAAAGCTGTTGTGAACAATGGACGAAGTTGAAGTTCGAATCGTGGTTATGGTCGTCAGATGGGCGGTGGTCAAGGGTTTAATGTTGTGGGTAGGAATAACAATAGAGCTCAAGTGGTGGAACAGGAAATGCTCGAATGGGTTGAATGGTCTTCGATGCTACAAGCCGCAATGAGAAGGGACACTGGCTAATGCATGCCCAAAGCGAGGACTAGGCGTGCTTATTTCAAAGAAGCTCTTCTTTTGGCCCTTAAGGATGAAGCTGGTGGAACTCTCACAAACAAAGAACAGAGTTTTATGGCAAATGCACTCGGATGATGATATGGAGGACTTGCAGGGCCAATGCATTTGTTATGTTGATGGCTAATATGCATGAGTTACACATGAGTGACACAGGCCCAGTGTATGACACCGATGGCTTGTCTCAGGTACCCGAACAAACCATATTTATCTCTGATCTCATATCTCGCCAACATCCGAATCCGCAAGGCTCGAATGTTCAAAATGAGTCGTCCACATCTCATTCCGACGATTTTCAACTAGACCCTGTAGTTATATTTGACGATCAAGATGACCTTATGGTTTCCTTTGATAATCAAATTGACTCCGTGGTTATACTTGAGGATCTAAGTAATGATCATGTTGTGACTCACGTTGAACACATCGAACTTTTGCCTCATCCAGATTTTGCTCGTTTAATACAAGACCAACAGACCATAGTGGAAAAATGTCATGCCATTAATCAGAACTTGAAAAGCAAAAATGCACTGTTAACCAAGGATTTTGAATGTTTACAAAAGCAACTCAACTTTTCAAAACTCAAGAAAAAGCGTGAAAGCGGTTTTGAAGCGACCTTTGCCAAATCTCATCAAAACGAAAAATATTTAGAGGCAGATTATGCGATCTAGCCGCTTGAAGAATGCTTTGTTGTGCGAAATAGAACAATCTGAAACATGAACATAAAAAGCAAATTAACGTTCTCACCTTGGAAAATCAAAAAGCTAAGGCTGAGTTGTTAACTTGTCAAAAACAGTTCTCTGCATACAAAAAGCATTCAACGAAACGAATAGATGATCATCTTGAAGAAATCATCGGCTTGCAAAACAAACTTAAAGAGTTTAAAATTGTTTTTTACAAACATGGCGAGTCGGTCACAACCATTGAAAAGTTTACTTTAAAACCCAATCCAAATGGATATGGACGAATCTTGCGATTACAAACCTAAGCTTTCAACCAAAGCATTCAAACCAAATCACGAAGTTTCCGGTCGAGAATATAAAATTGATAATTACATTATGAGTGTTGTTGAATATCATCGTCAAGAGGAATTAGATGCATAAGACGAGAGTCGATCAAAATTAGAAAAAGTTGTTTACAACAAACCTTTTAACTATTCAAAAGCGGTCACTTTCGTCACACCAAAAGATTCTTCTAACACACCAAGGATTATCATAAAACGTCTGAGTCTTCTAATGTTAATCCCAAACCAGATTATGCACAAACTTATGGTCCTTTACCTTCCATCGGTGAAGTAAACTCAAAACACGAAAATCGCAAAAATTCTTCGATATTTTGACCTTTTCATGGATGACCTCAAAACTTTACAACATGAGATAGAATATCATTCTAAAATCAAAGTTCAACATTTTCAATCGCCTCTAGCGCGAGAACAAAGAGACATTTTTAGAAAAATCTTTTACCAAATGTTAAAAATTTGAAAAGTTGTGCATTGTCTTGGGAAAGGGACTTTCATAAGGAACTTGGATTGATGAAGGTTGTTTTAGAAAACGAAACATCTATTTCTAATACTAAGCGTAAAAAGAAAATGTTGAGAAAAGATGTTGATCGACTCTTGGAAGATGTCATCAATGGCGATGTCCATAATGTTGTGTTATTGAATTCTTTGTCATATGCATTTGATTATATCTCTGCATATCTTTGTTGATTACGTGGTAAATGTTGAGAACACTGATAATGTGCTTCAGATCGAGTCCTTAAAAGTTGAAAATAAACGATTGTCAAGCGAACTTTCAAATGCAATACGTCGTCTTAATTGGTGTCAAAAAGATATTCACGATCAACAACTTGCTTTTCAACACAAAATCGCCCGGTTGCGTGCAAAATCTTCTGATCCTAAAATTGAGCAACTGGATGATCAAAGCGTGTCTTTTAAGTGTCAAATCTCAAAATATGAACAAGAACTTGTAAAAGTTAAAAGGAATATGGTGTCATATTTGATTTACTCAAAAGACTCGTGATGAAGCATCAAATGAACTTGATCATTATCTTGCACACACTAAAGAAGTTATGCATTTCTTTGGAAATATTCGGTCACTCTGAAAATCAAGATCTGATTCACACTATCTTCAAGTTAAGAGAAATGTTAGGAAAGTATGAACAACTTCCGCCAACCGTGATTAAGAGAATAGCCCAAGAACACTTAGTAATCATGCACCTAGAATCCCTACTTCCAAATCACAAGTTGCTAACGTGCTTCCTTCTCTTGAAACAGGGAATAGTTGCGTCTTTTCCAAACGTCCGTACTTCACGGCCTAGGAGCACTACATCGAAGAATAGGAAGTTGCGACCTAAGAAAAGATCAATAAGGAATGCTAAAGTAGAAGAACACCCTAGGACTATGAATAAGACTCACGTTGCTTCCACTATAGATATTGCGTGCACGGCACAATGTAATAGAAATAGTGATGTAACGAATGCTAAACCTTTAAGTACTTTTGATATTCACCGATGCACCTTGTGTTATTTGTCGTAAAAGTATGAATTATTGTCATGATAAATGTGTTGCTAAAGCTATCATCTCTCGTTTAAGGAATCCTAAGAACCGGAATACCTCTAGGCCCACTAATCTTTCTAAGTCTCGCTTGGTAGACCGCCTCTTTAGATTCTAAGAAACGCTTTCTTTCCCTGTAAGCTCAGTTTCACCTCCTAGGAATGTAGTACCACCTAGTGCATTCACTAAGACTAAAGCAAATACTAGTTGGAGATGGCGGAAATGGATATATAACACACTAGGATTTAAGTGGATACCTAAAGCTATTGATGTGTGTATATCTACTATAAGTGCTACGGAACCCTCTAACATTTCGGGTTCCACATCTACTTCTATTCCATCCGTCGCAGTGTATAATGCGGTGATACTGAGATCATTCTCGGATTGTTGATAGCGGATATTCCCGACACATGACAGGCAATCTTAAACTGTTATCAAACTTTATTGCAAAGTTCATTGGCCTGTCGGGTTCGGGAATGATCACTTCAGCCTATCATGGGCTCTTGAGACTATATCAATGGGAACATCGAAATTAGCAGGGTTTATTATGTGGAAGGCCTCGTCACAATTGTTTTGAGGCGGCCTTTTGTGATGGAGATTTGGAAGCTGCTTTTCGGGAGAAAACTTGTTTCATTCGTGATCTACAAGGAAACGACCTTATGTCCGGCTCGCGTAATTCAAGTCTTTACACTATCTCTATGCAAGACATGGTTGCTTCATCTCCCATACTTTCAAAGGCAACATCAACAAAATCCACGGCTATGGCACCGCCGTTTCTCACATCTAAACTTTCAAACCATCACCAACCTTGCTCGACACAAACTAGTTGAAGGACTCCGATTTCGGTATTCTAAAGATCACCTTTGCTCAGCTTGTGAACAAGGCAAAGCACTCGTGCTCATTTTCCTTCAAAGGTGGAACACAACTCTCAGCATGTGCTTCATCTTCTTCACATGGATTTGTGTGGCCCGATGCGCGTGCAAACGATCAATGGCAAACGCTACATCTTAGTAATTGTTGATGACTATTCACATTGGACTTGGGTCTACTTTCTTCGAAGCAAAGATCAAGCTCCACATATGATCATCACCTTTCTCACGAAAATACAAGTTCAGTTCAAACACCGTCCAGACAAATCGAATGCACATCTATTGCATACACGCAACAAAACGGAGTTGTTGAAAGACGAAAACCGAACGCTTAGTGGAAGCCGCGAGAACAATGTTAATCAATGCTAAACTTCAGATACTTATGGGCGTAAGTTGTATCTACTACATGCTATACTCAAAACCGTCTATGATTACAAAAGCCACAACAAAACACCTTTGAGCTTGTCCATAGAAAACCGAATCTCAAACACTTTCATGTCTTTGGATCTCTTTGCTATCCGAATAATGATCGTGATGACTTTGGAAAGCTCAAAGCAAAGTCGACATTGGAGTCTTTATAGGATATTGTGATAATTCTAAAGGTTTTGATCACGGAATCGTCGAACAAAGGAGGTTATGGAAGCGATTCATGCTCATTTTGATGAACTTATATGGCTTACGAGCATAGACTTGGAACCCGGTCACAACCGCTTAAACTTCCCCAAACCCCATCATCAATGAACAAAGCCCCCACTTACTCGTCAACAAATGGAAAGGTTATTTGCTCACGCCAAGTGATTGCGATATTGATGAGCGTGCTCGTGTATCCGTTGTTTCCGCTGCTCAACACGATAATACTCTTATACACGATACACCGCTACAACAACTACGGTTGAAGAAGCACCACCGTTGACTCCAACACAACGAGTTGAACAAACCGCTTCCAACAATGATGAACCGGTGATGATGTTCGAATGAAGTACCCCCACCTGCAGATTTTGATCCAAATGCGTTCTTTAAACCGTTTGCTAATGAGATCTGCTTGCACCATGTCGCGGAATCTTCAACAAGCCATTTGAATCCTCAAAATCGCATGTATACCAACATCAACCCTCCACACATAGATGGACAAAAGACCATCCGGAAAATATTATTGGCAACGAATCAACGGTCGGTTACAAGACAACGTCTTCACTCGGATGGTGAACATTGCATTTATGCACTCACGTCGCCAATCAACCTAAAAACATCAAAGACGCAATGACAAAAGACGATTGAATCCATGCAAGAAGAACTCAACCAATTCAAACGTCTTGAAGTATGGGAACTGGTTGAAAGACCAACGAGGGTCTACGCATTGGTCTCAAATGGATTTGGAAAAACAAATTGGATGCTGAAGGAAATGTTATCCAAACTAGTCACGCTAGTGGCTAAGGGTTATCGTCGTGAAGAGGAATAGACTTTGAAGAATCTTTTGCTCCGTTGCTCGTCGCTCGATATTTCTAGCGTTGCTCATATGAATATGACGGTCTATCGATGGATGTCAAAGCTGCGCTTTCTCAATGGACAACTTAAAGAAGCGGTTTATGTCACCAACCGGATGGATTCGTTGAAGTTTCGAATCCGTCTACAAACCGAACAAAGCTCGTATGGTCTCAAACAAGCCCCTAGGGCATGGTACGATAAGCTATCATCTTTCCTCATTGCTAATAATTTCACCAAAGGTTCGGTTGACCCAACTTTTTTATACAATATCACGGGGCACATATCTTAATTGTTCAAATTTACGTGGATGACATCATTTTGGGTCTACACATAAAAAGTTTTCAATCGCTTTTGCAAAACTAATGAAGAAAAATTTTGAAATGTCCATGATGGGTGAACTCACGTTCTTTCTAGAACTGCAAGTTCATCAATCACCCCGTGGTATTTTCTTGAGTCAGCCCAAATATGCCCTTGAATTGTTAAACAAATTTGGAATGCAAAACTGGGACACCTATGCCACACCAATGGCTCATACCAAGAAGCTAGACGCTGATTTACATGGGAAATTGGTGGACCCTACAAAATACCGTAGTATTATTGGGTCTCTCATGTATCTAACAGCTAATGCGGACTGATATTGTCTTTCTTGCGTATATCTTTGCTCTTATCGGCCGCAAATCTAAACCCACCTCTCAAGGCTAAAAGAATCCTCGATACATAAAGGGAACCATTAACTTGGGGATCCGGTATCAGAAGGATTCGGTTTTGAACTAATCGCTTTTGAGGTGACCACGCAGGATGCTTAGACTCACGGAAAAGTACTTGTGAGCTTTACAATTTCTTGGTGATAAGTGGTGTCATGGCAATCGGAGAAGCGAGGATTGTACATCTATGTCAACGGCGAGAATATGTAGCATGTGATGTTGTGCTCAAGTCATTTGGATGAGAACACAACTAAAAGACTATGGTTACGTATTTGATGTAACCCGATGTACGCGACAATCGGTAAGTGCCATTGCGATCTCGTGCAACCTGGCACTTTCAAAGACTAAATCAAGCACATCGATCTTCGATATCATTTCATCAAGGATCCGTGGAGGTACTGTTGAATTATATTTTGTGGAGTACGAATACCAATGGCGGATCTTCTCACCAAAGCCTTGCCTCCCGCTAGGTTTAATGAGTTGGTCCACCGAATTGGTATGAGGTGTTTGACTCAAGAGAATTGGATGATCCTCCTAAAAGCAGTCTTAAAAACCTAGCAAACACCAAAATCTCTTTTGTAAATAATTTTTCAAAAACAAAATACAAAATATAAAACCTGATAAAACAACAAAAATATTCTTCTAATCTAATTTTCTTTCAACATGGCAAGTACATTTCTTCCATCAACACTATAATCTTTCAAAATTTAGTATTTTTTCTGATCAAGTGTTGAGGGGAGAAAATTCTTAATTGTTTCAAAAACATCAGGTACTTGCATGTTATCTATTCGGTTGTTTCTTTTATCAATGGTGGTAAACTTTAAGTTAAACCGACACAATCCTCGGACTAAAATTTATAACCTTTCATTCATTTTATTAAGTCGAGAGGGAGTGTCGTCAAAGTTTCTTTCTTAAAATCTTCGTTTGGTAACCAAAATGGAAGTTAAATGGCTTTGTATGAAAAAGGAAAAGGTGGAGGGACCAAAAGCGCCAAAAGTTGAATGTCATTTTAATAAAACTCTTTCACCTAACATTTCACTTCACATTTATTACTCCTAACCAACTAATCCTACGCATAGAAATCATTCAAGAATCCGTTTTGATCATAAATCAGTAAGTGTTTTTAGCTTTGTAACACGCTTTTAAACATTGGTTTTGAATTTCAAACGAATCCAACGGTTAAAATTACGTGTATGGTTGATTTTGTGTTATACGCATACGCGTAAGAACACATGATCATACTTATGTGTTTGAGGTTAAGATAGATGGGTCAAAACGGTTCTTTAACATCAAGAATACTATTGTTATCCTCAAAATCCACCCGAAACACTGAAATGATGTTTTTCAAAATTAGGGTTCTTGAGTCAATTGGGTGTTTTCAAATGTGAAGGTTCTTGGTCAATAAGATTGTTGTGTAATGTTTATATCATGTTGAATTAATGTTATCTCTATAACAACCCGTAAACACTAATTAAGTAATTAGAATTAGGGTTTAATGTTCTTGAGTTTGGGTATTTTTGATTCACCACGAATGGGATGTTAAAACTTGGTTATTAGACTCTCACAACACCTAAGACCTACCAGAACAATTTTGGTGCAATTTCCATGGTTAGAAATCTTATGCGTAATTAATAACCCTTAGGGTTTTGACCTACGCGTAAAATGTTTAACATGTTTTTCATGCATGTGCATTGTAATATGACTATGCATGTTAAGATTGCTAATTTGATGATTTTATTTCAGGCTTGCTACGCTTAAAATTCAGAATCAAGGTCATTTGAATCTCTACGAATAAGGATCACCTTACGCGTAGAAAGTTATGCGTAAGAGAAATCCTACGCCGTAACTATACGCGTAAGGTTCTACAATGGGACTACGCTGGTATCCCGTGAAGGATATGCGAAATAAGCGATGACTCTACGCATAAGGTCTACTCTTACGAGTAAGCCTTACGCATAAGGTCTTATATACCACGCCACTGGCGTAGCCCTATGCTTAAGGTTTCCTTTTCCTACGCGTAACATTTCTTACAGCGTAAGTAAGGATCCTACGCGCATAAGCTTTAGCGTCCACGCAGTATACTTCTTCTATTTACGCGTAACTTTATCATTTCTACCTAAGCCCTGGATTGACCTTAATCTTGAATTGTTACGTGTACAATCTTGTAAATAAACCAATCATATCGTCACGAAAACAATAATGTCACTAATAAACTTAACGCTTTGATATGTTGTTAACAATAAGTGATAACATAAACTTTAAAACTTAAAGTTAACTAACTCACGAAACATTTCACGGCGTCATTGGACTATTGGACAAACAAGTGTCTTAGGACTCGAATAATCATTAGCACTGTACATTCAATAATTAGACAATAAAACCTTCTGTTGACTAACATTATGTCTTTCGATATGTTGGTTCTATTGGCTAATGTTATTTGATCACGACATGGTCGACAAATGAATGTGGATGCACCAGAAGTTCTCACAATTGCTGACATCTTCCCAAATGGCTATCCTAGAAAGATTGGAAAGAACAACCTTAGGGTTGACTTTGAAACCCTCACATGCTCGAAATCTTCTTGTCTCATTGCTGTGATATTCTAAGGAATCATCCCTACCGAACATGCTCTCACACTGCTACATACATCGAAATCTACATTCACAGCTATTACGAATTCAATGCAGAGAGGATCACAGGTCAAAGTAAATGACGGATGACACTTAATCACAAACAAGTCACTATCACTCCTGTGATTCAGATTTACGTCTGACTTATCATTCCGGACATCGTGCCCTCGACTTCTTTGCCACACCTCTTGAAGAGACAGTTACGCAATTTCTACTTGATATTGGCTATGATGAAGCGTCGGGAATTATTAACAAGCACTCTCACGTGGAGCTTAAGAACATTCCTCAACCGTGGAGAACACTCTACATCATCATCACTAAGTCTCGTGTCTGTCGCGATAAGGTGGCTATGAGCATCCCAAGCTCATGGCCAAGTCTTCGGTCATTGATCAATAAGAAGGACATTGAAATCGAAGCACTGATATGGGATGACATGATGACATTCCACAAGAAGCTTGGCTCTAAGATTCCCTATGTCAGATACACAAAGCTTTTGATCCAGAGAGCACTTGGACTTAATCCTGATATTCCTAAGAGGCTCAATGACATAAAAAGCTTGAAACATAAAAAAAGCTTGAAACATAAAAAAAGGTATCAAGTAGCGACGAGAAGGCAAAGGTCATCTCGATTAGAAAAATATACGGAACTCCTACTTTGAGAACTGTAAGAGAAGAATCTTTGGAAGTGCACAAGCCTGAGAGAGTCAAAGGAAGGTCCCAAAGAGGAAACCTACTCCAAAGAAAAAGTTCCTCCAAGGAAGCTGCTCCTATTCCTACACATGAACCACAAAGAAAGCTCTTTGGACGAAAGCTCAAGATACACAATCAGGACGAGAGGTCCACTACTCACGAAGCTGCAAGGATGACACTCCATCAGTACCAAAACCTCCTAGTCCAATAGCTGAACATGGCAAAGGAAAGACTCTGTACTTGTGCCATATGATGAAAGCTCAGAAAGTGATGAAGAGCAACTGGATAAATCATACGGAAGAATTTCAAATTCGTTCGACTTCAACCGCGTTGCACAACAATTTGCTCAAGAACAAATGGGTGGCCCCCGAGGGGTCAAGTGGTGCGCTCAACCTTCACCGGATCACGATGCGGTAATCAACCCGATAAGGGATCTCGGTGCCACCACTTGGTACAACAACAAACGCGTGTAGAGATACTCTTGAGTATGATTTTGAAGAACCGAATCCGGAAGCTAGAAGGTAAAAGGCGATGAAATTTGCTGAAAAAGCCAAAGCCTGATGAACAAGCTAAGGCCGCAATGAAAAGATGTTAGGTATGATACGTTTCTTCTAGATAGTCCCCACTTACGATCAAAGGAAGAAACTTGAACCACCAAAGGACCCGGAGTCTCCTCATCTCATCATCATCATACTCTTCTTCTCACTCTTCACCACCACCATCAAAAAGATCAACCAAATCATCATCCAAATTTGTGAAGAAACCACCTCGATCTTGGATTTCTCATACTCATGAAAGAATTGTGAAAATTTGTCCAACTAGTCGGAAAGAAGGACATGCTCTACAAAAACTGAATTGGTTTGTCGACCAAATACGATCTACATGATGAGAATGACAAGTTGCGAATGAAAGGGAATATGTACGAAGCTCATGCAGGATGATCTACAAGGGAAAATGGATGAATGATCAAGGCTACACTCACAAGTACCTTCGGATATCGTTCCTAAAGTCACAAAGGAGATTTTTACAGCACAACTATATCCGAACCTTATGCAGATAGCCAAGCAAACTATAAGATCAACACCCTTAACCGTCACAATCAATCCATCGATCCGTAGTTTTCTGATAATGAATTGGTGGCCAAGCTTGTCACACAAATGTCTAAACGATCCGGGACATTTACTTCTGATGAAGGAAAGTTGTTTCAAGCATTGCTGGACTACCAACTCCAAGAAGCATGCAGGTCGAGTGAGTCGAGGTCTAAACGTCCTAGAGACGATGAAGATAAGGATCAGGATAAGAATGATGAAGCTAAACGCGTAAGAAGTCCGGTGAATCATCTTCCATGCCACCACCTCCCCAACGCACTCTCACGCTTTCAACAAAGGTCTCCTCCTCATTCTTCTACTGATAAACCTCATGATTACGAGACACCACCCAGGACTCAAAAACCGGTGATTAATTTGAGTATACGGGTGGTGACGATGAAGAACACCATGAGCCCCTACAACAACCCACTCTCCCAAACAAGTGAAACCGTAATCATCATCTAGGCCTTCGAAAAGAAGAAGAAGACACCTCTTCGACGCGTATCATGGCTAGATGACGATAAAATAGAGGAATTTGAATGGTTCTCTACTCTTGTTAATAACACTCCCTACCCTGAAGAAGGTCAAGATCTGGTAGACGGTACTACTTTGGAGCATGCTAAAATTAAAAGAAAAGTTCCGTAAAGAAGATGACGAAAATAGGTTACTGAGGCGGCTAATCAAGAATGAAGCTTTCAATTTGTGGAAAGATAGCTTAGAAAGTGCCATCGAGGTCGAATATCACCTTGATAACATTGCTCGAGCTATGTCTAATAACATGGATTGGCTCAACCCGAAGCAAACATCGACTTTTTACAAGCGGGACAACCCTCCTTATTACAATCGGTCTAAACCACTACCAACGATCGACCAACCAGATGAGCCTAGAATTCCTTTCCGACATTTCTTCAACAAAGACCTGAAATTTCTTCTTCATGGTGGCGATGGTTCAAGGAAGTATGCTACATCTCTAACACTTCCATTCCCAGCAGCCGAATACTCAAAATGTATAGCTATCGAGGAAAGAGCTAATCACTTGTTCTCCAACAAAGTAGACGATATACGACCAGATGCACTGCGATTTAGATTCATCATTGGCGGAGCAGCGAAGAATATACTCTGATCTCGCGTGTTTAGAAGTCTCAACATGCAATATTGATTCTAAAAGTATCGTTACCATCAAACACGTCGATCTTTCATCTAAGTGGGACTACACCTTCCTAAAGAATATCGTGGTCAAACGACAAGATGAAAGGTGTTAGTGCAAATATTACGATATTTAATCTATACATTCTCATTTGTTTTGTTGATGACAAACATGTAACTTGTAATACATAACGGAAAATGTATAAGTTACTTGTAATTATATCTTGTCTTAACATACTCTCAACACCTCTCGACGACTCAAGTCCTTCTATGCTACAACAAAGGTTCGTACATGTTTGTTATGTTGCATTATGATCAAACCCCTAACAAACCATTAAACATGTTTAGTTAAATAGTTTATAAAACACTTAAGTAAACATAAGTAAATGTGTTAGGTAAAAACCCATGACCCAGACCCATACCCAATGTCTAGATGCATTGTCCTTGGTGGGCACTCAAATTCTTGACCCATAGCCCATAGTTTTAACCCATAAACCATGGGTAAGAGGCGTACGGATCCCTCGAGATGACCCACGGATCCCTTGGATTTAAAGCCGGATCCCTCCGAAGGGATCCTTGGGGCGAACATGGTTTTGGTCTTTTGCCATAAATAGCAAACCACTTCTTACCATTTCTTTACACTTTCACACATAGTTTCTCTCCACCAAATCTAGGATACTTAGATCATTAGGAAACATGTAAACCACCCTCATCTCATATGATCATAATGCTTCTAACTCTTATTTGTTGTAAGCATACTCCTGAAGTGATCCTCCAAAGCAAGCTTAGAGATCTTGCTTCTTTACCTACTAAAGTGATCACCCATCACAAGATACAAGCACATGAAGATCTTATACAACAAGCTTGGGAAACTTGTCATCTTCATTCATAGAAGACTAACTACATCATGCTTTGGGTTCTTGATGTTTAGTCTAGGAGTTCATATCCATTAGACTGTTTGTCTTGGATATTGTATAGTATCATATTCTTGTATCTATGACTAGACTAGATGGTTTATGTGTTTGTACCATAAAACACAAGGTTTGTTATGTTGGGACACAAAACATAACGAGTGTCATAGATGTGTCAAAGGCATTAGTGAAGAGTGCCGAAAATCCGTGTTGAAGGCATTAGTGAAAGGTGTTGAAGGATCGTGTAAATGGCATTAGTGAAGAATGCCTAGGTCGTATAATCGATGAGGTGCATCGTTATACATATAGTATTTGTTTAGATCCAAGGATGGTGATATCCTTGATGGTGTTTTAACAAGGAGTGGATCTCCTTGAGATTAGGTGTTGTGTCGTGAAGGGTAGTAGTTCCTCCATAGTAATGGAACTAGGTGCTTAGCCTAGTACCTAATAAAGGGTAGGCGACGTTGTGAAGGATTAGTTCTCCTAAGGTGTGAAAGAACTCGGTGGTTAGCCTAGCACCGTATAAAGGGTAGGCGACGTTGTGTTAGGTGTGGTTCGCCTTGGTGTGAAAGAAAGAAATCCTCGGTATTTAGCTTTGTACCGAAAAGGTTTAATGCGTTGTGAAGGCTTCTCCCGCCATGAGTTGGTGTAGTGCTTAAGAACTCTCGAGTAGGTGACTCGGGGAGTGGAGTAGGGCAAGGAAGGTGACCTTGTAGCCGAACCACTATAAATCCTCGTGTTGGTTTGTCTATCCTTTTACTTATCGCTTTACTTTTATTCTTGCATTACTTTTTTTATTTTCTATGTGGTTGATGTCTATGTTTGTGATGCATACTTGGTCTTTCATATAGTCACATACTATATTCAACACTTTACGTATTATGACACGCTTGATCAAGAAAAGCAACCGGACTAATAATGGTGAAACTTGATTTATAATGAACCATTAATCTTGCGGAATCTTATGTGATGTCAAAGGGTTGGCCTTACATGCCATAATGCGTTAAATGCATCCTCGCGTCGAGATTAGAAAATGTAATGGTTTATACTATATTTGATACAAAAGTTTTAAGTTTGAAACGAAAACGTATTCACCCCCCTCTACGTTTTCACAATTGGTATCAGAGCGGGTTGGCTCTAGTTTTTAAAACAAATGGTTTTCAAAACGAGTAAGGTCCTCGTATCAAATTTTTGGTGAAGTCAAGCATAATATGAAAAGTGTTTTGTTATTTTTTCTCTTTGAAGTTTTGTTGTTAGATATCTTGTTAATCAAGCTTGAATAAAGGTAAAATGGATAATATAACTTCACTAAAAAGTCTACAAAGGTTAAACCTTTTCGTCGGGTCAAAGCGTGCATTTGTGTAATTCTGTGTCGATCCGCGGATCCCTCAGTTACAACGGACGGATCCCTCAAGCAAGGGATCGTGGGATCCGTGGTACGAAGACAGTTTTGTCTAAATTTCAAAAATTCATAACTTTTTAACCGTAAGGAGTTAGAAGTCGTACCACCTATCGTTTTAAAGGTATTTGAGTCTACTTTCATTTAAAAATGATTTCATAAACTGATTCAAAAAAAAATTTACAGAATCATTGATTTATAATAGAAAGTCATTTTTCGGTCATAACTTTTGCACAACTTTTGATCTAATTGGAGACGGATGTTTTCATCTTTGAATAACAATGTGTCCTCTTTTGAAATTAAGGTTTTGATCATATTTATATACATAAAAGAAACTAATCAAGCTTGGTATACATGTTTATATTTAACACAAAGCGATGAAAAGAACTTTCGTATGCTATGCTAAATGATAAATTGTCTTCTTTGCATTACTTGATTATTTGCTTATCTCAAATAGCTTTTGTGCTTGTTTGATTGAATAACATATGTGGTTTCCTTACCTTGCTATTCATTCTCTTGTTTGTCGATTTAGTAATATTCTACTAATCAATGTGCTATTTGAAGAAGTGTTTGGGATAACATCTAGTTGTGTCGAAAATGTTAGTTTAGATACTTAGATAAGTCATATAGGTTGAAAATGTTTAAAACATATAACACACTAAATGGATTTTTGATTGAGTTTGTCATGTGTGCAACATAAATGTTTTATGTGCTTATATGATTTCATTTGTTCTTGTATCGTTTTCTAAAAACAACAAGAATGTACATCGGATCATAACCTACACTTGTGTTGATGATGTACTCTCCCGTTTTCCTTTTCATGATTGCTCTCCAAGCTTCATAGTAGGATTGACAACTTGATTATTTCATCCGATATACTCAAGTAAATTATTTTGCAACACAAATATAATTGTTCATATCCGAAAGTCCAAACTCAAAGCTTTCCAACAACATATGTTGAACTAGCTCATCCAACCATTTTTTTGTTGTTTACCATATGGACAACTCTTGAACTTATTTTTAACATGACGCCTTTGTCACCTTAGTTGTCTCAAGTATAATATTAAACGAAGCAAAGTATCATCATTGTTACTCTTCGATAGGCCATTGTAGGAATATAAATTTTCCTAACTTGAGAATGAATCCTGGAGAACTTATTGCACTAGAAACTCAATTTGACCTAACGGTTGAATTGCTTCCTTGATAGAAGTTGGGTATGTGGAATCGCCCGTAAAATGGTCGTGTTTAGCCGTAATTGAGCACCGCTAGTAATAGTCTCATATTCATTCTCTCACTGGAGAAATTTATACTCCTATGTTTTCCTAAAGTAAGTTTACAATGGAAATAATTTGCATTGTCTTAGGATTACTAATCAAACAAGTTGTAAAATTAATTTTCTTTTAATTAATCACAACCACTTGCCTCATCAAGCGATTATCTTGCTTTGATCGAGAAGAGCTACATGACTTCATGGACGAAGCTCATTGTATGCTAATCGCCATCCGTAATGACTAGATTGTCCTAAACTAGCACCTCACAACTCTTTTGTCTTGAACACCATCTTGTGCTCTTTTCTTTCTAAACACATACCTTGTATGTCATTGTTAGTGTAAATGATTTACTAATCTAGACCGTAAATTTGTTTTGGGCTAGTTGAATAGTGCTTGTTAAGTTTGCTAAACCTTTGTGTTATTTGTGAGCTCGATCTCATTTGATTGCCTATATGTTACCTCTACATGCTCTCCTTGCTTTGCTTAATGTGTATACATGTATACTTGCTGTAGAAATCATTAGTTTCATAATTTGAAACATAGAGTAAAATTATGCAACTATTCTGTTAAGAAAATCTGTCTCTGACGCCGGATCCCTTAGATGTAACTAGACGGATCCCTCAAGTAAAGGATCCGTGGGATCCGGGTGGACAAAAGTTCCTTTGTAGCCTCCTTGCATCAATCCAACATTTTAGACCTTATTGGATTAGTTAAACATGCTACATTATGATCACTTAAACCTCCCTTAGGCTCAGTTGATCTCACATTCACTCATGGATGACTTATGATCACATTCAAAGTATTTTTTGATTTTTCATTAGTTTAAAACTCACCATCTTTCCGCTCCAATGTTTACACATTGTTCCTCTCATCTCAAAACACCTAGTTTGATATTTCTCACAATTTTAGCAAATTGATTTTAGTCATCCTTACCTCAAAATAGGCCAAAAAATAATTTTTAATTTCTTAAGATTTTTAAGGAATTTTCCAAATCTCTCTCAAGTCATCATCTGATCTCTTGGATCATTTAACACCACTTGACACTCTCAAATTTCTTAGTCTCATCTTTGATCATCCATTGGTGCTCATAAAGCCCCATTTCTTTCCATAAAAGGCAATCATTAGCTACCATCACTCATTGCTCTTGATCATTTAAGTACTCTTTCATTTAAGACACTTAGGAAGACTAAAACACTCAAGAAGGTATAGGCGTTAGACCTTACAAATATCATTTTATTCTTCCTAGTGCTGAGAGCCGGATTCCAAGGATTAGCCTAGACGGATCCCTCATTGGAGGGAACCGTGGGATCCGGGTGACAGATTCATGTCAACTCTAGCTAAAACGATCATTTAAGTCCATCTTCATATAAGACACTTAATAGACTAAGTAACTTAGGATATGTAGGTGCTAGACCTTGCTAGAACCCCATCACCTTATGTGGAACAATAGGTACATTATCTCTTTAGATAATCATTTCAAATTTCCTTTTCTACACAAGCACTTGTTCAACACTTAGGATTATCATTTTCGTAAATGTTTATAAATGAGTTGCATTTATATGATTCTATACGTGTTCTATCTTTTCGTTTCATGATTTTATGTGAACAATTTATCCATTTGTATAAATGTTTTCCTTTTGTACTAACTCATTTCGATTCCTATAGGATGACAATAGTCGATTTCACCATCAAGTTGTGCTCATTCCCACATTTCTTTTATATATTCCTAATCTTGCATCATCCTAACCATCTTACTCCACTTTTATCACCACTCACAAAGTCATCATGTCTACTACCTCTATTGAGTCATCAACCAAGTCAAAGATTCACCTTGATACCTTTCATCACCTCTACCACAACTTCCATACCTCTAAGTCATAATGATGATTTCTATCACTATCACCGTGTCCAAGGTCTAGTTCATGAACTACGTGATGAAGTATATCTCATGTTCTACCACATCCTACTTGTGTCAACCACAACCTCAAACCACAAGCTACTTGTGTCAACCACATCCTACAAGTGTCTCACTACCACTACAATTCATGGTCACTCAACCATCCTTCACAAACATCTATGTTGTCAATAGCCAAGTGAATTTCGTAATGAAAAGCGTCTCATACCTAAGCACTTTTTTCTCTTACCTTGAACAAACCTTACAACCTTTAAACCAACCATGATGATGCAAGTAGTAGGATTATTCTCTTTTTGACACTAATCGTTTCTTTGTAGGTTCATATATATACACACTTTGATGTGTATGGGATTCTCGTCTATTTATGGACGAATTTTACACTAATTTTTTTTGTAGGTTCTTCTTAACGCCCTCAAGCTAGGAGCTGGCCGCGAGCATTTATAAAGTGCATCACATGACTTACTCGTCCAAGGACGAATATAATTTTGCACTAACTTTTTGTTTTGTAGATTTTCAAAACACACTAGGAGTACTTGACGCTCTCAATAAAGGGGAGTTTTTTCGTCAAAGCTAAAACATTGCAAATTTTGCAATAATTTAGTCTTAGCCTTCCTAAAATACTTGACGCCTTTAACAAGGGGAAGCAACCGTCAAGGGGGAGCATGCACACATTCATTCTTCAAAATTCCTTTATGTTTCAACAAAAGGGAGATTTCTTTCTCATCATATATTTTTCCTTTTTCTTTTTAACACTAACCTTGATGTAGGTTAAACCTCAAAAATTTGATCCATTAAGCCGTTGGCAATAATGGTTATAATTCAAAGGATCTTTCTATTTTTTGTGTGTGATTCTCTAGGTTCCTCTTAAAGGCGAGATCACCACCTTTGAAGACGCAAGCTCAAAGTCATGAGTTTCTAAGCTTTCGCATTAGTGTTTTGTGATTGAAGGTATTGGCGTGGTGTGCCAATTGGAGCAATAAGGTGTTTTTATTTTAACTTCACTAGGGATGATGCAAACTCGCCATTCTTGGGAGAAAGGACACACCCTTTTTGTTTCGACAAAAGGGGGAGAAGAGTGTAAACGAAGAAGGTAATGTATGGAATTACGGACACAAGTAACTTTGACATTTTACCTATCTATTACGTTTACATATATTTTGTCATCATCAAAAAGGGTGAGATTGTTAGTGCAAATATTACGATATTTAATCTATACATTCTCATTTGTTTTGTTGATGACAAACATGTAACTTGTAATACATAACGGAAAATGTATAAGTTACTTGTAATTATATCTTGTCTCAACATACTCTCAACACCTCTCGACGACTCAAGGCCTTGTATGCTACAACAAAGGTTCGTATATGTTTGTTATGTTGCATTATGATCAAACCCCTAACAAACCATTAAACATGTTTAGTTAAATAGTTTATAAAACACTTAAGTAAACATAAGTAAATGTGTTGGGTAAAACCCATGACCCATGACCCAAGACCCATACCCAATGTCTAGATGCATTGTACCTTGGTGGGCACTCAAATTCTTGACCCATAGCCCATAGTTTTAACCCATAAACCATGGGTAAAGAGGAGCGTGCACGGATCCCTCAGATGACCCACGGATCCCTTGGATTTACAAAGCCGGATCCCTCCAGAAGGGATCCTTGGGGCAGAACATGGTTTTGGTCTTTTTGCCTATAAATAGCAAACCACTTCTTACCATTTCTTTACACTTTCACACATAGTTTCTCTCCACCAAATCTAGGATACTTAGATCATTAGGAAACATGTAAACCACCCTCATCTCATATGATCATAATGCTTCTAACTCTCATTTGTTGTAAGCATACTCCTGAAGTGATCCTCCAAAGCAAGCTTAGAGATCTTGCTTCTTTACCTACTGAAGTGATCACCCATCACAAGATACAAGCACATGAAGATCTTATACAACAAGCTTGGGAAACTTGTCATCTTCATTCATAGAAGACTAACTACATCATGCTTTGGGTTCTTGATGTTTAGTCTAGGAGTTCATATCCATTAGACACATAGTCTTGGATATTGTCTAGTATCATATTCTTGTATCTATGACTAGACTAGATGGTTTATGTGTTTGTACCATAAAACACAAGGTTTGTTATGTTGGGCCACAAAACATAACGAGTGTCATAGATGTGTCAAAGGCATTAGTGAAGAGTGCCAAAACTGTGTTGAAGGCATTAGTGAAAGGTGCTAAAGGACCGTGTAAATGGCATTAGTGAAGAATGCCTAGGTCGTATAATCGATGAGGTGCATCGTTATACATATAGTATTTGTTTAGATCCAAGGATGGTGATATCCTTGATGGTGTTGTAACAAGGAGGGGATCTCCTTGAGATTAGGTGTTGTGTCATGAAGGGTAGTAGTTCCTCCATAGTAATGGAACTAGGTGCTTAGCCTAGTACCTAATAAAGGGTAGGCGACGTTGTGAAGGATTAGTTCTCCTAAGGTGTGAAAGAACTCGGTGGTTAGCCTAGCACCGTATAAAGGGTAGGCAACGTTGTGTTAGGTGTGGTTCGCCTTGTGTGAAAGAACTCGGTATTTAGCTTTGTACCGAAAAGGTTGCTGCGCGTTGTGAAGGCTTCTCCGCCACAAGGAGTTGGTGTAGTGCTTACGAACTCTCGATTAGGTGACTCGGGGAGTGGAGTAGGGCAAGGAAGGTGACCTTGTAGCCGAACCACTATAAATCCTCGTGTTGGTTTGTCGATCCTTTTACTTATCGCTTTACTTTTATTCTTGCATTACTTTGTTTATTTTCTATGTGGTTGATGTCTATGTTTGTGATGCATACTTGGTCTTTCATATAGTCACAAACTATATTCAACACTTACAACGATTATGACACGCTTGATCAATAAAAAGCAACGGACTAATAATGGTGAAACTTGATTTATAATGAACCATTAATCTTGCGGAATCTTATGTGATGTCAAGGGGTTGGCCTTACATGCCGTAATGCGTTAAATGCATCCTCTCGTCGAGATTAGCAAATGCAATGGTTTATACTATATTTGATACAAAAGTTTTAAGTTTGAAACGGAAACGTATTCACCCCCCCCCCTCTACGTTTTCACAAAAGGGATTATGCATTTTCTGAAGCTGACCTTGAGAATTTGTCTATCAACGACATCGAAGACATGTACCTTGCCAAAGTACAGGGTCGTATGAGACAATTCTCCAACAAGTACAACGAGAATTCATCAAAGTCGCTCATCTTCATCGACGCATAGTTATCAAAGAACGTGGTAGAACATCTCCACTGGCGCTTGAATCTTATCGTACCGTGTCAACTTCACTCCACCGCAGCTGATCTACCCCGACATCAACTGATTCCACAATATACACTCATCGCCAAACCTTTCGCGTCGCTAATCAAGTACCTTGCTGGAACTTCAAAGAAATTGCTTGATGGCGTCTGAATCTTCATAAGTTTGGAGATCACACTTTGAAGATGTTAGTACGGATTGGGTTTTATCGTTGAAGGATATACACCAAAAGATCGGGTCTCCTAAGCGATGGAATTCTCGTGATCGGAGGGACGTGAAGAGGATCATCACCATGATTGATGAATGGTTGTATAGAAGGGATCAATTCAGAAGATTGGAAAGCTATGTTGGTGGTCGACCCAAGAGTAACATCATACTTTCAACGCCCGATTCACATTTACTCGCTTACATCTCCGACTACCCGGTACCCCTTGAATCGCTTCTTTCATTATAAATTTGGATGTATGATCTATTATGTCTATGGCTTGTGCACATATTACAAAGGTACAACCAGAATTGTCAAGAAAGGACCCCCGTGGTACGATTGCCACAATCCTTATAAAAGGAGCGAAAGCTTCTACTTTGTGTAAAACCTATCAAACTTTTCATTTTCAAGGTTTTGCTCAAAAGAACAAGTACTTTCCCTTATGATTTTCAAAACCTCGACCGTTTATATCACTCGTTGAGGGGAGTACTTGACTTAAAACTTTGTTCACAAATTGTTCACAGTGGTCATTCTTCCCGCAACACTCGAAATGGTCATATTTATTCTCAACTTTTCAAAAATAACATTTTATATGCCATTTTTTATGGGGAGAAAATACGTGATAAGAAATATGTTGTGTAAATGCAAATGAATCTTTGTGCTATAAACTTAACCCATGAATTGACGAGATCTTAACTGTTAGTAACTCGAAAAGACTTGTGCGAGTAGAACGTACCATTCGTGAAACTCTTGGTAGACATGAACTCTGACGGGTTTGACAACCTTTTCCAGGATTGTCTACACCTTCAAGGTAGTTATTAGAGCTATTTGTCACCTAAAAGCTGACAATGTATCTCTTTAACTACGCAACGTAACCGTGTCTCGCGGGGGATTGTCTATCTTGAGTGAATCAATTCAAAAATGCGCGCTTTCCTCACTGTGCATTTTAACCGTTAAAACTCTTAAGCACATGTGGAGGGGAGTATTTATGCAAAATCTTATCTCAACAGTGGTACTAAAATGTTTTCATTCACAAACACTTTGAGAGATTTTTCACAACAGTGGTTTTAATGGCAACATAGGTTAGTCATGGAGTTATAAGGTGACTAAGGTTAGGAATAACGTCCTATGATCCGCCAGAGCCGGAGGGATCTACCCAAGGACACCACAAATAGTTAGTATTTAGAAGTCCTTAGGTATGATTATAAAAGGAGAAAATGAGAATTGGAGAAAGAAGGAGTTGAAGAATTAAAAGAAATGTAAAGAAAAGGGTGAAAAGAAATAGCCCTCCAAATTATTCAACTTAGGCGCAAATCGGGTTCAATTCATATGCTACTGGTTGTCACTAGATGACACCGGTATTGAAGATTATAAGTCGTCATGGACCCAGTGACGCATGCACTAAACCTTCTTAACCACTCAAGTTTCTCTCAACAGAAGCTTGTTTCATTCTCACAGGGAACCCTACGTAAACTATCGGCTTTCTCTTAGAGATTGCTGGTATTGAAAAAGGAGACCCTCTCCCTAGTCTCCGCTCAGGAAAACCAAAATGCACTATTGAGTCTAGAGCCAAGAGAGTCATCAAAAGATCTCTTAGGAACAGTTGACATTTCATCACTTGTTGATCAACAAATAAGATCTTCAGTGGTACATTATCGAGTCCTTCACAGATCTTAGCAATCTGTCGAGAACATTTATGAGAGGTTCACATTTGTGATCCTCGGTGATTGAATGGAAACTCCTGCCATGGTCAACATCAAACAGCCCTCGACAGAAGTCGTTCGCCAACTCCCCATGGATTGCGCTTAGTGGTCTCAAACGGTCTACAGTCGTGAGGTGATGCTTGGTGTACCTCAGACTCATCCTAATCATAGGTGTACTTCGTACATCGTGTTATCTCACTTGTGGGACGATTCAGGAACGGCCTTTGTAAGAATTAGAGTTGTGTTTTCACACTATGTCACAACACTCTCGAAGTTCAAACTTGTAAGTGCCGGAAGCCGCTTATTACTAACCGTTTTAATGTTTACTTCTTATGGAAGCTCTGGAGCGGAATGATCGTGCATATTCTTCTCATGCTCACGCCAACATCATCACTAATGGAAGTTCTATCCAAAAGCAACACAACAAATTTAATGATTCTTCGTCAAATCAAAGAATCTACAAAGTTAAAGACTTAAAGAACTTCATCGTATCTTGAATTCCAACGTCAAAAGAGCATGTGAGCATGTTGAAGAATGACGTGGAGACACTGGAGCAGGGCAGAACTGGAGGCGCACTTGATGCGATAACAACATACTATCACTTTCATCATAAAGAACAAAGTTAAAGATGACGTCAAAGCATAACTGTTCAAAGAAAACTATCTCTCTACACTGGGGAGATGGTTCGAATCAACGCAATTCTTCTCACAAGAAAGAAGAATGTCAGAAGACGTCAAAACTACTATTACATCAACGCCTTCACCGTTTTCATCACCAACACTTGAGGGGGAGATTGTTGGAATCACTCCTAAACCTTTATTCAAGTGTTAGTTACTCATATGTAATTGGTAGCTTATTATGGCCTTTATGTTTGTTTAAGGTCTAGCTTATGTAGAAGGCCCATAAGCTTAGGCCCATGTCCAATAAGGAAAAGGGAAGGAGTAGGAGTGTTGCCCTAGCTCCTTGCCTATAAATACTATGTAATAACCCTCACTTGAGAGTTGGTTGTTCAAGTTATTCCTTTCATTCACATCTTACGCATAACCGGTCATAAGCATATCGTGTGTGTTTGTTTGGTTTATTGTTCAACCGCCTCTCTCTCTTTCTTGTAAGCTTGTGTGGTAAAACTAGTGACCTATCAATTTTCGTCCACAATCTCCGAACGAACTCTCCTCTTCTTCTTCTTTCCTCCAACTCCTGATGACGATCCTCCAACATCATAGCTTGCTCCACCAACCTCGGGTAATCGACCATATGCGGGCACTAGATCAGGAAATGATGCGTATCCAGGATATGGATACGGATAGGGTCCAGGATAAGAAGTGTAGGGGAAAGGATATGGTGGAACATTGGGTGGATTGTAGGGTGGTAACTCGTAATTGGCTTCTTGAGCCATGTGTCGAAAGATAGGCATTGAATAATCATTGATGTAATTGTTTCTCAACATCATCGAGTCTCTCCACACATCCCTACACTAAATCTCATCTAAATGTTGGTTCCACTCTCCCCAACCTGAATCAAAACTGCTGGACGTACCCGTTTGCACGTTCCCCATTGGTATATTTCCCTGCTGTTGTGGTGGTTGTTGTTGTTGTTGTGGTTCGATCCATAACCCCAAGGTTTTCAATTTCCTATTCAAAGAATTTACAAAACCATTTGCACTCCACATCTCACTAAACTTTGGCTCTCCACACTTAGCCAACTCACTATCATTGTAATACCCTAGATTCTTTGCCAACCTTGTCACAAAATGTCCTCCACAAATGTTGCTATTACTTTTGATTCCCGGGGCCCTCCTAGACAAATACTCGGCTATCTGCCAAACCGCATTACCGTCCTTAGTTTCTTCCAGTAACATCATAACCCATAAGTCCGGTTTCTAACATTTGTCCCTGCTTCCATACCTATGAAACGGCCCAGTCACTATCAATTTGTGAAGTATCATCATTAACGGATTCCTGATGGTTGCAACATTCCTCCTCTTCTAAGACAACAAAATATGTTTCAAAAATGTGACCATGAATGTTAACCTTAAGATTTTTAACCATCCTTCTTCCGTATGCTTCGTAATCTAAACGTACATGACCAATTTGATCAAGAACTTTCTCCACAATGTAGTTTTCTCCATAAGCCATATTAAGTTCTTTCGGCGTCCCAAGCACTCCTTCTACACACTACAAGATTACCGAACCTCATTAGTGGCGAATCATACTCAGTTAAAGGTGCTTGTGTGAATACCACAACTCTTCCCTTCTTAGGAAGTTGAACTTTGTTTTCACCCGTTTCTTCCTTACTAACCGTATCAATTCCCAAATCTTTCTTACTTCCTTCTAAGATACCTCCAATCTTTTCCAATGAACTTCCGGTGTCTTTGAACATTTCATCCATGTTACGAAGGTATTCTGAAATTCCGCTCAAACTATCCATACTAACTAGCTAAACTTGACAAAACAAAACAAAAACAAAAATCCGAATCAGTAGCGTTAGAGTTAGTAAAAACAAAAGCAAACTATAGAAACATATACTAAGCAAGTAAAGACACTTAATAAAACTAAAAACATAAGTTAAAACTCAAAATCTAAAAATTAGAAAAAATTTACCGAGAGCTCCAACCGGATCGGTTGGCTCACCAACCGATTCGGTTGGTGGTAATCACTTGACCAAATTATCTAACCGGATCCGGTTGCGGGTTGCAACCGATCGGTTAGATCGACACAAAAAAGATTTTTTTTTTTATGTAAAAAAAAAAACTGAATATTAATTGAAATTAAAAACTATTAAATGTACTAAAACTCTTAATTAATTAAGACTCCTCATTACCCTATAATTAATTACTTAATTAATTAAGCCATAAAACTAAAACTAGCTTAACTCCTCCATTAAATTACTCATAAAGATCACTAAACCATAAAAACTGAAAATTTAATTATCTAATCATTTGAACTAAAACAAGAATTAATCAAAAATTAATAAACTAAGAATAACAAGAATAAAGAAAAATTAAAAATCTAAGAAAACATTAAAACCAAAAGATACAATCTATATAAAAAATCTAAAATGACAAGAATTAATCTAGGAACTATAACACAAACCACTAAATAAACTTAAACTATGAAATCAAAATGCAAAAAATAAATCTGTAGCACTAACCGGATCCGGTTGCAGAAGCAACCGAATCGGTTAGCTTTCAACCAACTTTTTTTTTTTCTTTTACTTTTCACCAAATTCAATTTCAAAACTACCAATTTTACAGAAAATCAAAATTGAAATAAAAATCCCAGGCAGCGGCGCCAAAAACTTGATGTGTTACGCGTGGTGCAAGTTTTAAAAATTTATAAACACGATTTAACCGTCTAATTCTATTAACACATACGAGCAAGTATACTGGTTCGCGATAGCAAAGTTGGGTAAGTCGAGATCGTCCCAAGGGATTTTGTGTTCGAAATTGTTTTCTTGAAAAGATTGCAACAAGAAAGCTTTGTCAAGGCTTCCTCAAATTTAAAAGTGATGTTAAAGTGAAATTCAATAATAAGAAATATATATACTTGTGTGTAGTCTATAGGCAATCATAGATAATGTTCATGAAAGCTTGGTGTAAACTCTTGATGTGATGCACAATTCATAAGCAAATGATCTCCAACCATGGTATATGTTTGTAAAAATCATTCTAAGAACAAAAACATATAGGTAATCCTTTCGGTCCTTATACTAATGATTATCCTTTAGAAAATCCATTTGTTTGCAACATGTTCTTACGAATCTTTCGACCCTTTCGTGATGAAAATGTTTCTAGTCTTGTTTTAATAAGTAAACATGGTGGTTGTCAATCACCATATCCCCATACTAGTTTGTCACTCAACTTTTTGGAATAAAACACAAGAGAAATCCTTTTGGTCCTTTTTCTTAAAACATGTTTTACCAACAAATCAAACCAAGACTAGTATTTTTCTAACAAACTCATTTAAACAAGATCATATATACATGCATCACATATGAGAACACTAGTATGATTATCTACATCCCAACACACAAGTATATCCCAAAACTACTCCATGATAATAATAACAAAACACAAGAAATAACAAAGTAATTCCAATAACTCAAGAGAATAGAAATCCATAACAAAGTTCATAGAATACCTAAAATTTTGCGATTACAAGAACTAGAATTCATGGCTTGTAGCAACCACGCGCCTCCAATCACCTAGATTCACCGTATAACTCCAAATTACCAAAACTATGGATGAGAATTGTTCTCTCCTTGCTCCTGGACGTTTTACAGTAAGAACTAAACTTTTGGGATGAATAAAATGGTTGGTAATAGTTTTGGTGTAAACCATTTTGGTTGTGTCACACCAAGTAAACTAAGACTAGGTTCAATATATAGCCAAAGAAACTTGCTCAACTGGCCAAAAACGTTCCCAAAAGGTTAATATCAAGAAATGATCGGCCTCTAATGATTATGGGGAGTTAAGGCAATAATAAATGCAACTTTATGTAATCAGCTCTTGCAAACCGATCGGCGCCGGCAACCGGATCGGTTGCCGTTTGACCATTTGCCCAGCCGGATCGGTTACGGGTTACAACCGACCGGCGGATTGTTGTGATTTGACTTTTGTTGACTTTGTTATACGCCATTCTTTGCTCTCGTTGATGATTTCCAAGGCAAAACTTGATCTTTCCTTGTTGTAGATACTTAGAAATCATTGTGCTTCCCAATCATTGAGTCCAAAAGCTTCCTTGCTCGACTTCCTTCCTCGAGAATCATCCAAATGTGCATAAAAACTTCATTTCTTCATCATTCGTGATACCTGCTACATATACGTACACAATACGCATCTTTTGCACTTTTGCAACAGTTATGAGTAAATATAGCCGATTATCATGCACAAAACCAACAATAACACTACTAAAAACATGTTCATTTTAGGCGTTATCCTTGATATTGATATCCTTGATGATGTTGTAAAGGAGTAGATATCCTTTGGGATTAGTCGTTGGTGTAGTGTTGGGTAGTAGTTCCTCCATTGCAATGGAACTAGGTGCTTAGCCTAGTACCTATTAAAGGGTAGGCGACATTGTGTGGGTGTGGTTCACCTTGGTGTGAAAGAACCCGGTGGTTAGCCTAGCACCGTGAAAGGTAGGCGACGCGTAGGATAGTGGTTCACCTTGGTGTGAAAGAACCCGGTGGTTAGCCTAGCACCAGAAAAAGGATAGGCGACGTTGTGAAGGCTTCTCCGCCATAATGAGATTGGTGTAGTGTTTACGAACTCTCGAGTAGGTGACTCGGGGAGTGGAGTAGGGCAAGAAAGGTGTCCTTGTAGCCAACCACTATAAATACCGCGGTTTGTTTTGTGCTTCTTACTTATCTTTTCTTACATATGTTTATATGTTTGTTTATCAACATCCAACACACACATCCAAATAGATCGACTTATGTCGATCTAAATAGTTTAAAAGGAAGTTTTAATTGGCAAAACTATTCAACCCCCCCATCTAGTTTTCCACAATTAGCATCAGAGCTTCGTTACCAAGTTTCTTAAAGAAGGTTTTTCATAAAAACAAACACCATGTCTTTTAAAAACTTTTGTTTGGATGTTGATTAGATGACAATATTTTCTTTGCTTATTTTTCATTTAATTGCACTAATCCTCTTTGTGATGTTGATTAGTCAAAGCTCACACCCACCAAGCTATAGGAATCGCTTGGTATCAAGAATACCTTCCTTAAGAAGGTATCTTGAACACAAAGGAGCTCGAATTGTCTTGTGACATTTGTTGTGTCATTTTTAAAGACATTCCTGCTATTTGAGGTATGACTTTCCCTTTATCTCTAAATGACATTAGCTTAACAAATAAGTATGATTACCTTGGTATTTATTTGATTATCTTGTGTGCATATACATGTATTACATGTAGCTTCACTAGAAGTTTTTTATCTTGCATATACATTTATTTGATTCTCTTCACATACGTATTACTCTTTTCGTCTGAAAATCATGGTTTAAAACTTGTGTTTTGTTTACTTAATTCAAAATCATATCTTCTAATAATAAAACAAAACACAAATATCAAAAAATTCCTCTTTTCCCATAATACTCCACATCGACCACTCCATCAAATCCTCTTTTTCAAATCTTCCATTTCAAAATTTTCCTCTCATTCAAAACTTCATCTTCCTCTCCATTTTCATCTCATCCGAAACCAAGAAGGATCGCCTTCAACATGGTTTACATCGCTCTCGTGCTCATCGCCTTAACACTCATCGCACTTGTGTTCCCTATGATGAAGTTCACATACGGAGACATACTTGTGTTGTTAATTTACATGGGGTTATATACCCAATCCTTTGTATAATTCTTAGCATTGAAATGAAATATTACTAATAGTCTAGTTATCTAGGTTATTATGTGTTTGTCATTCTTTGATTTATATGTTTCGTATTCTTTCGTGATACATTAGAAGTCATGTATGCATGCCGAAAGAAAATGTAGGATAAAACACATATCATGGTATAAAATTAACATATGTTTTATCAAATTCATTCTACAGATCCACGGATCCCGGAAAATACACTAGCCGGATCTCTTTTAAAAACCACTTTTCTTCTAAAAGTAATACTCCAATAGAATGTCAAAACCATAAGTGAGTTAAATGTCATTGTTGTTAAAAACCATTGTTAATAAAAATATAGTAAAAACATTAAATAATCATAGGTTGACCACAAACATCACTTTCTATTAACTCAGCTTTTCTATAGGACGCATGAATATGAGTTTGATTTTTCACTCACTAGCGTCTACACTCCAAACATCTCCCTTGAACCAAACACACCTGGCATTCATGTCCGTGGGTTCAATAACCTCGAAAACTGTCACTTCCATGAAGGACGTATTGTAGACACCTCTACAATTCGAAGAAGGTATCAATACCTCCTTCCGAGCCATAGGACTAGAATGTCTTCTTGAAATCAATGAGAAGATATGTCCAAGGTTCATAATGGAATTTTTCCATCAAGTTGAACTCGTTCGTAACGAGGATCGCTCTCTATCTCTTTGGTTTTATATCAAAACCAAAAGTTTACTTTAACCCTTGGGCATTTTGCTCACATCCTCCGAATTCCAAATCATGGACAATGTGCCTTCACCGAAGATTGGTCTTTGATCTCTTCAACTTTCGTGAAGAAAATAGTCCATATTGTTCACACATACCTCCCCGGAAGATTTACATCGCATAATATGCAAACCTCGACCATATTACTCCGATCCAAACATTATCTTCACACGGGACATACGAGAAGAGTACAAGCCCCTTGCACTCATCCTACGTGAAAATGTTTGGAGTCTTAGGGGAAATCGAGAAATCCTTCCCGCTTGTTGTGCTCACATTGTAATGTTTGCTAACACAACAACCATACAATCTCGCTTCTTCTTCGAAGGCGAATTGTAAATCTTCAAGGCTCCAAGAATAAACTCATCCCTTATGGAATGTTCTTGACCCGCCTCTATCATAATGTTATGCACTTTCATCCTCAATTTCAAAGTCCGTTGTATGTACTTGTGAACAAGATGATGGAACCGCTAAACATATCTCTCATGAAGACTTTCTTCATTCTTGATTCCACCAACACTCATCAACAACGTGATGATCCTCCTAGCAAAAACACTAAAGGAACCTAGTAGTATTTCAAATAGGATCAATCCTCTTGTACTCATGCTTTATCAATGTAATCCTATTTTCTTCATGAAATAAAACATCTTACATTTGATATCTTAGTGTTAGAACCCCTTAAACCAACCTTGGAATATAATGCATTGTCAAGATCATTGCATACCTTTAGTAAAGGTTCTCATGAGAGATGGATCGGATCCCAGTTTATGACGGATCCCTACACTAAGGGAACCGGGATCCGAAAACAGAAAATGCAATTGAAAGCATTGTATTTCAAACATATCCTTAGAACACCTCACTCTAAGCTAAAAATAGTGTCTTAAGGCAAATTAAGTCCTTATCAAGTTACGTAGATCCTTCCCACTCACACATGAACTCATCTAGATCACACTCAAAGACGCTTGTAGATCTATCGTTTCATTTTAATTCATTACTCTTCCGCTCTTAAGCTCACACATCATTTTTCACATGATCCCTCATATCTAAAAGTTGGAAACCTTTAAGAAAATCGATCATAATCATCCCATGAAAAAGTTGTCAAAATTGATCAAACCCTAGTTTTTCCATCTCAAGCCTCTAGGATATTTTCCAAAGGATTAATCTAAGTCACTATCTGATCTCTAGGATCATTTAGCTTCACTTGACACTCTCAAAATCTTTAGTGTCATTCTTGTTCATTCATTGGTACTCATGAAAGTTCCAATCTCTTCCATAAAAGGCAATCATTAGCTACATCACTCATTACCTTCAAGTACTTAAGCACCCCTTCATTTAAGACACTTAGGAGGGCTGAAACACTCAAGATGATATAGATCTTAGACCTTAGAAACATCATTTCTATTCTTTCATAGCTGCTGAGAGCCGGATCCCTAGGATTAGCCTCAGACGGATCCTCTAGGAGGGAACCGTGGGATCCGGATGACAGATTATGTCAAACCTTGCTAAAACAATCATTTCAACTCATCTTTCTAACTCACACACTCCATCTCATCTTAAATGAGTTCCTAGATCAGTACAAAATCAAGTTGACTCTGTGCATGTTAATCATCACATTCCAATGAATTTTAGTGGCTTAAAGCTTAAATGCACTTGCCAATTCTTTTGCTTTATAAACCACATTGTTAGGACTTCCATAGTCATCACCTTCATCCTAATTTTCAGCACTTTAGAAACCCTTACAAACTTCTTGAAATCATCTCATCATGAGGAAAACTCTAAGTAGTAACTTATCCACCAAAGAACCACCCAAGAAAATTGCTCGTGTTGTACACGAAATTTCTTCAACCGAATCATCTCCGGTCAAGCAAACAAATGCAAGGACCTCTTCTCAACCAATCAAACCAATTCCTAAAAGGATAGTACCCACAAAACTACCTATGTGAAACACCACCATACCTCCTAGGCCAAGCAATATCATCTCCACTAAACCATCACCATTGGTTCCTAGAGCTATTTCTTTTACATCTCTACTATCATCACCACATCTCTATAATTTAGAGGACTTGCCTCCTAGGCCGTCTCATCCTCCTCCGCCGACAACATCCTCCTCATTAGGAGGAATAATGGTACAAAATCAAGGTGTTGAGTCAATACTAGCTCTGGCTTCCTTTTCGCCGTTTCCATCATATAATCCCATTTGGATTATGAGAAATCATCAAAGTCAACCACACGACCATATGAAAGTTGACACTTCTCTACCACCACCATCATTCTTGGTCGAGCCATTCTCAAATGCGCTCCACAAATTCTTCACGCTTGAAGCTCCAAAGTCAGCTTCACTTGATCCTTCGCATCAGCCATTTCATTTCTTCCACCACCACTACCTAGCCATGACAAAGATTGCTATCATTGTCAACATGTTGAAAGTTTGATACATGAAGTACGAGAAGACCAACGTTTCATGTTCTATCATCTCCTCGAACATTTTGACGAGATTAAACCTAAACAAAACTTGAGCTAGAAGATTTTAGTGGCGTCCTAGCATCAAGCGATAGTTGGTCTAGAAATTCCTAGTCATGTATTCTTTATTTTCTTAGTTTTTAGAGTCATGTATATCATAACTCTAGTTTTATTAAATGAAATTACATGCTACTTGCTATATTTCTGAGTATATGATTACGTTGTATTCATATCTCACTTCTGTGATAACATTACTTGTTATACCACCATTGCTGAAATTGATCATCAGCTATACGGATCCTTCAAAACTGCCTAGACGGATCCCTACTACGAGGGAACCGTGAGATAGAAAAATATTTTTTCTACTAACTTGGACCACATTTGTAGGAAATTGTGAATTATACTTGCTTTCTAACCTTTGTTTTGTAGTTATTCAATCTACACTTGAAGACTTTGACACCCTAAAGCTACGGGGAGCTTTGTGTCAAAGCAATACATTGCAAATTACTTGCAATATTAGATTACATTTCTCCACATCCCTTTGCAATATTGCAATCAAGGGGAGCACATTCGTTACTTAGACGAAATCTTTTGCAAACTTACTTGCAAACAAACTAGATTAGTATTAATTTCTTGACGCCTTTACATAGGGATGGACTCGTCAAGGGGGAGTAAAGACGAGATCTTTTCCCGTTACTTGCTCTCTATTTTTTTCTTTCACATGTTTTTCCTAAAAACAATGTGTTAGTTTCCTTTTCAAGCTCTTTTTGTTTCGACAAAAAGGGGGAGAAGAAAGTAAAACTACAAATTCAAACTTTTACGAATTTTAGCTTTTCCTTAAAATATTTTTATGTTTTGTCATCAACAAAAAGGGGGAGATTGTTAATACAAATAAGCCGTAAAAACGTTTATTTATATTTTACGATCTTCTAATGTTTTGTCGATAACAAACGTAAAATCATTTTAAATAAACAAATAAAATACGTAAATGGTTTGAACTAATAGTTTCTAACATATTCACATTTTCACATAAAACACTAAAACAAGTATTAGTGATTTTATGATTTAGATACATATGTACAACAACTAGTGTTTACATATTTGGGTAAAATATACACATAACTAGTATGTAGTATATTGGGTAATATAAATGGGTAGAAACTTAAGTATCATAACACATTGGGCAAATACATTGAATGTAGTTGGGTACAACCCAAATCCTATGACCCATGCAGCTTGACCCATAACCCATTGCATGACATCATGCTTATATCATATATGGATAATATCTATAACCCATGGTTTTGACCCATATCTATGTGACTAGGTGCATTGCACTCAAGAGATACATTGTATCTAGCTAAAGACCCAGGGCAACCCACGACCATGACCCATAACCCATAACCAAAATAACATGGGTAGTGGGGAATGCCCCACGGATCCCTAGATTTACGCTAGACGGATCCCTTGTGGGAGGGATCCGTGGGATCCGGGGAACAGTAGAATTTTCCTCTATAAATAGTGAGCCAATTCTTCATTGTTTCTCACCCCTTTCTAACACACTTTCTCCCTGAGTTAAAAACTCACTAACCTCAGATCCAAGAGATCTATGTTTGTAGATTTGTTTTTGTGTGATCTTCTAGGTTCCTCTTAAAGGCAAGATCACCACCTTTGAAGTCAAGCAAGCTCAAGTCCATGAGTTGCCATGCTTCCTCATCATCAAGACTACATAAGTCTTCTTGTTGATGATTGTTTTTCTTTTTTCTAAAAGAAGACATTTGTGAAAGTTGTCTCAAGTGTCAAGACGAAGATATTAGTGAAGGGTATATATCGTCCATATCATAAGCATTGTGGAGGTGCTTAGAAGTCAAGACTAGAAGCATTAGTGAAGGGTGCTTAGAAGTCAAGATACAAGACATTAGTGAAGGGTGTCTTGAAGATCTAGTTAAAGGCATTAGTGAAAGGTGTCTTAGATGTACATTCGATATGGTGTGTTTCGATGTTCAAGATAGATTAGTACTAGATCCAAGGATATTGATATCCTTGATGATGTTGTAAAGGAGTAGATCTCCTTTGGGATTAGTCGTTGGTGTAGTGTTGGGTAGTAGTTCCTCAATTGCAATGGAACTAGGTGCTTAGCCTAGTACCTAATAAAGGGTAGGCGACGTTGTGTAGGTGTGGTTCACCTTGGTGTGAAAGAACCCGGTGGTTAGCCTAGCACCGTATAAAGGGTAGGCGACGTTGTGATAGGTGTGGTTCACCTTGGAGTGAAAGAACCCGTGGTTAGCCTAGCACCGGAAAAAGGGTAGGCGACGTTGTGAAGGCTTCTCCGCCATAAGGAGATTGGTGTAGTGTTTACGAACTCTAGTAGGTGAGTCGGGGAGTGGAGTAGGGCAAAGAAGGTGTCCTTGTAGCCGAACCACTATAAATACTCACATTGTGGTTTTGTGCTTCTTACTCTTATCTTTTCATTACATACGTTTATATGTTTGTTTATCAACATCCAACACACACATCCAAATAGATTGACATAAGTCGATCTAAATAGTTTAAAAGGAAGTTTTAATTGGCAAAACTATGCAACCCCCCCTTCTAGTTTTCCATAGGTTGTAAACTTTAGAACTTGGCCTTTGCATCATTTCGAAACCATAGACGAGGTATGTTGAGTTAGCTCGATGTATTTGGACTTTTCAGTTTAAGAAGACAATATTATAGGATTATCATCTAAATAGCCTACCATTGTGTGTCTATCGATTAGTCACCGACTTCGACCCCATGTGAAACCCTTGTTGCACTCACCTTAGTCCGATACCCCTAGATACACCCATCTGTTTCATTCATTTCATTTTGTTAACCCTATATATTGTTTCGATACACCTATACACCTTAGCCTACCCTATAGTCTTTATTTGTGATTGGGAAGTCATCATTTGCCTAAGTTCAAGGTTTAAGTGGAAAGGTTCGGAAATCATGCTTTCGTCGACGACATATTCCTGAAGATCATTGAAGACCCCCCGAATTCCCATTGTTCATCTCAAGTGGGGGGATATTATGTTTAGTGATTATTGTTATGAAAAAACAATTGTTATGTTGTTTAGTTATTGTAAAGTGCGATGTTATAAGCACTATGTTATGAGCTTTATAGATTTAGTATCGAGGAGGCCACCTCGGTCACATTCGAAGATTGGAGTTGGTAATTATGCCAACAGTTGAGAAAAGGTAGTGTCCCATCATGACGTCCTCTAATGACACATCTACCGGTATTTCATGATCCAGTTTATTGACTTCAAAGCTTGAACTTTGGGCGGACGGTAAGTGGTGATGACTTGGTTATAGATTTAGACTACTTTTTTTATTTTTATTTTACACCAATTATTTATCCCATGTCTTATCCTACCCTTTAGTCATGAAGTGTGTCTAGGTGATGCAGCGAGCAATCTTTGGTGTCTTGGCCATGGATTTGGTCATGTATCATTGATTTTGTCCACTTCGCCGTGACATGTTAGTAATGACGAGTCACCCCTTAACCTTTGTCGTGTCTACCCATATTGCCTTCGAGAATTGTTTAGGTTTAACTCTAATGTGATTGTGTAACCACCAATCTTATGATAGAATACATGCTATGACTGTGCGATTGAGTGATCACCCCAAAATTGACACTTAGAATAGTTGAGAGATTTGAGTGTTTCGTTCCCATTTCGTGAGGTGTTCAACTTTGTTTTATTCTAGCATAAGGGATTTGTAAACTTATATTTTCCAGGATATTGGAGATATCTTTTTAGGAATCTTTCTAATAAGGTCTACTTGAGGGCAAGTAGACTTCAAGTGGATGGATATTTGATAACATCAAATTTTCCTGATTATTAAGTGTCAATTTCCCCCGATAATGCTTGTAATTTATATCATTTATATGGATTTACGCTTGTTTTCCATTGTTTTCCACTTTCAGGTAAATTACAAGCATTGGAGCTAAAAGAGACGCGAAATTGGAGAAATATCAAAGATTTATCATAGTATGCTGACTTTGAAGAAGTTCCGGCGTAACCCATCTCTCACATTACGTAATCTAAAGTGTGTGACTAAAACCAACTCATCAGAAGGTTACGGCGTAACTCTCACCAAAAGCTACGACGTAACTATATTAGGTCAAATAAGGTTCCACGCCGCTGATAACTACGCCGTAACTATTTCACAAACTACGGCGTAACCAAGTATTATTGAAGATACGGCGTAACCACTCATAAGGTTACGCCGTAACCAGCAGATCTAGTTCAAATTATGAAGGAATTGAAGATTACGGCGTAATCTTAATATTAACGCCGTAACCCGATCTGGCCTATAAATACCCCACGATTTCCAGCATTTCAAAGCATCCCATACCACACATCACAACCAAAGAATGTGGGAAGAAGCCAAAGGCAGGTCTTGAGGAGCATACGGAGCTGTCTCCAAGGGAGAAATCACTCCCCTACGATAAGCATTAGCATTTTATCTTTTCTTTACTTTCGATTCATGTATTTCGTAACTTTGAATATTGAATTGATTTGTATGGTTAATATGAGCGGCTAAGTGCCTCTTGGTGCTGGCCTAGTTATGATTCCTTAATTGTTTTGTTTGCGTTTATATTACTTCTGTATAATTATTTCTAAGTGTATGCATGCATAGTTTATTAGTAGCTACCATTGTTCGTAGTTTTCAATGGCGGTAGAGGCTAGTTGCTTAGGAGATATGACCAACTGACCCTAAGTGAGTAGACTGAGACGGAAGGGTAAGATATGACCAACTGACGACCCTTTCTACTTGTGCGATTTGACCAATTGATCACCTACCGTTTGGATGAACTTAAGAATTAGGGTGAGTGTTTAAGTTGCTAACGCCCGGGCATTCACTACTATAAATCTAGCATGTAGCGGTACTTAATGACTTGGCTTAGGGGACCAGAACAACAGGACTTATGAGGGGACACCTGACTTCTCTTGTGGTGGCATCTTTGCTGATAGGTTATGGCGAATAGACCAAATGCTGTCCTCTTGACTTTGACCCCACCTGAAGTGATTGGAAGTAAGTAGACGTAAACATTACTAGCTAGGAGGAATAACTAGGTTAGCACCACTCTCCTCTATTGATTTATCCTTTGCCTTTTATATGCTTTTATCTTCTTTAGTAGTTAATTAATTCCTTATCAAAATCATATTAAAAACTGTGATACCTAGACTTAGTAATAATCCAACACACATAGCTCTTGGGACGACCTCGGTTTTACCGAATACTACACTACACACTTAACGACACCGTTAGCCAGATAAGCGTAGACCATAGGTATAACGAGACTATATAAATATTAAAACCTGGACAGTAAAACCTGCATCAAGGATCCAATTGTTTGGCCAGTTATTTGATATTGCAATCAAACTGTTTTGAGTCACTATTTTAGTCAAAAATCAGCTTTGGCATCTTTACTGCAACTTTTGTATCATCAAAGCCTGCGTCATGACTGCATTCACGTGACTGCATTTACATCTATTTTCATGACTGCATTTTGGTAGTGATTCTGTCAGCTTTAGCACAAATATTTGAGTCATTTTAATTTGTCATAAAAATTTAAAAAAAATAAAAATAGGAATTTAACCAGCTTATATAACTTTTCTCAAAAGGAAAAAACATTCAAAAAAATCGTTTTGTATGGCTACTAGTGGTACAAAGATTACTGGGTTGAAAGATTATATAATTTTGCTAATGGTACAAAGATTAGGCACAAGTTGCTGGTAATTAGACGTTTTCTTAGGCTCACAAGATGAGCTCTTAGTTTTACCTATGGTGTGCCTAAGAATTAGTCTAGCTGTTAAAATCAGTGTTATAATCTTTAAAATCAGTGTTAAAATCAGTCTAGTTGTTAAAATCAGTGTTATAATCTTTTTAACAAAGTCAACTAGAGCCATTTTCAGTTTTCAATATAGTCATTCTCTCAGTTTTAGCACAGCTATTTAAGTCATTTTAATTTGTCATAAAAATTTAAAAAAAATAAAAATAGCAATTTAACCATATTATTTAAATTTTCTCAAAAGGAAAAAATTCAAAAAAATCATTTTGTATGGCTGCTAGTGGTACAAAGATTAATGGGCTATGGAGTTTGGAATATAGTTAGAGTTCTGTTGTATAGATAAACTGGGATATGAAAGGAAAAGTAGTTGGCTAATATAAGTATGAAAGGAAAAGTAGTAGATGGCTAGTATAAGTATGAAAGGAAAAGTAGTAGTTGTGGCCTTAGGCACTCAAACTGGCTTAGGAAACTGTATAGAACATGCACGAATGATCAATGCAAACTTAGATGTGGTCCATTTGTTTCATGTTATTGGTATGTTCCAGATTTAATAATATTGATATGTGCCTTAAGTAGGATGTAAAGGTGAAAACATGGATGGGTTGTGTAACGGGTCAAATGGGTAAAACAATTTTCAAGTCAAAAGTCAAAACAGATTGGGTCCAAAAGATCCTTAGAATTATGAATGAGATTATGGATATGGTATAGCAGTAGTTGGCTAATATAAGTATGAAAGGAAAAGTAGTAGTTTTGGCCTTGGTCACTCAAACTGGCTAAGGAAACTGTATATAACTGTTTTATGTATTGTACTAATAGAAAGTTAATTCCATTTGATTTTTAACCGATAATAATTTGGGGATAATTTTGGTTCAATATTTATGTATTGTTCTATATACAGTTTGGCTTATGGAATTCCTTTGCATGTAGATAATCCAACACAGGTAGCACTTGCATATCGAGAGTCATTGATCCGTTATTATATCCAGAACAAGATATGTTGTGCTTGAATTATTTGTGACTGGTTTTTTAGCCTATAATTTGTATTTTTGAACATAATTCCCTGACTTTTTCCCAGGAGAACATCGTTGTGGCTTGTAGCTTTCGGAACTTTTTACTGACTTGTGTGTATTCTGGACAATGTTTGGTTGTCAAAGATGTTGAAAAACTTAGTTCCATTACGAATGTTGCATTACTTGGTCTACAATTCTTGTCCAAAATGTGTGCCATTGCCACTTTGACCTTATCAGATCTACATAAAGAGAGGTCTCAAACTTTAAACTACATTCTTGCAAGAACAACATAACTTCATTCTAAACAAAAAAACTATTTTCTGGACTTTACTTCAATTATGGGTCAGCCAAGTTAACATGCTCGTAGCCTTGTGACATTAATGGTTGTAATCCTTGTGAGCTTCCGGGTGGGTTTTGTGATCATCCTTGATTGCTTTGGGAGCCACCTCCTGTAGATTTCTTTGCCTGTAATTTATCATACAATATTATCAAGCTAATACATTATTCAATAAACCAATGAAAAATAATAATAATCAGCTCACAGCGTATTAATAACCATTTTTTAGGAAATGGTGCATTACAAACTCCTCGGTTGTGACCACGTACACCGCACTGTCCGCTGCGGTATTTTCTTCTGGGTACCTCACCTTGAGATCATTCTCGTCTTCCCGCTTGCTTTATCCATATTCGGTGGCTTTACAACCTGCAAGTCTGTTGGGCTCCCAACTCGAATTTCTCCAACGGGATATACCAATCCTTGGTATGTAGATTTTATATTGGTTGTTCTAAACCAACCTTTAGCCAAATGATTACAACTTGTCAATCCTTGAACTCTACAAACAGCTATAGCATGACCACATGGCAAACCAGAAAGTTGCCATTTCCGACATGTGCATGTATCATAATCTAGCCTTACAATATGTTTCTTTCTACGGTCATCTACCTCGTATATCCTTCCATGTTGAATGGCATCCACTGTCCAATTAGCACTCTTAAACATTATGTCCTTCACTTTTGCACTAGCCCAGTCACTAAGGTCACCCGGAGTTGCATCTAACGTTTGACATAATAATAATAAATTAACAATAATTATTATTATAATAATAAGACATGTATAAAATAACAAAGATATAGTTTAATATATAAAAATCATTTAAGTATATACCTTGATACTTTTGTCGTTTATCACAAAACCATCTTTGTAGAAGCCCTCTATAGTATTCCATTAGCATTGAAATAGGAACTCTTCGAACATCTTTTGTTAAACTGTTGACTGACTCTGACCGTTCAAGTCATATAATTGTAACGATTTCTGCATGTGCCCTTGACCAATTAGTAATGCAGCGTCCACCGTTTGTTGTAAGCTTCCTCATTTTTTTGTTGAATTTGTGAGAATGCTTCAGCAAACTCTTCGATTGTGTAACATTTGCAAGTCTTCCAATATAAAGCTTTAATCTTTCTCCCTTGTCCAAAATTGCAATTCAACATCAAATGCCTACAACAAAAACCATGAAATGCATCGGGAAAACCGTTTGACAAACTTGTTGTATTCCTAAATGTCTATCAGATATTATAGCCAAATCTGGAACTTCAGCGATGCATTCCTTCAAGTGGGTCAAAAACCATGTCCGTGATCTCCCAGTCTCACCCTGAGATAAACCGGTCGCGAGAGGAATAATTTGATTATTTCCATCCATTCCAATGACAATAATTTTTATTAAATACTCTCTACCTCAAGTATATGTAAATCCAGTTATTAAACATTTGTTATTAATAATTTTTATTAAATGACAATAAACATTTGTTAGGATTTAGTAAATCCAGTTATTAAAGTGTCGGTCACCTCAAGTATATGTAATCATTAGAAAGCTCGTAGTCGTAGTTATTTAAAGTTAAGTAGTATTTAGTTATGTAACACTGTGGAGGACGGACAGGTCTTTATCTACTATATGCCTGATCCACAGCCCGTAGGTGGCGATTTTTGTAAGACTATAAATACTCTCTACCTCCCAAGGTAGAGAGTTGGAGCTCATAATAATATTTTCACTTTCTCTCACTAAGTTCCCAAACCTCTAACTCTTTCTCTCTAAAACCTCATCTTGTACGCCTCTTTTGATTATGATATGATGTGTTTATGAAATCCAATATGTTACAAATGGTATCAAGAGCCATGGTTTGATCATCTCTCTTACATATCCTGGGATTTCTAGTGGTTTTAGATGGTTTTTGAGTTTGAAAAAGTTTAGTGGTTTTTGCATCATTTGATCATTTCTAGTGTTAAAGTTTGAATTTTGGGTGTACTTTTGTGTTTAGAATCATTGTAAGTTCTTGGTTTTTGATTTGGAAAGCTTGAATCACTGTGGTGAGCTTTTTTGGATTGAAAATGGTTTTTGAAGTTTTGCTTGCTAGCGACTTGAGTCTCGTAGTGTTTTTCATCGTAGCGACTTGCTTCAGTAATTGTTAGCGAGTTGTAGTGTTAATTGTTAGCGACTTGAGTCTAGCGACTTGTCTATTGAGACAAGCCGACAAAACAGTACACATTAGTGGATTCTCCACTATGGCTAGCGACTTGAGTAGGTTAGCGACTTTCTTTCAATTTTGTTAGCGACTTGTACTTTGTATTCTCAGCGACTTGATATTAGCGACTTGGATCTTAGCGAGTTGTTCTTTAGCAACTTGACTGTTTAGCGATTTGGTATTATAGCGACTTGCGTCCAGCGACTTTGGTCTTAGCGACTTGGGCTTAGCGACTTGATTCATAGCAACTTGAAGTCTAGCGAGTTGCTACTTAGCGACTTGGTGCTTAGCGACTTGGTTCAAGGATTCTTAGCGACTTGGTTGATCTTTTGTTTGTAATATGGTTTTCTCTTGATTTAGTAAAATCCCGTGAAAGAATCTATTTCCGGGTTTAATCATTGAGTTATAAAATCCCGTAATCTATAACATGTCACCAACGTACCACAATCATCTCCACTGTTGTGAGGATGTTCGCACCGTTCAGATACTGTCCACCCATGCTTGACGAACTGACTATGACTCTTGGGCTCAACGAATCGACTGTATCTTTGAAAGGAAAATGGGGTCAACATTCTCAAATCCATTGATGAAGGACCTTATCAGATTGAGACTACAAGAGACATAATTGATACTGTTGCAGATGGAACCATGGTCTTTGCACTAGAACAAAAAGTGGATTTGGCCACACCGAATATGTGTGACGATATACATATAGTCACACATGATTTTTCGGCCGGTGTGACTAGTTGCCGCACCATAGGTACTCTATGGTCAATTGTTTGACTTTTTTAGTCTCTATTGCAAAAAAGTAACCAAAACCGTAACATGTGTGACTAATTAGGTACAAATTTTGTTGGATTAACTTATTAGTGACCATAAACCACTGAAGTCATACAAAGCATGTTTCTTTGGTATTTAGTACATACAATTAAGCATAAAGTGGCCAAAAGTGTTAATAAGTGTGACCATATGTTGTTTAAGGTGAAGAAATATGTCTTTTGTGTGACTATTGATCATCCAATGGCCACTTGAATTTATGTTTGTGTGGCCTTTTGTAACATTTAGTCACACAAAGCATGTTTGTTTTGTATATTTAGTCACATACAATTAATCATAAAGTGGCCAAAAGTGTTAATAAGTGTGACCATATGGTGTTCTAAGTGAAGAAATGTGTGTTTTGTGTGACTATTGCACATCCAATGGCCACTTGAATTTTATGTTTGTGTGGCCTTTTCTAACATTTAGTCAAACAAAGCACGTTTCTTTTGTGTATTTAGTCACATACAATTAATCATAAAGTGGCCAAAAGTGTTAATAAGTGTGACCATATGGTGTTTTAAGTGAAGAAATGTGTGTTTTGTGTGACTATTGATCATCCAATGGCCACATTAATTTTATGTTTGTGTGGCCTTTTCTAACATTTAGTCACACAAAGCATGTTTGTTTTGGGTATTTAGTCACATGCAATTAACCATAAAGTGGCTAAAAGTGTTAATAAGTGTGACCATATGGTGTTTAAAGTGAAGAAATGTGTGTTTTGTGTGACTATTGATCATCCAATGGCCACTTGAATTTTATGTTTGTGTGGCCTTTTGTAACATTTAGTCACACAAAGCATGTTTGTTTTGGGTATTTAGTCACATACAATTAATCATAAAGTGGCTAAAAGTGTTAATAAGTGTGACCATATGGTGTTTCAAGTGAAGAAAGGTGTATTTTGTGTTACTATTGATCATCCAATGGCCACATGAATTTTATGTTTGTGTGGCCTTTTCTAACATTTAGTCACACAAAGTATGTTTGTTTTGGGTATTTAGTCACATGCAATTAACTATAAAGTGGCTAAAAGTGTTAATAAGTGTGACCATATGTGTTTAAAGTGAAGAAATGTGTGTTTTGTGTGACTATTGATCATCCAATGGCCACTTGAATTTTATGTTTGTGTGGCCTTTGTAACATTTAGTCACACAAAGCATGTTTCTTTTGGGTATTTAGTCACATACAATTAATCATAAAGTGGCTAAAAGTGTTAATAAGTGTGACCATATGGTGTTTCAAGTGAAGAAAGGTGTATTTTGTGTTACTATTGATCATCCAATGGCCACATGAATTTTATGTTTGTGTGGCCTTTTCTAACATTTAGTCACACAAAGCATATTTGTTTTGGGTATTTAGTCACATACAATTAACCATAAAGTGGCTAAAAGTGTTAATAAGTGTGACCATATGGTGTTTAAAGTGAAGAAACGTGTGTTTTGTGTGACTATTGATCATCCAATGGCCACTTGAATTTTATGTTTGTGTGGCCTTTTCTAACATTTAGTCACACAATGCATGTTTGTTTTGGGTATTTAGTCACATGCAATTAACCATAAAGTGGCTAAAAGTGTTAATAAGTGTGACCATATGGTGCTTAAAGTGAAGAAATGTGTGTTTTGTGTGACTATTGATCATCCAATGGCCACTTGAATTTTATGTTTGTGTGGCCTTTTCTAACATTTAGTCACACGAAGCATGTTTGTTTTGGGTATTGAGTCACATACAATTAATCATAAAGTGGCCAAAAGTGTTAATAAGTGTGATCATATGGTGTTTTAAGGGAAGAAATGTGTATTTTGTGTGACTATTGCTCATCGAATGGCCACATTAATTTTATGTTTGTGTGGCCTTTTCTAACATTTAGTCATACAAAGCATGTTTCTTTTGGGTATTTAGTCACATACAAATTAAGCATAAAGTGGCCAAAAGTGTTAATAAGTGTGACCATATGGTGTTTTATGTGAAGAAATGTGTGTTTTGTGTGACTATTGCTCATTCAATGGCCACATTAATTTTATGTTTGTGTGGCCTTTTCTAACATTTAGTCACGCATCGAATTAAGCAAATTGTGACCAAAAAGTGTTAATAATTGTGACTATATGAATCTTTTAGTCACATATAAGAAATCAATATATATCAAAACAAATTCAAATATATAAAAATATATTCAAATACAATAAAATTGGAATGTATATAATATTGTAATGTCGTACAATTTTAAAATTATCAATAATTTAACGACTTCTGACTCTTGATCTTCTTAGCTTCCTTTTGCATGGCATCACTAGAGACGTAGCGCTTCGTTTGTAATTTAGGTGCGTTCGTTCTCACCAATAAGTTTTATGGTACTTGGTGGTGTTACCTGTAGGAAACAAAAGCCGGGTGTATCAAACACTGAATTAAATATGAAGAATGATATATGTATGTTTATAAAACACATGCATCTATGTACCTTTTCATCGAAAACCACTTGATCCTTTGGCCATGCATAAAACCACCACGATCCTTAATGTTTTGAGACCATTACTTACATCCGTATGCATGTGCATCCACTAAAGATTTATCAATAGACACTCTGTAGCAATCCTTTGGGAGTGGTTGTTATGAAGCATTTGTTTTCCATCAGTTTTGTACATGGTACCCTCCGCAATAATAGTTGATTTCTTTAAGTGCCACAGTCTGCACTTAATTACCTAAAAAGATAATTTGTTGCATGTATATATGTATCAGTAATTAATTAAACTAAAGAACATATGAAAATGTTTAAATACATACTTGTGGTAGTACTATTAATGGAGACTCATTTTCTTGTGATTCGGAAAGTTGACGTGAAGAATCCCTTTCGTTTGATCTAGTCGATTTCTTAGATGGGACAGATTTAACAGTTTCCTATATATATAATACACGGTAAATAATACATGTATGTAGAATTCAAAAATACCAGGGAGATGATTTATTACTTACACTTATTTCCATTTCCTTTTCCAAAGTTGCAAGTCCATTAGACTTCAATGCTCGCAATTTCTCACGTCCCAACACGTGTTCCGGCATCCTCATCAGCACTGCTATTTAAAAGATTAATGTTCATCGGAGACACCTGAAATATAAATTGTTTAAGAAGACTGCAGCAGTATTTAAAAGGGTAAAAAAAAGATGGAATGTTACTTTCTTATGTCTTACTTCCGTTTGTGTCAATGGAGTTGAAGTTGACTGCAATCGCCCCTTAGTGCAGCCAATTGTTTCATCAAATCTGTATACCTCTTTTTCTTGACGTTGGCGTCTCTCATCATCAAGTTCACTTTGAAGTAACACCACTCTTTCATCAGATGCTTGTCTGATTCGAGGCAGATCAAAATACCTCTTGTAGGTTACTCCACCTCCCACCCCTCTCGCATATCCTCCCTTTTCCTTACCTAATACAACTGTCATGGCATCGGTGCCATGATCAAGCTTCAAGATTCCTTGTTTGATCTTGTCGTCCGCTTTCTTACAACACAATGGGAAATAGGTTATTTAATTCTACCAGTATTAACTTGTAACCAAAAGTATTAACTAAAACACTACATGTATTAACTTATAACTAACAGTTTGTAATACGTAGCGTATTAACTAAAAACACTACCTGACACTTATAACTAACAGTTTTAAGTAATACAAGAGCAAAATAACTAAACAAACATATAATAAAAATTTGCAGTCAAACTTACAATTTTTTCTCCCACTGATCTGATATCATCATCATGATATTCTCCGTCTTTTTTCACCCTTCCTTTCAACCACAACGTACCACGCGGTGGTTCTTCATCTGGTTCAATTTCTTTACTCTCGATCTAATAAACATCAAATACATACAAATGTAAGATAAACGAATATAAACGAAAGTATGATGCTATTAAATGCAAATGTGCAAATGTTTACTGTTACAATTTTTCTATCACACGGGCGTATCCACCTCGTCCCATTGTATGATCATAAACAGACTTGGAACGCGACACTTTAGTTTTTGCTGATCTCACCTTGCAACACAAAATCATACGGCGTTTAGATGTAGTAATGCTGATAGTATACAACTAATACATATGGAAACATATGAAAAGGTGAAAGATATTTGAACTTGAATAAAAATGAATAATTAACACCTTGTATTCCTCGCTGGCTATGTAGTTTACAAAATTAACCCAATCTTCGGCTTTTATAATTGCACTATACTTGCCGGACTTCATTTAGTTTTGAAAGGGTATTTTGGTTGGGCAATATGTAGTTATGTATCAATTTCATTCTGAAATTCCTTAGAAGTTGACCAAGACGATTCATTATCGCTTTCGACCGTCAAGTCAACATCAAAATATCGCTGCAAAGATTAACAAATTGTTGTTAATTAGTTGCACATACTTTAAATGCAGAGATAGACTTATTAACACCTTGTATCTACGACAGCCAAGCCACTACTAGTTAAAAAAAAAGTATATGTGTACCGTGATTTCGTCCCACATTTTATCTCTTGCTTCAGAATCAACCTTCCTCCAGGTTAGAATCCAGACACCTATATGCTCACGAACCAAATCACCAAAAAAACTCGAAAACAATGCTCTGTTTTTTCCTGATAAACCTATTCAGTGCATCGAAGGTTACACTGACCTTTATTCCGTCTGTTTTTCCATATTCCATGCGAAACTTAGCTAACCTAGTTATGCCCCTCTTAACAACATTCGCATTTGAATGGTTGTTTCAGCATCCTCACCCTCATCAATATCGTCTCGATTCATATTCTAAAGTGTTATCATTTTCACGATAGAATAAATCAAATCATCCGACAATTGATTTGAGTTGCTATGATTCGTCAGAAGTAATGTGTTAAAGAAAATTAGTAAACTTAATTGGTAAATAATGGTGTGAAAATTGAAGTTCTGGTTGTTTTGCTTGAAGGCTGATTTATTGGAGTAAAAATAGGGCTAATGATGGGGCAGCCAATTAAGGAAAACATAATTTCCAAAGTAATTTTAAAAATTTTGGCTAAAATTTGGCTCCAAATTTGATAATTTTAAAATGTGGCTCCAAATTTATAATATAGCATTTAAATATTTAATTTTTTGGCTGCATTTAAATATGAATTAGAAAATCTAATTTTGAAAAATCAAACAATTTTTGAAACCAAAACACCTGACGAAATGGTGCTTACCCACAGTCCCAAACAACCATATTACTTCAAACCAGCTGTGTCAAAGACACATATAACTGCAGATACACTAAAATCACCACATGGCGCATACAAATGAACAATCAAAAGCTAAAATGGACTTAAAGCAACTAATTAAGCAACTATAACTAATAAGCAGTTCCAGATAAACAATTAAGCACAAAAATTGGAAAATCAAACCAAGAACTGCTGATACATCAAACTGCCCTAAGACCTTACTTTAAGCCTATAAATAAGCTATTTATAAGCAATTAGATAAGCTCTAAAATCCTCAAGCAGTCAAAAAAATCAAGAAAACATGTAAATGCAATTAACTTAAAGCAAAAACAACAACAAAAACACCCTAAATCTAGTGGTTCAATAAAAATAATAATTGTCATGAACAAACGCCTCCAGTTCTAAACTTCATAATCAGTCATAAAAAAATTGACAACAATCTAAAATTTGAACATCCTAATCCTACAATAATACATTCTACGAGTGCGAATATGAACTTAAACACCACAACCAATTCCTAAATTCAAAACAACATGAAAAAAAAGATGAAACAAACTAGCGAACACATTACTTATATTAACAAACATATTTAGCATTCGTATGGATAAACTATCAAAAGTTCCATACATATTCCATTGTTAATATATCTACATACCATCCCATTAAACCAAGACATTAGACATTAGACATTAGACATAAACAGATGACACTAGAGCAAAAGAAAACATCCCATTCCATAGCGAGAAACCGTTCAACCATTCATCGCCTGAATTTGTTCTTCCTTGGTATCGATTTCCTCCTAAGATTGAGTAATGAGATCATTCAACCCCTGCAGCTTAGACCTCGCAGCCTCCCTATCATCCCTAAGATCCACCAATCTCTAAGGACCTAATGTTTAAAAACGGCAAACTAAGTCCTCTTTCTTTTAAACTATGACTATAAATTAGGGGTGTTGATCCGTTCGGTTATCCTTTGTTTAAATCTTATAATTATATTTGGTCAACACGAAAACCGAAATGAACCGAACTATAATTAAACCAAAGCGAACCGAAAACCGATTATGAATTAAGTTTGCTTCTTGGGTTGACCCGAAATTAAGCTCGATTCTTGGGTTGACACAAATGGTTTTAAACTGAAAATGGATAATTAAGTTCGCTTCTTGAGTTGACACAAAATTATTTAGATTTTAAGCCTTGGCTTCCATAATTAGCAACCTACAAACATAATGTTTGAGTAAATGGGACGAAAACGTGCAAAACAGCTGGAAACGAACGAATGTGTGTAAAAACTTATACAAACGGAGTAAAAGATGAAAAAACCAGCGAAAACGTGCAAACACGGACGAAAACCTGAAACAAAAACGGGAACGTATAAAAACCGATTAAAAGGGACAAAGACGTAAGAAAACAGACGAAAACGTATTAAAACAGACGAAAACGTATAAACGTCGAATCTGTGTAAAGTGTAAGAAAACCTATGAAAACGGTTGAAAAATTCTTAAAAACATACGAAAATAGGTAAAAACAGATGAAACGGTAAATGGGACGAAAACGTGCAAAAAAATGGAAACGGCCGAATGTGTGTAAAAACTATACAAACGGACTAAAAGATGAAAAAACCAACGAAACGCGGCAAACACGGAAAGAAAACCTGTAAACAAAACGGGAACGTATAAAACCCGATTAAAAGGGACAAAGACTTAAGAAAACAGACGAAACGGTATAAACGACGAATCTGTGTAAAAATGTAAGAAAACCTATGAAAACGGTTGAAAAATTCTTAAAAACATACGAAAATGGGTAAAAGCGAATGAAACGAGGTAATCGGATGAAAACGTGTAAAACAAGTTGAATCGGGCCGAATGTGTGTAAAAAGTTATACAAACGGACTTAAAATGGGTAAAGCGGATGAAAACGAGGTAAACGGACGGAAACATGAAAAAAATCGATAAACGTGTAAACACGGACTAAAAACCTTAGGTTACTAGATTTACAACACAAGCTTCTTAATAGAAAGATAGGCGATTGAACAATGAACCAAACACACCACACGTTAATGAAAATGGTTATGCGTAGAGTGTATGTGAAAGAGTAATTTGAACAACCAACCTTCAAATGAAGGTTTACAAGAGTATTTATAGGAGGGAAGCTAGGGCAACACTCCTAGTTCCCATCGTTTCCTTATTGGACATGGGCCTTCTACATAAGCTTAAGGCTAATAACAAACATAAAGGCCATAATTGAGCTACCTATTACATATTAATTACTAACACTTGATTATGGTTTAGGAGTGATTCCAACAATCTCCCCTCAAGTGTCGGTGAAGGCGCTGATGTAATAGTAGCTTTGACGTCTTTCGACATTCTTCTTTCTTGTGAGAAGAATTGCCTTGATTCGAACCATCTCCCCAGTGTAGGGAGATAGTTTTCTTTGAACAGTTATGCTTTGACGTCATCTTTAACTTTGTTCTTTGATCATTGTTCTTTGTGATGAAAGTGATAGTATGTTGTTATGTGCATCAAGTCCTCCGTTAGTCACGCTTCAGTCTCCACGTTTTCTCCAACATGCTCACACACTCTTTAACGCTGGATTACGGTACTGATGAAGTTCTTTAAGTCTTTAACTTTGTAGATTCTTTGATTTGACGTAGAATCATTCTGACTTTTGTGTTGCTTTAAGATAGAACTTCTTTGATGATGTTGTTGGTGTGAACAAGTGGAGAATCTGCACGATCATTCCGCTCCAGAGCTTCCATAAGAAGTAAACATAAAAACGGGTTTGTAATAAGCGGATTCCGGACTTACAAGTTTGAACTTCGAGAGTGTTAGCACAGTAGTGTGAAAACACAACTCTAATCTTACAAAGGTTTCCTGAATCGAGTCCCACAAGTTAGATAACACGATGCAAAACGAAGTACACCTACGACAGATGAGTCGCCGAGGTATAATGGGTATCACCTCACGCATAGACCGCTTGGACCACTTGCCAATCCACGGGGAGCCACACTGCTGTCGGGGCGTTTGATGTTAGGGACTGGTAGGAGTTTCCATTCAATCACTCAGGATCACAAATGTGAACCTCTCATAAATGTACCACTAAAATTCTTATTGTTGAATGTCAAGTGTACCTAAGAGATCTTTTGATGAATCTCGTGGCTCTAGGCTCAATAGTGCATTTTGGTTTTCCCTGAGCTGAGACTAGGGAGAGGGTCTCTCTTCTTCAATACCAGAATCTCAAGAGAAAGCCGATAGTTTACGTAGGGTTCCCTGAGAATGAAACAAGCTTCGCTGAGAGAAACTTGAGTCGTTGAGAAGGTTTAGTGCATGCGTCATTGGGTCCATGACGACTTTTAATCTTCAATACTGGTGTCATCTAGTGACAACCAATAGCATATGAATTGAACCAAGTCCGCCTCTAAGTTGAATAATTTGGAGGGCTATTTCTTTTCACCCTTTTCTTTACATTTCTTTTAATTCTTCAACTCCTTCTTTCTCCGATTCTCATTTTCTCCTTTTTACACTCATACCTAAGGACTTCTAAATACTAACTATTTAGGTGTCCTTGGTAGATCCCTCCTGGCGGATCATAGGACTTATTCCTAACCTTAGTCACCTTATAACTCCATGACTAACCTATGTTGCCATAAAACCATTTACTTGAAAATCTCGCTCAGGTTTATGGTAAAAACATTTTGAACCACTTGTTGAGATGAGATTTTGCATAAATACTCCCCCTCACATGTGCTCTAGAGTTTTATGGTTAAATGCTCTGATGAGGAAAAGAAGCAGCACATTTTGAATTGATCAACTCAAGATAGACATTCCCCCTTGAGACAGGTTGCATTGGCATAGTTAAAGAGTTATATTATCAGCTTTTAGGTGACAGCTAGCTCTAATAACTACCTTGAAGGTGTGAAACAATCCTCGAAAGGTTGTCAAACCCGTCAGGATTCATGTCTACCAGAGAGTTTCAAATGGTACATTCTACACAGACAAGTCCTTTGCGAGACACGTTTACATCACTAGCGAACTAGCTTGAAATTATTACCCGTCAGGACAAGTCTTTTCGAGTTACTAGCAGTTAAGAGTTCGTCAATTCATGGGTTAAAGTCTTTTTACACGAGAGTTCATATAGCAAAAACACAACTTTTCTTATCACGTATTTTCTCCCCCTCAAAATGGCATATAAAATGTTATTTTTGAAAAGTTGAGAATAAATATGACCATTTCGAGTGTTGCGGGAAGAATGACCACTGTGAACAATTTGTGAACAAAGTTTTAAGTCAAGTACTCCCCCTCAACGAGTGATATAAACAGTTGAGGTTTTGAAAATCGTAAGGGAAAGTACTTGTTCTTTTGAGCAAAACCTTGAAAAGTGAAAGGTTTGATAGGTTTTACTCAAAAGTAAGAAGCTTTCGCTCCTTTAATAAGGATTGTGGCACTGAAGCGTACCACAGGGTCCTTTATTTACAAGTACGGGTTGTACACTGAAATGTGTGCACAAGCCATTGTGATATAATCAAACAAACAAAATCACAATCAAGAGAGTACCCAATGATTACAGACGATCAGCTACTTTCTGAGGACGTTGGAAAGTCAGAATCGGAAAGTTTGGTCATCCTCCCACATAGCTCTCCAACCGTTGCATCGGATCCCGATGAATCAAACATTCATCAATCCTAGTGATAAATCAACGAACATCCTTGCGATCCTTTGAATTCCATCTCTTCGTCTGAATTATACCCAACTCAATTTCCTTCAATCGATATACCAATCCATCTCGAACCATCTCCAGGTGGCGTCATTAGAACTTAGTGAATGTCATCGAAAGCCATGAAGCAAGTATGATGATTTTCACTTTGGTAGACAAACCCAAACTTTTGTTTATGAACGATTTTTTACTGAGGTTCTTGATTGATTCCGATGAAGTGTAGAATTTAGGTAGATTCGACCCGAGGTGGAGAACTTCAACACGCTCTTTGATTTGAAGCGTATGAAAACAAGGAGTGCGGTAATGTACTTGATCTAAATTTCGGTTGAGGTTCTGGTTGGGGCTCAGGTATGTCATGATCCTCACCACCAGTGTATGTAAAGTGATCAACGGTTTTCTCCATTGGTGGTGTGGTTTCTGAATCCCTTGGTTGATCAGATGGTGTTGGCTGTGTAGCTTGTTATGTAGTGGTGATAACCTGCTTAACCATTTGTCGAATCATTGGATGGAGTTGCCTTCTTAACAGATTTTGTTGTTGACATAGGTGTTTCTTATGTTGATGGAGGTGATGATTGAGATGATAATTTGGGTTTGGTGGAAGTGTCGAGGTGTTTGAAGACTGTTGAGTTTTTGTATTGGATTGTCAACTATGTAGTTGTCTGATTCCTTCTTTAACTTTTCCTCTTCACTCTAGCAGCTTCTTCAGCCTCATTTCACATCATTTCCACTTTAGCCACCAAATTATCATCCTTAATGACTCTTTCATCCTTATCATGATCGTAATCTCCTTCATCAGATATTTCCACATCTTCACCATGCTTTTCTTCTTGCGGCGGTTTTTGTTGTGGTTGCTTCATTTCAACATTGTAGTGTGACACCTGATCCTTACCGGTTGATTAACGGATCGGATGGGGTATGAAATGTTTACAATGGATCTTCCATAAGTGGAGGACTACTGCTTGACCCTCCTGCCCCACCGGTTGATTAACCGGAAAGGTTGAAGCATGAAATTCCACCCATTTCTGCTTTAATGTCTTACGAAATTGTATTACCTCATCTATTGAATCATACTCATCATCAGGATGACTTTGTGAACATGAATTTGAATGGATGTAGCAGAAGGATGTCCACAGCAAATCTGCAAGATGATTATGAGCATATGAAGTAGTTGAAGATGACACGGAGATAGTTCTTGCCAATTGTTTTGTCGTATCCAGCTTGGAATGTGTTTGCCATCGAGAGCTCAGCTGGGGCATTGTTTTGCTTGATTTGCAGCCATTTCATGATCGAAAGTCATTAGACAAACAGACAGACATGGAAAACACAATGTGTTTATATTAGTCTGATTTATTATCTAATTACTTGTATGATGGTAACATGTTTATGTTAGTTACAAGTCCTAAGTCACATTAGTCCAAATGTATGAAGTTGATGTGATAAGTTACGTGAACATGTTAATTTGAAATTTCAAAGAGCAATAATTCACTTAACACACAACATATTAACTTTTGTAAGCTTATGAGACATCGATATTTGTGAGCTATCGTAACATTTAACAAGTAACATATGCGTAACGGGCCACAAAGTAGTGAACAATGGGTTATGAGTAACAAGGATCCTTATGCGTAAGAAAGGAACTTATGCGTAGGAGTAAGCTAAAGCGTAAGACCAAGCTTAGGTGTAAGAGTTTCTTACGCGTAAGACAAGTTCAAAGGCTTTAAGCTTACGCGTAGGGAAAGCTAGATGTTACGCGTACAGTTTACTCGTAAGAGCAAAGCTTATGCGTAACAAGCCTTGTTTACGAATATCTTTCCAAGATACACGTAATCCATTGTAGACCCCTTATGCGTAGAAATACGCGTAAGATTACTCTTAGGCGTGACCTTTACATAAAGTATTCCTTAACGGTTTGAACACCTAAAGATTCTGACATTACGAATAATTAACCTGTTAAATATAAACATAAAAACTTGATTGCAGTTAACTCCAAACATCTTTTAGATCACAAAATAAGCATAAGAGCATATCAGATACACCAGAAAAGACTTAGGCGTAAAATTTCTTAAACCCTAACCCTTAATCTATGCGTAAGAGATATAGCCACACAAATCAAACAAGAATGTTTTTGGAGTGTCCTAGATGTCATATGAGTGCAATGGAACAAGATTTAACACATTTCCACCACAGAATCAGAAGATTCATGGAGCGAACCTAAAAAACCTAAAACTTAAGTTCATACAGTTTAGATGTTTCTAGGCTAATTTAAAGGTTCAAAACATGCATATAAACTTATTCTAACACTTTCTTGACTACCTAATAACATATCACAGAAAGAAAAAACCCTAGATGAGCGCAAGAACCCTAGAATTCAAATTAATGAAATTTAAGATTGAGGATGGTTTTGGACGATTGAAACAAGTTTAATAGACACTAAGAAAGGTTTTAACACAACTCATTTCAATCTAAACACTTTTATGCATAAACACCCAATTCGTTCGAGTGAACAATTTTCCAAAATCATTTTAAAGAGTTTTAACCGTTGGATTTGAAAGAATTTTAGAAATCCTTGTTTATCATCTTGATTAAAAACAGTTTAGAACTTATAGATTATGAAAAACTTGAACGGATTTAGAAGATTTGATTTGGGCCGTTTGATCTTGGTGGTTTAGGAGTAAATGAATTAATTTGCCAAGTTGACACATTAGTCCCTCAACCTTAAAGAGGTTCCAACCAAGATCCTTTAACTTCCGTTTAGGTAAGACAAAACATTTGTAAGGCAAGAAACTTCCGATACTCCCCTCGACTGTTGAAATAATGAAATGGTTAAAACATTTGAGTCAGAAAGTATATGACAAGAAAATTATCCACCATTTTAGAAGAAACAACATAATTTTGAAAACATGGAAGTACAAGGTTTTATGAAACTGAAAAATATTTACTTTCTCCCCTCAACACTTGTTCGGGAAAAATAGTGAAAGATTTGATAGAACAAAGTGTTGACAATTTATTGTATGCGATGTTTGAAAGAATTAGATAGAAGAATGTTTTGAGATTTCTGATTTTATATTTTTGTATTTTGATTTTGAAAAAATATTTACAAAAGAGGTTTTGGTGTTTGACGGTTTTAAAGACTGTTTTAGGAGGTCATCAATTCCTCTTGAGTCAAACACCTCATACCAATCCGGTGGACCAACTCATTAAACCTAGCGGGAGGCAAGGCTTTGGTGAAAGATCGCCAATTGGTATTCGTACCCACAAAATATAATTCAACAGTACCTGTTCCACGTGATCCTTGATGAAATGATATCGAAGATCGATGTGCTTTGATTTAAGTGCTTTGGCGAGTTGCGAGATCGCAATGGCACTCCGATTGTCGCAGTACATCGGGATTCTGTCATATATGTAACCATAGTCTTTGAGTTGTGTTCTCATCCAAATGACTTGAGCACAATCGTGACATGGCTACATATTCCTTCGGTTGAGGACAGCGATGTACAATCCTGCTTCTTCGATTGCCATGACATCAGTTTATCACCAAGAAATTGTAAAGCTCCTGAAGTACTTTTCCGTGAGTCTAAGCATCCTGTGGTGTCACGAAAAGCGATTAGTTCAAAAAAAGAATCCTTCGGATACCAGATCCCCAAGTTAATGGTTCCCTTTATGTATCGGAGGATTCTTTTAGCCTCAGAGAGGTGGGTTTCAGTTGGTCGCGACTGATAAGGAGCAAAGATATACGGCAAAGACAATATCGCTAGCTGTTAGATACATGAGAGACCCAATAATACTACGGTATTTTGTGGGGTCCACCAATTTCCCATGTAAATCAGCATCTAGCTTCTTGGTATGAGCCATTGGTGTGGCATAGGTGTCACAGGTTTGCATTCCAAATTTGTGTAATAATTCAAGGGCATATTTGGACTGACTCAAGAAAATACCACGGGGTGATTGATGAACTTGTAGTCCTAGAAAGAACGTAAGTTCACCCATCATGGACATTTCAAAATGTTTCTTCATTAGTTTTGCAAAAGCTTGAGTACTTTTTATGAGTTGACCCAAAAATGATGTCATCCACATAAATTTGAACAATTAGAATATGTTCCCCGTGATATTGTATGAAAAGAGTAGGGTCAACCGAACCTTTGGTGAAATTATTGGCAATTAGGAAAGATGATAGCTTATCGTACCATGCCGAGGAGCTTGTTTGAGACCATACAGAGCTTTGTTCAGTTGTAGACGTGATTGAGCTCAGGATCAACGAATCCATCTGGTTGGCATAACCGTTTCTTTAAGTTGTCCATTGAAACCGTTTTGACATCCATCGATGAAGACTGTCATATTCATATGAGCCGCGACGCGAGAAATATCGAACACCTCAAGACGAGTGACCAGAGCAAAAGATTCTTCAAAGTCTATTCCCTCTTCCTGACGATAACCCTTAGCAACTAGACGTTGACTTGTTTGGGATTACGTTCCTTCAGCCAATTTGTTTTCAAATCCATTTGAGACCAATGACGTAGACCCCTGTTGGTCTTTCAAACAGTTCCCATACTTTAAGACGTTTGAATTGGTTGAGTTCTTCTTGCATGGATTGATCCGTTGTCTTTGTCATTGCGTCTTTGATGTATTTAGGTTCAATTGGCGAGACGGTGAGTGCATAAATACAATGTTCACCATCTGAGTGAAGACGTTGTCTTGTAACGACTGGTTGATTCGGTTTGCCAATAATATTTTCCAGAGGATGGTCTTTTGTCCATCTATGTGTGGAGGTTGATGTTGGTATACATTGTGCAGATTTTGAGGATTCAAATGGCTTGTTGAATATTCCGCGACATCTGGTGCGGCATCTCATTAGCAAAAGGGTTAAGAAGCATTTGGATCAAAATCTGTATGTGGGGGTAGTTCATTCAGAACATCATCAGCCAGTTCATCATTGTTGGAAACGGTTTGTTCAACTGTTGTGTTGTTGTCAACTGGTGGCGCTTCTTCAACTGTAGTTGTTGTAGCATGTGTATCAGGTATAAGAGTATTATCGGTTGAGCGTGAGCAGGCGGATACACACGGAGCACGTTCATCAATATCGTCACTGACAGCGGGCAAATAACCTTTCCATTTGTTGACGAGTGAGCTGGGGGCTTTGTTCAGCTGAAGATGGGGTTTTGGGGAAGTTTAGCGGTTGTGACGGGTTCCAAGCTGTTATACTCGAAGCCATAGTGAAGAAGTTTTAGAATCAGCTTCCTCAAACTAACAACGTCTTTAGCGATTTGAAACTTTGATGATTTCCTCTAACTTTTGAAGGTTTTGTTATCAGCGGAATTTGTAGATGTGAGCAGTAAACCATACAAAGAAATCTAACTAATGCGGAAGATCCGTTCGAGTAACATGCTAGAAATCAACAAGATCTTCTCAGTATTTGGGTAACCACACAAGATCACCCGTGAAATTGAGATGATAATACCAAAGTGAGACGTTTGAGCCACATATCGTCTTATTTCTTCCCCTTAATTGAAGGAATTCAAGAAGGCATTGGGTTTTCGCAAAGAAGCATGTAGAAGAACAAGGAAGCAATGACCACCTACACACTCTCTCCCCTCGATGTTTTCAATGATTCAGAATCATACACCACGTATGTTGATGATGAATTGAAGACAGCGAACCATGTAAGGAGATAGCGAAACCATGTATGTCCAATTGATCGAACAAGTGTGAAGTACCAAAATATTTTGAGAGAGTCAACTGCTGATAAAACTTCTCTGTTCATATTGTTGATCATCAGCTGTGTGACATTGTTGTAGGAAGCAGTTTGATCTTCGTTATAGAAGATTCGGTTGTTGTTAGATTCAGGTGTATATGAAATTAGAGTATTATCGTTGTGCAGCGGAAACATTCGATACATCGAAGCGACTTTTGGCAGAATCTTTAACCAGAAGAGCAAGCAATGTTTCCAATTCATGACGATTAAGTACAATGGTGGAACAACTGATGGATCATGATATTTTTGACGGTGAAAACGGGTCCTGCTTGTTATGCAGTAGAGGTATATGTTGTACTGCATAGAAAAATAGAAGGGGAGCAGGAAAAACATGGATCCCCAAGTATAACGGGTTCCAGATGTTAGAAGCATAAAGATGTAGTGTCAATTATCTTCTTGACACCGGAACATGCTAATTTGATGATTTCCTTTCCTACCTCAGGGATGGATGTTGTTGGTATCCCACTTGTTTTGGTGCAACTACTTAGTATCTTGCCTGTAGGAATCCACTAAGACTAAGTTTTGAAAATCCTTCCCGTTGGTATCCATCTAAGGTTAGATCTAGGGGATGTTGAAACTTCTTTTGGGAAAATTCGTCCTATATGGATCCACCTATTAGGTTTCTGCAGTTTATTTAGATCAACGGTTTATTTCTAACTGTTTGTTGAGTTCTTAGGTTTTGGTTTGCTACTACGGTAGTGTTGTTATACACACTCGAAGGTGATACGCTAGGTCGTGAACCTAAGATTCCATCCTTTTGAAGAAGTGCCCTTTTCCTAGCCTTTTCTAGATTATAGTTCTTGTATGCGTCATTTGAATCATATGAATTTTTAATTTTAATGCTCGTTTTAGCCAGTGTTGAACTAATCCTAGATTTGCCAGGAGTAGCCACATGTGGAGGTTTACCAGAAACAGGTATAACAGAAACAGGTTTAACGAAACATGTTTAACGAAACAGCATTATTCTTAGGCAGTGTGGGTGGCGGTTTTATCAAATGATTATTCTCAACAACTTGGGAGAAACGTGGTTTTGAAGATTTTGAACGTTGATTTATCAGGTTGGTTGTCTAACTCTGATTGTTTTTGAAGGTTGTAGAGACGATTTCCCCAATATTGTTGGTTTTGTAGAATTAGTATCCACACTCTTGTCAGTGAATCTTCGGTTTGTTTAGTAAAGCAACAATGCAAGCCCTTTACTTGAAGTTGAGCCTTTAAATGGTCATTTTCTTTTACTAATGTATCCACACAATTACTTTGTTTATTTGAATCTTAGACCATTGTGTTCGAAGAAAAAGATTTGTTTTGTAGTTTAAGTTCAAGAGATGCAATGTGCCTCTAGTTTTGAAAAATCTTTTTGAAACTGAGCAATGGTCTTTTTAAGAAGAATGTTTTCAGATTCAAGAGTTTGATTTGACGTTTCAGTTGAATTGTTTTCAAGTAAGGGCTCAGACATAAGACAGTTGTCTGGACATTGTGCAACACATTGGTCAACCTCTCTTCATTACTAAATTCGGTTGCTCATTGTGTTGTGTCGCATTTGCAGTCAGAATATGATCAACAGTAGATTGTACCTCAACCATCTGTTCTTATTAGGTGTCATAGGTGGGTAAGATATCTTCTTCAACCATTTGTTCTTCATCACAGTTGGGCTCGGTGTCGTAGTTAAGTATGATATCTTCTCCAGATCTGCTGCTGTCATCCTGCTTTACCAATGCTACAACCTCATTGTCCGCATTACCGACAGATGCAGTAATCACAACATTCTCAACGTCCATTTGAGCATTCCTGTCATGTACATAAACTCTTTCACCTTGCACGACTGCGGGATATCGGGTATATGATGATGTCTGACGCTTGGAATTGTAAATCATTGGGAAGGGGAATTTGATTGGTTTCCATCTTACATACACCTTTTCAGCATCAGAATCCATTGATTTAAACCCCTGTAGAAGAATCAAAGAGAAAAGGTGCAAGTCGATATAGCACGAAGTAGATCCTCTTTTGAATTCAGTTCCCTACAAAATAATTTTGAAAAATTTTGACTCTCAAAATTTGAAATTCAATATAAAATCCAATTCTAAGGTTGAAAGAAAAATTTGAGTTATGACAATTTTGACGCCAAATTTTACCCGAAAAATTTGAATTTGGGCCAAAAAATTTGAATTTTTGACCAAAATTTTTACAGTTAAACCAAAATTTGAATCTCGCGTAAAAATTGAACGTTTAGTCTCCCAGAAAAATTAAATTTTACTCAAATTTTCCCTTAAAAAACTCTTTGTAGTCGAATGAAACTTTGTTTGTTGAAGAAGTCATTGCGTAGAAAACCAGCTTATGCGTAGAAAGAACCTACGTAGAAAGAACCTTCGCGTGAAAAACCTTCGTGTAGAAAGAGCTTACGCGTAAAAACACCACCTTACGCGTAACAATGAGAATTAGCGTAGGATTAGCTTCGGCGTAAGGTTGAGAAACACTAAAGTTATCGTAACGAAGTTGGCGTGAAAACTTATGCGTTAGGATTAGCTTATCGTAAGACAAGGCTTAGGCGTAAGAATAGTCTTATGCGTAGGGTTTCTACTCGCGTAGCTTTGAGCTTATCGTAAGATTGGGTTTTAGATCTTTTACACTATCACATCGCAAAAGATATCCAAAGTCGACGTGTTTTCAGGCTTATCCAAGCAAGAGAACGCGGAGTAAACCACAAAAACGAAGATCAAACCAAGAAAAGGATAAGTTACGTAGATTAGGGTTTTTGTTACGCGTAGCTTTACTCGTAAAATGATTTTGCCCAAAGATGTTTCTAAACCAGATTTTTGTGATGAGATAGCTTCAATATCACCAAAATAACACAAAAGTGTGAAACTTGATGAGCTAAAACTCCTAAAACGGTTATGCGTAGTCTGAAACCCTCGTTAAAAAACCAAGCTCAAAAACGTTTATCCACGCGTAAAGTTTGAAACTTTTTGCCAAAAACAGTTATTTTAACACCTTAAAACATTGAAAGTACAAGTAATCTTGGATTAAAAAGTGTAAAAAACAAGTTTTTAAGCGAACCAAAGTATCAAGCACGATCTCGTGCGTTCTACAGCGTAGGACCAAAACCCACTTCAGAAACAATACATTCACCCCAACTATTGGCGATTGATACCCTTTGTTAGGTCACTAGTTTTACAACACAAGCATCAATAGAAAGAATAGAGAGGAGATAGAGTGGCGGATGAACAATACACACACAAACACACCGCATTATAAACTATGATGGTTAGGCATAGAGTGTGAAAGAGAAATGCATTGAACAACCAACCCTCAAGTGAGGGTTATTACATAGTATTTATAGGAGGGAAGCTAGAGCAACACTCCTAGTCCCTGCCTTTCTCCTATGGGCTTGGGCCTAAGCTCATGGGCCTTCTACATAAGCTTAAGGCTAATGACAAACATAAAGGCCATAGTTAAGC
>OU343222.1:153753202-153781213 GCA_910596185.1 Chrysanthemum makinoi
GGTTTTCAAATTTGGTATCAATTATTCAAGTAGCTCCGAAAGGCATACAAAATTTGTAACGATCACGTAGGTGTGTTGGTTAGGATAGTAAAAACGAATGAGCCAAAGAATAAATCTACATGTTTGTAGTTAAAAATCACCTCAACCCTTCAATCCCAAGTAGAAGCAAGAAAGTAGTTTTTGCTAGCTAATATACTATAGTGTATGAATCATTTGTGTCTAGGCTAATATCATGCTTTCAAACGCTAAAACTTCACCCGTTATATAAACAATGATATTAATGGGTGAAATTGTGGCATTTGGAAAATAATATAAACTCTAAGCTTAAAAGAAAAACTTTTAGAAGTTAGAATTAATCTGAAATATCTCAAATACACAATGAATCAAAATGCCAATTCTCTTAGTTTTGTGGTTGTAATAATAGATATAAAAGTTGCAATAGAATGACTAAAATTAAAATTACAGAAAAGTGTGATCACAATCACAAAACAGAAAAACGAAAAAGAGCGAAATCGCATGTTGGATCTTCTAATCCATTAATTGTGTTATGAGTTCATGATCTTCAACTCGCCAAGAGATAAAAGATTAGTAAGTAAACACATAAAGGTTGGTGTATAATAGTATAATAAATAAAATGCACAAGTTAAAGAAATGAAATGCACAACTTTACATCTTACATTGGTTAAAGAAATGAAATTTATACTACTGTATTTCGCCGGAGAGTATAGCACACATGTGTATTTGGATTTGTGTCATGTTTATGATGATGAATTGTTTACTCGAGTTTAATGAAAAAAATTTGAATTGGACTCAGTCGCGAATCAATGTCATAAATTTATACTACTGTATTTCTTAACTTTTAGATTTTTGTTTTACTTTTTCTTGTTAATGTGTGTCCAATTTTTTTAATTTTAGTGATTCATGATCTATAATTACTTTACAAAGCAAGACGGTGTAGTTATTTGTCTAGGAAATTAAATGCAAAATACACGATATCTCGTAGTTTTCTTTTACAATAAACTATATATAAATTTGGATTCTCTCAAGTTTGTATGTATGTGAGCTGGTATGAATGTGATCGATAATGCTTTCTTACAAACAAATTTGGAAGAATCTTAATCCATCGTATAAACATTAATTTTTCCCTTAACCGCAACCAACGACAAACTGACAATGAATCAAAGTGGACACATAAGAAATCAATAATAAGAATGATATAACTTTTTTTATGTTGAGTTTATGATATATAAAATACAATAAAACATAAAGACATCAAGAGTACACAGCGGAAGACTTAAGATCATAACAAATAAATTAATTTACTGAAAGTATGCGTAGCATTACCTCTTTGCGAATGTCAAATCCCTCGAGCAAAGCAAAACAACCCTCGAGCAAAGCAAAACAAAGAAGTACTTATTGGTGTAAGAATAATGTCTTACAACCACGTTCTTGTACACACGAATTAATCAAACGAATCAAGCGATTGCTAGATCTAACACAAGTCCTCGTTTAAGAAAAACGAAACCAAACTCCCTTACTATTGGGGTGTTCGGCCGAATATTAGACTAGAGAGAGGAGAGGAGAGATCTAGGGTTAATTCAATGCACAAGTGTATGAAACCCTAGAACCTAACCCTCCTTATATACTAGTAGGTAAACTTAGGGAACAAGTTAGGGAATTAGGCCTTGTAGAGGCCCTATGGCCGGCCACTATAGAAAGCCCAAAGCCAAACCCATAACTTTTCCAAGTTTTCCATTTCTAGTCCTTCTCTTTTCATTTTAACGGTCGTTAGTCATTTTTCCGTTAAATATTTAACGATCGTTAACCGGACTTAATGTGTAATAATTAATCGTAAACATAAACATTAATTATTAACTTTAATTCTCATTCGCTAATGTGTGCAATCCCGTGGTCACGAGTTCGAATCCGGACATTCACATGTTTGTAAATATATACATTTCCAACAGCTCCCACTTGGATATGTTTACAAAATGTGAAATGACATTGGTTAGCGTCTAACAACACGCCAATGCCCCGGTACAACTTCGTGTATGGTTTTCTGGAGAAAAACCAAGTTTGATGATTCATCATCATATTCATCCTTTTGTTTCTAATACCATGTTAATAAGAATATGGATCTCACTCATTTCTTAATTAACTATTATGTTTCTCGCTTTATATGATTTATTAAGATTACCAATTCTTACGAACAGAAGACCTTGGGTATGGCCATACAAACATCTTAACAATCCTACGAGGGGCCCAATAGTATTATACTTCAAAATAAATTTGAAGGAAACAAATCCCATTTTGACTACAAGCAGGATTCATAAAATTTCGCAACACTACGAAAACAGCCCTTATAACTACAGATTACGTGTAGCGTTAGATTGCTTCACAAAAATGCACTACATCCATGACATATCTCTTGTATCTCAAGTCAGAGGATAAATATCCATGATATACTTAATGACAAAGATCCATAAAGTATCATCATGCGGGTGGGATAAGTCCTATACTCAATTCATTGAATATCATCTGAAATTAGTCATGCTACACATCAATATACTTTCAAGTATATTCTAACTAATACTCAGATTTGTCTTAATTCAATATCATTCCCATGTTATTGATTGACAACGGACTATTTAGAATAACTTAAGTTATTCATGGATTTAAACATGCAAATATAGGACACAATATTATAAATGAAATTAAACGTATACCGTACTTTAATTCATTATAAATAATAATTGTCTAACATCCTTTATCCAAATACTAAATAGATCAATGCATGAGAATACTAGTTAATGAATTTTGCCACAAGTCATGAAAAACATACTTGTTGACAAGGCATAATTTCAATTAACTTTGATCTATAGGAATTTTGAGAATACTTATTTCAAGAATTCAATAAGTGAATTTCTTGTATATTTTTACACATATCTTGATAGTTGATATTGAACCACCCTTTTATGACAATCATCTTTCAAAACTTTAAAGTTTAAAGTATTCTTTATTCTTTAATGTATAATGCAACTATGCTCTTAGTTGAGCATAACTAGTCAACATGATCATTATCAAGGATACCATGACTAGAATTGAGTGTCATCTCAATTATACCAGCATCATTGTGTACAACAATATACTCTTTAAACATCCGTAAACTTTGAACAGTTATAGTGTAATGTTGGTGCCTACCAAACTCAAGTTTGTTGGCAATGACAATTATGAAATAATTGCCATATTTTCATCCATAGAATCTAGGAGCATATCCAGATTGTGGAATGTGATTCTAAATCCAAACATATTCCTTTTAAAATATTTATTACACTAACAACTTTCAATGTTGTCAAATCATCTTGTAACCAAGCATGACACAACAATCTTATTCACAACATGATGTACATGATGAATCTTCAAGTTAAACTTTAAGATCTCATTCATATTATATCTTGTTAAAGATATGTATTTATCATGTTTTACTAGACTCATTTATTTTACCGCATATGTTTATAAACATATATTCCAAGGTTGTATGTCTTATTTCCAAATCTTACAAACAAAGTTTCATTCCCAACTAAAACTTAATTTAGGTGGAATGTAGTTGCCCATACAACATATAAGATTTACGAAAATAAAAATAATACTCCCACTAGCTTTCAGGAATACTTATGAGCTATCTTATTTTTATTTATTAAATCAAACATTGATTTAATATTAAACATAAGAATCATCTCATAGATGCATGTATATATCCATTCATGGATTCTTGCAGTTTGTACATATTCAAAGATTATTTGAATTCATAAAACTACTTTGTATTACTTATCTTCCTCGCAAAAGTAATTCCACAACAAAGAGTTATGACATTCATTGTCAAAATTTTATATCAATAAAACTAAGTATGACAATTATAATCTTTATACTTCTATTTAATGTATCTAGTAAAGAATATTCAATCATAGTTAATTGCTTAAATATGATTAATATTATTATCACTAGACATGCATTAAATATGTGTACAATATTGTCCATATGATTTCTACATAAAGATTTAAACCACTAGGGTTTTCATCCCTTGAAGCAAATCATCTTCATTAAGATAAACCAAGTATCTAAAGTTGATTATCTTTATGGACAGCATCTCTACATTCATAGTATGATTGATTTACCACAATTCAACATTTGGTAAATTCATCATTATGATTAACAGGCTTACCATGATCTTGTAACTCATATTCCTCAGCATATTAAATATCCTTACGGATCTATGAATGACAATTCCCTCATATTAAGGTCTATCATTTTCATGTTTAGCCTCATCATGATATTTGCTAGTGCATTTTAGAAGATTATGTATTTTGTAATTCAATCTTTCAAGATCTAAACAAAACTCCCACTTGCCTTTAACAATTTAAAGATTACCTTTAAATAGTTTATCAAGTAGAGCAACAATACATTGTTCTCTTTTGGGATATTGCAAAAAACATTGACAGTTCCTAACATTAGTTTGTTACAACTCACTCTATAAGTAGTTTAACAAATTCAGAACTTCATTTATAAGACTTAATGTGATTCATCACATTCCATAAACAAATGGTGTCTTATCAATCTTCTAGGTTGGAGTCTTATTGAGTATATTCAATCTATACTCAATCTACTAACCTTGATAACTTTTGGAAGAAACTATAGTTATCTTGAATCAAACATGCCAATAGATTTTGATTCTTCTAACTGAACATACCATAAAACTATGGTATTTCATTAGAATTAATATTGTAATATAATCTAACAATATTTAAGATAACCATCTACTCTTTGGCTCATCTATTTACCAACAAAGTAAAACTTAATGGTACAATAGAATTACCAAGTCAATTGCATGTATTATAACACAAGTATTTTTGACCAAGTCAAAAGACATATCAGTTATAATCCCACTATACGTTATAAGTCATTGATCACCTCATTGACTTCATGCATATGTCTTAAAACATAGCAAGTTAACGTCTTACTTTATATTGTAAGTCTTGTATTAAAAGACTTTATGTTTGTTTTACAAAATCATAAACATTTATAATAAAAGTAATTATGAACACCACCTCAGGTTTCAATTAATATTTCAAGTTAATATTTACTACATATATTTAAGTCATTCAACGAATACTTAAATTCAAAGTAGTATTAGATTACTTCATTTAATTATGTCATTCCATGAAATGTTCCACGTAAGCTGCAAAATCATCCATGCTCGTTCTCACGACCCGTGGATATTTTACCTTGGGCTACAATCTAGTTCACGTTCTCACGTAACATAAATTGTAACTACAAGTGTTTCTTAAATATTGAATAACATAAATATTTAAAATAAAGTAGTCTTTGTTATCATCTTGACACATGTTCTTAATAAGGCAATCATACATATTTAAATGTATAATTCCTATTGGAACGTTACTCTCTTACCTTGCGGTCAAGAGAATCATATTTATATGTGTTGTACCTTGCACACAATAAAGATTTCTCCCACTTGTGCATGGAACAACATCATGTAGCATATAAACAACACGATACACGTTAGTTTATTTGATTAATATGATTTGTGTCATAGATATAACAAGTAGATGTAGGACTATATTGATTAGTAAGGAAACGCACATGACAATCCTTGAAAACCATAAGTGCCTACAATTGGAAAGTAATTATCTTTGAAGATAATCTGGGTTACTACACAGGAAATAAGGCTTGTAGCTCCCACTGAATTAGAAATCATTCTTATTCAGTAATGCAACACAAATGCTCCCACTGAATCTGACAACATTGTAAGTGTTGCATAACCAGTGAAAACAACTTGCTTGCTTTTTACTTTCCTACACCTTTGAAGAACCATATGTAATTATTACTAAGGTACTAAAAGGTGTATTCTACTCTGTGAATGATGGGTTATCCATCAATGTTATTAACTTGAAAAATTGGGTATGCAATTTCTTCCTTAACAGGTCTACCTTCCCCATACTGGTATGTAGCACCTTTAAAGGTTAAAGTAAACCAACTAGATAAATTAAGCTAGTTTTCCTTTTACCAATTTTCGCGGTAATTTGTCTAGCTTCTAATTTTTGTAACTCATATACATGTTTTCCAGTTAACCAACATTCATGTTTGTTACAAAAGGATTCATTCACCTAATGAAGGTAATGAAATCTTTATGGGAAATATGACGTGCAATTCATTGCTATGAGTTACATTAGAATTTAGACAATTCAAATGTTCCTATTATACCTTTCTCATTCATGAAAAGGAATAGGATTGAGTCTAATTCTTCTCCCATGGAAAGAGACTTAGTTTGTCTTTTCGATAAATTATTCTCGATCAAACATTTGTTAGAAAGCAGAATGGAGCAATTTACTGATCAAAGACTAAACTTTGTTTACGGTTAAATGTTGCAATTATACATTCAAAAGAATTACAAAATTCAATTTTAGTATTTTCGATAATTAACCTTTTCAAGAAAATTAATTACCCATGGTTCATAAGCATATAACCATTTAATTTTCACTGAAAAACTAGGATCCAAATTTGTCATAATCTCATCACATCAGTTGATCTGCTAGTAATGAACCTTATACAAAGTGGTAGAGCTTTTGCTCAATTGCCAATTTCAATTGCAATTCCTAGATTTATGGGATTTACATATAGCCAATTTCAATTGCCATGTAAACATGTTTTATCCCATCTTATGCCTTGAGTTGCCAGTTCTCACTACAAAACTCAATTAAGTTGTCCAACTTAAGAAACTGCAAAATCGTCCATGCCCGTTCTCACGACCCGTGGACATTTTACCCTTTGATTACGATCTAAGTCACGATCTCACGCAAATAAAAGGTAATCTTAGGTGTTTCCGTTTCGTTGGATGACATATAACTTAAATTAAAGGGTAATAGTTTTGATGTTAAATCAAAATATGTACAAAAATGTCATGCATTCATCTTTGTAGCATAGTTTTTATTAAAACATTTTATATCTTGTTTTAATGTATAAGCTTTTCATCATCAAACTTTAATTGAGGTATTGGATTCACCAATCAAGGAATTTAGTGTTAATTATCATCCATTATACCGTACTTTTGCATAAGTGTAAACACTTAGTGTTTCAGATAATTACCACCGAAGTGGAGCATGGAATTAAAACTAATTCGCCCTTAAGATGAGCTTGCACATTTAATGGCTTACTAAGTAGCTCCACTCGAACTTACAGAGGGCAGAGGACCAGGTATGCGCTAAAGCACAACCTTAGACATCCTTTCAGTGTGACTGTGCGCACTTCTTTAAACCCCTTTTATTAGTTCATTCTCATGGGTGAGCCGTTCAGTCATTTGTACCAAAATCATCAATCAATTAAACGATTATGATTACTATTCTTAAAACTACATGTTTCACCATTGTTTAGGTTAGTTTATTTTTCTTGTAAAAATACCCTTGTTACAAAACACAAACAAGCAAGTATTTATAAAAATAAACAAATAAACAATGAATGCATAACAAATAAAGGTCATGCATATCAAATAGCCACATGCAAACGTTTTAGATAAATCCTATTAATAACCAATTAATAATGATTGAGGTCTTCCCCAATTTTAGATCTATCAAAATTTAGTGTATATCACTTAAACAAGAAAGACATACAATAAAAGCAGATCCATGATAAAACATGCATGTAATTATCATGGACATAAAATTACACTTAACAATTAATGCAATTAAACAGAGTTACGCATATACACATAAAGTTGCATGCATCTTAGGGTTTCTAATCCAATTAAAACAATAGTTTACAAAACCCTAATTAGGGCACCAAATAAAACGCCCCCCTCAAAATTAGGGTTTAGGTTTAGCAAACCCTAGATCTAAGCATACAAATAATAACACATTCATGTTTATTTTAATTATGTGTTTCATTAATTAATTACTTGTTATACAAGGCTCGTGATGCCACTGTTGAGTTTATGATATATAAAATACAATAAAACATAAAGACATCAAGAGTACACAGCGGAAGACTTAAGATCATAACAAATAAATTAATTAACTGAAAGTATGCGTAACGTACCTCTTGCGAATGTCAAATCCCTCGAGCAAAGCAAAACAACCCTCGAGCAAAGCAAAACAGAGAAGTACTTATTGGTGTAAGAATAATGTCTTACAACCACGTTCTTGTACACACGAATTAACCAAGCGAATCAGCGATTGCTAGATCTAACACAAGTCCTCGTTTAAGAAAAACGAAACCAAACTCCCTTACTATTGGGGTGTTCGGCCAAATATTAGACTAGAGAGAGAGGAGAGATCTAGGGTTAATTCAATGCACAAGTGTATGAAACCCTAGAACCTAACCCTCCTTATATACTAGTAGGTAAACTTAGGGAACAAGTTAGGGAATTAGGCCTTGTAGAGCCCTATGGCCGCCACTATAGAAAGCCCAAAGCCAAACCCATAACTTTTCCAAGTTTTCCATTTCTAGTCCTTTCTCTTTTCATTTAACCGTCGTTAGTCATTTTTCCGTTAAATACTTAACGATCGTTAACCGGACTTAATGTGTAATAATTAATCGTAAACATAAACATTAATTATTAACTTTAATTCTCATTCGCTAATGTGTGCAATCCCGTGGTCACGAGTTCGAATCCGGACATTCACATGTTTGTAAATATATACATTTCCAACATTTTATAGCTCACTATCCATCTCATTTGGTCCAGAATTAAGCCCAAGGAGGTAGCTAAATCTTCAAACTTTACCTTATAAATTTCATAGTAAATCACATAAAGTACATACTCTCAGTAATGACATGAAATAGATAATATTAAGGGTTCAAACTTTGTGGCCATTGTAGCTATATGGTAGATTCAATAATCTGAGACTTGATAAACTAATTTATAGATGGTTTAGGATACATAATTGATGAGTTATCATGAATATAGGAAACCATAACATATATTTTTGTTACTATAAATTATTTTAACCTTTAGTCCGACATAGGTTAAGGGAATGAAATGGTGCTAAGTTGTATATGCTGCCATTTGCCCCATCTTTCTCGATGTTACTTGACTCGGTCAATTAGTATTAAGACAACTTCTGAGAGTTATACAAATGAGAAATATCAGCCATAGTGGACTTGTCACAAACATCCAGCTAATTAAGTATTTGCTCTAGCCAAGCTTATTTTCATAAACATCAAGCAGTTTCGTAAGCTTGGCTTTGTTTTGCCTCGTCTTGCTAGAGTTACATTCTTGGGGTAAAAATTGAAAACCTAATATTGTTGTATATCCATAATGTGTTACATCGTAGAGTATATGTATTACTCTAATGGGCCTAATCACAATGCTAATTACAATATACTGAGAACATAATACATGGGCCTAATGAAAACCAGCTACTTATTTCGGTTTGGCGGGAAGGAAGCGGCGCTCAAGCTGGGCTTCTTTCATCAAACAATGCAGTAGATAAGCCTTTGGTGAAAATATCCGCATCTTACGATAGCGAGAAGGAACATGCGAGAACCGGACATGACGGTAGCAACAAATGCGAACAAAGAATGTCAATCTCAATATGCCGATGCGTTGATGTTGCACGATTGGTGAAAGATAACAGCACTCACATTATCACAATACACAATCGTAGCCGTAGAAAGTGTTGTATGAAGCTGTAATAAATACGTAACCCGGCGGGTCTCATGACGGCATGGCAACACCTCTATACAAACCCCGGCACTAGGCGGCGTAAAGCGGCGCTTAGGACCAAGATAGAAGATTGTTGCCAAGAAAAACACAATAACCTGGTGTTGACCGGCGTGTAGTCGGACCTTGATATCTGCATCTGGTAAGCAATCAAAGATGATGTAGTAGATGAATAAAGGCATTTGTAACCCATAAGTCAATGTGCCAGAACATATCGTAATATCCTCTTGAGGCCGATAAGTGAGATAGAATCATGCATAAAACCAAACTTCTTTGACGGCATATGAGATATCGGCCGAGTAAAGGTAAGATCTTGAAGAGCACACCAAGGCTAGCGATACAATGTGGTCGACGGATCACCATGTTGACGGCTTGGAATCGTGTCAAGCTGATGCGACTTCGGATTACAAGAAAGCTTGCCTTGCACACTCAAGTACTTCATAGCATATTTCTGGCGAGATAGAAATAGCCACGAAGATTCACGAGTCCGAGAAATACCGAGAAAATAATTAAGTGGGCCTAGATCATCATAGAGAACTCGATGTAGAGATGTAATAACCGAAGAAAATTTGTAGAAGATCACGGTCAGATTACAATATCCACATACAATAGTAAGTAATTTGTATCTATCCTGTCGATATATGAATAAAGAAGTCACACCGACTATGATGAAAACCAACGGCGGCATAAGTTGCAAATCACATGAAACCAAGCCGAGGGGCTGTTTAAGCCCATAAAGAAGCGTTGCAAAGACAAACATGATCAGGAGACGCCTTGGATGCCGAAACCAGGAGGTTGATGCATGTAGACAATCTCCGATAATGAACCATGCAAAAAAGCATTCTTGACATCTAGTTGATGAATAGGCCAGTAATAAATAGCTAAACTAAGCGATGCGAATGGTGGGCGATAAGGTTTTAAAAGTACCATTTTGAGGGTCGTTTAAGTCCTTATTTGATCACTTTTGTATCCGTTATTGCTTAATATCGTTCATTTTCACTTTTTAGGTCTCTTGAAGGCAAAATGCTGTAATGGCACTTATTTGGACGAAAGTAGCGAATATCGAAGAAAATGGCCAAAGTCAGAATCGAGACACTCAAAGCTGCTGAAAGCAGAAGCGGCGCGTCGGGTGTTGTTGCCGTCGGAGAATTTTGGCGATCTGAAGCCAAAAACTCTATTTTCAAGTGGCGGCGTCCGGGCTTTAAAAGGTAGGCGTTGCTACTCGGGCGGCCTAGATTCATCGAACGGACGTCGAAGCTGAAAGGGCGGCGTCACAGCGACATAAGGTGGCGCGTGCAAGGTTAACGTGGCCAAGACAAAACCCTAATGGCCCGACACGATGGCGTCACAAAACATAAGTGACGCCGTCGCATATGTAATATTATATATAGAACCGAATTTTTAATTTTAGGAGAGTCTTTTTGTGGAGTAAACCTAAAAACCCGAACCAAGGGTGTCTTGTACAGTATTTTAGGGTTTCAAACCCTATCTTACATCAAGATAAGTATTTACTTCATCAATTCAATTATGTCTTTGATTATTTGTGTATGCTTGCATGTTCTCCATGTCCGGCTAATTTATTTGTGTGTTTGCTTAGGGAATATGAAACTTAATTATTAAATATTGATTGGTTGTTTCTTATCTTAGTTGATTAATGATCTAGTAATGCGATAGGTCATTAGTTGTGTACTTAATGCTTGATTCATCTTTGTGAACCTTAGAATATAATTACGAGTAGGCTGTAAGCTAAACCATCCAAAAGTGCCTTAGAGTAAGAGTTTATTATCCTAGTGGGTTTTGTAGGCAGACCCTTTGGTAAGTTCAAAGAGTTAGGGAGAAACGCATACCCTACAACTTTAGACACACAACGCGATTAAGAATAAGGACTTGACAATTCAACCACCAATAGAAGATAATTAAGGAGTCATAAAACCTAAGTAAACACATCTTTAAATCATCATACGAGCACACAACAATATACATAGATTATCCTTAGCTTAGTTAATTAGATAAGTAGAGCAATTGGTAGAAATACCAACCCCCAAATCCAAACCCAGAGATTCGTACCTTTCCATTTCATAAAATATAAAAATACAAAAATAATCATCCCTACTTTAGACTTAAATTGACATACATGACCTAACGACACTATTCCCTGAGAAGCGATATCAATACCGTGGCTTACCCTAATACTACACTACATGATTAGGTTCCTTTGCCTAGGGTGTTGAAAAACACTTTCGATGAAAGGAAGTTCCTTTGACCCCGAGCGCTGCGTAAGCGTATCAAGTTTTGGCTATGCGGGGAATAGTTATTGTTTAAGCTTGATTTATATCTCGTTTAGGTCTACTCACAAGATTCCTATCAAGTGAGATTTTTTCTTTTATTAGCTTCCTTGTAGTCTATCCCTTTCTTTGTGTTTGTGTTAAGTAAAACCATTTTCATTTGTCACTATGGCAAGTGAAGTAGCATTTGAATCATTAACAAATGAGGAACAATTGAATTTCACAATTTGGTTAGGTTTTTATTGTTCTAATGAATTTGTGAGTGAACTTAGAATATCAAAAGAAGAAGGGTGTAAGATTGGATGGTTGATATATTTTGTGTTTGTGTGGCTTCTATTCATGATCGTTGCCAAGATCAACTCTTTTAGTGACATCTTTAGAATTTTTGAAAAACCTCTATGCATAAACCCGGTATTGCAGAAATGGATAAGAAGGATTTATCTAACCTTAGGAATCATGATAAAAAAGACCTAGTTTTTAAGAACATGAAACCTAAATCCAAACAAGATTGTGAGATGGTTGAAGCTAAAATACCTAGTTGCATGTGTGGGATAGATTTCAAACATTTAGGAGATCTAAATATAATGGAGAAAAGATTGGAAACTCCAAGCCACAAGCCCTATCATCACTTGAGGAACACACATCACCTATAACTTACCCGGAAGAAGTAGAAGAGACTATAGGAGCCCCAATTGATAAAGAACCTTTGGACCAAACGCCACTAGAGAATGTAGGTTTAGATGCTTGTTGTCGTGACCTCTCTCTTAGTCCTAGGGAAGTTCCTAATTTTGATGAACCGGAGCCTCTACCAAAAACCTTACCAATGTTCGTCTTTAGATGTGAATCTTGGAATTGAATTAGGCCCCAATCCACCCATCAAAATGAATAGTCCGGTAGTTTGCTTGATAAAGGTGGTAAATTCTAGGCCATGTAGAGTGGAAGCTAATATAGGAGTAACCCATGACCTTACACACTTATATCACCCATTCATGGTTGATAACATGAAACATTATGGGTTTAAACCCGGGTTTATTAGGTCAAGATGGATCCTTAACTAAGAATCTTTTGAAGTTAATAGAAGATGATCCATTTTTAGGAAAGAGATTTGATTCACCGCTACACCAATAGACTTAGGTAAGGTTATAATGAATGGAGCACACTCCTTTAAGCATATAAATCACCCATCACCCTCTCCTCACGTAGCAAATTTCCACCCTAAGGGTGTGTATAGCTACTATAACCATAAACTTAAGTGTAGGGAAAACTTCCCCTTTAGCTGTTAAATAAGGGTAGAGTCGGGGCTCGTGACTCGAACAAAACAAGCGCTTCTTGGGAGGTAACCCTGTGTTTTCCTTTTCCTTTTATTTGTGTATGCGTATATCTTTTATTGATTGTTAATTCTCATGTTTAAATTTGTAAAATGCTTTATTTTGTCTTTAACCTCGTCTTAATTACATATAAGGTATTTTACATAAGGGATAAGTGTAGGGAGGATTACACGTTTTCAAAGAAAGCGTAAACATGAGAATTATAATTAATTAAAAGATATACATGTGTGTTTATTCGAGTCAAATGCTTGTATCGAGTCATAATGGATGTTTTCAGAAATTTCTCAGTTTAAAGATACAAATGTTCCGAATTTTTTCCAGAAAATCGCGAAGCAGTTTTTGTCGAGGATCTTTGGTGTCGGGATTGCAACCGGCTTGGCGTCGGAAGGAGTAAAAACATCGAGGATCACTTTTCTCGTTTTCGAGCTACTTATAAATTTTTGGAATTTTCCAGGTCTTAATTTTCTTAGAAATTCTGTAAACATCCATTCCACAAGCATTATATCATAGTTTAAATCGAGTCTTATATATATTATTACGCCCGATTTTCGCGGAGGTTTATTTGTTTTCTTCAAGTGTGCAGGTTTAGTTTGTCAAGAAGAAGTTACACAAGATTGGAGGAGCTTTTCACATAATAATTCTTCTTGGAAAGGATTTAACCACCACTTTACACGGATCCTACCGAGCTAATCAAGGGAGTATTAGTTTCTTTTAGTTTGATTACCTTCTTTTATCATAACTTTGATACTTTCGGGGAACATTGGGGACAATGTTCGATTTAAGTGTAGGGAGGGAAAATAAAACGGGAACTTTGAAACTATGCTTATCCTTGATAATTTGCTTTGTCTAAATGCATTTGCATAATAAACCATGAGAAAATGTCGGTTAGGGTAATTTTGGAACCAAATTTAAAAATTTTCATGACATATAGGAGTGGGCCATTAGTCTTAACAAAAGCGTCTCACGGATAGGAAGTTATATGACTAGCACAAAACCCTTTACCACCCAAATTTCACCCAAAATGTGAGGATCGCCCTTAGATTAGTAGGAATTAAAGCATTCAGCTTTAATGCTTAGAGTGTGAACCGTGTATATTATATTCTAGAACTTGTTTTGTGATGCATTCCGAGATGCTAAGTGAGACTACACTTGTGTAGTTAGGAATAACTAAATGATAAGAGGCATTAGGATAACCCTTGTTTGATACCCGTAATATTATTACCTCTTCCACATCGGTTGAGTAATTCCCCACACCCTTTGCGTTGTACTCATCTTTAGTACACGATACCCTAGTTAACCTCGAGCCTATCATTTTCGCGGTTCTCGTGATGTTTAGAATATCAATGAAGAGCATTGTTTACACCCCACCCCCAAATATACACCCAAATCGCCTTATCCTAACCCTTATGCACTCACTTTTAGTGCAATTTTTTGTTATCACCCTAAACCCTTAGTTCAATTATCAGGTTGCTTGCATGAGTTGCTAAGTCGAGTCATATCCTTTGTATACAGTTTTGGGGCGATTGGGATTCATGGGAAAAGTTAAAGTTTATGAAATGACGGGAAAGGAACGTTAAATTCAAATTCCCTTTGTTTGCATAATAATGTACCCCAAGTGTTTTGATCTTTTCAATTCGGGTCAAATTAGTGTTAGAGTAATAAAAACTCAAGTGTAGGGATGTGCCTATAAATTCCTATCATTTTGATGTTACCGTAGGGGATGGTGGAGTAAAAGTGTATGAAAAAAATGAAAAAAATAGAAAAAAGAGAAAAAGAAAAAAAAATAAGTGTTAAAAATGGGCTACCATCCTACATCTATCCTTTAAATTTATGTTTGTTTATTTCCGTTACATAGAGTTTTAGAGTGTAAGTCTTGGCTTAGAAGCGCCATTCTTATTATGCATTTAACATAGAGATTTTTGACTAGCCACCACTAAATAGCCTATCCCACCAAACCCTTGTTTCCCTACCGTAAGCCTAACATTACAACCCTTTAAAAGACCTCTTATATAGTCTTTCCTAGGTGCTACGTAAGCGATGGAGGTTTGATCTATTCTCAAGCCTATGGTAATCTATATACTAGGACCGGTTAATGAGTGTTTATCTTCCATTTCCTATTTGTTATATTTCATATATACACCCAAGAGAGATGTGAGTATCCAAACACCCCATGTGAGGTGCTAGTATGTAATTTTTGTGCTTGTTATGACTTTCTTGGGGGCTTATATGTGTTGTGGACTATTTTTAAATCAATGCTTCATGACCCCTAACTTATAAATTAATTGGCTAAAAGCACATTTGCTTGAGGACAAGCAAATAACAAGTGTAGGGATATTTGATAAGGTTTTAAAAGGTACCATTTTGATGGGTCGTTTAAGTCCTTATTTGATCACTTTTGTATCCGTTATTGCTTAATATGATTCCTTTTCACTTTTTAGGTCTCTTGAAGGCAAAATCTTTGGAATGGCACTTGGGACGAAAAGCCTTGAATATCTGAAAAACTGGCCAAAGTCAGAATCGAGACACTCAAAGCTGCTAACAATGGCGGCGAGGGCCATTACTGCGGCCCGTCGAGGATTTTTGTGGCGATCAGACCAAAACTCTATTTTCAAGTGCGACGTCGGGCTTTAAAAGTAGGCCGTTGCTACTCGAGGCGGCCTACATTCAATCAGGCAGTCGAGAAGCTGAAGAACGGCGTCACAGACATAAGGTGAAGCCGTCGCAAGGTTAACGTGGCCAAGCGAAACCCTAATGGCCAATACGACGGCGTCACAAAACATAAGGTGACGCGTCGCATGTAATATTATATATAGAATCCGAATTTTTCGAGTTTAGGAGGTCTTTTTGTGGAGTAAAACCTAAAACCGAACCAAAGGTGTCTTGTACAGTATTTTAGGGTTTCAAACCCTATCTTACATCAAGATAAGTATTTACTTCATCAATTCAATTATGTCTTTGATTATTTGTGTGTATGCTTGCATGTTCTCCATGTCCGGCTAATTTATTTGTGTGTTTGCTTAGGAATATGAAACTTAATTATTAAATATTGATTGGTTGTTTCTTATCTTAGTTGATTAATGATCTAGTAATGCGATAGGTCATTAGATTTGTGTACTTAATGCTTGATTCATCTTTGGGAACCTTAGAATATAATTACGAGTAGTTGTAAGCTAAACCATCCAAAGAGTGCCTTAGAGTAAGAGTTTATTATCCCTAGTGGGTTTTGTAGGCGAGACCCTTTGGTAAGTTCAAAGAGTTAGGGAGAAACGCATACCCTACAACTTTAGACACACAACGCGATTAAGAATAAGGACTTGACAATTCAACCACCAATAGGAGATAATTAAGGAGTCATAAAACCTAAGTAAACACATCTTTAAATCATCATACGAGCACATAACAATAGACATAGATTATCCTTAGCTTAGTTAATTAGATAAGTAGAGCAATTGGTAGAAATACCAAACCCCAAATCCAAACCCCGAGATTCGTACCTTTCCATTTCATAAAATATAAAAATACAAAAATAATCATCCCTCACCTTTAGACTTAAATTGACATACACTTTAGCCTAACGACACTATTCCCTAGAGAGCGATATATCAATACCCGTGGCTTACCCTAATACTACACTACAGCGATTAGGTTCCTTTGCCTAGGGTGTTGAAAAACTTGCTCGACGAAGTTCCTTTGACCCGAGCGCGCTAGCGTAAGCGTATCGGTGGCGGCTTAACCATCGGTTTGAATGTCTCATCCACATCTATACACGCAATTTGAGTACTACCATTACTTAACAAAGCGAGCCTTAGCGATTAAGACTACCATCGCATTATATTTGTAGAAGCATTACATAGAGCGGACAATGTTAAGTGTTGTTGTGTTAGGGGCACAAGAACCAAGTATTATTTTAATTAAAGCATTATATTCATCAAGCATAGCACTAGACCAATTGGGATGCGTGGGCAGCGTGGTTGTAGGACTTAGGAATAGAGAAATGGTTGACACATTGAATGTAAAAGCGTTTTGTAGGGCGATTGGTACCGACAGCAGTGACCATGGGGTGAGTCGAGACGGGATTTGGGTTTTGAGTAGGTGTGGGAATGGTTGTTGGAGCACTGGCAGTAGGTTGTGGGCCGGCATTGGCATTGGGCTGTTGTGTTAAGGGTGGGTCGTGGTTAGAAGGTGGGGAGGGTGTGGGTGTTGGGCTGCGTATGATAGGTGTGGAGCCAAGATTATGGATTGGTGAAGGTGGGTTGGTTGGAATAGTGGATGAGTCCACTGGAGGTGTATAGTGAACAATGGGTGTAGTGAGAATATGTTGTTGTATGATGTTAAGGGGTGTATCTAGAAAGGTGTAGGAGGGCGGGGTATTTGGAGTCATAGACCCATAGGGAAAGACCGTTTAGATCCAAAAGTCACATGACGAGTAAGTATAATTTTATTGGTGTTCAAATCAAGGCACCGATATCCGCGGTGATTGGTCGGATATCCTAGAAAAATGGATGGAGTGGCCCGTGGTTCAAGTTTGTGGTTGGTGTGAAGATGTGGGTAGCAAAGACAACCAAAATCAGGGAGATCCATTATAATTAGGTGATGTCGAAATAGGCGGGTGTGAGAAATCTCATTGTGAATGGCCGTGGAGGGTAAAATGTTTAAGAGATGGGCGGCCATGTGGAGAGCTTCAACCCAAAAAGTGGGTGGCAGGTGTGCTTGAAACAAGAGTGTTGGATAAGGTTGTTTATGGTGCGAATCATTCGCTCAGTTACCATTTTGTTGTGATGTTTTTGGGCAAGAGAAGCGGTGTTATACCATTAGTAGCAAATAATTGGTGTAAGGCATTTTGTCAAACTTCGCCCCATGATCACATTGCAAAGATTTGGTGTCACATTAAAGCGATTCTTAACATAAGCACGGAAATGAATAAATTTAGACAATGCATCAGATTTATTTTTTAAAGGATACACCCATAAATAGTGCGAAAAATGATCAAGAAACAAAACATAGTACTTAATACCCGAAGACTTCGAAGTGGAGAGGTCCACAAGTCTGAATGAACAATGTCAAAGGAGACTTAACAATTGTCTCGAAGCGAACGGAGTCTTCGTGCTTGCCAAGCTGACACGCATGACAAAGCATAGGAGACTTAGTCTTATTAAATGAAATGAAATTATTAGAAACTAAAGAGCGTAACACGTCACTTCGGGATGACCAAGTCGTTGGTGCCACGTTTTCTTGTGACTAGAAGGCTTTAGGGAGAGCGGGGATGTGGCGGATAGAGATCACCCGTCTTTGTCACATCGGAGCAGAATTTGACGGGTCAATAATCCTTCAGAAAAACCAAACTCGTCAAACTCAATAGTAAATATTTTTCGCGAACAAATTGATGAACCGAAATTAAATTCTTTACAATATTAGGTGTAATAAGAACATTATTTAAATGTAGAGTGCGGTGAGGCATGGTCAAAGTGCTATGGCCGAGTTGGTAGGGGAATTAATTTTCCGTCACCAACTTGAACAGATGGATAAATACAAGAATTAAAAATAGTACTAAGGTTAGTAGCAGAGGAGTTAAGATGAGAGGGCCACGGTAACCATGTTCCAATTTGAGTCCGACTGATCTCGAAGCGTCATGGTGCTAAAAGCTTGTGGAAGAAGCGTGGCTTGACCAGGAGACGCGGGCGAGGTAACCGAGCCTTGAACCACAGCTGCATACAATGCTTGCTGTTGAGGAGTGAGTGTCGACAGTTGGGCTGGTGCAAATCCAGGGGGTAGCATGGGCCAAGAGCCCATCAATGAGGCATGTTGACCCAAATTATTTTGCAACCCATAATTTGTCAATAATTGGTTTTGGGCCTGTAAAAGTGCCAATAACTGTTGTTGGCCTGCTAAGTTAAGCCCTCCTGATCCATGTTGCATATTCTGAGATCGATGATTGTGTTGTGAAGTGGTATTACGTGAGTTACCACTAGAAGCAGAAGCAGTCACACGATTAGAGTCGTTTATATATCGACAATTCGCACCCCATCTACAAAAACCTCGACCATAATTGCGACACACCTCTGTCTTGTTGGTGTTATGAGAGTCACGATCCTTATTGCTTCTAGTTTCCTGTCCACGATGTTGTGACTCGGCTAATAATACTTGCGGTGCACTTGGAGTGGTGTTTGTGGACAGAAATTGGCGACCGACCCGAAGACGCATCTCTTCAGTCTTAACCATGGATCGCATGGTAGCAAGAGTAGGAAAGGGGTCCTTGTGTGCAATGATTTGGGCAAGGCTGCCATATTTTTCACTTAAGCCATTGATGGCATAGGTAACAACATCGTCTTCACTTATGTCGGAACCGAGATCATTGAGAAGTGTGATGATGGAGTCGATTTTTGAGAAGTACTCTTCGGCACTTTGTTCTCCCATTTGTAGCATACGTAGTTAGCCTTTTAAGCGACCGTTCGTGTACGTTTATTGTCTTGAAACAGGGCCTCGACTTGTTCCCATGCAGCGAGAGCCGTTTTAGGGTTGAGTTTGATGAACCTGCGTTGAAGGGAAGGGGACAGTGTGAGAATAATCCACGACTTGACAATAGAGTCAGCCATGAGCCATTCTTCTGCTGGTGGCATGGATGCAGAAGCATCTTTAGTTGAGCCTTCGATGTGCGTTAGGACTCCGAAGTTGTTGCAGTGGATTTTGAAAAAATAGCACCAGGATGAGTAGTTTAACTCATCGAGATCTAGTTTGACGGGAATGTGGTTGTTGATGTTATGTACCTCATAGAGTTTTTCAACAAGTGTTAGGGCAGGGGTAGTAGCTGGTGGAGTGGAGTCGTTTGTCATGGTGGTGGTGGAGCGTGTTAGGGTTTGCTAGAGAAAGGGGATGATCGACTGGTATGTTTTAGGTTAGCCAGGAGCGGCCTGATACCATGAAAACCTAATATTGTTGTATATCCATAATGTGTTACATCGTAGAGTATATGTATTACTCTAATGGGCCTAATCACAATGCTAATTACAATAATACAGAACATAATACATGGGCCTAATGAAAACCCGCTAACAAAAATGAGCTAAAAGGCTACAACTGAGCTTGGAGGCCGGATTGAAATTTATGACTCAGCTTCTCGATTTAGTGGTTGGTCAATTGACGCTTTTACTAACAGGTTTGTTCCATGAAGTCCTAAACATACACACGGACATGCACAAACACATACAGAGTAATATTTTACAAACGAGTTTGTTCCATGACGATGTATCAAATCCATTAAAAAAAATTTCCGAACACCTTCACCGATGTAGCCTTGATTTTACAATGTGGTTTTAGTCTATGTTGGTATTTTTATTCCTTCACTCCCATAGATTCACACTTTGTAATATTTTAGTGGTGAGTTAATGAATCACCATTATATTTATGTGAGATATCAAGATGTATGATGCTTGTTCATATTTAATTGTTTCAACCAAGTTTATGACATGAGCTAGACGTATGTTTTTGTGAATAGTTGTATTCACTTATAATCCCAAATAGGTCAATGAAAGAAACGTTTGATACTTTATACATATTATTGTACATCTCATCTACCGAGATATAGTTGGTATTATGTTGTCGGGCATGACTAAAGAAGTAATGATCAAAATATAATTTGTGCTTCTTTGAAATGCTTAATTACTATTATAAATTCTAGTCTTTTGGGCTAAATGTACTTTTAAGGTCAATTATCATGTTGAAGCTTTTGTCTAAGTTCTTGACATATTGTGCTAGATTCTTTACTACTTTTATTATAGTGATACATTTATTTTGGTAGTGCCATTATCTCGACATCTTGAAAATTTGTAACTCAAACACTTGAATCAATTTATAAACCTTACAACTTAACAAAAAAAAAAGGGCTAACGACCAAAAATACCACATTAACTAGTCACGACAAGTATTTATTCTCAAAACCTAAAATAAAATAAACAAATTTTTTGAAATGTTCAAATTGAATGACAGGTCTTATAAGATGATCAAGATCCAAAATTTTGTATTGTGTCTTAAATTCGTCTTACCGTTAGCATATAGATTTTTCATTCCACCTACCAATCAATTATCACAAACACGTTATTATTCAGCCCACCGTTAAACAGCCCATCATCCCAATAATAAACTCGTCCTGAAACTAGTCGATGTCAAATTCATAAATTCCTTGAAACGATGTCATGGTTATAATTAGGCTCCACATTTGTTTTTGCTAATGGTTGTATTTATTTATAATCCCACATAGGTTACTAAGAGAAACTTTTGACACTTTATATATCTATTGTATACGGATGTTTGTAACTTGTGATTAGTATTATGTAGTTGGACCTAGTTGCCAAGAGATGAAAACATGTTTCTTCATCTTGTGCAGCGTGTTCCAAAAATTAATATAAATTCTCATTTTTTTTAAAATGATGTGATACTTTATATAGTCCAAAAACTAATAATTCTCATATTTTATGTAGAAACCTTTTAAAACGGTGTGATACTTTATGTACTAATTGTTTTTTGATGCTCAAACATCATGTTTCTTGATGCCTAAATATGAAGAACTTGTATAAGTTCTTGACCAGTTGTGCTAGATTCTTTATATGCGTGTAAATGTTGTTACATAATTAACAGACATATAACTTTCATATCATTCTCTCAAAATCTAAAAAGTTTTTTCCGTCAAAGATATATCTTTCTTTGATGCATCAAAATTCATAACGTACTTGAATCAATTTCATATCCTTAAAGCTCTACACTGTAAAAATTGCTAAACTTCATAACACGTTAAATCCATAACTTAATTAGACATAATATGTGCCGGCCGCACTACATTTCACGAATCTAAAACAAGCCAACCAAAAAAATGACTTGACAAAACACTGACATACCGAAAACACTATTTTAAGGTCACAATAAGAATTTAGCTTCAAAACTTTCTCAATTAACTATTTTTCCAAGATGTTAAAGATCCAAAACTTTGTTTTATGGCTCACAAGTGCCTTGACCATTAGCCAGGTGGAATTTCCTTTACACCACCATCACAATTCACAAACACGTTATTGAAAGGCTTGTCATTAGAGTAGCCCAATAGTAGCGGATGTTAAATTCATAAAATGCTCAAAGCGGATGTTAAATAAATAAATAACACTAAACAACAAAATAAATGAAGTTCTTGTGAACCCCTCGGAAACCCCTTAAAACTGCCGCTTTCGCAGTGTTGTAGGTGGTAGAGTACTCGATGAGAGACCATTCAATCAAATCAAATCATTTTTCCCATAATCAAGCCCCGAAAATTAAGGGTTTTCACAATCGGGTAATATCCACAGTAACTGAAAACCGAAACCTAAAACCGAACCGAACCGAAAAAATTGAACCGATTTCGTAACCGAACCGAATTGATCAAAACCGAACCGAACTAAATATTCGGTTATCGGTTTGGATATGGTTTTGGCAATAAAAACCAAAAACCAAACAAAAAAAATTACTAAAGCTCTTTCTTAGTATAAATGATATTATTTAAGCTTGAAAAAATAATTGTGCTTAAAATATATATAATTAAATTAAAAAATAATCAAATTATGTAATGCTGGTTATTCGGTTCGGTTTTCGGTTATAGGGGTTCAGTTTTCGGTTATTCGGTTCGGTTGAATCAAATTTTAATTCAGTTCGGCTAGGTTTTCGGTTGACCCAAAAAGAAATTTTTTAACCAATTAATCGAACCAAATAACTCGATAACCGAACCGATGAACACCCCTACCGAAAATACATTCGTCATCTCAGGCCCACAAAGCCCAGCTATTGTGTAGGATCACATACACGATTTATAACATGTTATTAATATTATTAGCCCATAAAGCTTAGTGATTGAAACCCGTCTTTGAGCGATTCCGCATTGTTTCGTGATGGTTAAGTTGTATGAGATAATTTATATCTTTTATATAATAAAGGAATTACATCATTTCGGAGTGACTTTGTCAATTCATTCTTATTGAAAAAACAATTGGGCCAATAGGAGAGCTTGATTTTGCCAAGTAAGCAAAAATGTGTGATGTGATTGGTTAATAAAAGTCAAAATTAAATTGATTTTAGTCAACCATTAATTAATTTGGTTGAGAAATTTGGTTGAGAAGAAAAACACATAAAAATATACGTGTCAAATTTGTGAAAACAAAAACTTAAAAAAAGAGAGGGTAATTTATACGACTTTAGTGGTTAAATTTTTAAAAATTATATAGAGTTAAATGTAATATTACAAGTTTCCACATTTTTTAATAACTTTGAAAATTAAACAAATACCCCCTTATATTTTATACCCCCTATACTTTATAACTTAAAAATACAATTGATATGTTATTTTAAAACTCCAACATATAAATATACATAAGATTATAAATATAATTTTTTTTATTATATATGTTTAATAAGGACTCATTTATTTCATATTAAAAGTATGACAAATGGCATTTCAAAAAAAAAGTACGTAGTATGATAAATGTGGACACGAATTTGAATATTAAATACGGCTAAATTATTGAAAACTGTAATATAATCATCAAATTGTAAGAACGAACTACTGTAATATGAAATGAAAAAAAGATGATTGTACTTATAACAACTACTCATGTAATTTTTATTTATTTATATAAAGATATGTAGAAAAAAAAATTTAAAAAACTTTAAGGAGAATATTTTAACTTCATCAGCGTTTATTATGTGCAACTAAACTCGCACCATGTGTACATCATAATATCAGTGAAATTTGAATATGAACATCAACATCTATATAAGCTAAATATAGTTGAATCTTGAGTTATCTAACAATTTTTTTTACAAAATTTTATTATACAAAATTCTAATGGATATTAATGGATAATGAAAAACTCATGCATAAGTATATAATTATATGTAATTATTTTTAAAGACATAATATTCAGCATTGATACAAAGTAATTTTTTTTGTCAAAACTCTGTGCGTGCACAGGTATTATAACTAGTTATATCTATAAAAACATAGATAATAAATCCGAAATTTGGTTTTGTTTCATTAGTAATTTTAGAACCATATAGTCATCTAAAATCCAAACTTGTCATAACTACTCAAATTATATGAATACGCTTTAGTTCGATGCAGGAAAATGCATAGAGACGATATTATCTACAAATGTTAAAACAAAGAGATATCATGATGTTAGAAAAGTGATATTCAACATACTTCATATCCACACAAACATGTATCCTTTTTCGAGTAGCCTTGAAAGATAAATGGTCGATGATGGCCAGGGAAGTATATGCAATATATATTTTGGTGACCATGGTTTCCGAATTTTTTGGCCGACTAACTCATGTGTTTGAACTTACCGTCACACAGACTCAAATCATGTAAAACCCTTCCTTTTTAGAAGGTTGGTATGGCCACTTCAAAATTGTTTACACCTATCAGAAATTAAACTTAAAACGCTACATATTTTAAAGTAAAAGTTACAAGTCTTTTTGTCCCACATAGACTAAATAAAGAAATTGTTGTTTGCTAATACGGAGTATACCATAGTCAATACTATTAATATGTTTTAAAGCTAGTATGATGTTTTCAAGTTTCTATTCTTGTCTTCAGTAAATAAAGTGTTTAATGAAGACACGAATAACATCGTGGAAAAGCCATATTAACTCTTAGATTTTGTTTTTGAAACAAAATAACTCTTCTTTGGAAAAGCTATATTGCCTTTTAAATTTTATTTTTGTAACATAGACTTCAAAACTTTTTCTATACCAAGATAGAGAGTCCGGACTTTTTCCTTTTTATTGAGTCCCTTTTTGTATGTAAAAATTAGAATACATGATTTATGTATATATTGTAAAACTTTTGAAATCTATAATTGAACATGTCAACTCTTTGTACTATTCTTTAAACAATGACCACCAAAATAAAGAATGTGCAACTGATTTAAGTTAAGGATGTGTTAGAGATTGCTTATTTTAATGATTGTTCGCTCATTTTTGAAGTAGCAAGTCTACTGTATATATAAAGTGCATATGTGTTTATATTACTCTACAACACAAAAGCTAAAATATGTTGCTACATGATTATTTATCATGTTGCATTCTCTAATCAGGTTAGTTCAAATAAACAAAAAGCATTATCAGAACAATGCTCAAACAGATGCTCGAAGGTGTTTGGTATACAATGTGGTGGTATGTTTGCAATTATTGGAATAAGCTGCTCTTCGATGACAAAATCCCCGTAAAGGCAACTATTTTTGATAATGTTATTTCTAGTTCATTCTCTTGGTGTAATTCTAGATGTAAAGCCTCGTTTGGTTGGAACGAGTGGCTTAAAAATCATTTTCTTATTTCTTTGTAAGTCTAGCTCCTTGCTAGTGTTTGTTTGAAATAAAATCGTTGTTCCAAAAAAAAAAATCGTTATCAAACAATGTGTTTTGCTTAAAGTTGGGGTCTTTCAATTGTCACTTTGTATTTTTTACCGGCAAGATAATATATTACCATTATATCCATTGGAATATCAGCATATATGAATTTTCTATTTAACTACTTATTCAACCAAGTTAAAGGATAAAATTAAATGATCAAACAAAGGGTAGGCTGAAGAGCTAACATATATCTTTGATAATAGATTACCATTATATCCCACATCGGTCAACGGAAGGAAATGATGATACCATATAATTCATGGTGTGTAGCTTGTTTTAGTTGAGATTTGTGTTAGGCATTTGAGCTTTTGTCATCAAAGATGTTGAGAAAATGGGTTCCTCAACCTCTCTTGAAAGATCACGCTGAAGAGATAACATATATCTTCTTTTTATCTTTTGCAAGCTTGTATAAGATCTTGACAGTTGTGCTTGTAAACAGGCTTACGGTTTTCATCTTGAAATGTTGTAATTCAGCCAAAGGACTCTCTTTATTTGATACATCGAGATTCATTAATTACTTGAAGTACAAAACTAAATGTAACTTAATACAAAGTTAATTTAAGAAATCTAAATTAAACCGACGAGATATGCACCGGCCTCATTTCATTTGTCAAATCAGAAACACCAATAGCCACCCTAAAACATCATAACATAAAAAGTCACCGCCGGAAATATCTCTTTAACCTGTCACTATAAGAGTTTAGCTACATTAACCTTGAACGAAATTTCTTGAATGTTCAAACTGGAAAAAAGAGGACATAAGATATTTGAGATCAAAAGCTTCAATTTAGGAGCCACATTTGTAAAATCATCGGAAGAATGAATTCTGGGAGGCACCTTTGTACATGTTAAATGTAGAATTTCTTAAAACCCCAAACCCACCAACACGTTATGATTGGTCCATCATAAGAATGCCCAGTAACTTAAATCTTTACTCGCTAGCTAGTCGATATTACATCGTTGGAACATGTTGCGTCCTTCTTAGTTGGTAGTACTAGCTCCTCCTAATATACTAGAGTATCAATGATGGCCATGAATGTATATGGTACACTTTGAATTAGTAAAACTTCATGTCACTAAATCTATGTACCTTTAGTTCTTTTTCGATTAAAAAAAAAACATATCAACATTTAAAAAAAAAACATATCAACAATTAAAAAAGAGAAATTTTTTGAAACGAACGCTTTCCCCTAGTATTTTACATATATAAACCACGCCCATATAATTTTCTAAAATGAACATTTCAATATTAGACGTTAGATTGGTAGCGTAATACGTTTTAAACCATACACGTGTACACCAATTCTCTAGGCGTGGTCCAGGCGAGAAGTTTGGGCGTGATGCTGTGTTCTGGGCGTGCCCTGGGCGAGGGAGTGACCTAAGCGTGCCCTGGGCGTGGCATGAGCAGCTGGGCGTGCGCTGGGCGTGAACCTGGGCGTGCCCTGGGCGTGGAGCATGTCCTGGGCGTGGAACCTGGGTGGCCTGGGCGTGAAGCTTGAGTTAAGAGGCTTAAGTTGCAAAAAAAATGTACATCTTGAATCTCTGAATCCTATAATATCATCCATATCCTCTATTTCTTTCATTAAATCCTAGATCTCATAAAAAATTATCCTAAACCAAAACCCACAAACAATAGTTGTCACTTCTATAATTCGAATGAATCATCCCGCAAAGAGTTTTTTCGTTCGTGAAAAGCCGCAAAACCTATACGTATATATACCTTTCGTTAAATCCCTTTTAAACCGCCGCTATATGCTACTTTCAGTTAAATCAATAGTCGATGGGCTTCCGCTATGATCTTGTTTCTTTTTCCTGTCACTTTCTGTTAAAGAACTATAACAAGGCTTTCGTCTTTGTTATTTATCCAACCCGGGTAGGTGTTACAATTTTTTGATCGATGAAGGGTTTAAATAGATCTTTAAAGATCTTTTCGTGAAATGATAAAACCCGAAATCTTTATTTCTTTTTATCTTGTTGTTCTTGTTATGGAGATGGGATTGGTGTAGTTGACTTGCCGTGTATGAGTTTTCTAGATCTGCTCTTTTTTTTTTCTTTTTTTGCAATTGATGTAATCACTGGTGTTAATGTGTTTATTATTATTATTTTGGTATTACGTTGCAAGTAATGGGTTTTTCTTTAAAAAAACTTTGATGACTTGTTGAGAAAAATACAAATTTGAGATATTTGATGACTTCCTTTTAAAACATTTTAATTGAAAAATTGGTTTGTAAAAGGTATGG
>OU343222.1:153781313-153913906 GCA_910596185.1 Chrysanthemum makinoi
TTACGATATTATCTTAAAGTCAAATTGGATAAATTAAACCTGGATTATTCTCAGATCAATTTATGACCCACTTTATTATAAATCAATGGAAATAAATTTTAGTTGTAATCAAAATGTATACTGAGACAACATCATCTATAATGTTAAAACAGTGATATCCAATCATATTTCAAAGTTGATATTCTGCAAAAATGGAGTTTTTGCATGCTAAACATGTATCAATCATTTAGCACCATCGAGATATAAAAGATTTATAATTCTCAAATACTATTATGTTTGGCCAAAGCCGCTTGTGAGTTATGTTCATTAAGGTTGCATTATGCATTGTATTCCATATGTAGTTGTAAATGAAACATAAGAAAGAGAATTTTATCATTAAACAATAATAGCTATAAATATGGTGTAGATAGATTAGTAAATTTGCATGAATTAGAAGTACTTTTATGTACCTTAGTGGTATCATTTTTAATGAAGATCATTTCCGCTTCTAATCCCACATAGGATAAAGGAATGAAATTTTGCTATGTAATATACCATAGAATTTATTTATTGACTGTGTTAAGATTTGTATTATGCTTTGAAGTTTGGAATATTAATGCGCTAAATAAAAGATAGTGCAATGACATTTCAACTTAGAAAATATAAACGAAGTCTTGACTTTTTTTGAATTTTTAACTGCAAATGGTTTCGAACTAAAACTCAAAATTTTACATGTACAAAGATTGACGTAGGGTTTGCTAATATCGTAATTATCTTAAATATCAAGTACGTCAATTTTTCTCATTTAAGTAGCTACATGCCTACATAGGTACACCATAGTGACAAAATGGTTAGTTACCTGGAAATAAAAGCTTTAGATGATACCGGAAGTATTAAAGTAATGTCGTAATTATGTTAAATATCAAGCCCAAGAAACATACTTGTCATTTTGTCTTTTATTGATTGATCATCTCTTGTACAAAATACATAAATATATAATGAGAGAGACTAATCTATTTTGGGTAAATGTCATCACCCTTAACTATAGCTAATCAACAATCAATTTGCCAACTCATTGGGACTTATCTCCAGGGACGGATCCACTTCATAAGAATGGGGGTAAGTGCCCCCCATGACTAGCCGAAAAAGTCGAGATTTTAGTGTACTTTTTTTTTTATAATTTTGAACTTTTTTGGAAAGTGCCCCCAACCAAAACTCAAATTGCCCCCCACCCACATACTAAAACCCAACATTCAACACTCTAAAGCTTTATAAATCCATCATTTCAAAGCAAAACTACTCGATTTATCACTACGATCCTAATTTTTTCTTTCGCATTTTGTTGTTGTCAAAAAAAAAAAATTTGCCCCCCTCATCCTCATTTCCTAGTTCCGCCACTGCATATCCCTTTACACGTCGGTATCACCCATCACATACGCGGTATCATTAAGCCCGTCATCAAATTCGCTAAACACAATGATTGAATTTAAGTTTCCTTGAAGTCTTGAATTAGTCCATTTCACATAGTTGAAACATTGTTGTGTTGCGATGCAGAACTTCTTAATTAAAGAGATCTTGAATCCAAAAGCATGGGTATCCAAACTCGATGTCGTCTGTCTCAATGATTCAATATATAAAAACAGTTATAAATGAATGTAAATATTGTATACTATACGAAAAATATCATTATTAGAATTTTGCCTTGATACTTTCGGATGAGAAATATGTTAGACTACATAAAACCTTGTAGGTATCACTTTATTGATAACAATTATTTAATGGTAAAACCCTAATTCTTAAAACCCACAAACCGGGCTTGTGCCTAATTATCCACTAATACTCCCTCGCAGTTCGAGCGACGAAATCGCGAAAGCTCGAACTGGAGTAGTAAACCCTAAGAAAGCAAAATGAAAAACAATAACCAAAATAAAACGGGATAACCCAAAGTATCTCATATTCTAATTTTTTTGTTTACGGATAACCAAAATATCCGAAGGATAAAACCAAAGTATCCCAAACAGTCGTCTCGGGAATAAAACCCTACATTCGACACCAACAAAAGTCGTCTGGGGAATAAGAACCCTAGATTCGACAACAAAAATCGTCTTAGGAATAAGAACCCTAGATTCGACACCAACAAAAATCGTCTCGATAATTAATACCCTGAATTCGACATAAAACAAAAACAAACAATTAAATAATTTTTTTTTAGCAATAAAACAAAAACATAAATCTTTAAAAACCAATTATTGAGGTTTGGCAACATCTTCGCTATCTTCATTATCAACATCAGGCATCTTCCAATTATCTTTCTGGTTCCTCATACAATTTGCTTAATCCTCCGAAAACTTACTCTACATCAATCCTAACTATACCATTAATAAAATAACTTACACCACTCACAACAAATTAATTGTTGTTTGATGTGTTGGTAAGTATTTAATAATTATCCAAACTTGTTGCAAAGAATCACGTGGGACGGTGGAGAGTTTCAATCACAAACAAATATAAGATGACATGTAATTGGTTATTGTGATTTAGTGGACTAAATAAAACGAGTCCCCTGTCATTGATGAGAAGCAAGCAGCGAAAAAAAAGAAGGAAAAGATAAGATATTAGTGTTTTGACGGGGAGGCCAACACGAGGCGGCTCAATATAGCCGACATGCTCCGATACCATGTTAGACTACATAAAAGCTTGAATGTATAACTTTATTGATAACCATTATTTAATGGTAAAACGCTAATTCCTAAAACCTACAAACCAGGGGGCTTGGGCCTAATTATCCACTAATAAAATACAGTCTTTAATCCCGCACTTGTCAACAATAAGCAATGTCGGTAGCTAATATAATATAGGGTAATTCGTCTCCGCATGAGTTCACAAGCTTGGAACATAATCTGACCTAACTATTCCACCCCCAATGTGAGACAATAACTCATTTCTAATTTTCAGTTTTCCTGTTTCAAGTGACTCACTTGAGAGTCGATATCTCATTCATAACTTCATTTTGAACATATATAGCTCTGTTTAAGGAGAATGGCAACCCACGAAATACTAACAATATACTCCCTCCGTCCCAAATTATAAGTCCATTTTGACTTTTTCAAAGTCTTTTTATTTCAACTTTGACCTTAAATATTTTATTTCAACTTTGACCTTAAGTTTTTTTTGATAAAACTCTCAGCCATGCATCCTGTTGATACAAAAGTTGGGCGTTCCTTATTTGGGCCCCGACTCTCGTACCAATTGATGATTGTTGCTTGAGACCTGCGCACTAAGAGGACGAAAAACACCGTTAGGCTTAAGTGGGATTGTTTCCCACGATTATCCTCCGTGAGTAAATGTCGATTTAGGGTTAAAGGAGGGTTAGGGTTTTGTAGATCGTACCTTTAACGAGGGATGGGATTCCCTTTATATACGTAGCGGAATCTTGTTGGTTCCAGTGTTCCTCAACTTCATTATCCCGCCTAAGTCGGTTGGGAATGATTATCTCATAATTAGGAGATATCCAATATCTATTCAGAATAAAGAGCTTTGGGCAGGCTTTCTTGAGCCCAAACTACTATGGCATTAGCCAGTCCCGTCTTGGACTTGTGAGTTTTGGACTTTAGTTGGGTTCGTGACCCGAATCTAGACTATACATCATCATGTCCCCCCACTCTAGTATGCGCAGTGAATAACTGCGGATGCTAGACTAATAACCGTAGTCAATGAAAAAACATCAAAGCGTAGCGAAGTCATAAAAAGATACCCAGGACATTGTATCCGGACATAGGATTAAAAATGGGGGCCTCGTAAATTCGGGAAAGTAACTAGTGATACGTCCCATCAAGCGATCTCAACCCACAGTTAGTGTTAGTGGGATCCGCATGTCACTCATCGGCGTGGATGAGGAAAAATATAACCATCCACCCCATTTCAATTGTGTTTCACGGTGAAAAACGTTCATCATATTGCTAACAAAACTTCAAACTACAACCCGGAAACACTGTATTCAAAAGGTAACGCGTGCGCGTGTAAAACAATACCATGGTCAAACGGTTATCGATTTCACCTCGACCTCACAGCGATCTTCTAGAATTTACTTCGGATTACTTTATACCTCTTGACGTGCATCCGGTTGTTCCGGGTGCGCGGGCATCTATTGCGGATTTCCGAAGTAGGGTATACACCGCGTTTTTTTGAATCGCGAATCAACGTGTGCCCATATCCCGATTTTTGTGCGATGTTTTAATTTATTATGACGCACCTATCCTACCTTTGCATCGGTGCGGCTAAAATTATAATTTTGAGGTGAACCCGTTTGGCGGTTAACCAACCATCCACCTTTTCCGTGCCTTTTATCGCACGACATGGTCACAGGTGGGTATCCTTTGCTAAGCGGTAGATTTCAGTGTTATCCGAGAAACTATATGCGTTTAGAAATGGAGGAGTCATTTTTTCCGGTAGACGACACATGCTTTCCGTGGCACTATGAATTTTATACCCGAGGAACGTTCTTGGGGATGAGTGCCCCGTGCACGGATCATATGTCGCTGAGGATGCGGAACTGATAAATGCCAACCGCATCCCCATTAGTTCCTATCCCGAGGAATTTTTGGTGCATATGGGCATCAGCCGTAATTATTTTGGTATGTCCGATGAGATGTCAATCTTCTTAGGTGCCAATGGCCAGGGTGGGTACTCTTTCCTCGCACCCCTTTTTATAATTAATGTAAGAGCTTTACGTCCCTTTCACGCATTATATATAGTGTTATTTGTTGTCTTCTATTGCGAGAGATGGATCTTTCACCGTTATTACCTGAAACTGTTGAAGTGAATGTAGGGACACGTCCTGAAGAAAGAGAGAGGAAGCTATACTAGCGGCCACTGCGGAGTCATACCCGGAGATGAACATAGGGAACAGGTACTAGCTCCTCGTCGCGATGGAAGCGGCGGCCGCTGAAAGCGTGCAAGCCCGGTGTGCCCTCTCAGTAGCCAACCACCACCTAGCCGTGGCGCAACCTATGGAAGAAGAAGAGCGAGAATCGGGGTTAAAGCGCAAAAGATCCGGAGAGGATGGCGCTAGCTCCTGAAAAAAACGGCTGTGATCCTCACTGTGGAATCATCCACCCTGAGTGATGCGTCATCTCACCCATCGCGTGTCGCTGGCCCACGATAGTAATCTCGTGAATGCCTTTTTTTTTAGGCGCCTGGCTATATGGAAACTGATAATGCTGTCCGTGTGTCACGAGGTTTGAACAGTGCTGAGTCTCCCGGGGATAGTCCTCAATGCGGTCAGACATCAGACCAAAAGATGAAGATTTATCTGTTGGGATGCATTGGTGGGTCAATTGGTTGAAGAGTTGAGTACAGTGTCTGCGCGCAAGGCGCAAAAGTTGAGAAGCTAAGGGTTAATTGCGGGGTGAAAGCGACCAGGTGCTCAAAAGATGAGAGAATTGCTTCTGGAAGCCGCCAGTTGGCTAGTGCCAAGGCCGAGGTAGAGAGTCTAAGCGTGTAGGCGAAGCGGCTGAGAAAATGGCGCCGATGGGCCAAATAAGCCAAGCGCACGAGAGTCATCAGGTACAAGGCCGTGTCTGGGCACTAAAATATCTGGAGAAAAGCAAGGACACATTGACCACCCAGTTGGAAGATTTTGGTGCCATTTGTGCATGCTCTGGAGACACAAGAGATGAAGTTGCGTAAGCTTAGTTTGGAGTATGATGAGGAATTATATCCTCATCTAATGTCCCGCCATCTCGGCGCAGTGGCTTATGACCATGGTGCGTCTTGCTGCTCTGAGTACTCTTGAGTCCAAGGAGGTAGTGGACAAATTTGGTGGGGTAGTCCAATGTGCTTTGGCGAGAGGAAAATCAGGAGAGCTATAGAGCAAGAAGCTAACTTGCTGAGGTACTTCTGAAAAGGTTCTTGGGTATGATCGCGGTCTATGATAACACAGTTCTCGCTATGAATAGGATGAAGACCTTAGAGCTTCCCATGATTGCTGAAATGGAGCCGACCGGGATTATCCTATAACTGTTATTATGGAAGGATTGACCTTAGCTACATCACTGCGATGATCACGTAAACACAATAGGACTATTTTTGAAGCCCGATGTCTCTGCAGGTGCCTGTTTGTGCTCGCCCCAGGGACATTCTGAATCCCTTTGCTTTAGAGAAAGAAATGTCCTTGAAGGAATTGGAAAGCATGCTACCGACTTGCTAAAAAAGAAAGGTATTAAGGGTAAAGCAATTTCGTGCGGGGTTAGTGCAACTCATCTTCCAAGGTCTGATGGGGTGCCAGTGAGTGTTGCCACTGTATCTCGCCAAGACTCGGACTTGTTGAAAAGGCTTAGCGAGAGTGGAGATGCTGCACGCCGCGTAGGGACCTCATCACTTGAGCGATCTATGAGTATATAGGATCTTAGGTTGATGAATATCCTTTGTAATAACATAGTCCTTAATAAAAATCTCCTTTTGCTAAGTGTGTTTTAATATTTATTGCTTGTGGCGATGCGTACCTCTGTCTATCTTTCATGAGAAAGATATATTTGTCTGAGTATCCAAGTTGTACCGGCGCAAATAATATGAGAAATTCATAGTCATGTATGAAAATCATAGTATACTTAAACATAGTTTCTAAGTAATAGTGTCATAATCGTGTATGATGTGATATGCGGTGTCTGTAAATATCATCTTAAAGAACCAAGCGTGTTGATTCCTTATGTTGTTAAACGCACCATATGCATAGTAGCATCCGTCGTTGGGCGCACAAACTTCCAATCTTGAGAACAAGGTGTTTAACAAGGATCATTGATCCAATGTTGATGGGTTTGCAACCCTCTTACTCAAAAAGTTGTTTAGTAGGTTAACTTATCCTTTTACCATCGTGGGTGTATTTTAGTGCATGCACACCATGTAGGCAAGAGATAAAAAATTGTTAAGACATACAATATATGGAAATAACAAATTAAAATGTGTCGCGGAGTTAGCTAGAAACCGCGACGTTTTATTGATACTTGCAATTTTTTATGAGAAATAAATAAGACATCATACTAAGGAAAAGAAAGAAAAAATAAATACATAAATGTGTATTGGGCACTTTAGTAAGTCGCGAGGGCGTCACTCTTGTTGGGCATAGCCATTCCTATAAGTAGCACCTCTTGAGGTTGCGGATGTTCCATGTCGTGGTAGTTCACGACCATCCAAGCCTCGTAACTTGTACGCTGTTCCTAGTGCTTGATAGCTCATAGGGTCCTTCTACTTTGGTCCAAGCTGTGTCTTCTGCGTGGCTCACATCATTGGCGCGGTAGAAGTCACGGTCTGAATGAAACACTTCATACTTTAGCGTCGTAGTATCCCTTCATCCTTGACTTTGATTTTGCTTCACGTATAGGTAGCGGCGTTGGCGTTCTTCTAGCAAGTCTAAGTCGATACGTCGCTTCGTCGTCATTGGTTGCCACATTGATTTGATAGTGCGGATAGTAGGCATTCCAATTTACTGGCGGTATGACGGCTTCGTCCGTAGACTAGAGAAAAGTCTCCCATCTTTGGTTTTGATTGAGGTGCGATGTGCCTACAAAACATGTGATAGCTCTTCCACCCACATTCCTTTGTACTTGTCCAGGCGTGCCTTAATTCCTTCGCCTAGGCTTCGATTTGCGCGTTCTACTAAGCCGTTGGTTTGTGGGTGTTTAACGGACGCGAAGTGCGTGTGATTTTTCAACTTCTCGCACCGGTCCTTGAAAGGGTTGTCGTGACTGTTTCCGTTGTCGAGATGATTTTCACCGAGCAGCCCGAGCGGCATACAATATTTTCCCGGACAAAGCGTTTTACCCGGTTGCCGTGATTGTTACCCTTGCTTTTGCTTCTATCCACTTGGTGAAGTAGTCTATGGCGACTATGAGGAACTTTAATCCTCATAGAATGGCCATGGCGCTGTAATTGGTGTTAGCTCGTGTTGTGGTTGGCGCGGGACGGGTCTATGGACTTGGCAATCGTTGCATTTTCGTTATTAGGTCCAGCGCGCCGGTTCGCGGATTGGCGGTAGTATCGACCTCAAGGCGGCGTGCCACCACGGTCGTGATCGAGTGCATGCTACATGAACCTTCGTGGATTTCTCGCGGTCACGTAATTTGCTTGTAAGGGGCCAACGCAGCGGAGCCATGGTTGCGAGGAAGGAGCGTGGTACGGTATGATGTCTCGAAGTTGAACCTTTGTGCGGTCGCCAGTATCCTGCGAGCTTCCTTCGCTCTTGGGTAACGCTCCTACTTAGGAAGTCCGTTATCGGTGTCATCCATGTAGGACCTTCCTCCTCTATTATCGTGGAGACTTCCATCTTTGAGATGGATTTGCTTGTCGGTGTTCCACCGGCACTTGTTTTTACAGTGTGCAAAGCTTGTCGATCGATCTTGCTCGGTGCATCCGCCTTTCGATTTTTCCCTCTAGGAACTTGCTTGATGGTGAACCTGTCAAAGCCTTTGATTAATGACTTGGTCTTGTCGAGATATTGAATCATATGTTCCTCTTTAGCCCGCGTACTTTCGCCCAACCGTGGTTGGCGCTACTAGCGGGAATCCACATTGCTTCCGTTCACATGTTACACCCATACGAGCTGCAATCGTAGTCCGGCGTTAGAGCTTCATATTACGCTTCATTATTTGTCGCCATGAAATTCAAAACGCAGTGCGTAAGTGAATTCCATCCCTTCGGATTTGTGAGAATGAGGCTGCTCGTGACCCATCAGGGAGGATCCATCGTAAACAAGATCCATGGATCTTGTAATTCCTTCTTTCTTGGTGTGGGTATATCATGCGATTGTCGGCTTTTACATGAAGTGCGCGAATCCGTCCTGATTGCGATGCGTTGTGCAGTAGAGATGTTGTGCTCACCTAGCAATGCGCTCCATTTTTTGCATCGTCCGATCGTCGGGGTTTGGAGATGATTTGCTTGATCGGTTGATGCGTGATCAGCGCCTGCGAGATGCGCTTGGAAGTATCTGCGCGGCCCGTTTGGCGCGAATACTAATACTAGGACCAATTTTCCATTGCACTATAGTTCATCTCTGTTTTCTTGGCTTTACTTACAAAGTACAGGTTTTGCTGAGTTCATCATTGTTAGTAACCTTTGCTTGTTGCTCCATGAGTTTGAGATAAGTATATGATCAACTCTTCCCCGGTAGAAATTGCTGCAAGTGTTGAGGGAGTGATTCATCGAGTGATTCTGGTCGAATATGGTGAGTGGGCGTCGCTGATGTTGGTCAGCAATTGAACCTTCGATGTGGTCCTCGGTCGCAGACGGATATCGGTTCGTCGGTACATTATTGTTCAGGTTCATGTTGAATCATTGTGGGGAGTTTTGAGCGTTTCCTCAATATCGCGCACTAACTCATCTTCGGTATGGCTCTTTATGACCAGGTCATCAACATAGACCTCTAGGTTGCGGCCCACGTTTTCGAAAGCATTATCTACTAACCGTGATAGGTGGCGCTGCATTCTTCAAGCCAAAGGGCATTTTTGTGTAACATAGACGCCTGGCTTGGCGAACGTTTTTCCTCGTCCTCCCTAGCCATCTGGATTTGATGATATCCTTTGTATGCATCGAGGAAACACTTTAATGGATATCCGCACATTTTTCCGGTCTATCTCTCGGTAATGGGTAGCATCTTGTGGACATGCTTTATTGAGTCTGTGAAGTCCACACATTCGCCGACTATCGCTCTTTTTGACCATTACGGGTTAGAAAGCCGGTCATGGTAGTAGACTTACGCATAATCCCGCATCCACAAGCTTGTGTATTCTCCCGAATGCGCTGCACGCGCTCGCGGGGCTTGGCAACTACGGCGTATTGGTAAAGTATCCTTGTCAGTTCGGCTTATGTTCGTGATGGAACGTGGTACCCGGTCATGTGTTTGGCTCCCATGCAAAATGTCTAAAGTTCTTTGTAAGAGTGCACACACATTTTGCTTACCGTTGTCCAACATGACCCTCCGATGGATATTTCTTGTTCAGGTATTAGGGGTGAATTGCAACCTTCGATTTGGAACTTTGGTTGGGCTTGTTGCAGTATCGGTGCCGTTCGCATGTAAACGTGTTACATTCTCTATATTCACAGTGGCATTGTAAAGAGTAACAATACCACCTTCCACGGGAATTTAAGCATCCCATGCGCGTAGACTGGCTAGCGCGCGCCGTGATATCCCCGGGTCTTCCGATAATGCCGTTGTATGGCTGGGAGATTTGATCACCATGAATTCCATCCAGGCCGTCGCGGAGTGTTCTTCATTTCCAATGCTGAATAGTAGTCGTATTTGCCCCATAGGCCATATCTTTTCACCCGTAAAACCAGTTAGCGCCGTTGACCGGGCTTAACGGCTGCGTATTTGAGGCAGTCGCTTGAAGCGGTGCTCATACATGATGTCCGTCGATGCTCCACCATCATAGTGAGTGGCTCACATCGCGTTGTCCGCAGTTAAGGTGGGAAAGAGATTTTACTTCCTGGAAAACTCTGGCTGACCTTACGTCTAGTAACCCGCTGCCATGATTGTATCATGTAGATGGTGTCGGCCTTGTCCTTGGGTGTCTCCTTCTTGTTTCCACTCTTCTGTCTATCCTTTCCCTCCTTGATATTTTTGACCAAATGGTCCAATCTGCCCTCTTTAACCATTTTTCAATGGTAGCCAGTTGGACACATTCATTAGTAGTGTGGCCCTTCTGCGTGGTAGTCACATTATCCATTCGGTCGCCCGATCCTCTGGAGTGCGCATTTGTGGCGGTCTTGGAAAGTTCGCACCTTCGTTGCGAGTATTATTCCTTAGGAGTCTTGGTCATGGGGTATATCTATTATTATCTCTTCCTCCCCCGGTGCGATAGCTCTATTGCGGTTGCTACCCCGGTCGGTGGATTGTTTCCCAGGTTGTTCCTGTGACCGGTAGTTCGTGTAGTTTCTTTTGCTATCCGCCGCGGCGGCTTCTCCTAGATGACGGACCGAGAGCGTTTCATGAGTTCATCAAAGGTTTGGCTTCGTTCAACCTCTTTGATGAGTTCGGGTTATTTATCCCATTCAAAACGGATCTTTAGCACCAGGGCATGCTTTAACTTACATGCATTCATCTTTGAAGCGTTCCATGAATGCGCTTGTAGATTCTCCACATTTGCTTTACCCTGGCGAGTTCGACAGGAATTTTAGCGCACTTCTTCCGCTGAGTAAAGTTTAGGCGAAACGCCTTTCTTAACTCCTCAAAGCCATTGATGCTTCTGCGTGGAAGCTTGCTGAACCAGTTCAGCGTGTTTCCCACAGTGGATTTGAACATGTGGCACCATACAGGTTGTGGCAGTTTTCAATTGTAGCGATTCAAAATTTTTGAGGTGATCATCAGGATCACGTTCCGTCATAGGTTTTACGTTGGCAGGCATGCGCCTCTTTTGTTCTCGAGAAGTCACGATACGTCGGTGGCATCCACCTTTGACGGCGCCATGGGAGAGATATATCTTCATCCTCCTGGTCATTATATCTATTTCGGACTTCCAGTGTCGGTTTAGCTATCTCGTTGTCCGAGGAATTTCCAGAGGCGAATTTTCCCTCCTTCGGCGCTTCGCCAACTGTCCCTCGAGTTTGTACTCGAAGGGCTTTCACTTGGGAATATCGTTAGCCCAGTGTCCTGTATTTTGCGGCAACCAAGTCTGTGTGGACACTGTGCGCCGTCCATCCTCCTCACTTCCTTCCGGATGCTGTAAGTTGGGCGTCTCATCATCCTCAACTCTTCCCAATTCTTTAAACCACGGGGGTCGGGCTGTCTCTACCAAGCTTCTCCTTCGACGGCGGTGGTGAGCTTTCGTATTCGAGTCAAAGCTGAGTCGGGTTTGTAAGCTTCGACTCGACCTCTTTCTAGCTTCCTCTTGCATGAGAGCAGTCAAGATTTCGTAATTTTGGGATACGAAATCTCTTGGTGTTAATTCCGGTGCAACCCCTTCTAGAGGCGGGGTTAAGCCCCATGTGTCCTTGTTTCTATCCGGTGCATCTGGTGCTTTTGTCAGTCGGTCTCTAGCACCGATTGAAGGGGAGTGGTAGAAACGGTCTTGCGATGGATCCACTACGCTGGTGGTGGTGTGTAGTGGCTGGGTTGTCCGTAGCGGTTCCACGGAGGAAGACCAGGTCCTTGTTTTTGGCGATCTGGTTGTCCTAGGTGTCTGCTTGGAAGCTTTCCGGTAAGATCCGTTTTCGATCACGATTTCCATGCTTCGTCATTCTAGTCTTAGTTCTTAGTGAATGGTCCGACGGATGGCGCCACTTGTTGATACAAAAGTTGGGCGTTCCTTATTTGGGCTCCGGCTCTCGTACCAATTGATGATTGTTGCTTGAGACCTGCGCACTAAGAAGTCAGAAAACACCGTTAGGCTTACCGTGGGATTGTTTCCCACGATTATCCTCCGTGAGTAAGTAATGTCGATTTAGGGTTAAAGGAGAGTTAGGGTTTTGTAGATCGTACCTTTAACGAGGGATGAGATTCCCTTTATATATGCACGGAATCCTTGTTGGTTCCGTGTTCCTCAACCTTAGGCGTATCCCGCCTAAGTCGGTTGGGGAATGATTATCTCCATAATTAGGAGATATCCAATATCTATTCCGTAAATAGCTTTGAGCTTGGGATTTCTTGAGCCCAAACACTTATTGGCATTAGCCCAGTCCGTGCTGGGCTTGTGAGTTTTGGACTTTAGTCTAGTTCGTGACCCGAATCTAGACTATACGTCATCACATCCATCCCACATTGGTTAAAGAATTGAAATGTCCTGTGGTTATATACTATATAGTATCCGGACACCTTGTGTATCGATTGATATACAGTTTCGAGTCGTGAAGCTGTGGTTGAAAGTAAGAACATGAATTCATCCACATCCTTAGTTCCTCACCATCTCGAAAATGTATATAAATTCGTCAACTTTTATAAGATTTATCAACACATAAAATGTTCGTAAATTGTGTCGCAAACTATTTATTGCCTACTATCAACTTCGAAATGCATATATACTCTTTACAATTAAATGATCGAGTGATGTATGTCATACACACAAAGAAAAGGAAAATTCGATTTCTAATAGCTTTGTGGGGAACAATTGATCTGTAAGTTGCACGACAATGAAAATAAATAAATATGTATCTTTTGCAAGAATAATGTTCACCACGATAATTTGTACACTTTCACCGGTAGAGCCGTTGGATATTTTTTTTTACAATATGATTTTGGTTTCCATTTTGAACGAAAACCGTGAGGCAAATAACTTGTATAAACTTAGAGACAAAATAGCGTTTATGGATTCAATGTGTTAAGATTAGCATTATGCTTTCTAGCTTCGAATTAATATGTGCTAAATAAAAAAGGTACATTTTCTTGAGGAGCTAGAAAATATAAATGAGATCTTGACTTTTTTTTCTCTTAACGACTTACAACATTATATTTACAACGATTGAAGTATTCTTAACGTTTTGAATTTCAGTGATGATTTTCTAATCTAAAATTGAGTTCACTATGATTTAATGTAAAAAAATGTCGATAAAGACAATATAGTCAACAAATTTTAAACCAAAAGGATGACGTCATGTTCTAAAGCTCTGATATTTAAGACGTACACTTCATCTGCACACAAACAAATTTTAGTTATTTTAGTAGCTTTGAAGAATAAATGTTTTATGACGAGCATATGTATATGCTATTCATTGAATTAGTAAATTTTGAATACCTTGAGCTCTTTTTCGTTAAAAAGCCATCTCAACATTTAGTCTCACATTGGTTCAAAGAGGAAAATAAATATACCATAGTGTATATGACTCCTATGTCTGTGAATAAGTATCATGTTTACAACTTGGTTATAAATGAACTAAATAAAAGATTTAGTACTCCTATAATCAAGTTTGTAAATTCATAAGCACGAAACTTTTTTTTTTTCTTAATTTATATGAACTCTGAATATTTTATTTACAAAGATTGATAATCAATTTCTTTAAGAGATACACGATTAGTACATTAACTAATTTTGAAACTAAGATGAATTAATGATCAATTCCATAACGAAAACGATGAGACAAGGATCTCTCCTACATGTAGGTAAATAATTGATAAAAACCTCACACGACAATGTCAAAACACATTATAAGAAATTCGAAATAGGTCACCTCAAGTAAATAAACAATGGATTAAATACAATCTTGTTTACCTTTTTTTTTATAAATAAGTCAAAAGGCTTTACGATACATTCTCATCCAACGTCAAACTCATGATACATACACACCAACATTTTACGCAAATATATAACAAGAAATGAGTCAAATTAAATGAAATTAAAATCTCGTTACTTGAATCAATTTATGGCCTACTATGTATATCAATTGGCCCAGTAGTGAGCCCACTAATTAGCCCAGTAGCTGTAGGTTTGAAACCCATCTTGAACTAGTCGAAAAGTCAAATAGTCGATTTGATTCGATATCAAATGTTACATGTTAGTTGTAATCAAAAGTTATAGAGAGAACCCCATCTGCAATGTTAAAACAAATAGATCTCATCATATTTTGGATCTGATATTTTGCAAAAAAGGAGTTTTTATGCGCTAAACATGTATCAACCAATAACAACATCGAGATATAAACGGTTTATAAGTAACATACACTATTATGTTTGGTCGAAGCCCGCTTGTGTGTTATTTTCATTAAGGTTTCATTATGCATTGTAATCTAAGAATAGTTATGAGTGAAACAAAGAACCTACGGTACTAAATTCTATCACTCAACAATAATGACCATAAAATATGGTGTGGATTAGATTAGTAAATTTGTTTGAATTAAAAGTACTTTTATGTACCTTGGTATCTTTTTTAATGAACATATATCTAAAGCATTTTATTAAACTAAACAAGTTCCTGACCAAAGTTTGTACCAACAAAACCAAATACGCCCTGTGAAATAGATTTTGGTGAATATAAAATATGAAAATAATCTCCTATATCAACGTATTATGTTTATATTTGTAATAGGTTAATACGCATACAATTTTTATCAATCAGTTGAGAGATTAAATTGTTGATGCTTCGTTTAGTTTTCGGGCAAGGTTGGCAGTACCTATGTCTCTCTTTTCTGTTCTCCCTCTTCTTAAATAAATCATTTCCGTATTGTTTGCGCTGATGGAATTATGTTGTGGACTTGTGGATAATTTGGGTACTCCGTGGAGGTCACTTAATGACAGTTTTCGAACTTGGTATCAATTATTCAAGTAGCTCCGAAAGGCATACAAAATTTATAACGAGGGCACGTAGGTGGTGTTGATTAGGATTGTAAAAACGAATGTGTCAAAGAGTAAATCTAGATGTTTGTAGCTAAAAACCATTTAAACCCTTCAATCCTACATAGGAGCAAGAAAGTAGATTTTTTAGAGCTAATATACCAGTGTATACGAATCATTTGTGTCTAGGCTAATTTCATGTTTCCAAACGCTAAAACTTGACCAATTATATAAACAATGAAATTAATGGGTGAAATTATGGCCTTCGGAAACTAATATCAACGAGTCAACATTTAGGTACCTTATTAAGAAAACTAATATAAAGTTCATGTCAACCTTACATCCCACATTGGTTAAAGAAATGAAAAGCTCTTTGTTTATATACCGGAGAATGTATCAACCATGTGTGATTGGATTAGTGTTATGTTTTTTTTATGTTGAATTATTGTTGGAGTTTAATGAAAAAAATTGAATTGGACTCCACTGAAGCTTAACATCATAAACTTATACTATTTCTTAACTTTTAAAATTTTGTTTTCCTTTCTCTTGTTTAATGTGTGTCCAAAATTATAAATTTTATTAATAGGTGTTTGAAACGACGTCGTATGCGTATTCCTGACCCGAACGCACGTGAGAGGAGCAACAGTACATATCCGTTTTTTTTGTCGTTTCAAGTGTTGTGAAAAGCATTTGTTTGTCGTTTCGGGTCCAACAAACACCCGGCTGACATCATGACCGACTCATATTTTGCATCACCACCGACTTATATTTTTTGCCCCAAAAAGAAGATAAAAACCGGAAACCTAAGAAGCTTCGTGAACACTGCATTTACCTCACTTCAACCACCATTTGCATCCGTGTAAGGTATGGCAGCTCTTGGATTTAATACGCTCACCAAATATTGTTATTTGTCTTAATTGCATGAATAACTGTAGCTGTAGATTTGCAAAACATTCAATATGCTATTTGATAAATTAACTGTGGTCATCATACTGTATTTAGGTACACAAACTGATTGCAAAAACTGTATAAAAAATAACATAACATGAGTTGCAAATGGTATATTAGAAAGAACATGGACTAATAACTTAGAGATTCCATTGTCTCTTATTTAATTAGATATGCAAGTATCTGAAACCCTTGCCCTTATACTTTATTTGTTTATTATTTTCTGTTTACAAATGGAACTAACTAAAACCTTTATTTATATACATCGTATGCCTAAATGTAAAGCCATCCGTTGTTTTCTAAATAAAATGAAAGCTAAAAGAGAGTCGTCCCATAACAGTTAGGCAAAATTTAAGCAAATCTCTGATGTAGATGCATATAATGTTAATACTGTTACCAATAATATTGAGGCCAACAGTGGTATGCTTTCTGATAATAACAAAAATAAACGTTCCTGCGACAACTATAAGCAAAAAAACGCAGAAAGTAAACAAGAAGCTATTCAACATTTTAATAATTTAGTTACCAAAACTTTTACTTCAAACAACATATTAAATGACATTGCTCTTGAGAGTTCTGCGCACAATGAAGACAATTCCAACTTGACACACCCTTATATCTCTGATCATAACCATGCCCAGTTTCTAACCCCTTCACCATACACATTAAACAAACCACACCAACTTGAAAAAATAAACAACCCTTATGAACCGAAGAAAAGGAAAGGAGTTTTTTTAAGACCTATTAAGCCAAATGAAAATAAATCTTCTATCTACTTTACAACATCTGCAAACGCAAAGGTATCACCAGCAAATGCTACAAAGTGCCAAAGCAGGAACAGCAAACAAATACGTAAGTAGCCACATATGAATATCTCTCCACTTTAACAGTTAACATTTACAGTTTTAATATAACTAACCAACTTGGTTTCTGTATCTATTCTTTGCAGAAAATTCGGGTTCCCCATGTAACCAAATAGAATACAGCATACCGTCAGATTCTTTACATCCTCCAATAACTGTTGACAAACCTGATAACCCTTATGAAGTAAGGAAAAGGAAAGGAGTTTTTTTAAGACCTGTTAAGCCAAATGAAAAGAAATCTTCTATCTACTTTACAACATCTGCAAGGGCAAAGGTATCACCAGCAAATGTCAGTGAATGTCAAAGTAGCAATACCAAAGAAACACGTAAGTAGTCACATGGCTATATCTTTCTACTTTGACAGATACAATTTATGCTTTAAACATAACTAACCAACTTGCTTTTTAAATGTATTCTATGCAGAAAATTTGAGTTCCCCATGTATGCAAACAGATTGTACAATACCGTTAGGTTCTTTACATTCTGCAATAACCGTTGACGAACCTTATAGCATTAACGAAGTCGCCAATAATGAAAGCAGCGACTACTACACGTCTATGCCATCTAACAACAACACAAAATGTCAGCAACAAGAAAGTAAGTGAGTTACCTATGATTATTAAGCTTATTAAATATTTCTATATAGCTACTTATTTATCTGCAATTTGCAGACATTTACACTTCGGTACTACTTATCAATATTGCAGAGAAATTGAATTAATAACGTTAAGACACATATGAAATGCAAATGTCAGTTCCATCATCTTTACTTATGCTATATTTTGGACAATGTAACGGACAACTAAGCAGGTAACTTCCTAATTGTATTCTTTGCAGGAAAATCAGGTTTCCCCTGTACCCAAATAGATTGCAACATACCGTCGGGTTCTTTACATTCTGCAATAACCATTGACGAACCTTATAGCATTAACGAAGTTGGCAATAACGCAAGCAAACAATACTACACAAATATGTCATACAACAACAACATGATGTGCCAGCAACAACAAAGTAAGTGCCTTACCTGTGGTTGTTAAAACTTTTTGAATATTTCCCTGTTGCTACTTACGCATACAAAAACTGTAAAAGTAAATGCTGCGTCTAATATGGACAACAGTTAAACGTACTTACACAATTTTTTTAAAATGCAGTAATTCCTATCGACTAATGGTTTAAGCATTACTAAGCAGTTTGTTTTCTAAATAAATTTTTTGCAGAGGATTCAGGCTCTCCATGTATCCAAATAGATTGCAACATACCGCCGGATTCTTTACATCTTCTAATGAACATTGATGAACCTTATAGCATCAACCAACGTGACAATATCAAAAGCAAAAACTACTACAAACATATGCCATGCAATGATGACATCATGTATCAGCAAAAAAAAAGTAAGTGCCTTACCCATGATTGTCAAAAATTATTGAATATTGTTATATTGCTACTTATTACTGCTACAAGTGCACAAATTTAAGAATTGGTATTTTAATTTCTGTAATTTGTAGACATAAACAGTTGACTATTAGTTCATGCTACAGGTACAGATAAAACAAGCAACAGGAAACAACAATCGTCTTCTCACGTCTATAATGACACATACCAAAGGTTTAAAGGTATGTATTGCATCTAATATAAAAAAGCAAAAAGAATTTAAATTATTCATACAATTTTCCCTTATCCTTAACTGTTACAATTTTATTACAATGTAACGCCTTCTACCAACACAGGTGAAACAAGCATAGTAACGAGTGAAAACGAAAACCAACGTTCAATATGCAACACAAACAGAGGTTTGCATTATTTTTTAAGCTTATTTACTTGAACAAAGTCTTCCATTTATTTTCAATGATTTCTTAGTTGTATTTTAAAACTGTGCAGGACCGCCTTTGGAATATGCACAGTTTGGAAAATGTGACCAGATATGTGCGCACTGTAATGCCAGATTTTGGTATGAGGAAAGATTAGCAAACACGTATAAACATACGCTACCTCAATACCATAAATGCTGCTTAGGTGGGTCCGTAGTCATAAAACAACAACAACAATATCCTGAATACATTAAGCAGTTATACAAAGACCGGCACTTTATGGAAAACATAAGAGCATACAACCAGATGTTCAGTATGACTTCTTATGGAGCGCAGGTTGATGACTCAATTAATAAAGGAACTGGACCTTACGTATTCCGCATCTCAGGTCAAATATACCATAATATTGGGTCACTTTGTCCACAAGAAAAGGAACGGCCATGTTTTCTGCAATTATACATATACGATACAGACAATGAAGTTGACAACCGTATGTTTCACTTTGGAGGTGAAGGAAAAAGCGGACTCAGAAGGGACATTGTAGAAGGGCTAATCAAGTTACTAGATGACCATAACGCATTAGTGCAATTGTTTCGTACAGCAAGAGATAAACTATTAGACACAACAATACCAGAATTCAAAGTTAAGCTGTACAGTGTAGTAGGAACCCGTCAATATGAACTCCCTACAGCAGAAACAGTTGGTGCAATAGTGTACGAGCAAAGCCAAGAAGCACGGGCTGAATTTGATATTATTATTCAAGAACACTCGCACACAGCACAAAGGGTAAACAAGCTACATCCGTGTTATATGTCTCTTCAATTTCCGTTGATATTTGTCTATGGTGAACAAGGTTACGAGAAGGACATGCCGCTTAAGCTTCAGCATGGCAGCTCTCGGAAACAAAAGAAAAAAATGTCCATGAAAATATATTACGCATACCAGATACATGATCGTGTAAACCAGTTCAGCCTACTTCCAAGGGCAGGACGACTGTTCCAACAATATATTGTGACGGCCTATTGTGCAATTGAACAGAGCCGGCTTGATTATATCCGTGAAAAGCAAAATGACTTTAGAAATGAATATCTTTCAGGACTCTATGACGCAATTATGCGAGGAGACCGTGATGGCCATGATGTTGGTTCAAGAATTATACTACCAGCATCTTTCACAGGCGGTCCGCGCTACATGTACAGCCACTACCTAGATGCATTGGCGATCTGTGGCATACATGGCAACCCAGCATTCTTTGTCACATTCACATGCAACATAAAGTGGCCTGAAATTACAGAATATATGGAAGATTTCCCGGAACTAACTGTTGCAGATAGAGCTGACATTGTAGTACGCGTGTTTGAAGAGAAAGTGCAAGATTTCATAAAGTTTCTAAGAAGTTCAAGAACCTTAGGCAGAATCACAGCAGGTATTCCATAAAATTCTTTTATTGTATATACAAATTTCTTATGCATATAAAAAAAATAAATAATACTCTTATTTTTATTTTTTTATTTTTTTACTCAGTTTAAAACAATATCAAATTCATGACATTGTTCCTAATCTTTATGCAACAGTTTTGTATACAATCGAGTTTCAAAAACGTGGCCTTCCGCACTGCCATACATTACTTTGGATATCAGAAGAAACAAAGATACGCAATGACGAAGACGTAGACAAATACATTTCTGCTGAATTACCAGACCAAACTCAAGATCCAGAAGGTTATAGAATAATTTCAGAGTTTATGATTCATGGCCCGTGTGGAGAAGCAAACAAGGATGCTCCATGTATGCAAGGCATTAGCAGTTGTAACAGGAATTTCCCAAAAAAATACTGTGACAAGACATATATAGACAGAGATGGATATGTACACTATAGAAGGCGAGACACAGGCATAACAACAAAGAAAAACAACGTTCACCTTGATAATGTGTACGTCGTTCCATACAATAGATTGCTATGTATGAGGTATTACGCACACATCAACGTTGAATATTGTGGATGGTCAATGCTGATTAAATATCTTTTCAAGTATATTTCAAAAGGCACAGACCGCGTCGCCGCCAACATAACGAACATGCCGAACCTTCATCCTCTAACCACAGCGAACGATACGAGTTGATGAAATCAAGAACTTTCAAGAATCAAGATTCATCGGACCACATGAGGCAAGCTGGAGGATATTCGGTTTTGACATACACAGTAGAGACCCAGCAGTTCAGATACTTGCGGTACATCTAGAAAACAAGCAGCGGGTTACGTTCAGAGCCAACGATAGTTTAAGTTAAATAATTTCCAACCCATGCAATAAGAAGACGACACTGACTGAATGGTTAAACTATAATGCAAAGTGGGAAGACGGAAGACACCTTACATATCTAGACTTCCCAAGAGAATTTGCATGGTATAGTGGCGGTAAGTATTGGAAAAAGCGACAAAATATGAATAAACGAGCAATTGGAAGACTGACATACATCCACCCAAGTCTAGGAGACCTATTTTATGAAAGAATGCTCTTATGCCACCAAAAAGGTTGCAAATCCTTTGAAGACATACGAAAAGTTGACAACAGAATATACCCAACGTATAGAGCAGCATGTGAAGCAATGGGTTTGCTCGGTGATGACAACGAATGGAAGATAGCGTTACAAGAAGCTTCATTCCACGCATCTGCTTCACAACTAAGGGCTCTATTTGTGCAGATTCTCATTTTTTGCGATGCTTCAAATCCAAAAGACTTATGGCAAAACTTTTGGAAACAGATGTCTGATGACGTTCCGAGTATACTTTCAAAAACACTTGGGATTCCCGTCATTCAAAGAAATGATACAGACCTAGAAGCCTACGTTTCATGCAATAAGAAGGAATCCTAAACACCTACTCAAAAACGTTACCAGAATTTGGTCTTACTTTACCACCCAAACATCTGCTTAAAGCGTTAAAAAATCGGCTCCTAATGGAAGAAAGAAACTATAATCGCGACATGCTACAGAGGCAAACAGAGTTGCTGATACCAAAGTTAAACACCGAACAAAAGATGATTTTTGATTTGATAATGGGTGCAGTAGCAGAGAACACGCAAAAACTTATCTTTGTATACGGGCATGGAGGCACAGGAAAGACATTCCTGTGGGAAACTATAATATGCGCAACACGTTCACAAGCCAAAATAGTATTAGCTGTGGCATCATCTGGAATTGCGTCACTACTTTCATTCAAGATTCAAGATACCTTTAGATGTAACTGATGAATCAGTGTGTAGCATAAAAAAGGGAAGTCATTTAGCAATCTTACTGAAGGAAGTAGATCTAATAATATGGGACGAAGCCCCAATGAATGATCGAAAGTGCTTTGAAACATTAGATCGCAGCCTTACGGATATTCTTGATGCACCAAACTGTTTATTCGGAGGGAAAACTGTCATGGGTTGGTGGTGACTTTAGACAAACCCTTCCAGTTAAGAAAAAGGCATCGAGAAACGAAATTATTTCATCTTCAATCACACAATCATACCTCTGGAAACACTTCAAGGTATTCAGGCTTCGTGAAAACATGTGACTACTAAAACAAGGACTGCCTGAAGAACAAAGAGACAATATAGACAAGTTTTCAAAATGGCTACTCACCATTGGAGACGGCGACATAGGTATACCAGATGAAGAAGACAGCAAAGATAGTGCATGGGTACATATTCCAGATAGATTTTGTATACCGGAATCTGATAACTCGACATCAGAATTAATAGACTTCATATATGACAACTAAACATTGCAAAATCCAACAGCTAAAGCCTTACAAGAAAGAGCAATCGTGTGTCCTAAAAACGAGATGGCAGATCTGATAAACGCACAAGTGTTAGAAATGGTTGAAGGTGAAGTTAAAACTTATCTCAGCTCTGATGAAGCATTACCTAAAAGCAACGACGGTGGGCAAACCGAGCTTCTCTCCCATCAATACTTAAAATGCCTTTCGTTCGGAGGTTTCCCCCCGCACAAATTAGAACTAAAAGTTGGAACACCGGTTATGCTTTTGCGTAACTTAAATCTATCGGGAGGATTATGCAATGGAACAAGACTGATAGTCACCCAATTGTTGAATAAAGTCATCGAGGCAAAAATTATAACAGGCACGCGTATATCAGAAAAAGTCTTTATCCCACGGATTCTGTTAATTAATAAAGATGAACAGCTCCCTTTCATCTTCAAAAGGAAGCAATTTCCTTTAAGAGTATGTTACGCCATGACCATCAACAAAAGCCAAGGGCAGTCCCTCAACAAAATAGGAGTTTATCTTCCGTAACCGCCGGCCATGGTCAACTATATGTTGCTCTCTCGCGCGCAACAACTGCTGAAGGGTTAAAGATACTCATCCACCAACAACCAAACCAAAACCCCAATTATACAAAAAATATTGTGTATAAAGATTTTTTGTCACAGATCTTACCAAACCAGGTTTATCAATCACTTATTCTAATCACTTATTATATAACAATAGAAAATAACGAGCTTATACTGTGTTTACCACTATGCCTTTATTTATATCCAATATGCTTAATGCCATAGATATCTAATCAAATTTGTGTTCATTATTTTTGTTACAACTGCCGTTCCACATAGATAGTACCTTCCCATTATCACAAACCTTTGGTCAACCATATGTACTAATACTGCTTCCATTAATTTTTTTTTCTCTAAACAGGAAACGACAATCTAATTTTGCACAACATGGAAGGATCAAGTCAACCATCCCAGACGCCACAAGACAAAGGGAAAATGATTATGCCTCCAGCAGAACCAGTTAATATACCAGACATAAAACCTACAGACTCAAACAAAGTGATTGAAGTCAAAGTTTATCGAAAATGGATTGCCAGGAACCCTAAAAAAACCGATCCTACAGGAGTCTGTTGCATACTTCTTGATAAACAGGTATGTAACAAAACATTCTTACTAACCAAATTCCACAATTTTATACAAAAACATTGACCAATGACTTAAGGAAAACAAAATTACCAACCAGGGTAATGCTATACAAGCAAACATGTCTGCCAAAGACATACAATATTTCGAAAGAAAGGTACAAGAAAATATGGCGTACAGAATTGCAAGCTTCAGCTGCGAGCCAGCAAGGACATGGCAACGCGCTGTCAGCCACAAAACATCTCTCATCTTTGGACATGCAACTACTTTTGATATAATTCCAGTCGATGGCTTCCCAGAATATTATTTCGAGTTTGCAGCACATAATGAGTTACCAAAAAGAGCTGATGTCAGCACAGCAATACTCACAGGCATGTACACTTACACATCCCTTTTCTCATTACAACTTACTTTTGCATCCAATAACAATGCTTACATATTTTGCCATTAGATTACATCGGGACGATTCAGCGAATAGACACTGTCAGGCACGCGGGAAGCACAACATCGAATATCACACGTTGGAGAGTCTTAGATGTGCAGAACTTAGAGTAAGTATAAGATTATAGATTAAAATAAATGCAAATTAACACATTTCTTATTTTTTCGATTCCTTATTCATTTACCATGTGTATACCAGTGGCCAGACAGTCAAATTTAAAATGTGGAATGAAATGGCAATGGAGTTTGATGAAGACGAATATAAAACACTTCAAAAACCAGTCATCATTGCCATAGCGTCCTGCAGAGTGTCAAATAGATTTAATGGTAAACACTCCTGCCAAACTTTCTATCTCAAATATCTAAAAACAAAATACTTATATGTCTCAAAAAAAATGTCCATAACTAAATTACATACAAATGTGCAGAGATCCAACTTCTAGGAACATCTGCAACACGCTATTTTCTGAATCCTAACATCCCTGAAGCACAGGAGATCCGCAATGTGTAAGTAAAAATATACACTACACTATAAAAAAAAAAAATAAATAAAAAATAAATAAAAAATCATTAAATAGTAGTGCATAATGAGTATTACTTATACAGGTACAACACAATCCTTGATCTTCCTCCGGCACTAACAATCGAACCACAAAGGTTTGAAGATCTGGAACAGGAAAGGAATAGGAACCGCATGCCATTGAAAACATTGACTGACATAAATCCTCAGTCATATAGGGTAAACCAAAAAAGTACATAACTATATTATAATCCATTTCCGCCGTAGCAGTTTTGCTAACAACAATATTACACAACAGTTTGTCAGGTTCACAAATGAGGCTACAATCTTATCAATCGATCGTACAAGACCATGGTACTACAAAAAATGCTCTGAATGCCCTCTTAAAACTATTGAAGAATTTCCAATACCAAGGTGTATCGACCATGGACCTCAGGCTATTCCAACTTATGGGTAAGAACAGTTGTTTTTACACCTTTCTAAAAAACTGCTTCTTCTCTCTCAACACTAAAAAAACACTATTCACCTCTAATTGTATAACCTACAGGTATTGTTTTAGAGCAAGGATTAATGACGAAACAGCAACAGTTACATTAATCTGTTTCAGTCCTCATTCAGAAAGGATCCTACCTGAGTGCAACAAGCTTTTGGCAACACTTGAAGACCAAAACCCATATCACTATCCACAGCAACTACTCTCCCTTGAAGGTACACACCATATTTTCCAGTTACACTTTACAAAAGAAAGTGTGCAAGGAAATGCAGAATTTGTACTGGACAAAATCTTAGACCCAACACCACTACCAGCAACTACAGCCGTTGGTTTACCCCTTAAAGAACATACGCTTCTTATTGGGCCGTCGGAAACATCAGAAGAAACAAAAGAACTACTACAAAAAGAGGAAAACACTGAAGGGCAGAGTGCTGAACCTTCAACTCCGCCAACAGATATATCCATCACAGCAACTGACAAGCAAACTGAAAAAACACCTACTCAAAAGAAATCAGCAAAAAGAGAACTGAAATTCTCATCAACTTCAGAGGAGGCAGCTGAGAAAAGCCAAAAAAAAGGGAAACAAGACTAGATAAGACCAAAAAATTGTACTACCTTTTGTAACAAGAATCAGGATATCTGAACTTTAGTACTATATGTATATTAGCATTAAACATATTGTAAGTGACTGTAGTACATGCGTAGTATGTATAACATAGTAGAAAACCATATCATCCCATGAAAATTAGCCATACTATATGGCGATAGCTTTTGTAAAACATTTGTAACCTTTTGGGTATGAATATAATGACATTTGCATATATATATACACACATAATCCCAGATAAATGAAAAAGGACTTAAAACTGAATAAACTATCACAGCGCACGAATGCTGTTAATGTAGCACGCTGCAGCTCGAAGAGCACTATGACCTTCACATAACATTCCTTGAAAAGTTACCTGCTTATACTGCTCATGCGCACGCACTTCCCTCAAAAAAATAACTGAGTTCACTACCACTGGATCACGCGGTTTGTCACAAAAATCTAAAAAAGAAAAAAGTCTAAAGTTTATACTTGAAACTAAAACACTACAAAGTCTCTAAAATAAAAAAATTAAATACCAATAACCCGCCGCAACGCGCGGAACCAAAATCTCGTTTTTTATTATAAAGATTCATGATCCATAATTACTTTACAAACCAAGACGGTGTAGTTATCTAAATTAAACGTAAAATACACGATATCTCATAGTTTTTTGTGAGCAATAAACGATTAATAGTTATAGCAAAAGGACAAAAATTATACTATGTGCTAAGCTAAATTTGATTGAAACAGTAATATTTTGAATATTATATCGAGAAAAATATGATGTAGACGAGATATTAGAATGCTTTGTTACTACAAAAATGACAATGTCATATCCATGACTTACACTATGTTCTAGAGTGAAGTAAAAGGATGAAATGTAAGTAAAATAAAGTAAAGTAAAGAATAAAACTTTCACTTTCACTTTCACTTTCACTCTTTTTCTACCCCATATATATACCCCACTTACTTTCACTTTCATCCACTTTATAATACAACTTTCACTTTCACTAACTTTCCTTCATTTTCACTCCACTCTAGAACACAACATTATCAATTACTTTAAACTTCAAAATATATAGAGGAGTAAATTGCATTTTTGGTCCCTATGATTTGGCTAAAATGTAGGTTCGGTCCTTATTTTTTTTGAAAGTGCAGCGATAATCCCCAGCTTGAAGTTTATATTGCATATACAATCCCTCAATCAATGTGAAATGACCAAAATACCCTTGTATTCTTCTTTATAAATAAAAGGTATTATAGTCATTTAACTTTGGACAGAGACCAAACATGCAATCCAAACTTCAAAATAAGGACAATCGCTGCATTTTTGAAAGGAGAAAAACCAAATATGCAATTTGGCCAAACAACAAGGACCAAAAATGCAATTTACTCTATATAGAGTGGTATTCTCTCAAACTTTTGTGAATATGATTGGTAACGTTTTTTCACAAATAAATTTGAAAAAATATTAACCCATTGTATAAACATAAATTTTTCCCTTCACCGCAACCAACGACAAAGAATCAAAGTAAATACACAAGAAACCATTAAAAAGAATGATATAACATTTGTCATATCAGAGCCATCATCAAATAAACCACTAAGCCCGAAAGGAGGTAGCTGAATCTTCTCCAAGTCGCGAACTATAGACGAACCAAAATTTGCTTGAAAGTTTATAATGGAGACTTCAAACTTTTCCATAGCACCTTATATTGCTTGATGATGCTGGTAATGGAGGATCTATCTCCGAAGCCAATTGAATCGAAACTTAACAGGTGTATTGGAATTTAGTAATAATTATTATTTAGAAGATAATAATGAGCACATACTCTAGGTTAGAAATAGTTCATCGAAAGTATATCAAAATGCATGTCTAGTGAAAGATAAAAAAAATTATCGTTGCGATGATCTATTTTTCGTTGCTTAACGATTTACCGTTTACAAAATATATTATTTTTAGGTAAAGGAATAAAAATTGTTGACTTTTGTTTTAATAAAAGATGAATTGCTAAGATTTAAAGAATTTGTGATTTATATTTATGGTGAAAGATAAGTAATTTAAACTAGCTAGCCATACTAGAATGCAAACATATCATATTTCTATATAACCAAAACACAGATAATAAATTTTACACTTTCAATTTTGTAATGTTAAAACTATATAGCTAGACATCATCTTAAATCCCCAATTGACGAAGTACATGATTTAATTTGAATAATTAAAGTTTGGTTAGTAAACAGTGTAGAAAAATCTCATCTACAAAACTTTGTAAACTCTCGTTTTCTCTTGGTACACTTGTTAACAGGTTTTAAGGAGTTCAAAATTTACCATTGCAAAATCCATATATATAATGGTTCAAACTTTGTATTAATTAGTTACTTGAGTAATTGCCGTTCAAAAAAAAAATAGTTACTTGAGTAGATTCAACGATACAGAATTGGTAAGTAATTCATAGATGGTAGACCGTAGAGATTAAGATAACATATATTTTTGTTAGTATAACCCATATTAACCTTTAGTCCCACACATGTTAAGGGAATGAAATGGTGGTAAGTTGTATAAATCAGCCGACCGGCTACATTCATTCTCGGTATAAACAGCTTGGTCTGATCAGCTTTCTCAATGAAATACTGAGCGTTTGAGAAAAGAGAAAAATCATCAGCGATAGTGAACTAGTCACGAGCGTCCAACTAAGTACGTGGAGGCTCGAGCCAAAGCCTATTTTCATAAACATAAAACACCTTCGCCGCAAGCTTAGCTTTGGTTTGGTTGAGCAATGCCTCGTCTTGTTAGAGTTTCATAGTTGGGCGAAAAATTAGCTTGGAGGATTGAAACTTTATGGCTCGACTTTCTAGTCATTGGTCAATTGAGGCTTTTACTAATGGGTTTGTTCTATGGTGTACCAAACAAGGTGATTAATATCATAAACAATGATAATCCGTTAAAAATTGTATGAGCACCTACACCGGTGTAGCCTTGATTTTACAATGTGCTTTTATTTATGTCGGTTTCCTTATTCCTTCACTCTAATTGATTCGCACTTCGTAATATTTTAATGGTGATTTCATAAATCACCATTATAAATATTATTAATTTAGGTCTAAAACGATGACGTTTCTTTGAGTGTAAACATAAAGCAAAATGACAATTTGGGGGGCAATTGAAAGGGTGAAACGACAATTTCAATATGACGTCATTTTGCCAAGTTTGGAAAAACGGCAAAAAAATACCCCCGAACTGTGCGACGTTTTGCAAAACCAAACCTATACTTTCTTATATTTTCAAAAAAATTGAAAAATGGCAAAAAATACACCCGAACTATGCGACACTTTGCAAATTCAATCCTGAACTTTATTCGTTAATATGTAATTAAGGATCTAGCGAATTCATTAAATATATATATACATATATATATACATATATATATATATATATATATATATATATATATATATATATACATATATATTAAAAAAGAAAAAAATAAACTTTTAAAACACACCCTTAGAACAAACTTAAGGTCAACGTTTACATCCCGACCCATCTATCACTATACAAATGTGCCAAATGAAATGAATATACCTACATTTACATAAAAATTTTTGCACACAATTTAAACACCACACATATAACAAAACTCATATAACATAAAAAATAAAAGCAAAGAAACCGCTGCAACGCGCGGGTGCATCACCTCGTTATATTTATCTGAGATATAAGAATATATGGTGATACTTGTTCATATTTAATTGTTTCAACCAAGTTAATTACATGAGTTCAACGTTTGTTTTTGCAAATAGTTGTATTGATATATAATCCCACATAGGTGATTAAAAGAAATGTTTGATACTTTATATCTATCATTGCACATCTCATCTTGAGCTGAGGTTGTTATTATGTTGTTGGGCATGATTGTGAAAATGTAAGAATTAGAATCTTACATTCTTTGCAATGTCCAATAACTAATATAAATACTCAAATTTTTTAATTTTTAATTTTATTATTATTATTTTCTTGGGTTAATTCCAGATATCCCCAATCTAAACCACTAAATGTCATATTTACCCATCTAAAACCTATAATGCCATATATATCTAACTTAAACACCAAATTTGTCATATCTACCCCTTTTGTTATTAAATCAATTAAAACTCAATTGACATTACTAAATACCCGTCATACCCTTTATACAAACACATACTATGTGATAACTACATGATAATACAAAAACACCACACCAATTCAAACCCAGGAAATCGACACAGATCACATTATAAGAGCATTATTGTGCGTCTTATGTAAAACTTATATAACCCAAGCAAAAAATAGTGTTCTTATAAGATTTAAGATTATAATGTAATCTGTGTACGTAATGTATAACATTTTGATTGATGGATTTTGTAGATAAAAGCGAATGGAGAATTTTATGACTTAAGTTAATAAATCAAAACAGTAATGTAAATATCTTATTGTTAAAGATCCTGGTTACGGTTTCACTGCAACTGCAGAAGGGAAATATCAAATGTATTTAGGCTTATTGATTACTTGGGTCATGTAAATAAAATGATAGGCATGACTGTTACATGCTTTTAGACGTCTTGAATTCTTGTAAGGCCTACGTTGTTAGGATTGAGTAATGTATGTTTTACATTAAACAATGATGATTTTATATGTGTTGCTTTGGCGTCAGTAGGTGTGATGTTTTTGTATTATCTTATTGTTATCAGAGTTTGGTTCAATAAAGATCAAATAAAAACTAAATATCAAATAAACCATTCCCAACCACTTATTTTTTCATCAAAACAATAAAATAAACATTCACCTTCATTTTTAAAAACTAAATATCTCACAAACCATTGATTGTTAGACGAAACTAATCATACCATCACGACAAGCATAAAATTATCTTTAATTTAATATCCCACATCATATACTTTCGGCGAAATTTTTTTTTCCGACTTTTTCGTGGGTTTAGGGTTTACGGTTAGGGTTTAGGTGTTTAGGGTTTAAGGGTTTGACTTTTTGGGTTAAGCTTTTTAGGGGTTAAGTGTTTAGGTTTCTTACGGTTTAGCGGATAGGGTTTAGGTTTTTTGGTTTAGCGGTTAGGGTTTTAGGGGTTTAGGGTTTTTAGGGTTTAGGGTTTAGGGTTAGGGTTTTAGAGTTTAGGGTTAGGGTTTTTAAGGTTTAGGGGTTAGGTTTTTAGATTTAGGGGTTAGGGTTTTAGGGTTTACGGGTTGTGTTAACACAAAAGAGTATTTTTAAAATTTTCATTTATAGTGTAATATATCCAAACCCAAAAAAACGATAAAAAATAAGTTCGTTGAAAGTATACAATATTGGATCTCTATAGAAAGATAATTTTATTCTTGTTGCAATGGTATAATTAGTTTTATCTAACTATTAACGGTTTGTGAGATATTTAATTTTTAAATATAAGGGTGAAAGTGAATTTAATTGATTTGATAAAAAATGAATGGTTGAGAATTGTCCATTTGATCTTTAATTTTTATGTGATCTTTATTGATCTCACCTCATTGTTATCATATAGATATGTTTTTGTATAAAGGGTATAATGGGTATGTAATAATATGAAGTGAGTTTTTAATTGATTTGATAATAAAATGGGTAGATGTGAGAAATTGTATGTTTAATTTTGGTATATATGTCATTATAAGTTTTGGTTGGGTAAATATGACATTTAAGAGTTTAGATTGGGGATATATGGAATTAAACCTTTTTTCTTTTTACTTTCTTAGCTAATCGTATTTTGATGCTCGAATATCATCTTGAAGAACTTGTTCTTGACATATTTTGATAGATTCTTTAATCTTTTTCCTCACTTAGCATTATTTTGGTGGTATCATTATCTAGAAATCTTGAAATTTTGTAATTTAACTTAAGTATTCACACAAAATTCATAACTAACTTGAATCAACTTATAAACCTTTAAGGTCATCAACAATGAAATATAGGCTTGACAAACGATTAACAACCAAAACTACCACTTTAACTAGTGGCGATAACAATTTAGTCTCAAAACCTAAATCAAATTAACAAATTTTTCTAAATGTTCAAATTGAATAAAAGGTCATATAAGATGATCAAGATCCAAAATTTCATTTTGTGTCTCACATTCGTCTTACCGTTAAATTCTTAAATTCCTTGAAACGATGTTGTGGTTTTTGCAAATGGTTTTATTGATTTATAATGCCACACTGGTTGCTAAGAGAAACTTTTGATACTTTATATGTTTGTTGTATACAACACCGGTAAATTAAGATTATTATTAAATTGTTGGAACTAGTTGCATCTGTTAGAAGATATGTATTAGGCTTTTTGTATTTAGGCCCGTATGTATTAGGTCCATATGTATCTTATATACGCTCATATGTACATATGAGTGTATATATAAGATACATATGGGCCTAATACATACGGGCCTAAATACAAAAAATCTAATACATAAGCCTTCATTAACGATCAAGTAGAATCAAAGATACGTACATAATAATAACGGTGACAATCAAGCGTCCATTATGCAAAAATATTTTGAAACGTTTATAACAAATGATTATATTAGTGTTATTTTTATGAACTAATGATTATATTAGTTGAATATTGCATTTTCGTTGGCCAAATGAGCTCTTAAAAAAAATTAGAGTTAATACTATATTTACAAGTAATGTGAATGTAATTCAATGCTTTTATTCACTAGAATACCTTCACAATGGATGAGAACATAACATTAATCTAAAGATGCTTCATTGGGACATAATATGGTATATAAGCTACCAATATTTTTTTTCTTCAACCTATTTAGGATTCTATGTGAAAATGGTTTTTATCAAAGAAAAACAATTAATAAGGCATCTATATATTTACTATTGACTCGTGTACTCTTAATAATCTGATATATACCATTTGTATGCTCTTCAAATAACTTATACAAAGTTCAAGTAAAGATTATACGCATAGAAAAACATACGTTCGACTCTATTTTGTGGTTGTAGATAGGGGTGTTATCGGGTCGGGTTGTCGGGTTATCGTGTTTGTCGGGTAGGGTTGTTTCGGGTTTTGGTGTTCCAGATATTGACCCTAACCCGACCCTATAAGAAATCGGGTTATCAGGTTTCGGGTCAAAACGGGTCGGGTTAAATCGGGTTGGGTTGTCGGGTTGTTATCGGGTCGCTTTTATTAACAGTGAGATATAGTTCATCTTATTCACTTATATCCATTTTTGTTCTTGAATATTGAATTGAAAAGGATATTAAAAGAAAACCTCAGTGTGCTTGTTAAAATGAAACAAATGTGTTAAAAGATACTTGTATAAAGTCTTTGTTAGACATATAAAATTAGTACACACAATCCTAACTTAGGGACAATAATAGAACAAATTTACCATGCCCACACGAGTAGCAAATCACATGACCAAACACATAGCTTCAAATATTCACTTTGAAATTTTGACCAAATGCAGGAACTTGCACCATTTGACAAACTGGAACAGACAATAATTTTACCTGCAACAGACTTTAAGTATACACAAGTCACAACAGGACATGAATACAATCACGTACTCTGAACAGAGACAACAAAACATTAACATATGTACATGAGCATTAGAGTGTAGGCCTAGAAACAAAATATTTGCCATTAAACTGAAATAGGCTACTAAACCCATGACATGAGCAGTAGGCTTCACTTAATATTTGCCATTAAATTACAGTAGTTTGTTCAATCCTAATTCATACCGCATACCGGTAAGACTAACAAAATGATGCACATTTGGTATTTAAACAAAGAAATTTTGGCAGTAGCTACTAGCTAGGCACATCGAATCCAAAACACAAAAGTAACCTATTCAGGCCCAAATCCATATAGACATAACTTCTTTTTGCAAAAGCCGATTTAATCTCCATTCTTCAATCTTTAAGCTTCGAACATCATTCTTCAATCATGTTTGGAACCGGTACCTTCTTCCTCCATCAACGCTACATAGAGACATCATAATTAGCAAGAGATAAAGTCTCTATAGTTTACAAGTTAAAAATAAATGAACGTACCTTTTTCTATTTGTTGTATTGTATCCAAGTCTTCATCTTTTTCTGGATTTAAGCCTATGCGAAGCCAATCTTGAGTACAAATAAGGCATTCAATCGTCTTGTCACCTAAAGAACTCCTATATGAATCTAAGACTCGGCCACTAGTGCTAAATACGGACTCGGAAGCCACTGTTGAGATGGGAATAGCTAACAAATCTCTAGCCATTAATGAAAGTACGGGAAATCTTTGGCTATTTACCTTCCACCACTGCAAAATATCAAAATGCACACTCTTATCATAAGGTTCGCAAATTTCACCAAAATACTTATCCAATTCACTAGTCGTTGAATCTGATGATTGACCCCTTTTCATCCTACTTCTCAACATGTCTCCATGATCGGGTTCGTCACTAGTGTCGGTGGTCCTTTGCCTTTTACCTAAGGTTGAAGAAGTAGTAGAAGATGGAGCATGAATACGCACGTAATCTTCATAAAAAAGTGTAAGTTCAGATTTAATATAATCAACCTTTTTTGTCACAACCGATAAACCTTCTCTTCCATAATGGTCTTCCACAATGATATCCAAAAAGTCATACTTGTTCCGTGGATCAAGTATGGATGCAAAATACACCAACAAGTTCATATTTTCCACCTCACAATAATATTTGTCAAATTTCGGCTGCATCACCTTTGCAATATCATAAAGATGTGCATCCACAGGCGGTTCATCCAAAATATCACAATCAAGTTGTTTCCTTAATAAAGCACGGATAGTGGCTAATTCATTGACAAGTGTATGCGACGTCACATACTTTGTACCAGAAATTCTCAAAGTAATCTCATAAAAAGCTTTCAGAAAATGACACAACTTTTTCGCTTTAGACCAATCATCTGATGTTGGAACGGAATGAACTTTGCTCCTGATATGATTGCCAAACTCCACGTCTTCTAGATCATACCTAGCAAAAGCATCTTCATATACATGAGCCACGTCCAACATAGTGTAGGTCGAGTTCCACCTAGTAGGACAATCAAGTACCAAACTCTTAGTGCTATCACATCTAGCACTTTGGGCACATTTAGTGAACTTTTCAATTCTAGAACCCGACTTCTTTATCCACTTAACCGCACACCTAATACCTTCAATCGATTTATCAATTCTTTTCATACCATCTTGAACAATAAGATTGATTATGTGAGCCGCACATCTAATATGCATCCATTTCCCTTTTAACAAACAATTATAATTTTTCTCAAGTATCATTTTCATAAATTCAATAGCGCTATCATTCGCGCTTGCATTATCAACTGAGATAGACAAAATATTATCAAAACCCCACTCATTTAAACAACTTTCAACCCCTTTTCCTATGTCTATCCCTCGATGACCATCAAGTTCACGAAAATTCAACACTTTTTTTACCAAGTTCCATTCGTTATCTATAAAGTGAGCCGTAAGAGCCATGTAGCTCTTTTTCTTAATGGATGTCCATCCATCAGTAGTTAAACTAACCCTACCAATGTTCTTTTGAAATATTTCACGAAGCTTGTTTTTTTCTTCTCGATACATTGTCAAACACTCTTGTGTTATTGTACCTCTACATGGAACATCAAATAGAGGTTGATTGATTCTTTGATAATGCCTAAAACCTGAATTCTCAACAAAGCTGAACGGTAACTCATCAACAACAATCATGTGGGCTAAAGCCCTCTTACTCTTTTTTTGATCGAATTTCCATGCCATCATTTTGTTTACATCACCGCCCTCAAAAATAATATTAGATTGAGACTTACTTTTCTTTTCTAGGTAAGGTTTGCACCTTTGAAGATGGTTCTTCAGATTTGTAATGCCATGCTTTTTTGTGTGACACAGGTACAAGTCACCGCAATGTAAACATTTAGCTTTCAGGTCTTCGGGCAACTCTCCTTTTTTTAGTTTCTGCTGTTTAAAATCTAACCATACCGGTGATCTTTTTTTACGAGTTTTTGGTTGTTTTCCCTTTTGCTTTTTACCACTTTCGACCTCCACGGTTGTTTCTTCCAAAATATCCATTGAACTCGAAGACATCTAGCAAGAACCAAATAGAAAAAAATGATTAACATACGTAACAAAGCTTATGATGGATATACACATGAATACATAATAAACTTTGGTTCCAACCGAAGTCTAATCTGACCATCATTAATTCCTTTAGCATAGAAAGATTTTCATGTTCTCATTTGTTTACTGTAAAAGGAAATTTCAATATCTAACAATCTAAAATATTTCAACTTATTAATCCCAATTGTTGGTACTACTTTTAATACTTAACAAATAACAATAAGGAACAATAAACATAAAAAGTGACAATGACAAATAAATAATAGTAGAAACCATCGATTGATCAAACATGCAATGCAAGTACCATTAAAAGTAACCAACATAAATATTTATAAACCTAAACAAAGTTATAAATAATGTAATGGCTATAAAAATTAAAGAGTATACCTTTAACTGTAAGCGTGATGTATTAAAGAGTATATCATAATGGTTATGGTAACTTGGTAAGTGATAGGTTTCGGTAAGTGATCAATTGAGATATTTTGACCGTAGTTGTTGGCAATTCTTTTTCTAATTCTTTTTTTTAATGGACATATTGGGCTAAAAGGCAACTCAGTGATAGTACTAAGAGTTTATCAGGTAAGCAAGTAAAGTGTTATTGGGCTTAAATTGAAAAAAGAACTAAGAAGCCTTATACATTTATCGGGTTATCGGGTTGAACCCGAACCCGATAAAGTATGAAAAGTGTAACCCTAATCCGACCCTATAAGGCTATCGGGTTAGTCGGGTTGACCCGATAAACCCGATAAGCCTAGTTGAACCCGACCATATAAGGTATTTGCCTTTTTGCCTTCTTAGTATGATATTTTGCATTAACATTGTTAACTGGGGTTTTGACAGCATTAGACAAAACATTCATACCACATTCATGATTAGAAACAGAATTCAAGCAGACATCATAACAAGGTTTGCAAATAGTATCAGAATTCGAATTAATTACAGAACGCCTATGGCTAATACTAGAATCAACACGATTCGTTTTATTCGGCTCAAACTTAAAGTTCCTAGGTTGGTCTTCTACTCTTTTCCAATGCACATTCTTAGCTTTCGAGGTCCTATCATTCCTTGTATTGTCTTAAGACTTTGACCTGCTTGCTTTAATGTCACTGATTACTCCTGTAGAGAGGGAATGAGAACATTTGTTGGTTTTGCTACTTTTTGCTTCTCCTGTTTAGATGTGCTGGGATCTGAACTACATGCAGGCACACTAAGATTCACTTTCTTAACACTAGAAGTTCTGGGATTTGTACTTCTAGAAGGCACACATGAGTTTGCTATCTTAGCATTAACAGATCTGTAATCTGAACTACTTGAAGGCACACTAAGGTTCGTATTCAAAACATCGGGCATCGAATGAATATCATACTTGGCACTAGGCATAGAACATGGAATCAAAAGATTAACTCTCTCACCTAAGGACTTTGGGCATATTGTGATTAAACATTCTAGAATTTCTTGAGATCGTTTGGCATATGAGCATGCATGCCCAATTGCATTGTCAAGTGGTTTTTCTAATTTATCCGCTTCAACAATCTCACGTAGACATTCTAGACAATCCTTAAGGCATGAGAAATATGTTTGAATAGCAAGTTTGTTATTCCTGAGATGAGGGGGAACATATTTAACAGACACAACATATTTGTTACTGGAGTGAGCCTTTGACACACCATTCTCCCCATTGGTCATTGGCATTTTCCCTTTTACCTGACTCTTCAGATTCTCAATTTCCTTTTGCAATGAAGCTATTTGTCCGTTGTTTTTGTTACGAGTAACCTTTATTGATTCAAATAACTCATTGAAATGACGTTTAACCTTTTCATTTTCTTCTAGAAAACTTTCGTTTTCCTTTTGTAATGAATTTACTAAGTTTTGAAGATGAAACGTTTGTGAATTCTGAGAATCTAAAAGAGGAGGCACTTGGGAACCAGTCACATTGTTCTTTTCGCCCTTTAATTGAGCGATTTGGGCTTTCAACTTTCTGATCGTGTTACAATGAGCCTGAATCTGTTCATCACGTTTGTTTATTTGAAAAACTGCATCAAACTCTGGAGCATCTGAGGATGTCTTGATGTTTGAGGTTTTAACATTTTCTTTAAGATGTTGATATTTTAGTTGTAGATCAAAATGATCAACTTCTAGTTTAGAAAGATGTTTCACCAAATTATCATGATCATCCAGTTCAATTTTCTCGTTTAGTTTAGCATTAGTCTTTTCAAGCTCAATGACACGATCATGGGAGACTTTCAGAGCAACAGATAATTCATGAAATTGAGAAGCATTAATGGAACAATTTGTAGCATGAAAACACATCTTGAGCAATACATTCAGAAATCAGATTCTCATTTAGTGTATGCAAGTTCTTCCTCTCAATCTCATTATATTTTAATGCTCGCTCATAATCACTAACCTCAACTATCATCGCATCAAATTCCTTTTCCATTTCTTTAATGTCTGAATTCATTCCTTTTTTAAGACTCTCAGATTGATCTTTTAATTGTTTAAAGAAAGGCATGACTTCAGTTAAATAACATTCTTTGGTTTGCTCAAAACCCCTTTCTCCTTCAGTTATACCAGTGGGTGTGATCCTTTTCTTGCAAGTTTTCTCAAAATCAACAAATAGTTGAAAGATAACATATTGACTGATTAAGGTCTTGCTTTTAGTGGCAATAGTTCTAGGGACTAGATGCATTGGTGTATTGGGAGGATACACGGTCGCTTTAGGCATTTTCCTAAGGGGATGGTTTGTTTCAACAATATTTTCCGCTTTCTGTTTATCTAAGTCCATTTTCCAGAACACTTGTTCGGGTGTCAACAAGGTTTGAGGTTTAAACTTGTTAAAGGCAATCCAATTTTCCTTAGAATAGTTGGGTGCTTTATAACTGATTCTTTTCTCTATGCAAGAAGGGCTCTTAAGTTTTTCATCCAATTTCCTTTTAGTGACATCTTCTAATTGCTTATCTTCTTCAGTGCTCTCAGTGCAACTAGGTTTTTGTCTAGGTTTAAGGATTTCATTCCCATCATAGATTACCTTTTGTGCTTCTTTAGCTTCTTAATATACTCGTGATTGGATTCCTTAATAATGGGGATACTATGCTTGTCGCTTAAGACTCTATGCTTAGTGATCATGTGAGCAGTCTGAATGGTGTTTCCTTGTACGTACAACTTGTTTTCAAGCTTGTTTTTCAAAGTTTTCAGATTAGAAAAATCTTTCAAAAGTCTTGATTCCTTAGCATTAAATTCTTGCTTAAGCATTTTCACATTTTCCTGAAGTTCTTGTTTTTGCTTAGCAGTTTTAGAAAGCTTTTCTTGTAAGGAATTTAACTCTTGTTTTAATACTTCTTCTATAAACTTACTTTTTCTAATGATTGTACGCATTTGGTCATCCATTTCCTGCTCACGGGTGGTCAACTCAAATTTAGCACGTTGTTCATAAATCGCAACACGTTCTTTATAAGCATTCAGTTCAGAGGCAATAGAATCATTAGGAGCACATGCAGTGAATTCATAAAAAACATGGTCATATGAGACAGTATTGTTATTATCCACATCATCAACATCTGATTCATAAGTCTCAAGAGATTGTACTTCATTATGCATCTTTTGCTTATCAACAATATCATATAGTTTTAATACCTCTGAGATTATCTTGTCTTTGGATGGACCAGTTTGTTGTGGGTGAGAGACCTTTGGAGACACCATAGGTGAGATGCTAGCCATGAAGATTGTTTGAGCAGTAGGTTCATCATCTACATCAGAGTCGAATGCATCACAGTCAGCCACTTGAAAGGCATTCTGATGATTAATACCTATCTCCTGAATCGGCTGTTCATCAACGTCAGCATCATAGGTCTTGGCATTCCTTCAAGAAGAAAAGAACTCCTTTTCATCCAAAGTCGCTCCATTGTCCCGAGCTTGTACTAGCAAGATCTTATCCTTGAAGTACTCGATTCTGTGGACGTTTTGGAGATGTGCAGTTCCTTGCAATGTGTCCTCACCACCACTTATAGCATTTGATTGGCTTAGCTTGACCTTGATTTCCATTCCTTCCCGATTCGATTTGCAACATACCATCTACCAGCTCCACCTCTTCCCTGATCATACTGTCTTTCCTGAACTGGTTGCACCACAATCTTCCCATCTCTGACAGTAGCTTGATTGTGTGGGTTAGAGGCTGTTCAGGGCATTGTTGGTTTGTGGAGAGAATTCATGTTTTGACTTATCATGAGTGCCATTGATTGATGAAGTTTCCCATGCCCGCATCAAAGACGCTTGTTTGAACATTGGGTCAGGAATGAGTTTATGATTACCATTACCCATAGGTACAACTTGAGAAGCTTTGGTGGTAATCCCAACATTTGTGTAAAAGGCAGTTGAATCATTTGTTGAGCTTGTTTCTCCCTGAGCTTTGAACTGATCAAGAATACTTTTTTCAAACATGACATATCTCTCATTTTGAAGAAGGAAGGCATAGAGTTGCTCATAGTTTGTATTCTTCAAACCTTTGGTAAGCTTCACAGAAGTGACGAACTTGTGCCATTCTGGATTCATATTGTTCACAAACTTAGAGTTCAGCTGAATGTTTGGCATTGTCATCTTAATATTCCTCATGTCATTCACAAGCTTGTGAAACCTCACATAGTACTCATAGACACTCTCATCTGGTTTCATCTTGAAGTGCTCAAACTCATCATACAATTGTGATTCTCTGTCTTCAACAGTTAATTCAGAACCTGAGAGAAGCATCTTGACATTGTGATTGATAAGCTTGTAGATATCCTTTGGAAGACCTTGAAGAATAATATTTGAAGCCCTGATATCAGCATCGAATCTCTTTTTCTCCTTATCATTGAGCTCATCATACATCTTAGGTTTGTCCATTCCATAGATCATTGTTCCATCTTCAGTTGTATCCATTATGTCTCTAGTAGTCTCAACTAGATAAGGTCCTTCATCAATGGATTTGAGAATGTTGACCCCATTTTCCTTTCCAAGACAGTACAATCTAATACGTTGAGCCCAAGATTCGTAGTTAGTTCTGTCAAGCATGGGTGGACGAGTATCCGAACCAGCTGCTTGAACATCCTCGGCAACAGTGGAGATGATTGTAGGAACGTTGGAAGACATGTTAACAGATTAAACGGGATTTTAAAACTCTATGATTAAACCAGGAAATAGATTCTTTCACGGGATTTTACTGAATCAAGAGAAAACCGTATTCAAAGGAAATCACCCAAGTCGCTAGGAAAACTGTGAACCAAGTCGCTAAGTGCTAAGTCGCTAAAGTTCCAAGTCGCTATATAACAACTCGCTACAATATAAGTCGTTAGCAAAATTTTGACAGCAATTCGCTAAGCACCAAGTCGCTAAATATTCAAGTCGCTAAATAGCAACTCGCTAGGTACCAACTCGCTAACACCAAGTCGCTACTCGTAGTGGGGAATCCACTAACTGTACTTTTTGTCGGCTTGTCTCAATAGACAAGTCACTAGCTCAACTCGCTAAGGACTTAAACAACAACTCGCTACCAAATAACAAAGCAAATCGCTACCAAGATATTCCCTCCGTGACTCAAGTCGCTAGCAAGAAAATCACCAAAACACCACTTTTTGATCCAAAAACAACCCAACCACAATGATTCAAACCTTCAAAATCAAAACCTAAGCACTTGTGATGATTCTAAACACAAAAGTACTATCAAAATCCAAACTTTAACACTAGAAATCGACCAAATGATGCAAAAACCACTAAACTTTTTCAAACTCAAAAACCACCTAAAAACCACTAGAAATCCAAAGATATGTAAGAGATGATCAAACCATGGCTCTTGATACCAATTGTAGGATATTGGATTTCACATACACATCAAACCATAACATAAAGTAGGCGTACAAGGGGTTTTTAGAGAGAGAAAGTTAGAGGTTTGGGAACTTTAGTGAGAGAAACAAAAATCTTATTATGAGCTCCAACTCTCTACCTTGGAAGGTAGAGAGTATTTATAGTCTTACAATAAAACGCCACACTACGGGCTGTGGATCAGGCATACAGTGGGTAAAGACCCGTCCGTCCTCCACGGTGTTACTTAACTAAATACTACTTAACTTAAAATAACTACGACTACGAGCTTTCTAACGAATACATACACTTGAGGTGACCGACTCTTTAATACCTGGAATTTCTAATTCCTAACAATAGTTGTATTAATCCCACATAGGTCGTTGAAAGAAATGTTTAATACTTTATATATGTTATTGTACACCTCTTCTGTCGAGTTGAGGTTCGTGTTATGTTGTTGGGCATGATTAAGATCAAAGGATTAGAATATAATTCTTTGACTCTTGCATGTGCCTAATAACTAATATTAATACTCTATTTTTGTTTCTTTTTGGTCTAATTGTATTTTGAAATTTGAATATCATGTTGAAGAACTTGTATGACTTTTTGACATATTGTGGTACATTCTTTAATATTATAACACACTTACCATAACAATACATATATTTTGGTGTTACCTTGGAAATCTAGAAATTTTGTAATTCAACTAAAGTAATATCTCTCTTTGATAGACAAATTCATAACACACGTGAATCAATTTATAAAGGGTAGTGATTTGCACATTCACATGATTGATTGACACACTCAAGTTTTGTGCGTTTTGACATTTATAACTTACAGGGTGAAAATAAATAAAAATGATATATGGGGTATAATTGTCAAAACACTCATAATTTAAGTGTGTCAATCAATTGTGAAAGTGTGCAAATCATTTCCCATTTATAAGCCTTACAACTTGACACTATAGAAACTATACTAAAGTCAACAAGGAAAAGAAAGAAACTACTTCGAACCAACTAAAGCAATATCTCTCTTAAAACCTTTCTCAGTGAAATAATTTTCCTAAATGTTCAAAATGAATAATAGATAAGATAAGATGTTCAAGATCCAAAACTTCTTTATATGGCTCACATTTGTCTTGATCGTGAGCATGTGGAATTTACTTTGCAAGGTATTATGACATGAATTCCTCCATGTTTGTTTTTACAAGTAGCTGTATGGTTTTGTAATCCCACATACGTAAAGGAAATAAACTTTTGATACCTTAAATATGGGAAGTGATTGGCAAACTCCGTGGAGTTATTGTGATACTCATTGTATGTAATAAACAGTTCTACTTTAAGTATAACTTGTTTTAGCTGCTCGTACATTGAGTGTCATGATTACTACTTTTTAAAGTGTGCCAATCACTCTAATTTAAGTAACAAGGACGAAACCAAAACCATTACTACTTTTTAAAGTGTGCAAATCACTCTAATTTAAATAGCAAGGACGAAACCAAAACCAAATATAACCAGGTGCCTAAATATTTTTGGAAGTATACAAACTAAATAACACTAAAAACATATTTCGATGGACCGAATATATTTAGGAAAAATCGATGTCTTTCTAAAAAAATTAAGGTTGTATCTAAAATGATCATGAGATTCCGAAAACCTCTGCACACGCCCTAATTCCGTCTCGGGTTGTAAAGTTTGTAGGCCATAATTCCCTACATCCTTTATATCTTTGGAGTGATACTTTGTATACCGTTTGTTGTTAGATGCTCGAATATCATGTTGAAAACTTGTATAAGTTCTTGACGTATTGTTGTATATCATGGACTATCTTCTCATAAGATTTACTCTTGTAGATATCTTCATGCTAAAAAGAAGTCACCCTAGAAAAAGGGACTTAACAAAAGACCAACGAACGAAGATACTATTTGACCGGTCACGAAAGAAGTCACCAAAAAAAGGGACTTAACAGAAGACCAATGACCGAAGATAACCGGTCACAATAATAATTTAGGTACAAAGCCTTTCTCAATAAACGAATTTTCCTTTAAACTACCATCACAAACACGTTATTAATAGTTAGGCCTATCATTAGCTATCCTAGTAGTTCACCAAGCCCAATAATATAAACTCATCCTAAAATTAGTCCATGTTAAATTCATAAATTGCTTGAAATGATGTCGCGATGTTGTAGATGATAGAAACTGAATCTCCTATTCTCCTATTCTCATACATGTCTTGTACTATAGTCGAGTATGTTTGCATAATCTCATAATATGGTAGATTACAATAACAAAAATGCATGTGTCATTATTACATTCATGTGCCTCAATACTTTAGGATGAAAAACTTCGGTTTTGTAACCCCCTAAGCTTGCAAGCAAACGCAGTAGAATATATTTACATAGTCTCATAATTTCTATTAACAAATTTTTAATTTGGAGTAAAGCTGCACTAGTCACTTGTTCGGAAATCAGAACAATGTTTTATTAGTGGATGCACGTACGAGTGTTGACCCATCAATTAGTGAAATAGATACTTACTATTTTTCTATGGAATTATCTCAACTTTTTGTCCACCATTGGTCACTTAGAAAAACTTTTACTAGCTTATATAGTATATGATAGTGCATTTGGCAGGTATGTCCTAAAGAAAATTAGACATCTCAATACACAACTTTGTAAAAGTTATATGAACTGTTATGTTTTTGTAACAAAGACTTTGTTAATTTTTCTTTTACAAAGATTAAGAATAAGAATTTACAAAGTTCATATTTCGATTAAAACAAAGAAAACCGTGAATCAGAATTGACATATTTTGTGATTTAATTCAAATAGAGAAATGCCTTGTTTTGGTTAAAAAATAGAGAAATGCCTTGTTATTGGTTAAAAAATGCCTTTAGTTGCTGCAAATTGATTTACTATGTTATCCGCTTCGAATTTATTAATTGCATTGTCACTTAACAACTGTATCAATTATATAAAAGATAATCTGTGTATAATAACAAATAAATGATACAGATTACTTAAAAAGCATAAGTCAACAACATTTAAATACCTTTTAGATTTTTCTAATAAAAAACATTTTATCATTACATCCCACATAGGTTTGAGAAGTGAAAGATGACATGATTATATACAAGAGTGCACATGGACTATATGTTCCAAAAATAGTATTACGTTCTGGATTTATTATTGTTAGAGGAGCTCATTATGCAAAATAAAATTTTAGCACCTCGTACACTAATGATCTCGAATTAATTTATATTCTTAGGTTTTTATTATTAAAAAGTGAAACATTGATCACCACGATCCACGACTAACGCTATCCAAAGGATCTTTAGATTTACCTTATAATCCTAACCGTAGTCCGTACTCATTTTCAATAGAATACTTATGTTCTTCATTGATGTATCAAACACAAATATTACTTCAAACAGTAAGGGAATTTCTTGAAATCTTTTCTAAATGTATTGGAAGATTTCTTTCTTTCAACTATTAATACCCTATCAAATAAAACCTAGTTACTCGAAACTCGAATATGTTTTCATAGTCGAGTAGATTACAATAACAAAATACATGTATTTTTTAGTAACGACATGTAACGCATGTCTATTAACATATTCGTCACGTTGTAATTTCTTAACTCTCTGCTTGTTTTTCAATATAATTGCGGTTCAAAAAAATAGATATTCGTAACTTTTAGTTGAACGTAAGAAAGTGTATAGAGACAAGGTAATGGTCTATTTTAGCCATGCATGTGTACGGTACACATTGATTTAGTAAAACTGCAGGGGTTACTAAATCTAGCTACCTTTAGTTCTTTTTCGATAAAAATCATATCAACATTTAGTCCCACATTTGTTCAAGAAAGAAAATGTTTGGTAGCTAATATACCTAAGTGTATATATCTTATATGTGTGTAAGCTAGTATGATGTTTACAAATTGAGGTTATGAGATGCCTAAATGTAAGAATTAGCCATGCTATAATCACAGTTTGTAGATTCATATAACTTCAAAACTTTTTTTAATTAATGTGAACTCCAGAAATTTTATTTTCGAAGATTGATAATCTATTTCTGTAAGGGGCACATAATTAGCACAATAACTAATTTTGAAACAAAGATGAATTAATGATCAATTCCATAACAAAAACGGTGATAAAATGATCTCTCCAACAATTTATGATCCACTTTAACAAGAAACAAGTCAAATTAAATGAAGATAAAACCTCGTTACTCGAAACAATTTATGATCCACTTTGTATATCAATTGTCCCAGTATTGAGCTCACTAATTAGCCTAGCGGTTGACAGTTTGAAACCGACCCTGGAACAAGTCGAATAGTCTTGGGGCAAATGATGAGCTAGAAGGCTTAAACTAGCTTGGAGGATTGAAATCTATTACTCGGCTAGTCGGCTTCTAGTCATTGGTCAATTGAGGCTTTTAATAATGGGTTTGTTCCATGAAGTCCTAAACACACACAACACATGTAGATTATGATGTACCAAACAAGGTGGCCAATATCATCATCTTGAAATCTATTACTCGGCTTCTAGTCATTGGTCAAGGTGATCGATATCATCAACCTGAAATGCTAGAACTTGACATAAACAATCATAATTCATCTAAAAATTGGTCTCATTTAGGCATTAAAACTTTACATCATTTGGCCCCAAACTTCATACAGTCAATATATACCTGGATTTTGAGGTACTAGGGTTTCTTGTGTTCACCTTTAGTCATGCTATAGGAACAAGCTGAAATGGGACATCTTGCTCTAAACTGTTGACAACGATGGTCCAGACACCTTCACCGATGTAGCCATTCAACAACTTTTTGGATGTTTCAGTTGAAGAAAAAAGAAAAAGTCTAAGGCTTTAATAAATTAATATTAAAATTAAAAATAAAATTAATAATCCGCAATCGCTTATACGTGAGTAAGTTGGAACTTTTATTCAAATTTTAAAATGTTCCTTCACTTCTATTGATTCACACCTCATGATATATTAACGGTGAGTTAATAAATCACAATTATATATATGATGGTTGTTCATATTTAATTGTTTCAACCAAGTTAATGACACGGGCTCAATGTTTGTTTTTGCGAATAGTTGTATTGATTTATGATCCCACATAGGTAGTTGATAGAAACTTTTGATACTTTATATATTTGTTGTATATGCAAGGTTATAATTTGAGATTGGGTAGTATGTTGTTTGACTTAGCCGAAAGAAGATGAAAACATGTTTCTTCATCTCCTTCGGTTATAGCCAAAGAACTAATATAAATTCTCAAAATTTTTAAATAGTGTGATACTTTATCTAGTCCAAAAACTAATATAAATTTTCATAGTTTTCTAGAAACTTTTTTAAATGGTGTGATACTTTATGTGCTAATTGTTTTTCGATGCTCAAATATCGCGTTTCTCCATGCACGAATATCATCTTGAAGAACTAGTATAAGTACTTGACATATTGTGCTATTTAATATGTTTATGTACGTAAATAGATTTATTTATCTACTTATAATTGACGTAGTGAAACGGTGCCGATTAAGGAGAGATTAAAAAAAAAAGGGTTATATACAACCAACTAGTCTAATGACCCGGCCATCGGCCGGGCTACTCTCATGTAAATTAAAATGAAATAAAAAGTTTGAGGACTAATCTTATATCTTGTTATTTGGTCATAACTGTAATTTGGTTTTTACAACACAAAATTGAACCAACTTGAAACATGTCTACCTTATATTGCTTATGGAATAAAGCTATGCCAAAGCAAATACTAAAACCCTCCAGCCTTCCTTTCATTTGTAACTCCTTACAATAAAAGAACTCCTAACAATAATCCTTTAAGGCTAATATTCAATCCTTAATTAAGTATCAACATTATTTCTGTATTTATCCAAAGTTTACCACTATTTCACAGTCAAACAACAAATTGGAGATTGATAACTATGTAGAGTTACACTCTTGAGGCAAAATGAGCTAAAAGACTAAAACACAGATTGGAGATTGAAATTTTATGAATCGGCTTCTAGTCATTGGTCAATTAAGGCTTTTTTACAAACAACGTATAGATAACTGTGTATCAAACAAGGTGATTGATATCATCATCTTGAAATGCTGGAACTTGATCTATGTGTTGTACCAATGTACCATAAACAATAATAATTCATTAAAAAGTTTGTATCATTTAGGCATTAAAACTTATATACCTGAATTTTGAGGTACTCGGGTTTCTTGTGTTCACCTTTAGTCATGCTATTGGAACAAGCTCAATGGGACATCTTATTCAAGAATACATACTAGCTAACACTCTTAAAATGGCTGTTGATAACGATGGTCCGAACACCTTCAACGGTGTCGCCATTGAACTAGTTTTTGGATGGTTTTATAACTTAATATTTAAAAAGTATATAATTAATAATAATTGGCAATCGCTTACGCGTGAGTAAGTTGAACGTACTTTCATTAAAAAATTTATTATATTTTAATGGTGGGTTGATAAATCACTAAAGATATATAACGATACTTGTTCATAATTAACCGTTTCAACCAAGTTAATGACATGATCTGAGCGTTTGCTTTTACAAATAGTTGTATTGATCTATAATCCAACATAGGTCAATGAAAGTAACGGTCTATACTTTATACATTATCGTATATCTTATTTAGTGAATTGAGGTTGGTATTATGCGGTTGGGCATGTTGTGAAGATCCAAGAATTATATTCAAATCCTTGTTAGTCATGAGTGCCTATTAACAAATATAAATCCTCAAATTTTTTAATATTTGTTTTGTCTTTTTTGGGCTAATTAGTACAATAACTAATTCTGAAACTAAGATTAATTAATGATCAAATTCATAACAAAAACAATGAGAAAACGATCTCTCCTACATAGGGGTGTCCAAAAAAACCGAGGAACCCAAAGAACCGAGGAACTGTACCAGTACCGACCGGGAATGGGACCGCATATTAGAACCATGGTACGGTTCTTGGTTCCTAAAATTCCAAAATTTCGGTTCTCAGGACGGTTCGGGTCGGAACCGTCCGGTTCCGGTACTTTTCCGAAAGAACCGACTTTTATGAAAATATGTAATTTTATAGGGTTTGTTTAGGATATTGTGTACATGCAAATATGCGGCCTTTTAAAAAAATTGAAAAAATCCTACCTAAACCTAAAAACCCATAAACCTTAACCATTAATCCATTGATTCCATTAAAGATTCAAAAATCATTCACTAATATGAAAGTAAGTTTTTTCTAAATTGGAATATCGAGTATGCGCATAGCCGCATATCGAACAATTATGTGTTGCTCAGTAACAACTAACAAGAAGTTGTAATTAACTATTGGTATTTGTTGTTCATTAAACTTAATGATAAGAGTCAAGAAACAATTAACAATTACGGCGTCACTGCATGATATATTGTCACCATGTAAGTTATTGTAAGCTAGTCACTATGATTGATATATAATATTCTCAACGAGTTTGCAATTATTTTTGTGGATAATGAGTTTCCTATTACCAGATATATGTTTTTTTGTTTGTTTGTAAGTCAAGTTGTGGAATACTATTAAGGCTGTCAACTTCTTTCGAAGTTCTACGAACCGAGTACTTCACATTCATCTAAACATATTTTTTAACACTCTGGTACTCATGGGAATTACCGAAATTCATCGGGAACCGAAGTACCGTCATCGGAACCAACCGAAAAACTTGGGACGGTTCTTGGTTCCACTTTTTTCTTATTTTCGGTTCTCGGTTCTTTCGGTTCGGTTCCGGTTCGGGACGGTTCTAGTACCATGGACACCCCTACTCCTACATGTGGGTAACTAATTGATAAAAAGCTTACACGACCGTGTCAAAACACGTTATAAAAGATTCAAAATAGATCACCTTTCCAGTAAATAAGCAGAGGCTAAAATACACTTTTGTTTATCAATTAGTCTAAAGGTTTTATGATATATCTTCATCCAACCTCAAACTCATGATACATGTTACATACAAACTATTATTTTCCGCATCTGTATAACAAACATACAAGTAAAATTCGATAAAACTAAATCCTAGCGAATTACCGAATTAATTTATGGGCCATATATAAATCAATTGGCCCAGTAGTGAGCCCGCTAATTAGCCCAGTGGTTGTAATCAAAGGGTATTGAGACAACCTCATCTAAAAATGTTAAAACTAAACATGTATCAATCATTTAACTGCATCAAGATATAAACTTTTTATAATTACCAGGACCGACAAAACCGAAGATCGAATTAAGGTAAAAACCGGGACCGAGACCAAATGTGGTCGGTCCGGTCCAAATAGGCAAGATTTTCGGTTTTTTGGTTGGACCGGACCGGACCGAGACCAAAATAAGGTAAAAATCGGGACCGAGACCGGACCACCGGTCCTTCGATTCGGTCGGTTTCGGTTCGGTCCGATCAGTTTTGTCGGTCGGTCCAGTCGGAACGGTCGAAATGCTCAGCCCTACTATTATGTTTGGCCAAAGGTGCTTGTGATTCATTAAGGTTTCGTTATGCATTGTAATCTACATGCGGTTAAAAATGAAACAGATAATTTTATAAATATGTAGATCAGTAAAATCCGCATGAATTAGAAGTACTTTTATGTACCTTAGTACTCCATCCAATCTAAAATATAAGTTCAGTTTAACTTTTTGAATCAAATTTTCATCTTTAATATTTTTGTTTGTATTACTAGTTATAATACTCGTGCACGCACGAGGTTTTGATAAAAAAAATAATTCTATATTAATACTGAATATTGTGTCTTTATAGGTAAGTGCATATAATTATATAGTCATAAGTTTCGTGCACGTACGAAGTTTACACATAAATCAAATTTATTTTAACATTTTAGTTTAGTATATACACATATAAGAATTTGCCCATGAAAATTGTGATATAAGTACAACTAATACTTATGCACGTGTTTTTCATTATGTATTAATATCCATTAAAATTTGGTAAAATATTTGTAAAATTTTCTGTTAGGAAACGCAAGATTTAATTTTATTTAGCTGACAAACATGTTGATGTTGTTATTTAAATTTCATTACTGATATTATGTTGTAGACATGATGCAAGTTTAATAGCAAATAATGAGCGTTGATAAAGTTAAAGTATACTCCTTAAAGTTTTTTAAAAGTGTTTTTTTAGATATCCTTATATAAATAAATAAGAATTACATGAGTCATTGTTATAAGTACAATCACGTATATTTATTTTTATATTAAAGTAGCACGTGCTTACAATTTGATAATTATATTCCTGTTTTCATTAATTTAGCCATATTTAAAATGTAAACTCGTATTCACATAGATTAAACTTTTAAAAATGAAATAAATGAGTCCTTATTGAATGTATATAGTAAAAAAATTGATACTTATAATCTTATGCAAATTTATATGTTGTTATTTTAAAACAATATATACATTGTATTTTTTAAGATATAAAGTATAAATGGTATAAAGTATAAGGGGGTATTTGTTTATAATTCAAAGTTATTAAAAACATGAAGGTTTATAATATTACACTTAACACTATATAATTTTTAAAAATTCAACCACTAAACTTTTATTAATTACCTTCTCTTTTTTTAAGTTTTTGTTTTCACAAATTTGACACCTATATTTTTATATGTTTTTTTAGCAAACAAATTTCTCCACCAAATTCATTAAAGTTTGACCAAAATCAATTTAATTTTGACTTTTATTAACCTATCACATCACACGATTTTGCTTACATGGCGAAATCGAGCTCTCTTATTGGCCAAATTATTTTTTCAATAAAAATAAATTGACAAAATCACTCCGAAATAATTTAACTCCTTTCTTATATAAAAGATATAATACTTGATGGAAGTTATACCAATTAGAATACATTCAAAACTCAATCCATTTATATATTTTGTAACAAGTATTATATAATACAAACAAAAATATTTAAGATCAAATTACATTATAAAAGTCAAAATGAACTTATATTTTGAAACAAATCTATAATACTATAATCTTGAGCCCCTTAATTTAATGTGCAAGAGTGAATGTGCACAACAATTTGTACGGTACAATCCGTGTAAAGCCATATGATTTAATACCAAGAAGTGAAATATGTAATCCTCAATGAAAGCCTCTAGCTATAGGAGACGAAAAGTTCCATCTAATGGCATGAATGCAAGAAGCTGAACAATCGTATTTGTGGTTACATGAATACATAATTTGGTACAAGATGCGTTTGAACATGAAAGGGCAGCTATATGCCTTAAAGAAGCTGAAACACTCATCAATTACATATCTATTAAATGGAAACTCCATAAATGAGGGATCAAGCACAATAGGAATAAAACCAACACACTCCAAGACGTGTGTTATCATGGTACAGGTTGGATGCTCGAATGGTGAGTTGTTCCTAAACGAATTGACTCCTGAATCAACGGGTACCATAGTGTTGATGTTGTGTAGAATGTGGGATGTAAATACTGCAACAGGCCGGTATTTGAGCACCGATTTCTTGATGTCTGATGCAAAGGTATATTCATATGTACCTTCCCAATACCTGAGTTATAAGAATAGATAATAACGGATTAAAAATTGTATGTATTATTCAACAACAACTTTTAACATGGTTCTATTGCAGGGTAATGTTATCCATTGTACCGCCAAGGCAACCGTGGCTCACAATTTCTTGAGATTAAAAGAGGGAGGTGTTTACACTGTTAGAAATTTTGTTGTCATGCATAACAAGGAAGACTTTAGAGTTAGGAAGGAGGATCCCTTTATGATAGAGTTTGATGGATCAACGCCAATAAGAAAAGTTTGGTTATATCCGAAGGGTTTGTCGACATCCTTTTCGGTTTGTGGATTTAGATCAAATCAAACCTACGGACAACAAATATCTCATTGGTAATTTTCTATTTTGTATGTTTGACCAATTAAATTCCTGTTAAATAGTGTTGCCATAAAAGCTGTTACCTCTTAGATGTCGCAGGTTATGTGACGAATGTTGGAAGGATGAATCATACGGCAAAGGGTCAAAGAACATTGATTTCTACCGACCAATCAAAAGTTCGTATACATGTTATTTGCAGTTGGTGCTGTCAATTTAATAAATTTTATTTGGCCAGATGTTTAGTGAAACTAACCGTTTGTTTTTTTCCGCGTGACATCAGAGGTCAATCGATCACGGGTGACTCTATGGGAGGGCTCATGATATGTTGATTGAAAAGAAAGCAAAACAGGCGGCGTGTGTACTGTAGTTGTTACGCCCACATCCGCAAGGCATTATAACAGTTAGTCAGCTTGGTCTATTTACCTTTTGCATATTATACACCTTTATCATGCTAAGTTGGTTTTTAATTTTACCTCTCAGATAAGCTCTATTTATCGAGTAGTTCAGCCACACAAATACTAGATGTGTTGACATTCCTACGATCAGCCTTGAAAAAAGACGCGGGTATGAAATTGTTTGAATATAAAATCTATAGGTTATAATGATTCAAACTACTATTAACTCACCAAGATGTTTTACCTGTTTGTTAGAAGTGTTGTGTCTTCAACATCATATTTGGGTGCACACCTATCAGAACCCAAAGATGGGACAATAGAGAATCTGCTCATGTGGGCACGCAATCGGAAAAATGATGCCTGTTTCTTTTTCCCCCGTCATCTATGTAGCCTCATTAAACTGCATGATATTGAAGTATTTTATTTATGCACCATGACTTTCCTATGTAAATCCAAGATTGATGATGTGCGTACTAGAAAGGGATGGAATTTTCCGTCATGTGGAGGTGACAGTTGCAAGAAAGGAGCTACTAGGAAGGGTGGCCGTTTTTGGTGTGATTCATGTGAAAGACTGATTGAATACCCTGTGATAAGGTGCTATTATATTTGTGACCCATATGTTATACATTTGTATACATATATATATATTATTGACATTCATACTTACTATTCACTACATGATCTTTACAGATATCGCCTTGAGCTTGGTATCTCTGATGATACCGGTAGTACTGTGGTGGTCCTTTTGATGAGGCTTGGTTAACTTGATAAAGTTTCCGGCCGGCATTGTTGACGGACGAAAAAGAGGTACAATGAAATTTTAGAGTTTATTTGCACCCCTACTCACTCCCATTACTCATGATTTCCTATGTAGTGTCTCGATGATCACGCTAACTTGCCTTCTCCCATACTCGATCTCATTGGCACAACACACGAATTTGAAATCAAAAGTCATACATATTATGAGTATGGGAAGTTTGAGAGTTTTACGTGTTGGGCGGTGGACTCACCTCATCCGCCTATTGAAACCGAAAGCTCAAGCACAATTGATAATGAAACTTTTGGACCAGTTGCATCATCCAAGACCCTAACCCCGTCTCCATATGTTGTTACCCCGTCCAAACCCTCGAGAATAAAAAGAAAAATAGGTAATAAACGCCTGTAATATACCTATAATAAAAGTGTTTGTTCCTTTAGGCCTTTTGCTAATGCAATAAAAAGATACCTAATATGAATGGTTTTTAATTTTCGGGTGGAACCCAAGATTCAGACGTTGATGATGAACTTAGGCCTTTGGCGATGTGGAATATACCGAGCCTATCAATGCAAATACCAAGGCTCATGCAGCCATCGGACCCAACGTTCAAACGGTTGGTCAAGTCTACTTCTGCAGGTGATAAGAAAAAAAAAAGGTAATCGCGACATAATAAGTTTTGTGGCAACATAAATATCAAAAATTCTAACGGTTTTACCTTATACATATTACTTACACAACAGATCTAGCATGACAAACATTGGTCGAATATTTTCAGGGCGGATATTAAACATTCAAACGTGGATATTGAACTTATATCCGTAGATGGTGACCAGGATGGTCAGGACGACACCACAACTGACAAAAATAAAATGAGACGGTAATCACATGTTGTATACCATATTTAGTCAAATATGGTTTTATATCTGCCCATATATTAATACATGCCACTTTGTATATTTTGTGGTCAGGTTAGTCATGGATGATTCAGAGTGACCCTGAGCCACGCGTGTCTCGAATAATCCTTATCAAAATAAACTATTATTACATTAATAATGAACTGTATTAAAACAGATTTTGGGATCCTTTGTTTTTTATGTTTTATAGGCACAGAACTGTTACAGTTTGTTCCATCAGATTCTATTTTGTTTTGATAATTTATTATACTTTTCTGTCATGCAAATTTTTGGTTCTTTTCTGCTTGACTTGGTTTCAGGTACATCCAATATAAACCGGCTGTGACATGGACGCTTTCCACAAGATACCAGATGGAAATTCCTATTAACAATTATTGTAAAAAAATCATGCTTTGGGCAAATAACTAATGCAACAAATTCTGAATTATATGGAGTACCATTTGTTACCATTGGCTATAAAAGTCCAACAATATATTATTTCAATGTTCATACAGTAAACACTTGGGGTTCAAAATGGAAATCGTACCACAATACTTACACACACTTTAATACATGGGTAAAAATGCCTATGTTGAATTTCGTATTTTTTGGATATAATTATGATTTTTAACAAACAATATGCAATGGGTTGTAAAAAACAACCACAAACTCACATACTACAAAAGTATCATACCCGCATAAACCATATTATAAGAATAACTTGGATGATCAAAATATTTAATATGTTTATGTTAATTGCTACATTGAACAAGATTGTCTTAAATTATATTTGTAGCATCATCAACAAACTAGACATTACATGATACATTATGATATGTAAAGCTTTGTGGTTATGGTATATTAAGTAATTACAAGTTTATGTTATGATTGGGGTTGGCAAACAACAAATTGTGAATGTTTATATATGATATTTCATCGCCACTTATTATTAATTATACGGGTTTCCAAAACTCTTTATATTTATATGTTTTTATGTCCTATCATACATCTGTTTCGTTTTCATGTAAATTATTTCCTTTAAGCATAACAATGGCCTTACAAATAATTGCATTATAACAGTGCAAAGTATGTATTGTGCTATAATCATTATATAACTCAACTTTATAAAATTGTCTGCTCACGGCCATTTCATCCACACTTTGATACATTTTTTGAAATGTGGTTCGCCAAATGGTTGTCAAAATCGACCACTAAATGACTTCCAAAATTAAATCATATAAATCACCATATTAAAAATTGTTTTGTAAATTGGTACTTTTTAAATTCATGTAGACAATACTTTAATTTAAATATAGTATTTTGAATCACGTTGTGAGTATAAGTAACCAATGAGATGTGACCAAATGAAGTTGACTTATGTTTTTTCCAATTAGTCTAAAATGCACTCATACTAGCCTTTTTAACCAACTTTTTTCATAAATATCAGTATCATTATTATAACTCAATAAGAATCTATAATACATATAGAGACTTACCATGAACTATAAGTATATGCCTTTTCATTATACACCACACTTATTGCATCAGTTAAATAGTAGAATCCTAATAGGTGATATAATAAACTTATTAATTCATTATATTACCAGATCTGCAATATGATCTGTTGCAAAGGTTAATCAGGTCCTTCAAGCATTAAATGGATACAGGTACAATTTACTTTTACAATTTACATACCTGACACGATGTGATTAAAGTTGTGTTTGTCTTTGCATTTCAATTATCACACGGCGAATCACCAAACTCCATCCCTGTCAGACATATTGAACAAAAATTTGTTTATTCATTCAAGAACTGTAATCAATGACAGTGGAAAGATGCAGAGTTTCTGTGGTTACGGATGACACAAAATGTTGGACCATCTACAGGTCCGTCCCATTTATAAGACTTTACTTACATTATGAAATTACATCAAATCTGCAATAATGCATACATGCTTTTGCATGATCAACATACTTTGTTAGGACAAGAATCACACTCGGTAGGCACTTTGACAGACATGACACTGAACCAAATAGCTTCAACCTCCAAAATTCCCTTTATTTATACAAAAAGAAGATCGGCAGGTAATTACTACTAAAGTTGCAAGTTTATCGATTTCATAATATTGAATATTACCGTAATGGTTATTCTTGTAGGAACACTTTCTCATCGTGCAGCTAAAATTATCCCACATGGAGCTGCACATGCATCTGCAGGTAATTAATCATGTTATCAGTCTTGCATCCTGTTAGTTAACTTATTATAATGTGGTCCTTATCAATGATATTTACCTTTATTTGCAAGGTATTCCTGTGGTGTACCATGATATTGGGCCGCCAACATTTGAATGTCAAAATTGCAAGGCTCTTATGTGGTACCAGGAAAGATCTAACGTAACAAAAACCGTTGTAAACCCAACGTTCTCTATTTGCTGCCAAGGGGGAAAAGTGCTTCTTCCGATATATAATGAAACACCTTCGCCTCTTAATGACCTTATGGATTACAGCACTCCTGCAAACTCAAGTTTCAAAGAACAAATCAGGGTGTATAATGGTATGTTTTGTTACACATCTTTTGGAGCAAAAATTGACCATTCAATTAACACAGGTAGGGGTCCATATACCTTTAGAGTAAATGGCCAAAGCTATCATCAAATAGGTTCTCTGCTTCCTAAACAGGGCGATCAGCCTAAATTTGTGCAACTATACTTTTTTGACACTGAAAATGAACTTAAGAACCGAATGGGAATTTTTGCAAGCAAAGATAGTGGAGAGTGCGTGGATGCAAATATAGTATCAAGCCTTATGAAGATGTTCAATCAAACAAATCCAATCACCAAGGCATTTCGAATGGCAAGGGATTGGTGGAAGACCCATAATTCAGCCCACTTTGAACTACGACTACTAAGTGGTCGAGGTGCATCTCGGCAATATAACGCCGTCATGCACCGGATATTGCAGCTGATTACTACGATTTTGGTGATGGTATTCCCATGAGAGATATTGTTGTAAGAAGCAAGGAGGAAGGGCTGAAACGTATATCGACTGCATCCGAATACATGGCCTCCAATATCCATTATTATTTCCATATGGAGAGGATGGGTATCATGAAAAGATACCGTATCACAACAACAAAGGTGTGCGCAAAACCAAAAGGCCTTTTGTTACAATGAAAGAGTACTACTCATACATCATACAACATCGAAATAACCAAGGAACTACATTGCTAAGAGGTGGCCGATTATTCCAAAGAGTTTTGGTTGACGCATACGCGACTGTCGAGGAGCAAAGGCTTACATGGAATAGGAAAAATCAAGATACGTTACGTGTGGATTTGTATCACAACGTGTGTGATGCTGTAACAAGAGGTGATACAAATGCGGCAGGGTTGGGGAAACGAATCGTCCTACCAAAAAGTTTTGTAGGCGGTCCAAGGTATATGATGCAAAACTACCAGGATGCAATGGCTATATGTCGAACATATGGAAACCTGTTCATCACTTTCACCGCTAATACAAAGTGGCCCGAACTCACAGAAATGTTAAAGCACATTCCGGCCAAAAAGCACATGACCGTCGAGGTGTCCACGAGCTTTCAAGTTTAAGCTTACTGAATTGTTAAACGATCATACAAAACGCCATATTTTTGGCAAGTCCCGGGGAGGTAATGCACCTTACTTAATAATGGCAATATGTCTGATTTATTATAACAAACTAAGGTATTATCTTATTTGTTTCTCTGTTTTATTTCAGTTGTATATGTAATAGAATTTCAGAAACGTGGACTACCTCATGCTCACATCCTACTATGGCTAGAAGAAAGATTTAAACGGAAATCCCCGTCCTAGATAAATGATATAATTACAGCAGAAATACCATGTCGAGAGAATGATCCAGACGGGTATAAAGTGGTAACTAAATTTATGACATCCATTACTCAGATCCATCAGTAATTAAACTCAATTATCACCTGCCAAATCAGCATGCGATCACACTTCGTGATTCGAAAAGCTTACCAAAGACTAATTCAAAGGGAAGGCATCGATATAACCATGTTCAGCGATTGGTTTGACTTAAACGCGTATGCGATACGAATAATAAATACACGTGATTCGAGATACTGCACATTATGTGTGGCATGAGAAAGACAAAATGTGGAAAGAACGAAAACAACATAAATGCATTGGGAGGATTGTTTACTCCCATCCGGCTTCTGGAGAACGATACTATCTTCGAATGTTATTGAACATTGTCAGAGGACCTCGATCCTTTGAGAAACTCATGACTGTTAACAATGATTATGTTCCACGCTCAAGGAAGCATGTTTTGCATATGGCCTTTTAAATGATGACACAGAATGGACGCATGCAATATCTGAAGCAAGTGTGTGGATGTTCGGACCACAGCTCTGTGACATGTTTGTGACAATTCTATTGTTTTGTGATGTCACACCTTTAAAATTGTGGGAAGAAAACTGGGAATTTTTAGCAGAGGATATCCTACACAAGAAAAGGAAAATGTTCGATTACCCTAACTTGAACCGACAGATGAATAGCTTCGGAACTATTGTTTGCTTGAAATACAAGAGTTGTTAAATAGTTGTGGAAGATCTTTAGGAGATTTTCAAGATTTACCACTACCAGACCCAATGTTGCTAACCAATATGGACAATCGTCTCATAAGAGAAGCGCTGGCTTATGATATGAAGGAAAGTAAGATTCAACATCAACAACTCCATTCATCATTAAACACCCAACAGCGTCTAATCTATGAGGAGGTTATTGAATCTGTAAATGGTAACGAAGGGAAATTTTACTTTGTGTACGGACCGGGAGGAACCGGAAAGACATTTTTATACAAGACTATCATCTCAAGGCTGAGATCAGAACGTAAAATAGTGCTTGCCGTCGATCTTCGTGTATGTATTTATACTAAATTTAAATAAACAATTAACTTACACATTTAAACAATTACGCAACTGATAAGTGTCATTAAATTGTATAGGCATTGCTTCATTGTTGCTACCAGGCTGGAGAACGGCTCATAGTCGCTTTTGTTATACCACTTGAATTATTAGAACAAAGACGTGTGGCATAAAACAAAACACACATATGTCAGAACTCATGCAACAAGTGAAATTAATTATCTGGGATGAAGCTCCAATGACCCAAAAATATTCTTTTGAGGCGTTGGACAAGACTCTGAGAGATATCTTAGGATATCATGACCTTGGAAGTAGAGAACGAATATTTGGGGCGACGGTCTTGCTAGAGGCGACTTTCGTCAAGTGTTGCCGTTATACCAAAAGCAAGCAGGCCAGTCATTGTTCAATCATGTATAAACCATTCTGAGTTGTGGAAGCATTGCAAGGTATTTACCCTTACACGGAGTATGCGGGTCAATGAGTATAGTGAGAATGGACCGCTTGATACCGAAAACAGGATTTCAATAAATGGGTATTGGCGTGGGAGATGGAAATTTGCCAAAAAATGCAAAGAAGATGAGGACGAGCCATCTTGGATCGACATTCCTTAAACTTTCCTAATCCAATCGTGGACCGTCCTATCGAAAATTGTAGCCAGAGACATACCCTACGATTTTACAACAAGACAGACTGACGATGTGTATCTCAAAGAAAGGGCAATCCTAACTCCACGGAATGATGATGCTGATACTATCAATGATTATATGTTTAAACAACTAAAAGGGGACTCTGTTACATACAATAGCGCGGATGAAGTTTGCAAGGCATCTACAGACAATCTAGATCAGCATGGAATTTCTAAATTCAATAAATTTTCCCGGGATGCCCCCACATGAACTTCACTTAAAAAAGGAACTACCCATTATGCTATTGCGTAACATCAATCCAAGCAAAGGTCTGTGTAATGGAACAAGATTGATCATAACAGATTTAGGCCAATTTGTTATTCACGCAACGATCCTTACAGGGTTCAATGTAGGAGACAATGTCATTATACACAGGATTATACTAACATCAACGCAATCCAAATGGCCATTTATCCTAAAACGGCGACAATTCCTTGTAAGAGCATGTTATGCGATGACTATCAACAAAAGTCAAGGCAAATCACTTACTTACGTTGGCCTCTATTTGCCTACTCCTGTGTTTGCACATGGACAACTTTATGTGGCGCTGTCTAGAGTTACCACTCCTGACGGCCTTAAGATACTAATGATTGAAGACAAAGACCCTAGACTTAAGAAACGCACACGTAACATTGTTTTCAAAGAAGCTTTCAGAACATGCCTTAGCATATCCATGTAATGTTCGATATTAAATATAATAAGGTGTTACATTTTATTTCATATATGCATTGTTTGTGTTTCCATATTCAGATACAGATAATGAAATTTGAATGGCAACACCTATGGATAGTTCATCACATTTATTTATTATAACTTTATTACTTGCCACAAACACTCATAAACTTTATAGTATTGGCCCAATTATTAACAGTGGTCCATTATCTATATTCTCATGTTAAAAGACACATAATAAATTGTGACCACCCATATCAAAACCTAACTGCATACTCATCAAGTGCTATTATTGCAGATAATATTAATAATATGCATAAATGTTCACATAAATATATAATAAATTGATTTTATGATTTATTAGGAGTTACATGCCCTTTATTAATTTCAAGTCAGTTCAAAAGTTTGATAAGACATTTAAAACCAACTTATCTCAGAATATACACATCTCAACTCCTTTTTATCATACTGAAATCATATATCCACATTCTAAAACTATGTCATTCAGCAGGGATGTCGTCTCACACTACTTTCACATGCTCTTACACCGAAAGCTTTGCAAAATGCTTTCATGTTAGTTCGCTCTTTTAAAGTGCAAGTGTCGATCGGTTGGAATTAAATCTTGGACATATTGAAAACTTCTCAGTTTAGAAAAGTTAATTAACTATTTTCAGGTTAGCAATTAATTGACACTAAATTTTGTTTTTGATTTTCATATCACAAACCTGATTTGCATCTGAAATCTTCAATGTTTCCAGATAAAATAATGATTTCAATCTTAAAAAAATAGTTTTGCCTATTCGCTAATATATACATATTTTAAGTCACAAACATTAACATTTAACTATGCTTTTTATAGTACGCATTCATATGTTTTCTATATTGTGATATCCAACTTGGTTTTCATAGGGCAAGGAAGGTGATTCAAATACTAATGAAAATATGCAAGACATAATTACAAAACTGCAGGAAGAAAAAAGACGGATAAAGGAAGATCCAGAATTAGCAATTACGAATAACACGAAAAAATTAAGACAACGCTTTTCAAAGCTACATACAGGAAAAAAACGCATCAATTTGGATTTGTCGATTATCACCGCCAATAGTTCTGATGTGGAACCGTTGCTTGGTTATATATCCTAACAATCATGCAATCTGTGAACATATAGAGTTCTCTTATGGCAAAGAACTATACGGAGCAATAACAATGGAAAGCTTATTGATACCTAAACTCAAGTGTTCAAGTAGTATTTTTAACAAGTTATTTTCATAGATTTCTTTCTTGAAGTTTGGTATGTTATTCTCTACGTTTTTAAAATGAATAATGCTTAAACTGCAATTTGCGTCCTCTTTTGTTTGGTCAGTTTTAATAATGCATACCCCAACTGTTGTTATTATAATACCAGTTAAGTCAACATAAAATATCAAAAGTCAAAACTAATAAACTGCATACCTTATTGATTTATTAATGATCATCATAGCATTTTGCAATGTCTCATTGACGAAGTGTCTCATTATTTGCGTATACGAAACCAACACACACATCAAGCTTGCAACATCGTTATAACACCAACTCTCATATCATCACAATATCCTCAAATCCCCCATTATTTGCATCACCTAAAGCCACATCGATATTCACCTACCCACTGCATGTATTAGATCAATTAATGAGGCGTAAATCATCCAACAAATACGCTTTCCTATGCAAGTGATTAATACCCTGACAAAAAAAACAAATATTCTCATGAATTCAACTAAATATAATTTGTCACGTCTCACCGTTATTCAGTCACCTATTATCTATTTCTAAACCAAGAACAAGATTCAAAACAAAAGGAAAACAAATTAATATTTCAGTTTTGTTCAACACACTTTAATATATTTAAAGATCTACAAATATCTCATGTTCTTGAACTCATAACCTCATAAATCTATAAGAAGACAAGCTTCTTTTTACAAAACAAAAACGAAACAAGACAAAAACCCTCGCCTGCCTGATACGTCATTAATCTTTATCGAAACTTAGCTTCTATATATATCCAAAACATGAACTCCTCCAAAGGATCTTGAAGCAATAAAGGTTCTTTGTTGATAGACTATGCTACCGATGACAAACTAGGTAAAGGTATGGTGTGAGTTAATGTTTGTCGTGTCTGATTCATATAGTGTGTGTCCTGATACATATATTGGAGCAAACTAAGCTGTTTTTCAGGTTTCAAGGTGCTTATTTGAGATAAAATTGAATGGCTTTTAGACCCGTAAAAATCTTAAAATACACAAAGACTAGCTATCCTGTCACGTTTTTCATCCACATAGCATCTTTTACAACATAAGCATATCCAAACACTATTTCATGAAGTGCTTATTTTCAGTTGCTTATCGAAAATATAAATTAAACAATGCCAAAACATCTATAATACTTCTAAACTTTATGATGTAAAATCATTGAACCCCGAAAAAACTCAAACCCCTAACTGGATTATCACTAAAAAATCAAAATTGATCTTACACTTATTCAAACCCAGATCAATGATTACCAATCTCAACATAAAAACAAGAAAAAGATTCGAGCTTTATAATGCAAAATTAATAAAATCTGATCAAATTATCATTTAAACATATACTTACTTTTCAGGATTGAATCGAAACTAACATAACACAATATCAATTATAAATCAACAAACAGCCTAAAGTAAGAACCTTGCAATAAATTATAACGTTTAAACATTCACCCTTTCAAGCTATCATATTCAAATAGAATACCTGAGATATTAGGCTCAATCAGTAGATAATCAAGCACTTTATAATAGCCCTCAATAATATTTGATTGCTTAACATTTATTTTGATTGATTTTTCGATTGATTGAAAACCCTAGATCGGAGGTTTGAATGTTACTGTGTGTTTGAACCGAGTAGAAGTGAAATATATTTGTGAAACACTTAAAGTCAACACACACACACTACTTGACCATTTTATAATAAAAGTAAATAACTAAATACAAAAACTTGTCTTCTTCAACTTACTAGACCATCAAATCTAAAACCAGTAAACTGATGATTCCATTCATAAATATATATACTTATAGTTAAGATAATAGAGTAGCAGTTAATAAAACCATACATACAACCAACAAATTTACATCAAAACACAAAAACCCACCCCCCACATCTTCCTACGCTTCATCTTCTGAATCATCAACCTCATCCAAGTCGCCAAAAATCCTCCTCTCTGCCAAACTCCGACGACATAGCACCAACAACTGAGCAAGCAAGTCATTCTTTCTTCTCTGTCCTTCAACCGATCTCACGAAGGGCAAACTCACCTGTTGCTTTTGTGCATCGTGAAAGAAGGAAACAATCTTCTAGCCTCATCGATTGTTTCTTCTTTTTTTGCAATAGTCTCTCTGAGAATGGTGCTCTCTTCTCCCAGCTTCTCAATCAACTTCTTCTCCTCTGCAATGTCTTGCATAATCAAAAGCCTAAAAGCATCGCTAAGCTTCCTGATTCATTGAAGCTTTCATTTCATCAATGTTAGGTGTGGAAGACATTTTCCGATTAGGGTTAAGTTATGATGGTATAGGGTTAACCGGTTAAGTTATGATGGTTGTGATTATGGTTTTGTAAGTATACATAATTACAATGTACTAACTCATAAATTGCATAGATAATTACAAAAAAACACTCAAAAGTCATTGAGAAATTTAATTTGGGTGTTATCAGTAGCCCTTTCATATTCTTCATGCAAAAATCTGATATGAAGTATTTAGGAAGTTATCTCATTTTGCAATTCAAACCCTTCATCTTTTAAGTATATATAAACCAAATCCTATATATACAATGCTTTTACAAAGTTAACATCCTAATTTAAAATATATATATATATATATATATATATATATATATATATATATATATATATATATAATGGTAATAACTTACAGATTATCTTTATATTTATATACTAACATTTCCACTATGTGTTAAATGAAACTTTAAATAAAATTAATCTAATTTAAATACACCAAGTATATCATTTGCCATGAAATAAATATATATTTATTTGAAATATCATCATTCCAAAAACAAACAAAACATTCAAATTATTAAAACCAACCAAAGTACCTAAACCCAAACAACTACTTAAAATCATTCATCTTAATGGCATTAGCTTCTTCCTCATGGGCACCCACTTTCGCTTCATCTAGCAAATAGTTTAACTCTGCAAGCAATACCTGATGTCTATCTTGGGTTTTTCTTAAAGCTTCAAGTGACTCCAAAGCAACTCCATTAGCACCATAAGCTTCCATGTTTGCCATCATTGTATGGTTCTTCGCTATTACCCTCCTCAAATGTTGGCAACAACCGAATAGCATTTTGGATAATGCATCATCTTCACCTGCCTGTTGCACAAACCACAATCGCATGCAATTATGCAATTTTGAAGAACCTGCCATATTCGATAAATTACATATCAACTCAAAATTTGCCATTGAAAATAAAATATACAACAAACCAATTTGTTCTATAACTCATTATGAAACAAGCACCAAATAAATAGGCTAAACATTATTTATGTAACCTACTAATATTAAAGTGTTACATATGAAAGGTCTTTTTTTAAATGTAACATATTAACATAAACCTCTTCACATATACTCTTATAACGTTAATTGTCTATCTAAAATGATAGTAACTTAAAGTAATGCGAGGGTAAAAAAAATTGTAGTCATCTTTACAGTTTAGGACATTGACCAAAATAAAAATTAGTCAACATTATTATGTACTCATCTACAATAGAGATGAAGAAGCAACTTTGTCAAGAGTTTACCTCCGCCCTACGATAACAAATCTTATGATACCATCAATTTCAATATCTTATATCTAACTACTTCCACACAATATTACATAAAAAAATATTATACATTCGATCTATACCAATACAGTGCAACGCACGGGCTTACAATGCCTCGTACAATATATTTTTTTAATAAAGATCATTTAAGCAACCAATCTCACATAGGATAAAGGAATGAAATTTTGCTATCTAATATACTATAGCATTTATGTCTTGAATGTGTTAAAGATTAGTGTTATGCTTTCAAGATTGGAATGAAAATTCGCTAAATAAAAGATAGTGCGATGACATTTCATTCGGGAAAATATAAATTAACTCTCGACTCTTTTTTAACTTTTAACCGTAAACGGTTTAGAACCAAAATTTTAAACTTTACATGTACAAAGTTTGTGGTATGGTTTGCTAATGTTTTGGATTCTCGTATGGGTTTGCTAATTTATAATGTTATAACCAATGTTTAAAACCCTGTTCGACCTAGCAGGTTGAACCAGGAACCAGTGATGTCATCGAGCCGTTACTAGCTGGGTTTTAGAAGATTTTAAACCCGGATTGAACCGCCGGGTTTCACTTGACCCGGGTTGAACCGGTTCATCAAAACCGACCGAATTTGCCCTTCTTGTTGTCTCTTCCATGACAAGTATGCATAACCGAGAATATATGACATAAAACCTTACAGTACTAAATAAATGAAATAACATGATCGAATGATCAACTACCACTGTCAAGATTTTGTAATGTCAGCATACTAATAATGTCATCAGTTTCCATCAAAACGTTCATATAATTGCATGTTTCATGAGGGAAGTTATTATGAGGTGCCAAGTTATCGGGTGTAATATATTCAAGTATCAAATACGTTCGACACGTAAACTCGTGTTCATCGTGTGTGCCCCCATAAGTTCACACACTCTTAGCGTTTTGTCGTGTTTACAACTTCTACAAACCAACACGTTGTATCCTTCACCCACTGATTCACACTTTGTAACTTTTCAAAAGGTAAAATACTATACCATTATATTCGGCAAAACATTTGATGGTTGTTTTTATTTACATGCTCTTCAACCAGGTTTGACTTGCATAGTTATTTTTATAACGGAGAAAGTATCTGTGTGAACCCGGTCCGTTTTCGCTTCTAAGATGTTATGACTTGAGCTCGACATGTGGTTTTGCAAGTAGCTGAAGATTTTTTACCTTTTGAATCCTCATTTTGTTGGAAAATTTAGTGCACTTGTGGGATGGTTCACACCTTGTAATGGGTTAGGTGGTACGGAGTGTACACCCATAAGGTCCATGAACACCCTGACTCTAATAATGGTATGTATTGGTAGTGCTTGGTGAAAGTACTGTTGTGGTTAACACTGATTATCAGTGTTTCCACTGAAGTGGTATCTCACTGAAGTTGTGTTTACACTGAAGCAGTGTAACCACTGAAAGCACTATGAAAGTACTGATATAAGTACTGATAAATGACAGTTACAACTGCATCATTATGACCACGTTTAATTGGTCATGTAACCACTAACGGCTATAATGGGGATAATTATGAGGCTATTAATGGGCCGATTAATACTCATAATTCCATTGGAACGGAAGAGTAACCTCCTATAAATAAGAGATCTGAAAATGCATGAAAGATACACAGAAAACACAAAACACTTATAAGCGTAAGGGTTAAAGAATTGTGCCTAATTCTCTAACTGCATTTGGTCTTATCCCAAGTAGATATTCGTGATACCCAGGCATTAGCGTCGAATAGTTTACTTTGGAAAGTGATCACACGATTCCAAGTGATATCCGGTAACCACCTGGTGGTATCTTTCATGCGACCATTGTTTGTTTCTGCTTAAACAGTTGATCGTTTCTGCTGAAGTTGATTATTTACACCTCGCTCGGACGAATAACCACCAACAATCAAAGTAAACTATTTTGTGATAATCAATGGCAACTGCTGCAATGAAACACATGGCTTCAAACTTTGCCAAGCTTGATAAGTTTGAAGGGGTGGACTTTAGGAGGTGGCGGAAGAAGATGCACTTCTTGCTGTCAAGCATGAGTGTGGTCTATGTCGACTACTCCAATTCCTGATGATGGTGGGGATGATGCTACGTGGAGCAGATCAGGAGGAGGAGAAAATGGGAGAATGATGACTACATATGCAGAGGTCTTATTCTGAATGGTATGTCTGATTCTCTGTTTGATATTTATCAGAACTCTGAATCTTCCAAAGAACTGTGGGATTCCTTGGATGCCAAATATATGGCTGAGGATGCATCAAGTAAGAAGCTCCTTGTTAGTAATTTCACAAATTACAAAATGACTGATTCAAGACCAGTTATGGAACAATACAATGAACTTCTTGGAATACTTGGAAGGTTTACACAACACAATATGCACTTGTATGAGGCTATTCAAGTCTCTTGTGTTATTGATAAACTCCCTCCTTCATGTAAAGATTTCAAGCATACCTTGAAACATATGAAGGAGGAGTTAACTCTTGTTGAGTTTTGCAGTCATCTGCACATTGAGGAATCTCTCAAGGTGCAGGACAATGACAAGCCAAAGAGTAGCAATGCTGCTGGACCATCTATTGTCAATATGGTGGAGCATAACAACTCCACCAGGTACAATGACAACAAAGGCAAACGCAAGCATCTTGACAACACAAGGGCAGATCCTAACAAGAAGGCAACACCTACTTGTTGGAAATGTGGCAAGACTGGTCACATTAAAAGGGACTGCAAGGGTGTTAATGTTGGTGGTAAAGCCAATGGATCAGGCACTAAAAGTTCAGGGAGTGGTGGTTCAGCCAACTCACTGAAAGGTCCGAATATGTTTAATAAGTCTTTTCAGATTTATTATGTTACATATGTATCTGAATCTTTTATGTGCAGGATGATGATGTTGCGTGGTAGGTTGACTCTGGTGCAACAGTTCATGTGTGCAAAGATAGAAGCTGGTTCAAGACTTATGAGTCACTGAATGATGGTTCTATTCTTCACATGGGAAATGAGTCAACGGCCTTGGTGCATGGTCGTGGTTGTGTAGATCTTAGGTTTTAGTTCTGAAAGATTGTAACTTTGTTTAATGTTATTCATGTTCCCGATATAAGGAAAAACTTGGTTTCAAGTAGTGTTTTGAATAATCATGGATATAAACAAATTATTGAATCTGATAAATTTGTTCTTTCTAAATGTGGTGTTTTTATTGGTTTTGGTTATTTATGTAATCAAATGTTCAGGCTTAATATTACCACTGACATTGTTATTTCAGCTTTTGTGACCACATATGATCAGAGTGATTCTAACCTTTGGCATGCTAGACTTGGTCATGTTCACTATAAAAGGATGCAAGATATGTCTAGGGATGGCTTAATCCCTGCTTTTGACATGGACACTGAAAAGTGTAAAACTTGCATGTTGACCAAGATAACCAAGAAACCCTTTCAGGGTGTTAGTCGTGAGACTAAGATCTTGGAGCTTATTCACAGTGACCTGTGTGATTTGCATGCCACTCCTTCTTTGGGGAATAAGAAGTACTTTGTGACATTTATTGATGATGCTTCTAGATTTTGTTATGTCTATCTATTACATACCAAGGATGAAGCATTAGATAAATTCAAAGTGTTTAAAACTGAAGTTGAATTACAACTTAGGTCTTTGATCAAAAGATTAAGGACTGATAGGGGAGGTGAGTACATGGATACTCAGTACTTTCATTTTGTTGGAATAATCCATGAAACGACTGCCCTTATACTCCTCAAAAAATGGTATTTCGAAAAGGAAAACAGGTGCTGAAGGAGATGCTTAATTCCATGTTGTCCTATTCAGATCGAGTCAAGGGTTCTGGGGTGAAGCTATGTTAACAGCTTGCTATTTGCTAAATAGGGTTCCCAACAAAAGGAACAAAGTTACCCCTTATGAACTCTGGACTAAAAGGAAACCCAACCTGAACTATCTCAGGGTCTGGGGTTGTAGGGCTGTTGTAAGACTCCTTGATCCAAAGCAAAAGACTTTGGGTGAAAGAGGCATTGACTGCATCTTTGTTGGATATGCTAAGCATTCCAAGGCTTTTAGGTTCTATGTTATTGAACCTAATGAATATGTTTCAATTAACTCCATCATTGAATCAAAGGATGCAGACTTTGATGAGAATAGATTCTCATCAGTTCCTAGACCAAGTCAGAGGATTCCTAATGGAACTCATGACACTGGTGTATCAGAGGTACCTGATGATGAACCATCAGTGGTCCCTGATGAGGTTGTGGTTCAACAACCCGAACCTGTGCTCAGGAAGAGCAAAAGGGTCAGGACTCCAAAGTCATTTGGACCCGAGTTTCAACTATACTTAGTTGAAGGTACCAGGGATGAGGTCTCAAACCAATACTCCTATTGCTTCATTGTTGAGGATGACCCCAAAACATTTGAAGAAGCAATGAAGTCCCGGGATATTGCTTTCTGGAAAGAAGCAATCAATGATGAGATGGATTCCATCATGGGCAACAACACTTGGTTGTTGGTTGATCTACCACCAGTTGCAAGCCTCGGGTTTGCAAATGGATTTTCATAAGGAAAATGAAGGTAGATGGAACTATTGAAAAGTTCAAGGCTAGACTAGTCATTCGTGGCTTTAAACAAAAATCGGGAATAGACTATTTTGATACTTATTCCCTGTGGCTCGTGATCGTTACCATAAGACTGGCTGATTGCTATGGCATCTATTCACAATCGGTTATTCATCGGATGGATGTGAAACTGACTTTCTTGAATGGTGAATTGGAAGAGGAGGTTTACATGAACCAACCTCAGGGCTTCATCTTGCCTGGCAATGAAAACAAGGTGTGTAAACTGATTAAGTCTCTTTATGGACTTAAGCAGGCACCTAAGCAATGGCATCAAAAATTTGATGAAGTGGTTTTGTCTAGTGTGTATATAGCAAATGTGTATATAGCAAATTTGATGAATCTGGTAAAGGAGTCATCATTTGTCTATATGTTGATGACATGTTGATCTTTGGCACTGACCAAAATCAGGTTGACCTGACAAAGGAATTTTTGTCATCAAGGTTCTCCATGAAGGACTGGGGGAGGCTGATGTTATCCTTGGTATTAGGATTAAACATGAAAGTAAAAGAATTTCTATCTCTCAGTCTCATTATATTGAGAAGGTGCTGAGGAAATTCAATTACTTTGATTGTACTCCAGTGAGTACACCTATGGATACTTGTGAGAAGCTAATGCCTAATCATGGCAAGGCTGTATCTCAACTTGAGTATTCTAGGGTAATTGGTTGCCTGATGTATGCCATGACCGTATAAGGCTGATATTGGCTTTGCGTGGGAAAATTGAGCAGTATACTAGTAATCCTAGTGCTCATCACCGGCAAGCGGTTCAAAGGGTACTTAGGTATTTGAAGAGAACTATGGATTATAGTCTCTCATATACTTAGTTACCCATCGTGTTGGAAGGTTACACTGATGCAAGTTGGATCGATAACACTGAAGACAATTCGTCTACCAGTGGCTGGGTATTCCTACTTGGTGGAGGTGCAAATTCTTGGGCATCCAAGAAGCAAACTTGCATCACCAGTTCAACAATGGAATCTGAATTTGTGGCTTTAGCAGCTGCTGGTAAAGAAGCTTGATCGCTTCCAAAACAGTCAAGAAATATTGACCAAAGGTTTTAGTCAACAAAAGTCAACTATTATGGACTCAATACAATTTCCCTTGGAATTTAGTGGATTCCCGGGTCGTTTAGTCCCACGGAGGTTGAATGGTGCTTGAAAACGTTCAGACGTAGAATGATCACTAAGGATAATGATCTGTAAGGATTTTGGTTGATAATTACACTACTGATTGTTTGGAATTGTATTTGGATACAGAACTATAAAGCACAACAATCAGATTAAACAAACGTGTATAAAAATGTAAATTTAAAAACTACAGGGACTTAAAATGACAAGTTTTAAACTAAAAGGGTGCAAAATGAAAATTTTAAAACTTTATAAACTTAAAGAAAATTAAAATCTAAAAAGAAAATATTTTATTAATATTATATTAATTTAATATTAATTAATTAATTAAAACTATTTTAAACTTATTTAAAATTTAGCTTAATTAATCGAAAAAGATTTATAATACAAAATTAACTAAGAAAATTACAAATTTATTTTCAAAAAATCTAGAACAACTTAAAAGATTTATAAAAATTAAAAACAAATATTTTTGTCTTTTAGCAAAGGTTTTATAAATTAAAAACTTAATTAATAATTAAAATCTAATTAAACTGATTAAAGGATTAAAATTAGAAAATAAAAAGGGAAAATTATAAGATTAATTTTTATAGGTTCTAATTAAGTTAACAAAGCTAGGAAAAATATAAAAACATGGTTTTACTTAATAAAAATTATTTTAACCATTTAATACTTTAATATTAATAAATTATTAATTAGACTATTATTAATTATTAAAAATACTAGATGACAAAGGAAAAATCTAAGAAAATTCCTAAAAAATAATTTAATATGACAGAAACTTAAGAAAAATATAAAAACAGACAAGTGCTTAATAATAAGCTGAAAATAAAAATTAAAAAGCTAATTTATATTAAATAAACGCTATCACTATTTTTAAAATGATGTTTTTGTGATTTTTATTTTTTTAAACCTATTTAACTACTGAAAATAAGCAACTTTAATAAAGACAAAAATTTTGGAACTTAAAAATAAGCAGTTTGAGAGCTTAAGAGCTTAACAGTTTAAGCTTTTGGCTTCTTTTGATGTTTCAAGCTAAAATAAGTGGCCAAATAAGCTAAACAAAAAGAAACAAAAGTAAATTAAGATGAAAATAAGCTAAAGGTACTTAAATTAAGCTAAAAGGCATAAAGAAACACACTAAAAAGCTTAAAATAAGCTAATAAGCACTTATACTAAACCAAGCAACCAAACAGGCCTGCACATTTTTTGTAGGCCAAATTTAACTAGGGGCAAGGGATCAGAGGTCAAAAGTGAGCTTTGATGTAATAAGCTGGCTTATTGAGGTTTCCAAAAAGCCAAGAATCTCACACTGGGGTCCACTATTAAGCTCGTAATGAGCTTGAGAAAAAGCTTGTAAAACACTGAGTGTTCAGTGTACACAAGAAATGGGACAAACAAGAAGCAACTAGCAGTCCTACCAAATAAGCTAGAAAGTTAAAAATAAGCACTGGACCTAAGGGACAGCTAGGTGGGCTTTCCAAAACACCAAAATTTACAAGCTAAAGCTAACTAATGAACATGATACAAGCTATTGAAATATGCTTACTCAACTGTGCACATGGCACTTTTTTAGAAAAGTGTTTAAAAGAAGCTAAGAAATAAGCAGTTTAACTAGTAAACTAAAAATTATAAAAATTATTATGATAAAGATGAGCAGCTAAATACTAATATCCCAAAAGCATAAAACATGAAACTCAAAATTAAATCCTATAGAAAATTATCTATTTTATTCAAAAACTGACTAAGTGAAAATTTGACTTTTTAAGATAAACACTAAAGTTGACTTAAATGAACTTGTGATTGATCCTACTCACTGATTATGTTATATTAAGCTAAGTTAAGATGAATTTAGGCTAGATGACCAAGTTCTAAGCAACTGTGATGAATTTTATATTTCAAATCCTAACAGTTAATTATCAAATAAAGGTTTAAAGCTATTTTGACTTTTTATCAAATGAGCACTGGTTTTTATTGTATATCTGAGCTATTATGACCTAATGTGACATACAACACACAAGAACAATGACTTGAACACCCTCTAACACAGTTAACTCAGTGAATCCAAACAACCCTTTAACCAACTGATTTTGTGATTTTCAAATGATTTCACATATTAAGACCATGCAACTGATTCAAGACCTTATATTATCATATATTGAGACTAAAGAAGCATTAAACAACAACAATAACATCATAGAACTAAGAAATGACAATTATGCTATAATGACTGTTAAACTAAGGTTTTTAGTAACTACAAATTAAAAAGAACAAGCAAAACTGCTTTTAATGTATAATTTTACTTAACTACAACTTAGAAACATAAAAACACAAAGATTTAAGCTAATAAATGACTTAAACATAAAAATGCTAAAATGGAACAAAAAGCGTACAAAATGGATTCCAAGTAAAAACTGAGAACCAAGGATCAAGAACACTTCCTATAGCTTCCCAAGAAGCATCTAACCCAAGGCAATCCAAAATTTACCCTGCTCCAGCTGTAATCATCTTCTCCATTGATTTTTTTTTCTCACTATTTTTGAGTATTTTTTTTGGTATTTTTGAATTATAACTCTACACTGATTTTAAAGGTATCTAATAGCTTACATAAGCTATATAAGGAGCTTATATGAGCTTATGAGTCCATAACACAACTAATAACAACATTAAGCTAATATGAGAATTTTAAGTAAAATTGCACAAACTGAATATTTGAAGATTAACTGAAATTGAAACTGAAAAAAGGTTTAGATTACACTGAAATTACTTAACAAAGTACTTGAAAGCTTAAAATTGCACTGGAAATTTAAAATTACAATATTCGACACTACATAAACTAAAATTATACTAGATATGTATCCACACTGCTCCTTTCTTCTTTATAAAGATCTTTTTAGGCTCTGTGTCGACCTCTGAATGTTTTCCACTTCATCTTGGCCATTGGATCCTTCAAATTCATCATAATCGTGCACTTGGCATTTTGGCGCCAAAAATATCAAAAGCAGGTTTAAAGCATTTAATGCTTCTTGGGAGATTGTGGAGGTGTAGGAGAGTGGGTAAACAGCTGGAAAGGTGGTGATGAAAACCAGGCATGGTGGAGGGTGGTTTCTGGTTTGGCGGGATTTTGTGAGGGAAATGAACATAATGGTGGGGTTTGACCGAGGTTTGACCCGTTTTTAGTAATAGGTTGGGGGTTCAAAATGGGGGGGGGGGGGTCACAGGATATTGACAGGGGGTTCTTTTGGGTTTGGCTGGGGTTAATAATACACAAAGGGTCCGTTTGGTTTTGGTTTATCACAAGGACCAAAATTGTAATTTTCTGATTTTTTAGGGACTGAAATTGTAACTTTCCCAAACTTATCAAAAGGACCGATTATGTCATATATGAATAGTACAAGGGTTATATTTATCAATTTTACATTTTAAATAACCCAGGGACCATTTTTGACATTTTTCAAAGTTGAGGGACCTTTTCTGCCATTTGCCCAAAGATTCATTCAAGGACCATTTTTGACAATTTAGAATATTTCAGGGACCTTGAATAATAAAACTCCACATTTTTGGATCCCAGGGACTAGATTTGCCAATCTTTGAAAGTTTAGGGACTGAAACTGTAAATTATGTAAACTTTGTTGTTTTTTATCAGTTTTCAATCCTTTTGCACTTGCAACACATAAAAACACATTTCAATGATATTTATAGTATTTTGTGGCATTTCTGAGTATTTTCAGATGTTTTTACAGTTTAAATGGGAATAAAATGATGAGTATTTAGACACTCATCAATCCCCCACACTAAACTATTGCTAGTCCCTAGCAATCTTTTGAGAAAACTTAATGGATTTGAATCTCTTTACCAAAAGCCATTACTTCTAGAGTAGCCAATTATTTCAGTTCAAGTAAGAACCTTGGTACAATGATAACCAAATGATTTTGAGCAAATCACCAGCTTTCAACGGTTTTGATTTGTCTTTACCATAAGCCGTTTGCTTCTGGACTAGCCAACTCTTAGATAAAATATCTTTGGTGAGTCGATTACCAATTATGGCTTTCCAACTGCCTTTACCACAAGCCATAAACTCGTGGGCTAGCCAACTCTTCACTAATTAAAGATATGATGAGCTGAACACCATACAATTTTTGGCAAATTGCAAGCCGTCAACGGATTTGATAAATCTTTACCAAGAGCCGTTTGCTCCTGGATTAGCCAATCCTTATGTGGGTTAGACATGGCGGACTGATAACCGTAAGCTGAGTAAGTGCAAAACACTTACTCCAAAAAATTTTGGCCAAAAATGAGGGAATTGGGTGGTATAATTACATGATAAAATTCGTGAGAATTCCCCCCCCCCCACACTAGAAATGAATATTGCCCTCAATATTCAAAGTACCGGCGGTTATGCCGAAACATAGAATGTAAAAGGGAAATATTACGGCCATTATTTTATTTTTGATATATACTTTTTTTTTTTTTTTTTTAAAAAAAACTTTATATACAACAGCGGGGGGCAACTCCCCCACACTAGGGTGGTAGAAAGTAGAAAGAAATCAGAAATATGAGTGAAAACCCATATGGTGTGCTACTGTTTTTGATTTCCGAGTCGCTAGCTTGACTCGATCCCCGTATTCATTGGTTAATGGGGAAAGTTTGTAGATCCGGGACAACCACAGGTGGAATGTCCTCTCCAAAATAGTGTTTCAATCGATGACCATTCACTTTAAAATTTGGACCATCAGGTTGAGATAACTCAATAGTTCCATAAGGAAATACTTTAGTGATGGTGAATGGTCCAGACCAGCGGGATTTTAGTTTTCTTGAGAAAATCTTCAATCTTGAATTGAAAAGAAGGACTCGATCACCGACGTTGAAAACGCGGTTCTTGATTTTGGAGTCATGAATCTTCTTTGTCTTTTGTTTGTAGATCAAAGAGTTCTCGTATGCTTGATCACGGAGTTCATTTAGTTCATTCATTTGAACTTTTCTGTGATCACCGGTTTGCTGAATATCGAAGTTAGCATGTTTCAAGGCCCAGTATGCTTTGTGCTCAAGCTCAATCGGTAGATGACATGCCTTTCCGTACACTAGCTTGTATGGAGTACACCGATGGGTGTTTTATAAGCTGTACGGAAGGCCCAGAGTGCGTCATCTAGTTTATCCGACCGGATGCACGGTTTTAAGCCTCTTGTCCTTTCCGAAATTCTTTTATACCACGGTTGGAAACTTCCACTTGCCCACTTGTTTGGGGTGGTATGCAGTAGAGAGACGGTGGGTTACACCATACTTGCATGACTCGATCAAATTGGTCATTGCAGAAATGCGTACCACGATCACCGATTATAGCTCGTGGAGTTCCAAACCTAGCAAAAAGAGATTTTAAGAATTTCACAACAACTCGGGCATCGTTGGTAGGTAAAGCTTTCGCTTCAACCCATTTTGACAAATAGTCAACAGCCACAAGTATGTATTTGTTTCCTCGAGATGATGGAAATGGCCCCATAAAGTCAATGCCCCAGATGTCAAAAATCTCACACACTTGAATGGCGTTTTGCGGCATTTCATTTCTTTGAGAGATATTTCCGTGACGTTGACAAGCGTCACAAGTTTTGACAAATTCGTGGACATCTTTATAAATAGTGGGCCAATAAAACCCGGAATCAAACACCTTCTTGGCAGTGTAGTTTGGACTATGATGGCCCCCGGTGGGTCCAGCATGGCAAGCTTTGAGAATGTCCATAGCTTCCTGTCCATAAACACACCGTCGGATGACTTAATCCGCACAGATTTTGAATAAGTAGGGGTCGTCCCATAAGTAATGTTTAACATCCTTGAAGAATTTGTTCTTCTGTTGGGTTGACATTCCTTTCATTATGAAGTTACCCGCATGGTAATTTGCGAAGTCAGCAAACCATGGGGTAGTAGAGTTTCCACTAAAAGTAACCGCATTGAGTGTCTCGAGAAGAAATGTTTCATTTATTTCCTTTTTCTCGAAAACATCTTGGTGAGGGTTTTCTAGACGGACAGATGATCGTGACCCAGTTTCTCGGCTCCTTTTTATCACGTATAATGATATCAAATTCTTGCGGGAGGAGAACCCAACGGAGCAATCTCGGCTTTGCATCTTGTTTTGCAAAGAGATATTTGAGAGCCGAGTGATCCGTATACACCACGCATTTGGTCAAGATTAGGTATGGCCGAAACTTTTCAAACGCATACACCACGGCTAGTAGCTCTTTTTCTGTAGTGGTGTAATGGGTTTGAGCTTGATCATAGTCTTACTTCGGGTAGTGGATAGGCTGAAAATGCTTGGTTTTACGTTGCCCTAAGACTGCACCGATAGCAAAATCACTTGCATCGCACATGAGTTCAAAGGGTAAATCGGTCGGGGAACGAGAATGGGTGCTTCATAAGCTTTTCTTTAATGTTTCAAACGCTTCGATGCACTCGGGTGAGAAGATAAAAGGAGCATCTTTTTCAAGAAGATGGGTCATAGGCCGAGCGATTTTAGAAAAATCTTGTATGAATCTGCGATAAAACCGGCATGACCTAAAAACTCCTAATACCTTTGACGGTAGTAGGATGAGGCAATTTAGCAATAACATCGACTTTTGCTCTATCAACCTCAATCCCATTTTTGGAAATCTTATGGCCAAGGACTATGCCTTCTTTGACCATAAAGTGGCTCTTCTCCCAATTTAGACAAAGATTGGTGTCTTCACACCGTTTTAGCATTTTATCTAAATGGGAGACACATGTTTGAAACGAGTCCCCAATGACCGAGAAGTCATCCATAAACACCTCCATTGTTTCCCCGATCATGTCGTGGAAAATTGCCATCATACATCGTTGGAGCGTGCCAGGAGCGTTACATAGGCCAAAAGGCATACGTGCCTGTAGGCAAAGTTCCGTATGGACAGGTGAATGTAGTCTTCTCTTGATCCTGTGGATCAATGGGGATCTGAAAATAACCTGAGAAACCATCAAGGAAACAATAGTATTCATTCCCTGCTAATCTCTTAAGCATTTGGTCCATGAAGGGTAGAGGAAAATGGTCTTTTCGGGTGGCGTCATTCAACTTACGATAGTCAATGCAAACACGCCATCCCGTTACCACCCGAGTTGGAATTAACTCGTTATTTTCATTTGTGACAACAGTTATGCCACCCTTTTAGGAACACAGTGAATTGGGCTAACCCAAGGACTATCAGAGATCGGGTAAATTAAACCTGCATCAAGAAGTTTGAGAACCTCCTGTTTGATAACCTCGTGAATCTTAGGATTCACCCTTCTCTGATGTTGACTGCTGGCTTAAGTCATCCTCCATCAAGATTTTGTGAGTACAAAACTCGGGGTTGATACCCTTAATGTCGGAGAGTTTCCAAGCAATTGCTTGCTTGTGTGACTTCAAGACCTTTATCAGAGCAGTCTTTTCATCTTTACTCAAATCTCGAGCAATAATGACGGGTAATTTATAATCACCCTCAAGAAATGCATACTCGAGATGAGGTGGTAAGTCCTTAAGTTCGACTTCAGGAAATTCTTCAGTTTTCTGAACTGACTTGACTTCCTTGTTATGAAGTTCTTGAGGAGGGATTGATGAAGGATCATCATTGAGCATCTTCTCGATGAGAAGAATATCTCCCTCGATGTCAATCGGAGCGTGATCAATTTCCCATGAAACTGAATCACTAGACAAGTATGCTTCAATCTCTTCCAAGATGAAGTCACTTTCCTCAAACGGAGTGAGAGAAGGAGTAGAATTGGCAATGATGGGTTGAGATGAAGGAGTGAGATTATCACTCGAAGAATTATGAACATAACCGAGAACTTCTTGAGAGTACTCTTCAGAAGCAACATCAATGATATCTATTCGGTTAACCCACTCAGAATCATAATTTGCGGAGTACCTCGAAGTTTGATCAAGGTTAAAGGTGACAGCTTCATAACCTACACGTAATGTGATTTCATGCTCAAATACATCAATGAGAGCACGGCCCGTTCTCAGGAATCCTCGTTCAACAATGAGAGGAACCCGATGATCGGCATCGAAGTCAACAACCACAAAGTCACCTGGAAAATGGAACTTTCCTACTTTCACGAATACATCCTCAGCGATGCCAAGTGGACGGGATATTGTACGATCTGCAAGCTCGAGAGTCATGCATGTAGGAGTAAGGTCCGAAGAAGAAAGTTTCTTCCATACTGAAAGAGGCATCAAGTTAATGCTTGCACCAAGATCGGCTAAGGCAAAGCATTCAACCATTCACTGAAATACACAAGGTAAGAGAAATTTTCCAGGATCTCCAAGCTTTTCGGGAAGCTTTTTTAACAGAACTGCTGAGCAGTTCTCGTTCAGAGGAGTTTTAGCCATTTCAAACAGTTTTTCCTTGTTGCTTAACATGTGTTTGAGAGTTGATGCAAACTTGGGCATCGACATGATAGCATCCGCAAAGCTTATGTCAAAATGTAGTTCTTGGAAAATTTGAAAAATTTGTCCATTTGATGACTGTAGCTTTTTGCGGAGCTTTTGCTCATTCAAACGTGATGGGTAAGGAATAGAAGATTTGGATTTAGGATTTTCAACAGGAGCTACAGGGGGTTCAAAAACAACTCCTGGATTGGATTTGGGTTTCGGGACAACTTGAGGATGGACATCGTTGGTACCTCCGTTATTAGTAGGAAGTTCCTTGTCCTTTGTCGCCTCATGTTCACGTTCCACTACCTTAGGAGAAGAAGAAGAAGAGAAGGAGGTAGGAGGAACAATGGGTCCTTGGTATGATACACCACTTCTGGTTGTGATCGCCTTTGCATCGCCCCTCGGGTTAGCGATCGTGTTGCTTGGAAGTTTTCCTAAGCCCGAGGGTTGATCATTTAAAGACTTCTTTAGATCGATGATCTGACCAACAACCTGTTCATTTCATCTTGGGATTTCATGAATTGCTTCAATAACTCATCAAATGATGGTCCAGTTAGAACAATGGCTTGAGTTTGATTAGGAAAATTCTGGCCTCTATTGTTCGGATTAAGGCCTTGATTTTGAAAATTTCCTTGGTTAGGATTCATATTCCCATGAAATTGATTCCCTCGATTGAAATTGTTTTGATTAAAATTTCCTTGATGTTGGAAACCTTGATTTGGTCCGGGATAGAAATTACCTTGGTTTTGATAACCTTGGTTCATTCTAGGTTGGTTCTGATTCCGGTTTTGCATGTTATGATTCTCGTTAAAACCTGGTGGTCCCTGATAAGTATTAGCACGGTAGTTTGGTTCATTTTGAGGACGATATTGATTACTTCCCTGATGTGAAGTACCGGCTATAGCATTGGCTTCAAACGGACTACCATCTGTGGCAGTACAGTTGTAGTATGCATGAGGGCCACCACAAGTGACACAAACCTCGACTTTCTTCACTTCACCATGTGATGGTGTCTGTGTGAAAGTAACTTTCTTTTGGTTAGCAAGAACCAAAGCCTGAATAGCATCCGTGAGTTTGTCAATCTTAGCATCGGTGCTAGATGTACTCACGTGAGATGAAGTAGAAGGTCTGCATTAGGCTGAGATGACATGTCTTTGTTCGTGCAGGGCGGACACTGGACTTGTTTTCTATTATTTGTAAGGCTTCTTTTGTGGTCTTGCTCAGGAAATTACCTCCCGCGGAGGCATTTAAAGAGTCTTAGTTAGTTTGGTTCAGACCATTGTAGAAAGTATCCATTTGCATTAACTCGATAAAACCATGATGCGGACACTTTCGGAGCAACTCTTTGTAACGATCCCATGCCTCACCGAATGATTCATCAAATCTTTGAGTGAATTTCATTATCTCATTCTTAAGACTTGTAGTTCGGGATGGAGGATAGAATTCGTTAACAAACTTAGTGACTAAATCATCCCATGTCTCAATGGAACGAGGGGGTTGTTTCTCAAGCCAATTCCGGGCTTGTCCCTCTAGAGAGAATGGGAACAGAAGAAGCTTAATTGCTTCATGTAGGACATTCTTATATTTGATGGTCGATGCAATCTTGTTGAACCATCGAATATGTGCATGAGGGTCGTCCCGCTCAAAACCATAAAATTGGCTTTGGGTCACCAGATTAAGCAACCCGGTTTTGAGCTCGAAGGTATCAGCCACGATGGCTGGGACAACAATGGCATCTCCGTAACCCTCGATGGGTGCTTGGAGAAGCTCATTCATCGGTTTATCTTCTGCCATTACGACAGGGGTGGTGGTGCTAGACGTTCCTCGTCACGCGCTGAAGGAGCGTAACGTCCTCTACGTTTACGTGGAATACTTGCAAGCTCTGAAAGTGGACTTGTGGAGCTTGAAGAACGAGTGCGCATGCACTAAGTATAAAAATCAATTTTCAAAACAAATGCGAGGCAAAACGACAAGTGAACTTAAACCAATAATCACAAATGAAATGGCTTCTTTGAAAAAGGTACGCCAAATCACAATGACACAAAGGTAAGTTTTGATCTTTAAGATTGGGAACTTATTAATGTTCACACCCCCAGTTGGTAGGTGTTCTGCCTTGGTTTTGCGGTGGTTGATTTTTATGTATTTGTTAAGTACCACTAAAAAGACGTAGGTATGGATTTGTGCTAAGGATTTAAATACTTTTGGACAATATTTTTGGTATCGTCTCGTTTAACCAAATCGTACCTCTTTAAGAATCACCTTAAAGAAAATACAGGATAGAAAACGTTACGATTGTTTTGTTGTTTTATATTTTTTGGTGTTGTTAACACTTTAGGAAAAGTGTTAATGAACTTTTGATTTTGATAACTTTACAAAAAAAACTGTTTACAAAAGGTGGTATATGTGCAAGTATGGGTGCGAAAATGTTTAAAACACGCTAAAGCCTCTCCGGCCGCGCCAAAAAATTTTGATCGCTTCCAAACAGTCAAGAAATATTGACCAAAGGTTTTAGTCAACAAAAGTCAACTATTATGGACTCAATACAATTTCCCTTGGAATTTAGTGGATTCCGGGTCGTTTAGTCCCACGGAGGTTGAATGGTGCTTGAAAACGTTCAGGGGCGTAGAATGATCACTGCGGATAATGATCTGTAAGGATTTTGGTTGATAATTACACTACTGATTGTTTGGAATTGTATTTGGATACAGAACTATAAAGCACAACAATCAGATTAAACAAACGTGTATAAAAATGTAAATTTAAAAACTACAGGGACTTAAAATGACAAGTTTTAAACTAAAAGGGTGCAAAATGAAAATTTTAAAACTTTATAAACTTAAAGAAAATTAAAATCTAAAAAGAAAATATTTTATTAATATTATATTAATTTAATATTAATTAATTAATTAAAACTATTTTAAACTTATTTAAAATTTAGCTTAATTAATCGAAAAAGATTTATAATACAAAATTAACTAAGAAAATTACAAATTTATTTTCAAAAAATCTAGAACAACTTAAAAGATTTATAAAAATTAAAAACAAATATTTTTGTCTTTTAGCAAAGGTTTTATAAATTAAAAACTTAATTAATAATTAAAATCTAATTAAACTGATTAAAGGATTAAAATTAGAAAATAAAAAGGGAAAATTATAAGATTAATTTTTATAGGTTCTAATTAAGTTAACAAAGCTAGGAAAAATATAAAAACATGGTTTTACTTAATAAAAATTATTTTAACCATTTAATACTTTAATATTAATAAATTATTAATTAGACTATTATTAATTATTAAAAATACTAGATGACAAAGGAAAAATCTAAGAAAATTCCTAAAAAATAATTTAATATGACAGAAACTTAAGAAAAATATAAAAACAGACAAGTGCTTAATAATAAGCTGAAAATAAAAATTAAAAAGCAAATTTATATTAAATAAACGCTATCACTATTTTTAAAATGATGTTTTTGTGATTTTTATTTTTTAAACCTATTTAACTACTGAAAATAAGCAACTTTAATAAAGACAAAAATTTTGGAACTTAAAAATAAGCAGTTTGAGAGCTTAAGAGCTTAACAGTTTAAGCTTTTGGCTTATTTTGATGTTTCAAGCTAAAATAAGTGGCCAAATAAGCTAAACAAAAAGAAACAAAAGTAAATTAAGATGAAAATAAGCTAAAGGTACTTAAATTAAGCTAAAAGGCATAAAGAAACACACTAAAAAGCTTAAAATAAGCTAATAAGCACTTATACTAAACCAAGCAACCAAAGCAGGCCATTTTTTTGTAGGCCAAATTTAACTAGGTGCAAGGGATCAGAGGTCAAAAGTGAGCTTTGATGTAATAAGCTGGCTTATTGAGGTTTCCAAAAAGCCAAGAATCTCACACTGGGGTCCACTATTAAGCTCGTAATGAGCTTGAGAAAAAGCTTGTAAAACACGAGTGTTAGTGTACACAAGAATGGGACAAACAAAAAGCAACTAGCAGTCCTACCAAATAAGCTAGAAAGTTAAAAATAAGCACTGGACCTAAGGGACAGCTAGGTGGGCTTTCCAAAACACCAAAATTTACAAGCTAAAGCTAACTAATGAACATGATACAAGCTATTGAAATATGCTTACTCAACTGTGTACAGGGCACTTTTTTAGAAAAGTGTTTAAAAGAAGCTAAGAAATAAGCAGTTTAACTAGTAAACTAAAAATTATAAAAATTATTATGATAAAGATGAGCAGCTAAATACTAATATCCCAAAAGCATAAAACATGAAACTCAAAATTAAATCCTATAGAAAATTCTCTATTTTATTCAAAAACTGACTAAGTGAAAATTTGACTTTTTAAGATAAACACTAAAGTTGACTTAAATGAACTTGTGATTGATCCTACTCACTGATTATGTTATATTAAGCTAAGTTAAGATGAATTTAGGCTAGATGACCAAGTTCTAAGCAACTGTGATGAATTTTATATTTCAAATCCTAACAGTTAATTATCAAATAAAGGTTTAAAGCTATTTTGACTTTTTATCAAATGAGCACTGGTTTTTATTGTATATCTGAGCTATTATGACCTAATGTGACATACAACACACAAGAACAATGACTTGAACACCCTCTAACACAGTTAACTCAGTGAATCCAAACAACCCTTTAACCAACTGATTTTGTGATTTTCAAATGATTTCACATATTAAGACCATGCAACTGATTCAAGACCTTATATTATCATATATTGAGACTAAAGAAGCATTAAACAACAACAATAACATCATAGAACTAAGAAATGAAAATTATGCTATAATGACTGTTAAACTAAGGTTTTTAGTAACTACAAATTAAAAAGAACAATCAAACTGTTTTAATGTATAATTTTACTTAACTACAACTTAGAAACATAAAAACACAAAGATTTAAGCTAATAAATGACTTAAACAGTAAAATGCTAAAATGGAACAAAAAGCGTACAAAATGGAATCCAAGTAAAAACTGAGAACCAAGGATCAAGAACACTTCCTATAGCTTCCCAAGAAGCATCTAACCCTAGGCAATCCAAAATTTACCCTGCTCCAGCTGTAATCATCTTCTCCATTGATTTTTTTTTCTCACTATTTTTGAGTATTTTTTGGTATTTTGAATTATAACTCTACACTGATTTTAAAGGTATCTAATAGCTTACATAAGCTATATAAGGAGCTTATATGAGCTTATGAGTCCATAACACAACTAATAACAACATTAAGCTAATATGAGAATTTTAAGTAAAATTGCACAAACTGAATATTTGAAGATTAACTGAAATTGAAACTGAAAAAAGGTTTAGATTACACTGAAATTACTTAACAAAGTACTTGAAAGCTTAAAATTGCACTGGAAATTTAAAATTACAATATTCGACACTAAAATTATACTAGATATGTATCCACACTGCTCCTTTCTTCTTTATAAAGATCTTTTTAGCCTCTGTGTCGACCTCTGAATGTTTTCCACTTCATCTTGGCCATTGGATCCTTCAAATTAATCATAATCGTGCACTTGGCATTTTGGCGCCAAAAATATCAAAAGCATGTTTAAAGCATTTAATGCTTCTTGGGAGATTGTGGAGGTGTAGGAGAGTAGGTAAACAGCTGGAAAGGTGGTGATGAAAACCAGGCAAGGTGGAGGGTGGTTTCTGGTTTGGCGGGATTTTGTGAGGGAGATGAACAGTAACGGTGGGTTTGACGGAGGTTTGACCCGTTTTTAGTAATAGGTTGGGGGTTCAAAATGGGGGGGTCACAGGATATTGACAAGGGGTTCTTTTGGGTTTGGCTGGGGTTAATAATACACAAAGAGTCCGTTTGGTTTTGGATTATCACAAGGACCAAAATTGTAATTTTCTGATTTTTTAGGGACTGAAATTGTAACTTTCCCAAACTTATCAAAAGGACCAATTATGCCATGTATGAATAGTACAAGGGTTATATTTATCAATTTTACATTTTAAATAACCCAGGGACCATTTTTGACATTTTTCAAAGTTGAGGGACCTTTTCTGCCATTTGCCCAAAGATTCATTCAAGGACCATTTTTGACAATTTAGAATATTTCAGGGACCTTGAATAATAAAACTCCACATTTTTGGATTCCAGGGACTATATTTGCCAATCTTTGAAAGTTTAGGGACTAAAACTGTAAATTATGTAAACTTTGTTGTTTTTTATCTGTTTTCAATCCTTTTGCACTTGCAACACATAAAAACACATTTCAATGATATTTATAGTATTTTGTGGCATTTCTGAGTGTTTTCAGATGTTTTTACAGTTTAAATGAGAATAAAATGATGAGTATTTAGACACTCATCAAAGCTGAATGGTTGAAAAACTTGCTTCTTGAGTTTCCGTTATGGCCTAAACCTATAGCACCCATTTCTATCCGGTGTGATAGTGCAGCTACATTGGCTAGGGCTTATAGCCAGATGTACAATGGTAAGTCTAGACACTTAGGTGTCAGGCATAGCATGATTCGTGAGCTTATCATGAATGGGGTGGTATCTATAGAGTTTGTTATATCTCAACAGAACTTAGCTGATCACTTGACGAAGGGTTTGGCTAGAGACTTGGTTATAAAGTGTGCTAAAGGGATGGGTTTAAGTCCAACTTAGTCACTGAATGCTAGGACACCCAACTCCCTCCTGAGGAAACTTAGGAGCTGAGTTCAATGTGGAAAGTGAACATTCAGGTGGACTTTGGAGCACATGTTTATTTTACATCCCAAGGTTGTCCTCGGAACCTGCTGAAAGGAGGATGAAGTCTTTACTTCTTAATGGTTAACTTATCTTTGAAAAAGTGCTTGGCAGGAGCATGAATAAAGAGGAACCACCTATGTAAATGTTGAAGTTTTGCCACTTCAGAAAGCTTTTGGACTTTTAGCTTTTACAACATTTATGAATTTGGATATGGACACATGGCTTGTATAGTGTCGGGAGCTTTTAAGTGTTTGAAAACTTGTGTGTAGTTATCTTGGTTATTCAAATGGGTTGAACGGTTCAATTCTTAGAACACCTTGATTCTCGAATATTTGAACGTGTAATTACTAAGATGGAAATTCAATCCTCGGGACATTTTCGTTTATGCACATGTTTTGCTTGATGTTTATTTTACATGCAAAGGGAGTGAACTAAATTTGGGGAGGATTGTTGGAAAATTTAGTGCACTTGTGGGATGGTTCACACCTTGTAATGGGTTAGGAGGTACGGAGTGTACACCCATAAGGTCCATGAACACCCGACTCTAATAGTGGTTTGTATTGGTAGTGCTTGGTGAAAGTACTGTTGTGGTTAACACTGATTATCGTGTTTCCACGAAGCTACTTCAGCCAGGATCGATGTTTCCACTGAAGTGGTATCTCACTGAAGTTGTGTTTACACTGAAGCAATGGCGTTTCCACTGAAGCAGTGTAACCACTGAAAGCACTATGAAATCTTGATATAAGTACTGATAAATGTGATTACAACTGCATCATTATGACCACGTTTAATTGGTCATGTAACCACTAACGGCTATAATGGGGATAATTATGAGGCTATTAATGGGCCGATTAATACTCATAATTCCATTGGAACGGTCAAGAGTAACCTCCTATAAATAGGAGATCTGAACATGCATGAAAGATACACAGAAAACACAAAACACTTATAAGCGCAAGGGTTAAAGAATTGTGTCTAATTCTCTAACTACATTTGGTCTTATCCCAAGTAGATATTCGTGATACCCAGGCATTAGGGTCGAATAGTTTACTTTGGAAAGAAATCACACGATTCCAAGTGATATCCGGTAACCACCTGGTGGTATCTGTTACAGCCGACCATTGTTTGTTTCTGCTGAAACAGTTGATCGTTTCTGCTGAAGTTGATTATCTACACCCTGTTCTGGGACGAATAACCACCGACACATTTCATACATATGGTTGACTTGAGTTTTATCAGAAATCCCATATGGGTCAATGTAAGAAAATTATGTGCTTTATATAATTTAGTGTAGGGCTGAGCGTCGGTCAAAAACCGACCCGAACCGAACCGAACCGACAAAACCGAGGACCGAAAACCATGAAAAACACGAACCGAAACCGAACCGAATGTTGTCGGTTCGGTTCGGTTTCGTCGGTCGGTTTGATTTTGTCGGTCTATGTATTTTGGCATGTTTTTGTCGGTTTTGGGCGAACCGGACGAACCGAACCGACCCGAAACCGAAAGCATGTTGGACCTGAAACCGAAACCGAACCGACGGGCTGTCGGTCCGGTTCGGTTTTTGTCGGTTCGGTCGGTTTCGTCGGTCCGGTTCGGTTTTGAACCTTCGGTGCTCAGCCCTAATTTAGTGTATGGATAGTAGGTGTTAGGTTTTATGCTATGTTTAGGATAATGTTCAGAGTTTAAAATAAATTCTTTACCTTTTAAAAAATAGATTTTTTTTATTTTTTTTATTTTTCTCGATGCTCAAATAACATGTGCAAGATCGCGAGTTGTTGACAATTTGTGCTAAATTTTTTCTTACATGCATTTACAATAGGCACATAGGGTATAGAGATTATACTTTCATTCAGATATTTTCTCTCCGAATCTTGAAATTTTGCAATTTGCCTAAAAGGTTCTCTTTCATCAACGAATCTAAATTCGATACGTACTTGAATCAGTTTACATAAAGACCTAAAACTTTTACGTTATAGAAACTACATTAAACGGGTTTAGGGTTTAATGTCACCCGAAAAATGACACGACAAATCAATAAACGACCGTAAATACCATTTGTTAGGAAATTTGGATCACAGTAATCTAAGAGTCGTGTAAACATTTTCAGATTGAAGTATTTCGGTGGTTTTACCGAAATCTTAAATCGGATAAAACTCAGATTTAGAATCGTGAATCTGTTTTGTGTGTTATGAAAACTGAACCACGATGAATATATGACCAAAAGCTATAACGGTTGTAACTCGCTATAGCGCATTACTTGTCAAACTGAAACAGTTAAATTATGGGACAAAATACCGGGAATTTTATTTTCTAGTGCTATAAGTCGACCCCAGCCAGGGGCGTTGCCCCTTGGACCTTGTCAGGGGTTGCCGCCCCTTGGACCCTGCTACCAAGGGCGCTGCCCCCGGACCCCCGTCATTCGGGGCTTCGCCCCCGAATAATAATCATAATAACGTCATACAAATGTGCACTCCGCAAAACCCCGACTTGTTGAACATTTACCACAATTACACATTGGTCAACTAAGTCAATCCATTACACTTAAATAATATCGGTGATGTAAAATCACCAACACCATTCTAAACGAACACAATAACATCAATAAGAATTAGCTTCAAGACCTTTCTTGATTAAAAGATGCTACATCTATAAATTTTTTGAAAAAAATCTTTCACAAAATGACGTGTCATCAACAAAAAAAAATATTTTGATCAATTCTATCTCGCTCTTTTAAGATCCAAAAGTTCATTTCATAGCCCCTTACGTTGAGCAGAGCAACAAACAAGCCAAGGGAAAGCATATATTGAAAAAAATAATGATTAAAAAATAAATAAATAAATAAAATATTATTACTAGTATTTTAAATGAAAGTAAAAGAACAAACATAATATATTCGGATTTTAAGATACTCGTATATAGCGGTGCAAGTTCTACCTGAATATTACACCGTCACAACGTATTGAAACTCACTCTTAATGAGCATATACATATAATATTGATTAGGATGGTATGAATGCATAAGTAAAGAGTAAAAAATTTAGGTGCCTCTAATTATTTTTGTAACCAAAACCATGACAACTTTTCAATCCCACACGGATCAAATAAAAGAAATGGTACTAGCTAATATACCACAATGTATACTGGTCATACATGTTGGGATTAGTATGAAGGTCTCATATCCATACACAACCCATGTTGATGTTATACTTAACATGATCAACATGGTTTGACTGAGTGGATTTGAGAAATTTATATGGATTCTTGACTTTTTCAATGTTAACAAAAATGTTTATATTATTATTCTGTATAAGGGAGCCCAAACTTTTCCTTTCCCAAAAATTGAGTCTCTTTCCTTTTGAATGTTCTTCACTTTTGTTAGTTTTAAAATAATGGGTAAAGTTAAACTAAAAAGAATAAAAAAGTTTTATTTTTTATTTTTTCTTTTAAAAGTTTTCAAAAAATTCTAAAAGAAATCCATAAGATCGGGTATGTTGTTCATAAAACTTTTGTGAAAGAAGTTTTTTTAATTTTGAGTTTTTATACGTTTTTTAATGCACAAAAAACTAATTTTGATGCGCAAAAAAAAATTTGATGCACAAAATTTTCAACTTATTTTAGTTTGATGCGCAATGTTATTTTGATTAAAAAAGTCAAAAGAAGTTAGGTCTAAAAACGCATTTTTGATATACAAAAAGCGATTTAATGCACAAATGTATTTGTTCATAATCTGTTTTCGGAAAAAGTATCCACGTTTAGAAAAACTTCATTCACAACTTTTTCATGCACCAACAGACCCGATCTTGTAGAATTGTTTTAGAATTTTTCGAGAACTTTAATTTTTTTTTTCTTTTTGTAAATCTTTTTACATAAATTTGTCTTTTTATTTGATTTTTACCCTTTAAATTATAACTATCTAAAGTATTTTATTAAACTGAACTAGTTCCTTACCATAAGTTTGTACCAACAAAACCAAATACATATTCGAGCCCTTGTAAAATAAATTTTAGTGAATATATATAATATATGAAAATTAATCTCTTATACCAATGTGCCATGTTTAGTTCTAAGAGGTTAACGTGCATACAAATTTTATCAATCATTCAAGAGATGAAACTGTTGATGCTTCGTTTTGTTAGTGACTGTTTTCCTTCTTCTTAAATAAATCATTTCCCAATTGTTTGTGGTGATGGAATTATGTCGTGGACATGTGGATAATTTGGGTGTAGAATCTAAAACACGATGCTAAGTCTTATTGAATTGATAAACTAAACAACCGTATAATGAGTATAAATAGTAAAAACAAAAGGTAAAACCCTAGAAATTAAATATGGGCTACTGGGCCGCTTATGCGCTATCATGCTAATATCCCTTCAAACTCACAATGTTGCAGCGAGAAACATTGAGGGTTTGTCAGTTAGAAAATGGAAACGTGGTCCAAAGTGTGGCTTCGTAAATATATCTGCAATCTGTAAAGCAGAAGGAACAAACGGTAGAAAGATTGTGCCAGCTTGAAGATGATGGCGAGTGAAATGACAATCTATCTCAATATGTTTGGTGCATTTATGGAACACCGAGTTACGAGCAATATTTATAGCACTGCGATTATCACAATGTAACGGAGTAGAACGACTTATACGAACACCCATATTTGCAAGCAACCAACGCAACCAAACAATCTCACTAGTAGTCACCACCATGGCTCGGTACTCAGCTTCAGTAGAAGATTTAGAAATAACATCTTGTTTCTTACTCTTCCACGAAATAAGGGAATCAGCAAGAAATACACAAAACCCAGTAGTTGACTTACAAGAGACAGAATCACCACCCAATCGGAATCACAATAAGCACGCAGGTCCAAGGCGTACGAAGGAAACAAAGTGTCTGAAACTGAGTACCCCGAAGATTATGAGAATGTGTAAAACAAGAGCCCAATGAACCGTTGTGGGAGCATAAACAAATTGACTAACAATATGAACTGCATAAGAAATATATGGGCCTGTAACCGTAAGATAAACCAAACTTCCCATAATAGTACGATACAAACTTGGGTTTGGCAAGGATCACCATCTGTCGACGTGTATTTTGCCTTAGCATCAATAGAAATATCTTCAACCATTTTGTCTGTAATTCTTGCACGATCAAGTAAATCAACTATATATTTTGATTAAGACAAATTATATCCTTTTGTTGAAGAAGCAACCTCAATAGCTAGAAAATAACGTAGTAAGCCCAAATCCTTCATAGCAAAACGATGAGCTAACTCAGATTTCAATGATTCAATTCCAACACAAACATCCCCAGTAATAATCATATCATCAACATACAACAACAAAAGCATACGTCCAACACTTGAATGTTTTACAAATAATGTGGAATCTTGACGGCTAGAGACAAACCCAAGTGTTGTTGCAAATTTCTCATACCAAGCACGATGTGCCTGTTTGAGACCATAAAGAGCTTTCCTGAGCTTGCAAACCTCTCCTGGTTTATGAGAGACATCAGGAGGGGGTGTCATAAAAACTTCTTCATTGTGGTCATCATTCAAAAAAGTATTTTTGACATCCAGCTGTGATATTTTCCATTTACGACTAGCAGCAACTGCAATCAAGATTCTTACTGTTGTCATTTTTGCAACCGGAGCAAATGTCTCTTCATAATCCATACCATACTCTTGAGCATAACCTTTGGCAACAAGACGAGCCTTATATCTTTCAATGGACCCATTAGATTTTTTTTAATCTTGTAGAACCAACGAAAGCCAATAGCACGCTTTTCGAATGACAATGGTACTAAGTTCGATGTCTGAGTCTAATGCAATGCAGCAAGTTCCTCAGCCATAGCAACCTGCCATAATGGATCACAAACAACCTCTCTGTACGACACAGGCTCATGAAGGTGATGTACAGAAGCAATAAACGAACTAAATGAGCTAAAATAACAAGAATAAACAAAATCATCCCTTTTTGTAGACTTACAATTATGCTTTGGTCGTAGGAGGAGCGTTGGTAACGGTTGGTGTAGCCTCAGAAATTGTAACCGGTGGTGTTTCAGTAGTGGTGATGATTTCTGGAGGTGTATCTGATAGTGGTGGTGTTTCAGTGGTGGTGGGTTCTATGGTGGTTTCTAAGACTGGTTCTCGTATTACGGGTGACACAATAGGTGTAGGTTCTTCAAAAGGATCAATTTTTATGAGTTCAGATTGTGTCATATTATGTGAACTAATAGGAACATAATAGTACAGAATGTACTCTAAAAAGTCAACATGGAGAGATGTATACAACTTTTGACTAACCAGATCATAACAACGATATCCCTTTTGACTAATACCATAACCCATAAAACAAATAAAGTGGATTTCGGATATAATTCTGTACGCTCAACATGCGATTTTAGGACAAAACACGTACAACCGAAGACACGCAATGTGGAATAATCAAGAAAAGTTCCATACAACTTCTCAAAAGCAGATAAACCAGAATTATGGGCAATTGGGATTCTATTAATCACATATGTGGTTGTGAGAACTGCTTCTCCCCAAAATACGCTTGGGACATCAGCAGAAAATAAAAAAGATCCAGCTATCTCAAGAATATGACAACGCTTTCTTTTAGCAGCACCATTTTGTTGAAGAGTGTCCGTACAAGAGGTTTGATATATAGTACCATCCGATTTAAGTAAACTAACGGAATCATTAGAAGTGTATTCACCCCCTCCCCCCCAAAATCATAGCGAAAGCATTTTATGACTGTCGAATGTTGGGTTTTCACAAGAGCTCTAAATTCTTTGGAAACTGCAAGAAAGTCGGACCTACGCTTCATCATATAAACCCAAGTATATCGAGTGAATTCATCGATAATTGAAACGTAATATCTGGAACCTCCTTTTGTAGATACAAGGGAAGGTCCCCACACATCAGAATGCACTAGATCAAATGGAGCATTAGAAAAGGAAACACTATTACTGAACGACAATGCTGAAAACTTGGCAAGTATACAATCACTACAATCAGAAATATCATGAACATCTATTTTTCCCAACGCTCCTGTAGATGCTAAAAATCAAAAACGAAACCAGAGACATGACCCAACCGAGAATGCCATAGATAAAATGCTGAAGAAGAACGGTTCAACCAAAAAGAAGACAAATCCACACTAGATGATGTGGTATCATGAATGTCTCTAAAGTGATCTAAAACATAAAAGTCCCCTTGCGTGTAACATGTCCCAACAACCTCCTTTGCTTTTCGGCCATATATTGAACAATCGAAAATAGAAAATTTGACATCACATCCAAAATCACAAATTTTACTAACAGAAGCAAGATTCATAGTTAGGCTCGGTATGTAGTAAACATCGATAAAAGCAAGATGGTGTATCAACGGAACCGGTTCCCACTAATGGTATAGAATCACCATTAGCCGTCACAATTGATTTCGAAGAATTAAAATTCAACGAAATGAATTGTTACAAAAGATGAGACATGTGATGAGTGGCACCTGAATCTAATATTCATTTTGAAAATGATGATGCCAAACATTTATCACATGAGGTTGACATAGCATGAGGCCGTGTGGCTAGAAACTTCTTAAATTGCTCAAACATGAAAGAGAATAATATAAATTGCTCATAAACGACCAAAAACTTTTGAAACTGTTCAAACAATAGTGGATTATGTGAAAAAAAATTATACGTATCTATAATAACAAAACGATGTAGGTGACCAATCAACAAGCAGATCAACCGAACTATATTTCGAAACAACAAGCGCTACTAAAAGTTCAAACTCAATTTACTAATAGAATATAATTAATCCAAGCAATATTAGGAATCCCAAAACACCAAATAGTCACAACCAAATACTAGTGCCTAATGAGAATTGAGATCCCAATATCAATTAAATAGTTACTCTCCAATGTGTCAATTCTAATCTTCAAAATTCTATTTAACTAATATATACCAAACCACTATGCCATCAATGTATAACATTCCCGATGATCATTAAAATACTATCTTCAAACATCCACCCAAATCATACTAAATTAAGTATGAAAAAGAGTCATGCGTGTTACTTGAATAAAGCGAATACAATGTCATTCAAAGTCCGTCTAACAGTAACATATTCGAACAATTACTTTGGTTCCCAACGAGGCTCTGATGCCATGTAGAATCTAAAACATGATGCTTAGTCTTATTGAATTGATAAACTAGTATAAACAAATGAGTAAAACCCTAGAAACACGATGCTTAGTCTTATTGAATTGATAAACTAAAACAAGCGTACAATGAGTATAAATAGTAGAAACAAAGGGTAAAATCCTAGAAACTAAATATGGGCTCGTGGGCCACTTATGGGCTATCGTGCTAACATTGGGTACTCCGTAGAGGTCATTCGAATCCAATTAAATCATAAACTTACTGACGATTTTTAAATTTGGTATCCATTATATATTCAAGTAGCTCCGAAATACAAAATTTGTAACGAGCACATAGGTGGTATTGGCTAGGATAGTAAAACCGGATGAGTCAAAGAAAGTAGATTTTGTGGTTGTAATAATAGATTTAAAACCGGATGGTTTGTAGTTAAAAACCATTTCAACCCCTTAATCACACAAAGAAGCAAGAAAGTAGATTTTGCTAGCTAATACCGTAGTGTATACGAATGATTTGTGTCTAGGCTAATATCATGTTTTCAAGCGCTAAAACTTCACCCGTTATATAAACAATGAAATTAAAGGGTGAAATTGTGGCCTTCGGAAATTAATATCAATTCTAAGCAAAAACTTTTGGAAGTTAAAATTAATCTTAAAAATCTCAAATACACAATGAATCAAAATACCAATTCTCTTAGTTTTGTTGCTGTAATAATGAATTTAAAAGTTGCATTAGAATGACTAAAACAAAGACTACATAAAACTGTACCCAGTGATCAAAATTAAACAAAGAAAAACGGAAATGAATTGTGTATCGCATGTTGGATCTCCTAATCCATTAATTGCGTTATCAGTTTATGATCGTATTTAATTTGGCGTAATTCATCCAAGTAGCTTCAACTCTTCAAGAGATAAACAATTAGTAAGTAAACACATAAAGGGTGGTGTATATCTGAGAAAATGCACGAGTCAACATTTAGGTACCTTATTAAGAAAACCAATATAAACTTCATCTCAACCTTACATCCACATTAGTTAAAGAAATAAAATGCTCTTTGTTTATATACCAGAGAGTTTACCAGCCATGTGTATTTGGATTAGTGTTATGTTTATGAGATTGAATTGCTGTCCAAGTCTAATGATAAAAGTTGAATTGGACCCGGATGACAAATCAATCTAATATATTTATACGATTTCTTAACTTTTTAACCTGTGTTTTACTTTCTCTTGGTATTGGGTGCCCAATATTTTTAATTTGTTTTACTTTCTCTTGTTATTGGGTGCCCAATATTTCTAATTTTAGAGATACAGGATCCATATTTTGGTGTAGTTAGATAATAATTACTTTACAAAGCAAGACGGTGTAGTTATGTGTCTAAGAAATTAAACACAAAATACACGATATCTCGTAGTTTTACAAGGGTATTTAATCATATCAATATGACAAAGTATATCTAAAGCATTTTATTAAACTGTACAAGTTGCAAATCATATTTGAGTCATTGCATGTAAAATAAATTTTGGTGAATATAAAATATGAAAAATAATCTGCTATATCAATGTACTATGTTTAATTGTAAAGGTTAATGGGTCTACAGTTTTTGTCAATAAGTCAAAAGATTAAATTGTTGACGCTTCGTTTAGTTTTCGGGCAAGGTTGGTTGCACCTATGTTTCTCTTTTCCGTTCTCCCACTTCTTAAATAAATCATTTCCGTATTGTTTGCGGTGATGGAATTATGTTGTGGACTTGTGGATAATTTGGGTACTCCGTTGAGGTCATTAGAATCCAGTTACATCAGACACTTAATGACGGTTTTCAAATTTGGTATCAATTATTCAAGTAGCTCCGAAAGGCATACAAAATTTGTAACGATCACCTAGGTGTGTTGGTTAGGATAGTAAAAACGAATGAGCCAAAGAATAAATCTACATGTTTGTAGTTAAAAATCACCTCAACCCTTCAATCCCAAGTAGAAGCAAGAAAGTAGATTTTGCTAGCTAATATACTATAGTGTATGAATCATTTGTGTCTAGGCTAATATCATGCTTTCAAACGCTAAAACTTCACCCGTTATATAAACAATGATATTAATGGGTGAAATTGTGGCATTCGGAAAATAATATAAACTCTAAGCTTAAAAGAAAAACTTTTAGAAGTTAGAATTAATCTGAAATATCTCAAATACACAATGAATCAAAATGCAAATTCTCTTAGTTTTGTGGTTGTAATAATAGATATAAAAGTTGCAATAGAATGACTAAAATTAAAATTACAGAAAAGTGTGATCACAATCACAAAAAAGAAAAACGAAAAAGAGCGAAATCGCATTTTGGATCTTCTAATCCATTAATTGTGTTATGAGTTCATGATCTTCAACTCGCCAAGAGATAAAAGATTAGTAAGTAAACACATAAAGGTTGGTGTATAATAGTATAATAAATAAAATGTACAAGTTAAAGAAATGAAATGCACAACTTTACATCTTACATTGGTTAAAGAAATGAAATGCTCCTTGTTTATATACCGGAGAGTATAGCACGCATGTGTATTTGAATTTGTGTCATGTTTATGATGTTGAATTGTTTACTCGAGTTTAATGAAAAAAAATTGAATTGGACTCAGTCGCGAATCAATGTCATAAATTTATACTACTGTATTTCTTAACTTTTAGATTTTTGTTTTACTTTTTCTTGTTAATGTGTGTCCAATTTTTTTAATTTTAGTGATTCATGATCTATAATTACTTTACAAAGCAAGACGGTGTAGTTATTTGTCTAGGAAATTAAATGCAAAATACACGATATCTCAGTTTTCTTTTACAATAAACTATATTTAAATTTGGATTCTCTCAAGTTTGCATGTATGTAAGCTGGTATGAATGTGATCGATAATGCTTTCTTACAAAAAAATTTGGAAGAATCTTAATCCATAGTATAAACATTAAGGGGTCGTTTAGTTGGAGAGAAATACTCCATTTTTCCAGAAAATTTTTCATATGAAAAGGAAAAAACTGAAAACCCGTTTGGTCGCACTTTTTTCCAATAATTTTCCAAAAATATGAATTTCTCATTTTCCAATTCTTAATAGAAAAAAGAAAATACCATTACACCATTCTCACTTTTTTCATTTATAAAATAATAACCCCATTTCCTCTCACCTCACTATTATCACGCCCACCTCCGTCCACCTTCCATCACCGCCCACCTTCCATCGCCTTCACCTTCCATCGCCACCCACCTCTCCGTCCACCGTCTCCGTTTTAAAAAAGGAAAAATATAACTCCAACTAAACGGATTTTCAAACTTCTCAACTCTTCTCTAGAGAAGGAAAACCATTCCATTCCCTTCTCTAAGAATTTAGAAATGAAAAAACAGGAAAAATTTTCACCAACTAAACGGCCCCTAATTTTTCCCTTAAACCGCAACCAACGACAAAACTGACAATGAATCAAAGTGGACACATAAGAAATCAATAATAAGAATGATATAACTTTTTTTTATAGCTCACTATCCATCTCATTTGGTCCAGAATTAAGCCCAAGGAGGTAGCTAAATCTTCAAACTTTACCTTATAAATTTCATAGTAAATCACATAAAGTACATACTCTCAGTAATGACATGAAATAGATAATATTAAAGGTTCAAACTTTGTATTAATTAGCTATATGAGTAGATTCAATGATACAGACTTGATAACTAATTTATAGATGGTTTAGGATACATAATTGATGAGTTATCATGAATATAGGAAACCATAACATATATTTTTGTTACTATAAATTATTTTAACCTTTAGTCCGACATAGGTTAAGGGAATGAAATGGTGCTAAGTTGTATACATCAGCCGACTGCTCACATTCTTTCTCGATGTTAACAGCTCGGTCCAATAAGTATTCTGAACCAAATATTGACTGTTATACAAATGAGAAATATCAGCCATAGTGGACTTGTCACAAGCATCCAACTAATTAAGTAGCTGCTCTAGCCAAAGCTTATTTTCATAAATATCAAGCACTTTCGCAAGCTTAGCTTTGTTTTGCCTCGTCTTGTTAGAGTTTCATTCTTGGGGTAAAAATGAGCTAAAAGGCTACAACTGAGCTTGGAGGCCAGATTGAAATTTATGACTCGGCTTCTCGATCTAGTGGTTGGTCAATTGACGCTTTTACTAACAGGTTTGTTCCATGAAGTCCTAAACACACACACGGACACAAACACATACGGAGTAATATTTTACTAACGAGTTTGTTCCATGATGTACCAAACAAGGTGATCGATACATTAACAATGATAATCCATTAAAAAAAATTCCGAACACCTTCACCGGTGTAGCCTTTATTTTACAATGTGCTTTTAATCTATGTTGGTATTTTTATTCCTTCACTCTCATAGATTCACACTTTGTAACATTTTAGTGGTGAGTTAGTGAATAACCATTATATTTATGTGAGATATCAAGATGTATGATGCTTGTTCATATTTAATTGTTTCAACCAAGTTTATGACATGAGCTAGACGTATGTTTTTGTGAATAGTTGTATTCTCTTATAATCCCAAATAGGTCAATGAAAGAAACGTTTGATACTTTATACATATTATTGTACATCTCATCGACCGTGATGTTGTTGGTATTATGTTGTTGGGCATGACTAAAGAAGTAATGATTAAAATATAACTAGTGCTTCTGCTGAAATGCTTAATAACTATTATAAATTCTAGTCTTTTTGGACTATATGTACTTTTAAGGTCAATTATCATGTTGAAGCTTTTGTGTAAGTTCTTCAAATATTGTGCTAGATTCTTTACTACTTTTATTACACACTTACCATAGTGATACATTTATTTTGGTAGTGCCATTATGTCGATATCTTGAAAATTTTTAACTCACACTTGTATCAATTTATAAACCTTACAACTTAACACTATAAAAACTACACTAAGGTTAAAAAAAAAAGAAAAGAAAAATGATGACTAACGACCAAAAGTACCACATTAACTAGTCATGATAAGAATTTAGTCTAAAAAATTAGGGGTGTGCATGGTTCGGTTTTTGTAAAACCCAAAACCGAAACCATTCGGTTTTTGACGGTTCGGTTTTTTCGATTTGTTATCGGTTTCGGTTCGGTTATTCGGTTTTTTCGGTTTCTAGCCGTTAATATTTGGGTATGGCCGAATTATACCAAACTTGTTTTACGTACAAAATTAGTTATTCTTCTTTTTATTTTCTTTTTTTTCAATCTAAGCATAATAATGTTTATTGCATAATTTTACAATTACAAACATATAAATGAGAAATACACGTAGTATAATCATTATTGAATACTTATTGATATATTCACACAAAATACGCGATACGACAAACACACATATAAATATAAACGTTGAGATAAATGTATAATAAATCCACTCACAAAATAAATATGAATTTATAAATTTGATTTATTCATATTATATTAATTAGATATTATTATATAATAAAACCGGTTCGGTTCGGTTCGGTTTTTGCGGTTTGGTTTTTGGACGAAAACCGAAACCGAACCGCATTTTTCGGTTTTTAAAAAAGTAAAAACTGAACCATCGGTTTTTAGTTTCGGTCGGTTTTTTTTGTTCGGTTTTCTCAGTTTGTTTTGCTCACCCCTATCAAAAATAAAAGGTCTTATAAGATGATCAAGATCCAAAATTTTGTTTTGTGTCTCACATTCGTCTTACTGTTAGCATATAGATTTTTCATTCCACCAACCAATCAATCATCACAAACACGTTATTATTGGGCCCCCCATCCAATAATAAACTCATCCTGAAACTTTCATAAATTCCTTGAAACGATGTCATGGTTACTAATGGTTGTATTTTCTATAATCCCACATAGGTTACTAAGAGGAACGTTTGACACTTTATATATCTGGTGTATACGGATATTTGTAACTTGTGATTAGTATTATGTTGTTGGACCTAGTTGCCAAGAGATGAAAACATGTTTCTTCATCTCGTGCAGCCTGTTCCAAAAACTAATATAAATTCTCAGATTTTTTTAGTAGAAACTTTGTTAAATGATGTGATACTTTGTATAGTTCAAAAACTAATATAAATTCTCATATTTTTTTGTAGAAACTTTTTAAAACGGTGTGATACTCTATGTGCTAATTGTTTTTCGATGCTCAAACATGTTGTTTGTCGTTGCGTAAATATCATGTTGAAGGACTTGTATAAGTTCTTTGACAAATTGTGCTAGATTCTTTATATGTGTGTAAATGTTTTTACATAATTAACAGAGATACAACTTCCATATCTTCTCTCAAAATCCTACAATTTTGTATTTTAGTCAAAGAAATATCTTTCTTTGATGCATCAAAATTGATAACGTACTTGAATCAATCTCATATCCTTAAAGCTCTACGCTATAAAAACTACACTAAATTTCTTGACACATTAAATCCATAACTTAAATAGACATAATATGTGTCGGCCGGTACATTTCACAAACCTAAAACAAGTCGCCCAAAAAAATGACTTGGCGAAAGACTGACAGTCCGAAAACACCTTTTTAAGGTCACGATAAAAATTTAGCATCAAAACTTTCTATTTTGTCTATTTTGTTTGTGAGATATAATGACTGTTAAAATAATTGCATTTGATGTTGGCTTAGGCCCAATACAAGAAAACTTGATTGTTCAAAGATTCCTTGATAATCATTGATTACAATAAGATCAACATCATTTCGAGTTGGGATAAACATCACCGGTCATGTTATGTGACAAACAAAGCAAGTCATTCTATTTTGTCTGTGAGAGATGATGACTAGTCATTTATAAGTTAAAATAAAATTTGAAAAATTATGAACTTGTATATATTTTGAACACAAGTCTTTCTATTTTGTCTATTTTGTTTGTGAGAGATAATGACTAGTTATTAAGTTAAAAAAATTGAAAAATTATGAACTTAGTATATATTTTGAACAAGCCACCGGAATCGTTCAATAACTTTTATTTTGAACGACAATATGGTATACCCAAAGCATATACCATTTATGTACACATACATTCAACATACAATTTGGTATATAACCTAAGAACCTTTTATTTCTTAAACCTATGTAGGATGTATCATTTTTTATCAAAAAAGAGTAAAAGGGACCTAAATGTTGAGAAATGCACTTTTAGCAGTTATGTGTTTATTATACATCGTTTATATAAATGGATTTGTAGATCCTGTACAATCCATATCACTGATATCATGTGGGTTCACTCTAAATTTTCCATTCTTCTATGTTTGGTTGTGGTCGTGGGGAAAATCGGCGTAGATGCAACATGTCTTTTCTTTCTTAAATTACATGCCATAAAGTTTAGTGTCGTGGGTACCGTAAATTATTTTTCATGTAAACTTGATTCGAGTAACTCACTCTCTTCTATTAAGTGGATTGTATCTTATTGTTAACGAAAATGGTTTGTTTGTCCGTATGTATCGTGAGTTAAGCACTGCTATTTTTTAGTTTGCGGTTTTAGTATTAGCCGACTTTAGTATTAGGCCCATTTAATGTATTATGTTTGTAATCGGTTTCAGCCCATTAAGGGTTTCTTGTAAGTTTCAGTATATGCAATGTATATACTAATCTATATTGATTAATAAAGTAAAGGGAATTACAAACTCTAATATGGTATCAGAGCCTTATGATCCTAAACCCTAATTTTTTTTCCTCAAACCGTACAAGCTACTATACCCGCTCCCACTGTTAATACTCATCCGATGGTCACACGTGCTAAAGCCGGTATTTTTAAACCTCTTTCGCGTATGAATTGTCATGTTACCACTATTTCTCCGCTTCCACGTTCTCATGTTCACGCTCTTCGACCCTCGTGGAAAAAAGCTATGTTAGATGAATACAATGCTTTAATTACTAATAGTACGTGGGTACTTGTGCCCGTCTGCTAATGTGAATGTTGTTCGTTCTATGTGGCTTTTCGGCATAAGTTTCATGCGAGATGGTTCATTAAGCGGTATAAAGCGCGACTTGTTGCAAATGGTGTGATCGGTGAGGGATTGATTGTGATGAGACTTTTAGTCCGTGGTCAAACCGGCTACTATGCAGCTGCTTAGTCTAGCGATTGTCTCGTGCTTGGCCTATTCATCGACTTGGCGTGAAGAATGCTTTTCTTCATGGTCACTATCGAGCTTTTATATGCATCGACCACTGGATTTGTAGATTACGCTCACGGATTATGTTTGCCATCTACAGCGATCATTGTATGGGCTTAAGCAAGCCCCCAGAGCTTGGTTTCAACGGTTTGCAGGATTTGTCACATGGATTGGTTTGACATAGTAAAAGCGATCGTCGCTTTTGTGTTTCATCGGGTTCGACATAGCCTACTTGTTCCGTATGCGGATGATATTATATTGATGCTTCTTCTCACTGCATTTTTACTGCGTGGTATTACGCTCTTCATGGTGAGTTTGCAATGACGGACCTTGGCTTTCTTAATTATTTTCTTGGCATCTCGCTTCGCGCAACATCGGCATGTTTTTATCTCGATCTAAATTTTTGAAGAGATTCTTGAGTGAGCCAATATGCAGCATTGTAACCCGTGCCACACTCCTGTTGTCTGAGTCCAAACTAGGACGATGAGTATCGGTGTTTCGATCCTACTCTTTATCGTAGTTTAGTTGGGCACGATTATCTTAAGGGTTAACTCTCTTAGCAGAAGAGGTAGACGGAATAGGTTGACCATCATCATCCACAAGAGTAGCTTTCCCATCAATAATTACCTTACGTAGCGCTTGTGAGTGATTCAAAAACAATGGATGTTGGTTCTAAGCTAGTTGAGAAAATTGGTATGCTTGAAAAGCTAATTATTGATGGGAAAGCTACTCTTGTGGATGATGATGGTCAACCTATTCCGTCTACCTCTTCTACTAAGAGAGTTAACCCTTTTTCTAAAGTGGGAGAGATTGAGGTGTCTGATTATGAAGATGAGGTTGTTGCTAACCCATTTGATGAGTCTGCTAATATATTTGGTGGTGGCCAAGAGTTTGAAGATGAGTATGATGACTATGACTTGGATGACTATGCGAAACAGGTTCGTGATCTTCCAGGGAATTTGGATGCCTTTAATGCCATGTATGGCACAAAGTTTCAAGGTCCTAGGAAGTAATTTTATTTCGTTGTGTCATATGTTATCATTTGAGTAGTGGTTTGTTTTCTTGTTTAGAAACTAGGAAGTAATTTGGTGGTGGCCAAGAGTTTGAAGATGAGTATGATGACTATGACTTCGATGACTATGCGAAACAGGTTAGTGATCTTCCAGGGAATTTGGATGCCTTTAATGCCATGTATGGCACAAAGTTTCAAGGTCCTAGGAAGTAATTTTATTTCGTTGTGTCATATGTTATCATTTGAGTAGTGGTTTGTTTTCTTGTTTAGAAACTAGGAAGTATCTTGTTATGTAAGCTTTATGCCTATGTACGGGTGAGATATGGGATTTCACTCATATCCATTGTACTAAACGTTATTTGGTTAATATATTTACGAGTGATTACTCCCTTTACCCAAAAAATACCTTCACACGCGGACATTTCCTATGCGGTTGGCAGGTTTGTTTGTATATGCATGACCCTCGTGAACCACATTTCACAGACTTTAAAGCGTATTTACGCTATGTTCGTGGTACACTTGATCATGGTCTTGATTACATATTTCTTCTACGACACAACTTATTGCCACGGGCGGATTGGGCGGTTGCCCATTACTCGTCGGTCCACCTCTGGATATTGTGTTTTCTTGGTGACAATCTGTTATCTTGGTCGCTAAACGGCGAGGCGGCGTTGTCTCGATCTAGTCGCGAGGCCGAATATCGTGGTGTTGCTAATGTGGTGGCGAAACGGCTTGGATTCGCAATTTCTTTGCTTGAGCTTCATGCACCTTTGACTACGGCTACTATTGTTTATTGTGATAATGTTAGTGCCGTATATTTATCGACGAATCCGTTCGGCATCAACGTCTGAAACACATCGAGATCGACATTCATTTCGATTCGTGATTATGTGGCGGAACAACTCCGTGTGCTTCATGTTCCATCGCGTTTTCGGTATCTTGACATATTTACTAAGGGTCTTCCTGCTGCTTTGTTTCTTGATTTCCGTTCCAGTTTGAATGTTCGAAGGCCTCCCGCTCAAACTGCGGGGGTGTATTAGCCGACTTTAGTATTAGGCCCATTTAATGTATTATGTTTGTAATCGGTTTCAGCCCATTAAGGGTTTCTTGTAAGTTTCGGTAAATGCAATATATATACTGATCTATATTGATTAATAAAGTAAAGGGAATTACAAACTCTAATATTTAGTTATGTTAAGATAAAAAATCATAATTGTTACTTTCGGTTTCATCCATGCTTTCATTTTGTACAAAGCTTTTAGTAATTTCACCCAAACACTAAGAAATGCTTCCGCTTGATAAGAATGGGTGCAACATCAACTTGAACATATACGAATGTTTTAGTAATTTCATGGAGCAAGGTAGTATTATCATTAGATCCTCAAGTAAAAGTTAAAAGTTGCGAGATTTAACAAGTTTAGAAAATGATCAATTGACGACTAGTTCAACTGTTCTTGCTTCCAATATTTCTGCACTTAAAGAGAGTAGGAGTAGCCTCAAGAGAATTAAGAAAGTACAACAAAAAAGGACACTCCAAAATTCTGTTCTTGTAAAAAGGCTCGAAGCAGTTTGGAGTTGAGCAATATTTCATCATTAAACATGATATGTAGTAAACACAAGATGTGAAGGATAAGCTTAAAAATCTTATAGGTTAAGCCCTTACATAACATGGACTAACAAAAGTGTGAGATATCGTATTTTGTGTTTATTGTTTCGGTGTGAAAAAGATACTTAATTATTTTTCATAAAATAAGGGACTAATGAATTCTATTTAGAAAAAAAATTCTTAGGTTAACAAATATTCAAAAATTATAGAACTTATAAACATTTTTCTAATCGGAAATGATATAGTTGATCGGAGTCGTACTCTTACAACCAACATATCAGAGCCAATTAAAATCTGTCCATTAATCTACACTTACGTGGCCCATATACAATGTGGTATATAACAAAAAAAGTTCAGTTGTTTTAGCCGAAAAGTGTACTCAGCTCCCTCTATTTTTTAGTTGTCACCATCTTGCTTGGGCGAACAACAAATACCTATATTAAAGCTACGCAAAACTTGAAATATGTATGACGACTAATAACTTATGATTTATGAATAAGAGTAAAAACCAAACCTTGTCAAAACCGCCTCTTTTGGTGACCTCTGTATACAACAGGTGTAAGTTTAGTTCCTTGCCTCCTATGACAAAACCCCATCATTTCCAACTTTACATTAGCGCATAAATAAAGATGTATTCGTGATTAACACACATGGTTTACTCGTGAACCAAAGATGGCTAATTTGTAGTGAAAAAATAAAAACAAGTCCTTAATAATAGCTATGTAATAAAACCAAACAAGGAAAATAAAGAGGATAGATTACGAGTTTGGTGCCCAAGAAGTTATGGAAACTATGTAGTGTTTCCCAGAAGAGAGACAAGTCTTTAATAACATCGTCATTAGAGGCCGATGCCATGGGATTCGGGAATAGGCTGAGTCACCGGTGACCTTTCCAATCGGCCACATAAAAGGGTCACCATAAAATTAAGAAACTGACTACCAGAAAACACACACACTTACAAGTTGAAGAAGAAATAAGAGATGCGAATTAGGTGGTAAAATTTATTTATTTCAACTGACAACTCTATGAAATAAAACTTCCTCCGACGATTATTTTAGATCCATACATACATATTTCATAACAGGTTATTATGAGCCCACAAAAATTAGTGATCGAAACCAACCCTTGAGCGATTTCCCATCGTTTCATGTTGCTTAAGTTGTATAAGATCTTAAGTTATTTTTATAAAAACATTGATAATAAATCCGCAAATGATCTATGATGGCCATGTATATGGTACATGGTAAATTAATAAGACTGCACGGGTCGATAAATTAGCTACCTTCTGATTTTTTCCGATAAACCATTTCAACATTTAGTCCCACATTGGTTTAAGAAATAAAATGTTGGTAGCTGATATACCAAAGTGTATATGGTTACATGTTGTGAACTAGTATAATGTTTACAAACTGTGGTTTTAAAGGGCCTAACTTCAAATTTACTCTTGCTAGAATCACAATTAGTAAATGCATATAACTTCAAATTTTTTTTAATTATTTGACTCTAGATATTTTATTTTTAAAGATTGATAATCTATTTCTTTATGGGGTACATAATTAGTGCAGTAACTAATTTTGAAACTAAGATGAATTAATGATCAATTTTATAACAAAAACGATGAGAAAACAATCTCTCGTACATGTTAAATAATTGATAAAAAGCTCACAAGACAATGTCAAAAACACATTATAAGAAATTCTAAATAGATCACCTCGAATAAATAATAAATACACTCTTGTTCACCTTCTTTTTATCAGTTAGTCTAAGGTTTTATGATATATGCTCATCCAACGTCAAACTATATATATATATATATATATATATATATATATATAAGAGGAGGCATGCCACATATAATGCCCACATATATTGGATTTGAACTTGGGTCATTCATGAGTTTTCTAAACAACTTAGCACTAGAGTAAATTATTTTTTGATTTATATCTTTCAAATCAATACAAATAAGGACATGCTAAAAAAATTCTGCAATTTGTAATTTAGGAATGTATATTATGAAGATAACAATTAAAAAAAATGATATATTTTACTTCCAAAATAATTATACCTTATATATTTTTAACCTATTTTTTTTGTGTAAATACACCCTATTATATTATTCGTAAACATAAGAATCCCTAACAAGTTTTTTGGACTTTTAAGTTTTACAGGTTACTAATCCCTAACAAGTTTTATCGACTTTTACTTTTAAGTTTTACAGGTTTTATGAGTTTTAAGTTTCTTTCGTGAAGATCACAGTGACAACCTTCTTGGACATGTACCTTAAACTCGAACCATAATTAATACTTTTCTGTTATACAAATCCCTTTGTGTATATTTATCTCTATGTTTGGTCTTATACAGGCATGGAGACTTTACAAAGAAAACAGGTCCATTGAACTCATGTGATGTGTCCAGTTAAAGTTTCAGGGACACCAAATCTTAGTGCTGAAAAGCGTAGCAGTTGCGTGTTTGATAGGCTTGAAACTGCCAGTATTGGCTTGGACAGATTAAAACCGCGGAGTCCGTTGGGAAGCATTTTGTTTCTGCTGCTTTTTTCCGTCTTGCTAATGATTGCAAAGCCGAGGTTATTTTCTTTTATCTCTTTGTTAAGTTCTTTACAAAAACCAATATTGGTTTTTGATGTTCAAGATTTGAAGAACCTTAACATATGGCCAATGCCGAAATCAGTTGAATATGGACATAAAAGTATTTTTCTAAGCAAGAATTTTCATCTCAAGACCGATGGAAGCAAATATCTGGATACAGATGGGATACTTAAGGATGGTTTCACTATGTTTCTTGATGTTTTAAAGTGATGAGGTATTGCCAATTCGGCATAATAGTTTCACTTTTAGAGTTTTCATATTTTGTTCTGTTATTGTTTTAATTTTAATTGAGGATGAAAAGGGGTAATTGCTTCTGTATAGTTATGTTCATGTAATCTTTACATGTTTCCAATTAACTTAGTACATCAATTTTGACTTTTTTCATAATTAATTTGTTACTTATGTTCTGTTTTGTGCAGCTGCAATACGATATAGACGAGTCCTACAAGTTATATATTCATCCAAAAGAAAGTCCAATTTATGCAAATATCGAGGTGTGTTTCAATTACAGTTTGACCAAGTTGGAACTTGTAGTGTATTCATGTATATCAAGTTTTCTAATTGGATAAATCTTTATGCAGGCAGCTACTGTTTATGGAGCTCTGCATGGACTGATCGCCAATATCGATGATCACAAATACAAAGCACCTGGCGAAAGGTAAGAAATGAGAATTCTCTGTAACGATCATTATTTAAGTTCTGAAAACATCAAAAGTGGAAATGCTAACTAAAGAGTGATGTATGCAGTTACATCGTATATGGGTATCCAACATTAACGTTCTTCCCCAAAAGAAACAAGACGGGTGAGGATTATACAGGCGAGACTAATATAAATAGTCTTGTGAACTTCATCAATGAAAAATGTGGTACTAGCCGTGACGTGATTGGATAACTAACCTCCAATGTTAGTAATTCTTTACTCATAACCTGCACTAAAAACGAAATGTTTATTAGAGTACGCAAGATGGCGGATCCGCCATCACTTTTTGTCCTTTTTTAAGAATGCTATGTATGCCTTACAGATAAATTTTGTGCTGCTTTCTATTTGTTTCACCCATTTAGTTTATATAACCCGCTTCTAGAATCAGCCAATAAATAAGTAAACGGGTCAAAATTGTCACTGTACTATATTGGATCTAATATTTTCTTTTTCCTTGTGAAAACAGGCTGGAATAGTCGAGATTTTGGATAACTTATTGAAGGAGTTTATGTGAGGAGGTGATGATGATAATAAGATACGAGCAGTGGTCATGTGGTAATAATTTGATTTGCAGTATCAGGTTACGAGGGTGCGATAATTGCAGGTATGTGCTTTAATTTTGTGTGTTTGTGCATAATTTTGGAAGAATTTTTTTTACTTTGATTATACTTAATGATACGTTGAAGAAGTAAAAAACCTGGGGTGTAAAATAGTTGAGTATATGGCATATATACTACAGATAAGTGTATTTAGCCAGATGTGAAGCGATGACGAGGTTGACACCGTCTTCAGGCTAAACCATTATCTACCATATTTGGACCATGTACACAAGAGCAGCGACAGAACCCTGAACGTACCTATTTCATATGATGGGAGTTGTCGATGTATTGAGCGCTACTTTGCTAAACAGGGTGTGGAAAAATGCATGATGGGTATGCCTGCAAAGTATTACTGCCAAGGGCTATGACCCCGTTGCTTAGAACAAATATTCGAGTCCAAGCAACCGCTTCAAAAGTGTGAAAGTATGAAATGCAGGTTGAGTTCTATAACAAGTTGTTGCTGTTTTTTTTTATTATTTATTTTTTATTTTTTATAACTCTCAGAAAGTGTTTTAATAGGTGTTGGCATTTTACAGATTTTAATGTTAGAAATATACAATGACACAATACGTGACCTGTTGTCAAAAACCCGGTCGTTAACAGAGTCATCAGGTACAAAGTAGTATTCAATTAAACATGATGCAGATGACAACACACATGTTTCTGACATGACCATACTTGATGTACGCAGCAGTCGTGAAATGTGCTTTTTGTGGCTAATGGTGAAATCTTCATTAATATTGTAGAAAATGGAATAGCAAGTGCAGTGTGTGCTTACCGTTTATGTTATATTTGGTTTAGCAAGAATAAAGATCATGATCCCTTTAGAACCTCGAAACTTACTTATCTTCTTCAGGTACACATATAACGTAAAATACCTACTGATTACTTAAAAAAATGTGGGGAGTTATGATATTAGAGATGGGTTTCTCGATTCGATGGTTTTTCTTTTCCTTTGAACTGATGTATGGCAAGCATGTAATTTCATTGTCCGTGCCTGCTGAAACTCTTATTTGTCATTTCTTTGGTTTTTATTAATCATAGGACATTTTAGAAGTATAGGAGTTAGTGTAAAATATTTCATAATTAGCTACAGATTACCAAAGAACTATTGTTAAAATAGTGAACGTACACGTTCTGTCAATGAATGACGATGCAGTATATTATTGTATACCTTAACAGTATTACTAATTGTTTCTATCTATTTGAGGCTTTTTATTTCAGTTTGCAAAACCGGTATACAAGCATATATGTGTATGGATGGTTGTCTTACATATGTTGTCACCGTTTGCCGAACCTAATATACACACTGTAGACCTCAGATAGTATTCCTCGAATTATGATAACATAGAATTATTAGTGTGATTTCTAGACCTCATTTGCTTTAACAACTCGATGGCTTTTATTTTATAGTTCTAATATATGCTGCAAGAATAGATAAAAAAAAGTGGTTCTAAAACCCAAGTCAATTGATATGGAGAAAGAGTCTTGGTGCCAGGAATAGTGAGATGTGCATCAGTTTGAAAGATTGGAAGATACAGAAATATTTGCTTACTATATTCAGATGTATACAAAAATATAGGCACGGATTTCCAGAATGACTGAACGCCCTTATGCTTAGGACTTCAAGCAAGTTCTGTAATTTTGTTATACAAGTATACCAAATTAGTTTTCATAGAATCAACAAACTAAGCAATACCTGGTACACTAGATAACTACGCCAATAAGCTAGGTAACAATAACATTCCTAGAGCCTTCAATATTCACCAGTTGATTGATCCACTCTTGAACTATATTATCATCATAAACGATATTTTTATTTTTTTGCAAGGTAAGTACCTCTTCGTTACCTAAATAAGACTTATCAGACCTTTAAACAGTGCTTGTGATGTTGTGTTGTTAATTTTAATAAACTTTTTTATGTGTGCTATATGCAGTTTTACCACCTCATTCGGCTCCGCCATTGGAGGTAAAAGTATCGGTTCTACAAGAGGCAGCAATGGTGTTGGTGTTGACTATAGGTTGCTATTTGTTATGCCTTAGGCGATAACTTTGTATATCTTTTAGCAGCAGGTAATAAATTTGTAGTTGAAGGGGGGTTTATGTTCCAATCTGTATTTATGTTCCATCTGCTTTTTCTATGCCTACTGTTGGAGACATTCAGATATAGGGTCTTTGTACATTTTAATTCATATTCATTGTATGCCTAATTAATTAGCATATTTAAATCTATATTTACTTTGCGTTTGTTTTTCCAATGCGTAAGATGCTTTCAAAGGTAAGGATCTATGCAGGTCCACCGCCAGATATGCATGTGTACAAGTTAAACTTTCACATTTTACATAACAACATGAAATTAGGACAACCAAAGGCCTGAAACTCATTTTTCCATGGGGCTGGACATTGTATATTTGTTGTATTCCAAAAATGTAATACTATGTGTAGAAACCTGAACTTCGACAACTAGGAAAAAAAAACCCGCCGCGGGAATTTAGAAGCATATTGTGTGATGTGTTGAAGTTGTCACGTGTGCCAATTATATGTAGATGTATCAAGATTAAAGAACAATTAGAGAATAAAAGTCCTTTGTTGCCACAAGGACGGTCACAACACATACAAAACCAACAATATTGTGTACAAGGAAGTATTATGTAACCTCTAAACTTTTTTACTTCATGGACACTTAAAGTCGATATTTTATCTACAAAAAAAATTGCATATACCTTATAATTTTCTCATTCGAATTTGATGTAAGTGTCTTTTCACGCAAATTTCTATTATATAATCCTTTGTCAGTTTTGTTTTAGTGTATCATTTAAAAAATAACCCTGTAGATTTAAATCTTCTAATATTTGAGTAGAATTAGCTGTTCTTAAAGAAGTCGTCGTGCGTTTAGATGAATAAATTGTTAGTTGTAAGCATCAATTTCATGTGAAACATGTTTTTATTGGAAATCGATAAATTACAAAATTGCACAATCATGGCATCATTCTGCATCCAATTTTTTTATTCCATTCCATAAACAAAGGTTGGACTAGAACTTTTCAACAAGTGATAGGTTCTAATGTATAGAGTCTTATGAGGCTTATGTTTCTGACTGAATTTCAATGCCAAATATAAACTAAAATAAATCTCAAAATCATACAACTAAACATGTATGACTATCATAAATACCATCTAATCGATATATTATCCATCAAGAGATCAACTTCGTACATCTTTATAGAATGATATTCGTAGATACAAAACCTTATCATGATGTCTCAAAACTTAATAACACTAACACATTGTATTAATATAAATTAACGTAACAAAATTATATGATCCAAACTTAAAAAAAATATAAAACACATACTGAATTTTTAGAACATATTACTAAACTACAAAAATACAAAATCGTATATACATATCTTGCTTCGTAATGCAACACTTTCGTTCTTAACCTATTCAACATATAATTTAAGTAATACCTTTGTATACATATATCTTACTATTAGCGCAAAACCCTAATAATTTGACGGTTGCTAATGTATTATTCTTGGAGTCGCGTGTTGGGGTGGGCTTCTCATATTAAAATTGATCGTCTCACTACACGACAGGCGACAAGCACACATCTGAAGATTCCTACACATTTCTTATTAACTGGCTTGAAAGATATACTTAATACAAAAGTGTCAATTTTTATATTACGGGTCAAAGCTTTGCAGGTCACTTTGTGCCTAGCTTGCTTCCCTCATTCTTTCATAGAACAAGAAAAGAAACCAAACAATCATTAATCTTAAAGGAATTGTGGTAAGTACATATATTATACTATTATAATTTTACGAATTTTATTCTTAAGATTGCAAGCACTAGAAAGATGTGTCATATGAATATGCAGATTGGAAATCCTCAGATAGATTACCGTCTTTGGTATGAAGAGAACTTTGACTACTTGTGGACACATGTTCTCAACTCAGAAGAAACAAATGCAGGAATTAACAAGTACTGTGAATGTGAACCTGAATATATGGTAATTGCAAACTATATCTATCTGTTGCCACATGCTTTCTTTCTTTGATCTAATAAGGCACATGGGTACTTCTGATTACAGATAGGAGGAACTCTTACTTTTTTTCATGAGGAGGGAACTAGGAGATGCCTTGAGGTATTTTAATATAGAAGTTCTCATATTGATTGATGTAGATCTGTTAAAAGGGCTGGTTGGGTAGTCATCTAAGGGATTTGGCATTTGAACAAGAACCTTTGAGCATTTCCCAATCAATAGGAGTTTGATTTATGAGTCCAAATGATCTCATGAAAATAGTAACTCGTCTTTCCGGTCCCGCGAAATAAGTCAGACTTCAAAAGTCCGATGGAAATAGAATAGGTGCCAGTATCCATAGGCTTGTAGGTATGAGTTTGGATGTAGGATGTTCTCTAGCCATAGAGAATAGTCATCTCAGGAATCGTTTAGAGTGTTAGCTGATTTCCTTAGCGAAAAAAAGGGGAAGTCACTTGTCTCTTCGATTGACTTTTTTTCAATATCAACGGTTCATAAATATTTTGGATCAAAAGGGTTGGATGGGTTTCCCTAAGACGCTCTACATTCAAAATTGTTAAAATTTATATAAATAATTTGTGTGTCAATTAATAAATCTTAGTTTTATGTAATAGTCTATTCAAACTAAATTTGCCTATTCAAGCTTTCAGTAACCTTGGAGTTGTCAGAGACTATAAGTCGCCGATCTGCACATCCGTCTCGAAGGCATCCACAAACAATTACGAAGGTCATCTGATTCTGAACTCTATCACAGTCCATTGTTTCAATGAATATAATATGGATCTAGATCAATTCACAAACAAATGATATATATCTTAACCCTTTCATTTAACTTTTAATTACTTTTTAGTACTCCCTCCGTCCCAAAATTATAGTCCTCTTTGGTCTTTTTCGGTCTTTCTTTCATAACTTTGACCTTACGTAATTTTGTTTGTGTTATATAACACTTGATTCAAAATATATGAATGGATTGAGTTTTAAATGTATATTTTATTAGTATAATTTTCATCAACTGTTTAGTATACACAAACAAAATATTTAAGGTCAAAGTTGTAAAAGCTTGACCAAAAAAGTCAAACGGGACTATAATTTGGGACTGAGGTATATATTTGATCCACAAAATCATAAAATAAAACCACAAGTCATACCCGGTATGGATTTTATTTCTAGTATATATATATGTATGTATGTATATATATATATATATATATATATATATATATATATATATAGGGACATTTATTTTGAGAACCCGTTAAGTCGCGAGAACTGCGAGAACCCTTTATGTACTCCTATTAATGCATATTGTGCAACATAACATTTTTTAATTATTAAACATTTTTATTTAATCCAAAAGGGTATAATAGTAAAAGTTAATTTTACATTATTTTTGATTTTTTAAAATAAATAAATCCTATTTTTTAAAAACATTCAATTTTCGTTTTTTTTGTATAATTATTTTGGCTTTTTTTTTTTTTTTTTTTTTGAACATGCATGTTTTAAAACTGATTTAGTGCATATGTGTTTTTATGAATTAGTTTTATTATTTTGGTTTTTGGAATAGTTTTTTCGACATACATGTTTTTCATAGTGAAGTGCATACATGTTTTGTAGATAAGTAAGTTTATATGAAACAAAAACATACATGTTAAATATAAAATCCAATATCGATTGATATACAATTAAATACAAATTTCTAAGAAGCAGAAATACATGAATCTAATCGATCTATACATGTGTGTACAAGTAATATTTAACGCAAACATATATATGTGCACACTCCTTGTTATCAATATTTTTAGAAGTCGAACATATATGTACACTCGTAGTTGTCAAAGTTCAGAAGTTGGACATATGTGCACGCTCCTTTTCAATGTTTCAGAAGACGGACAAATGTGCACACTCGTTGTCATCATTCTTTTAATTCAGCTGCATCTGATACAAAGAAAAGTATAAAAATTAGGAAAAATAAACACAAACTAATATTACACACGTATAAACACATGTATGAGGGCCTAAATTTAATTTTTTTTATTTATGCTTTTGGAATAATATTTTTACAATTTATGTCTTTCAAATAGTAAAGTGCATATGTGTTTTCTAGATAATGTAAATTTATCAGAAACCAAGAACATACATGTTAAATGCAAAATAAAGATGCTATAACCATTAAATTAAAATTCTTTGTATAACCACATTAAAAACATACATGTTAAACCAAGAACATACATGTTAAATATATGTTAAACCAAGAATAAACATGTTAAAAACATACATGTTAAACCAAGAACATATATGTTAAACCAACCTTTGGAATCGATGAGGTGATATTATGTTGCATAGCCACAACATTTAGCATACATGTCCACAATAGCGGTTTTGATAAACACGTTTTTATCCAAACAAGTTCTGGTCACAACTCCATGGATCCACTTTGCTTGACGTAAAATTGATAACTCAGCAACATACATGTTTTAAAACATACATGTTTTGAACATATATGGTTTTCATTATCTAGATCCCACTAATTAGAACATATATGTTTTGAACATGCATGACTCTATTTATCCTTAAATCTATATTAACATAAAAAAAAATACATGCACGTCACTTTTATTGATTTTTTACAAGGTGAAAAACACATATGCACCATTATAACATATGCGCACGCCTTTAAAGAATTCGAGCAAAACCGGTATACGACTAATGGTTAAAATGTAAAATTAATTCTTGGGTAAACCATGCTATCTGAACTCAAACCTATCTATATGCATCAGATTCGAATCTTAATGATTTAAACAGATCATTTATAGTAAAATAGCATGATAATGAGATACAAACATATACTATACAAATGAAAACACAACGTTTGAATCTGAACTAAGGCCTAACTCTATGCATCAGATGTGAAGCTTAATCAGCAACAAAACACACTTAAACATGTCAATTTTAGTCGATATCATGCAACAATTAACGATTTTAATAGTGTAAATTTAATATGAACCTGCAATCGAAATCATTTTCTACGATCCCGCATCGTTCAGTTTTCACCGAATAATTTTCGCTAGGCTTCTTCAACCGTTTCAGTTTTGTACGAACCCGCTACCCGAATCGTTCCACACCTTGACCACCATACTCACATCCAACCCGCAACAGGTTCATTTTTGTACAAACCCGCAACCCAAATCGTTTCAGTTTTGATACTAAAACCTTTACAGAATTCGAACAAAAATTAGATTGAACAAATTACCAAAACCCTCGAATATAACTTAAAATCAAGATGTTTTGTATACTAGATTATAACTAAATTAAATTATTAAACGCTAATCTTAAATTAGATCATAATTAATCGTCTTTTTTTCATTGGCAAGTAGAGCCGTTTCAAATCGATGTAATAAAATTCTTGACAATGGCTTATTTATAAGCAACTTATTATTTTATAAACACCATGTCAAATACAAAAAAGAAAAAAACACCTGATTAAACAAGTTAAGATACCAAAAAAGAAAAAAAACACCTGATTAACCTAATTAAACTGATTAACATGTAACAGTTTGGTATCTTAATATCTAATATAAAAGTTTACCTTGAATTTGTGAACGAGAATCGAAACCGAAACAAAACTCCCTTCTTTTTTCTAGGGGCGCTCTCTTTCTCACGATTCAATAGTCGTAGGGTTTCGAGGATTTGAGAATAAGAGATATATATATATAGTTTTGGCAAGATTTCTTAACGTGTTAATCTTTATTATTAACAAAGATTTATAGAACTAATAAGATGATTATAGAGATGATTGTTGATGGAGGCTAGGGTTTGAGGAGAGATAAGTTGGTGAGAGAGAGTCAAATCTAAAATATACGGAGTACTACGTAACTGAATGCGAGTAATCAGTTTACAAAAGAAAGGGACGGATTTCAAAAAAAAAAAGAAAAAAAGGAATTTGGAAAAATTCATGTTTAATGAAATATATGGAAAATTACTTTATTGACCCTGTGAATTTAAATAAGTAAAATAAACTGAAATTAATTTACTAAATTATGATTGGACAATATGGGTTCTCTAGTTACCATTAGCTTAAAATAAAGATACACTATATATATATATATATATATATATATATATATATATATATATATATATATATATATATATATATATATATATATATATATATATATATATAGGATAAAGATCAAATAAAAAGACAAATATCCGTAAAAAATAAAAAGATTTTTTTTCAAAAAAAGTTCTCGAAAAATTCCCAAAAAATTCCATAAGATCGGGTATGATGGTGCATGAAAAGGTTGTGAAAAACTTTTTTCTAAAAGTGGATATTTTTTCCGAAAAAAAATTATGAAAAAATACGTTTCTGCATTAAATCGTTTTTTTATGCATCAAAAATTGGTTTTTGCACCCAACTTCTTTTAACTTTTTCATCAAAATAACATTGCGCATCTAACTAAAACAAGTTGAAAATTTTGTGCATCAAAATTTTTTATATCAAAATTCGTTTTTGTGCATTAAAAAACGTGTCAAAACTCAAAATTATAAAAAACGTTTTCTCAAAAGTTTTATGCACCAACATACCGATCTTGTGGAATTTTTTGGAATTTTGGAGAATTTTAAAAAAAATCTTTTTATTCTTTTTACGGATATTTGTCTTTTTATTTTAACTTTACCCTATATATATATATATATATATATATATATATATATATATATATATATATATATACACGGGTATAAAATGTAGGGATAATTCCATATATACCCAACTTAAACATCAAAATGACATATATACCCAAAATGCAAGTTTTGAATGCATGATATACAATATAGTTAAAAACATATTTTAGGTAAATATGACATTATGTTATTTTAGTTGGGCAAATATGACATTTTCCCTAAATTGTACATAGCGTCAAAAAAAATTAGGGGGGGAGGGGGGGGGAAGCAACCCCTCGATCCCTTCTAAGTTCCGTCCATGGTTGCATACACAAACATTTTCGACAACTGTAAAACAAGAAATATGTCAAATAACATAACATAAAGTAGACCTCGTGAGTTACTTATGTTAACTTACGCAAAATAAAAGTTGTATGAGAATATGTAAATAAAATGTTGTTCGATGACTCGTTTATATTATTCGTAAACTATTTCTGTCATAGCTAGTATATATTGATTTCAGCAGCACTCGTTTATTCTCACCCATTTGTTCAACGATTATGTTTACAAAGATTATATTTTTAGTGTGGAATATGGAATATATATTGTGGACTTGCAAATGATATTAATTAACAGATCGGATACTAAAAAGCCCCAAAAAAATGGAAAAGTAAAGAGTAAATCTAAGCAACTGTTGATAAAAGCCATTTCATCCTTCAATCCCACATAGAAAAAAGAAAATAAATGTTGCTTGCTTTTATACCATAGCGTATATGTTTCACTTGTGTTCGGATTAATATCATGTTTCTGATTGTCTTTGTATCAAACCTGTAAATTAAAAGAAATAAAATTTACAGGTTTATGCAGTAACTATCTGAAATTGATATGAATTCTGAACTTTTTTATTGAAATACTCTGGATTAGCATAAATTTTAAACTTTTGGTAGTGAAATGCTTTTGTAAGTTAACATTAATTATCTATTAATAGTTTTGTGGGTGTAACAATAGATTTAAAAGCTACACTAGAGTGAAAAGTCTAAAACAATAAGTTTACAGTAATGTTATGTGTTTTGGTTCTTTTGTGGGAGAAAACAATGGAACTTCTAGTTATACGTAAGTTATAACAGATAATGTTAAGTTAATACCTGACATTTTATTGAAACCAATTCCCAACCTGAAATTGAATGTCCTTGAAAGAACGATCTGAAATCCAAAAGCATATATATATATATATATACTAGCTTCATAGCCCGCCCGGATGGGCGGGCTAGCTTCATAATATTAGACACAAAAATTGGGAACAAAAAAGAAAATTTTTCATATAATTTGTGTAAAAAGAAGCATGAAAAGTGTACATGTAATTTATGTACATAGACCAAACAACGTTATCGGAAGAGTACACATTGTCTAGAGACTTCCTTAATCTTGTCTCTGACCAACAAATCCTACTGCAAGTCTAGTCAAATGATGCCATACATATGTTTCCGACTCGTGCTTTCTACTCATGTCCTGTCATTGAAACAAAATACAATTTGATCTCATATTTAAAAGAACCATAGCTTGAAGGAGGTCTTGATAAGATGAAGGCTGCGATTTCTTGTGCGTATATAGAACTCCGACTTCTTTCATGTGATCAAACCTTAACCAAGCATGTGATTTGTCCCGATACTCCCTAAGTTCCTGCATTTGGAGGGGTGTGGGTGTTACTGAATCAGATTAGAGATTACTTTGATTGCAAAGTCAAGTAACCTGCTAAAAGGGAGAAATTTTTAACCATTAACTAATACATATGTCAACTTGAGTTGGCATGTTATATCTCAATCAGGTAAGCAGGTAAAATGTAAAAAAAAAAAATTAGCGTACGGGTTGAAGGCTGTTCAAAATGTGTTAACACTATTACTAAAATTATAATAACTTCCTAGTATCATAAAGGAAAAAAATACACTTCTGGAAAAGTAAGTGTCGGCCAAAACATTTTGAGTGGAAAAAGCCACCCATCACCAACAAAAGAATTCACGCTTAATTTAGCCAACCCTACATGAAACAAATAGGAATCTAACTTTATGATTAATAAAAGAAAATGAACGACATTGGAGTGACAACATATACAATTTTCTCGCAGGAAATTTAACTTACTCAACAACCTCTTCTAGCATGTTCGGTGTTGGTTTCTGCATCATGAACCATTGCAAAAGACATGATAATAACATTACATTGCCTCGAACTAATAAAAGGTTTTAAACCACTCATTGTCATAGACTAAGCAACTTTTTTAAGAAACATAAGTATTACATTAACATTTAGAGGGATAACATTTAGATTTTCTAGTGATCTTGTATAAAGAATGCGGCTTTAGTAACTTAGAGGTTACAATTTCAATCAAATTACCTTTAAATGGTTTATTTGGATATTTCTACTACAACGGGTCAAATAAGTCAAAAGTTGAAAATGTTATATAAAAATCGAAGGGGTGAAAGCAATGGTGTTAATCAATTGTTTTCTAGTATCTAAGCCGTTTTTGAGTTAGGGCCACAACCATTGAGGAAAACTAAGCTACGTTATTTGGAATCATTTCATGGTCTGTAATTAATTTGTTCATTTATATTCCTTTTAGGTGGTGATTTCAAGATCTGTAATTAAGTAAAGTAAGAAAATTACCGACTTCATACGGGTGAGAGTTTTTGGGCTTGAACCAACCATGACACAACCTCGAGCCTGACAATGTGAGAATTACAAGTTGAGTAAAAGATCACATATGTGCAGAGAAAAAAAATTGATTGGAAAAAGACTATTATTAATGAAAGCACACGAAACAAGTCATGTATGGACTCAGATTCACAACTCTTAGTGCTCCATTGATGAAAGCACCTGCAAATAAGTCATGTATTGACATAAGTTTAAAGTGTATAAAAAAACTCATCAACTGTCGGTTTAAATATGATTAAGTTGTTGATGACTTGATCCCACTAAATTATTAGCTTACCCAAACACTCCTAGAAGAAAAAACAATGACCAAAAAAAAATGGTTTCGGTTAAACACTTAACCCATCCCCGAAAATGACTTTTATTCATTTTTTGACACCCCATCTTGCCAATTTCTGAACATATACTCATTTACCTTACCACCATCTGTGTGAATAAATATCTTTTTTGTTTTATTTCTTTTAGGTAAAAGTGTGAATAAATCTCTCCCATTATCTTTTAGGGAACACTCCTTGAGTAACCTTGGTCGCTCACTTGGCTACCAAAAATTTTAACAAAAACACAAAAAATAGGATTGATGGAATAGTGGCATGGGATGCCAAAACTATACAAAAACCCAAAATGATGAGTCAGAACAGGATTGGTTAGCAGAGATTAAAAGCAGGTTTGGGTCGGATATGAGATGTATTGTACATGTTAAGACTTCTTTTACAAGGTTGACTCAAGTGCGACTCTTTGCCATATGATCTTTTACAAAATAGGATACCAGACATATTTGTGAAAAGATCATGAAATACCATAGTAATTATGATGCCGATACATAAGTTGATATTACTTGTTCAAGAGTATGCTAAGCATGATCAGTCGTTGATATCATCACTCGGCAACAAAGCTACCCAGTTCAAGGCTTAGACCCAACTTGTCACTACATTGAATTATAAACAAATACGGGGTATATATGGTAAAAGCATAAGTAATCATGTTGGATAAGATTCAAAAACATCATGAAAACATGTAGAAGAGTAATGGAGCTAACCGATGCAACTATCAGCGAGAAAGATTATGCATTGACTATCTTAATTGATTTTCAAATTAAATATAGTAATCAACTTTGTAGTATTTCTTGGTATTACCGAACTAATATTATTTGCTTTAATGGCGGCTTCATAATCCTATGGTGAGGGTTGAAACTTTGCTTCTCTTAATTTACCATAGTGGATTTCAATAAAGAGAGCCTGCAAATTCAAGATTGCATTTTTAGCCATTTAGTGTTATTTGTTCTAATCTTGAAGTTGTGCATAGAAATGAAGCAGAGGTGACCTACATGGAAAAAGATCAAAAATTGAAAAGTTTAAGGTACGTTACGGCATCAGATGTATCGCAGGTTGTTGTTGATCCACAATTACAATCGTTTACTTTCTTGACCAATATAGAAAGAAGAACCTTAAAGTGCATATCCCACATTTTGCGATTGATATTGATGAAATTGGCACTATGATGCAACACCTATATGCATAGAATCAGGTGATATTATACCACAACACTTGCGAACCATTAAAGCATCTTAGATTCTTGTAGGAATGGAACAAAAATAAATTTAACATAAGTTACTTGTGGATAATGCAAAGGCGCATCACAAGGCCCTAAAAACTTGACTAACCATTAACTAACCCTTGCTTGTTTGAGGCTTCGGGCAGGTCTATACATCATTGGCGTTAGTAAGCAACAAAGAAAATCGACATTTTAACAAAACCAAAAAAAGAAGAGTGTTGCAACTGCCAACACATGTTAGTGGGTGTTTGGCATTGCATTATAAAAGTAAACTGTCTAATAATTGTGATTTCAAGTCACATATAATAATTTCTAGTATTGATGATATAGATCATCTAATGAATAAAAGGTCAAAAATCACTTTTGGATAATCATTTTTAGAAGGTTGTTTACAACAGATGTGTTTACGATTACACGGAGATATCTATTTATCATGTAAATGCATTGATAAATAGATATATCCAAACACTCAAAATATTTTGGAAGCTTATCATCTAATTTCATACCGGCATAGTTACCATAACCATCAACCAACACCCAAACATTAAAAAGGGCGATTTGTGATCTTTGTGAACCTGTTCGACCATGGAAAACCAATGTTATCTACCTAAAATATACCGAGATAAAATGGGTAACAGAAAAAAATCCATGAAGCTTAGATAAACTATTATATTACCAAGACTCGATAATAGCAACATGAAGATTGGATAAACTATTATATCTCACATAAGACTAAAATATATAAACTTATTAGAGTGATAAAAGCAAATAACTTGACAGAAAATAAATTTACAATTTATAAGAAATAGGATTTTACCGGAAGATGTCGTGGCCAGAAGCAAGTTCTAACGAATGACATTCTGGACTGTTTGTTCAATTTTGAACTACTTATGACAATCTGTATGGAATACAGTTGAGCATGTATTTAATACCAGTACAAATAGAGGTCTAAGTGTATACCCTTAGCCAAATCAGTGCATACCATTCAGACCCTCCATTCCTATAAAATTGACAGCAACTTAAAATTTGTGGTCAAAGCCATCAGTAAAACTTAATACTTTTATATACAAACAATATAAGAATCAAATAAATATGACAAATAATAGGAAACCATGAGTATACCATTATGTTGTTAGCAATCCTTCAACCTGTCATTTAATTGGTCGATCAATGAGACTATTATTACCTCTACTTAATCCAAAACGAAATGTCACTAAATCTTGTGCTTGCATTATGGAATACAACAACAATGTATCTATGAAATTAGTAGTTAGCACTTAGCAGCATTAACATAGACAATAGTTATACACATTTTAGATGCATGAAATAGATCTTGAATCGATTACCTTTTTTGAGGAAACCCAACAATATGTCTATTGCAATGGATCTCTTATGAGCTTCATCTATCCTAATCACACTGTAAAACAACATATTGAGGTCAAGAACACATTTATTAAATACAAAAATACCAAAGTAACAAAAATAGAGGTCGCTAGAATGCAAAACAAAAACACGTAACCATTGCAATATATGTGATAGATCAAACATTGTAACCATTGCAATAAATCCATCCTATTCATATAGCGTCCAAGAATACATAATTCACTTCAAATAAGACTTACTAAATTTTTCACATCTTCAAATCGAATAGTATAACCAACTTCCTCCCCAAGGGTGACTTCATTTCTTCCGCCAACCTTGCCAACACTCTAAAAAATTGAGATGTATTTACACTCGTAACTACGTGTAAAATTAACAATAAAAATCCATAAAATGTTTACAAAATTAATCCTCAATTGATCATACACAAAAGCTTTGGGCAAACCTAATCTGATTCAATCGGACCAGAAATTAAAATAAGAATTACCATAACATATGTTAATTAAAAAGATACCTCCGATCAGTGGATGATAGTACCCGGATCTTTACATGGTGTTTTTAATCCTATTAATTAGGGATAAATTTAGGGTTTTTGTTTTAGTTTAATGATCGTGGGTTTAATCGATACCGTGATTAAAGGAAGATTGACACAATACCATAAATTTAGTTACTTGAATTTGTGTCAAACATGGTATAGATTATTAGGAAAAGCGTGTGATTATGTTTGCGTTTTGATACTTGAATGGATATGATTTTGGAAATCCGGAGTGAAAAGTGGGGGTTTAGTATGATAAGATGGAAGTTTGGAGAAAGAATACCTCTTTGGAAAGAAGAGTTTTATCATAAAATGTGGATTGCTCCCTTTGGTTGGCACATCTATGTGGATGTATGAACTTGAGTTGAGAATCTTCCAAGTGACAATTATTTTTTAAATATGTAGCGGTTTAGTGCCATGTAAGCATTTCCATGTCATCATATATGCGCCATGTCAACATTAAAATGCCTAGTCAGCATTAATGACGTGGCATATGTAGTCTCATATATATGTATGTATATATATATATATATATATATATATATATATATATATATATATATATATATATATATATATATATATATATATATATATATATATATATATATATATATATATATCTAGTGACTTAAGAAGATAAAAACAACTTATAAACGAGCATAAATAATATAGATTGCGATAACAATTGATATCCAACATGATACATACAATAAACTGAGACAATATGTGTTTATAATTGTAAAATCCTAAATACCTTAAGTCTACAGATCAGGCTTGGGCCTATTTATTCTCTAATAGTTATGAGTTGTCTATTTCACACCCACGCAAAAAACACAAAATACGATCTCTCATAGTTTTGTGGGCAATAAGAGCTTTAAGTTGCACCACAAACGTTGTAGAACAGAGAGAGAAATAGGGTTGTACGTGCCCTTAGCGAGAAAAATTGTAATGTAATTTTTTTAAAAGATCGTGCTAATTTTGTAATTTTCTCTATTAACGAACCGATTTGTAGTATAGTTTGTAAAAATTATCAAAGTTTGGCCCTTTGATTATAACTTTCTGGCTTCGCCACTGACGACAATGACAAAAGCAAACATTGTTGCAAGATTATATTTTTGATAAAAACAAAGGAAACCGTAAATTAGTATTGACATGTCTTGTGATTTAATTGTAATAGAGAAATGCTTTGTTAGTTTTAAAAATAAGGAACTATTAACAACTAATCAACTTCGGTAAACTTGATCAAAATGAGTTGCATTAACTTAAAATTTGCCCTTCATCGCAACCAACAACAACGATAAATCAGAGGAAACTAACTTTATGATAATCTGTGTATAATAACAAATAAATTAAGACCTTGAGTGACTTAACAAATGATAATCATGTATATAATAACAAATAAATTATATAGAATACTAAAATGCATGAGTCAACAACATTCAAATACTTTTAGATTTTCTAATAAAACCATCTTAGCATTACATCCCACCAGGGTTAGAAAAGTGAAAAGTGACTTGGTTATATACAACAATGCACATGAAATACATGTTTCAAGAATAATAATATGTCCCGGATACATTATAGCTTGAGGAGTTCATCATTCAGAATTAAATTTGAGCTCCCTTTGCTATCGATTGTCCGGAATTTATATATGTTCATAGATTTTTAATATTTATTCAATATTAAAAAGTGAAACACTAATTACAACGACTAGAGGTGGCGAAACGGGTGGGCCGGACGGGCAACGGGCTAAACCGGCACGGGCTAAACAGGCTCATTAAGTGTACGATGTAATTGGATTCGAATGACCTCCACAGAGTACCTAAATTATCCACAAGTCCACAAAATTAATTCCATCACCGCAAACAGTACACAAATGATTTATTTAAGAAGTGGGAGAACGGAAAAGAGAAACATAGGTGCAACCAACCTTGCCCCAAGCATCAACAATTTAATCTCTTGAATGATTGGTAAAAATTGTAGGCGCGTTAACCTGTTAAAACTAAACATAGTACACTCATATAGAAGATTAATTTTCATATTTTATATTCACTATAATTTATTTTACAAGGGCTCAAATATGTATTTGGTTTTGTTGGTACAAACTTTGATCACGGACTTGTTCAATTTAATAAAATGCTTTAGATAGTGATAATTTTAAAATTAACAAAATTTAAGAATATTCAAAACGAAAGAGACTCAAAAATTTTGTAAAAGAAAAGTTTGGGCTCCCTTATTAAGAATAATAATATAGACAATTTTTTTAACAATTGAAGAAGTCAAGAATCCATATAAGTTTCTCATCAATCAAACCATGATGATCATGTTAGGTATAACATCAACATGTTTTGTGTATCAGATCTGAGACCTTGATACCAATCCGAACATGTATGACCAATATACATTATGGTATATTAGCTAGCACCATTTCTTCTATTTGATCCGTGTGGGATTGGAAAGTTGTCATGGTTTTGGTTACAAAAGTAATTAGAGGCACCTAAATTTTTTACTCTTTACTTATACATTTATACCATCCTAATCAATATTATGTATATGCACATAAACAGTGAATTTCAATACGTTGTGACGGTGAAATATTCAGGTAGAACTTCACCGCTATATATGCGACTATCTTAAAATCCGAATATATTATGTTTGTTCTTTTACTTTCATTTAAAATACTAGTAATAATTTTTTATTTTTTTTTAATCATTATTTTCTTCAATATATGCTTTCACTTGGCTTGTTTGTTGCTCTACTCAACATAAGGGGCCATGAAATGAACTTTTGGATCTTAATGATCGTATGTCTCGTTTATACATATTGACACTCAAGAATATTCGTTCATTGAGAAGAGAAATGTTACGTTCACATGAACTTTTCTGAGAAAGTTACGTGGCATGCATATATACCAAAATAGAACTTAAATTGATCAAAAATATTTATTTGTTGGTGACACATCATTTTGTGAAAGATTTTTTTCAAAAAATTTATAGATGTATGCAATTAGATGAAGATTTTTTTTACATTTTGTATCCTCATTTTATACTTGGTTGACTTGAGTTTATTCAAGGGCCTCTACAAACGTAGCACTTGTTAGTTTTTTAATCAAAAATCCCACATGGGTCGATGTAAGGAAATTATGTGCTTTATATAATGTAGTGTAAAGATAGTAGATGTAAGGATTTATGCTATGTTGTTGAATGTTGTTGTAGATGTTTAAGGAAATGTAGAATATTTCTATAAACATACTTACATCAACGCTCAAAATTTAATATAAATTCTTTACTTTTGAAAAAAGAAAATGTTCTTTAAATGGTTTGATACTTGATGCACGAATTTTTAATATATTATATTCTTGCAACTGATTTAAGTTCAGGAGGTGTTTGAGTTTGCTCATTTAAATAAATGTTTGATCATTTTGAAGTAAAGAAAAAGTTTAGTGTACATATAAAGTAGCAAAATTATAAATGATTATCTATAACGTGATAAGCGATCCCCAACACCCCCTTATACTTATTTACAAAACATTTTATCATGTTGTATTCCCTAATCAACTTAACTTAAATAAGCAAAAAGGGTTATGAAATTAACAAACTCATTAAAAACTAGTTATAGGTACAGCATAATTTTGTTGATAAACATAACTACCTAAGTTGTTTTGCAGTATCCAAACACTCAAAATTGCTTACATGTACTAAAATACAATAGCTTGATGTTATTAAAATATGCTTTTCCCAAACACAGCCTAAAGTCCTAACCACATGTTGCATAGCTCATACGACTTTTGCATACACACAAACACACAAAGATTCAGATAAATCTTTACAAAACAATGTGATTTCTTCATCTTCAAAGGCTGGAACTTGATCAAATGGGTGTACCATATATAAACGTTAATAAAAACAAGTCAATTAGAATAATGCCTCATTAAGGCATTATTTCTTCACAGTATAGACTACGCTAAACTTTATATACATAATTATACCTGCATTGGAACAATCTCAAATGGAACATCTTTTTCAAGAAAATGTACAGTGTCCGTATGGTGTAGGCTTGAACTAGTATTGGATGAGCTATTTAAATCGGGTGGGATCAGTTTTAAAAAGAAATATAATATATGGCTTTTATAACTTTATACTAAAATCATAAAAAAAAATTACATTGTGTTTTGCTTAATGTTTGTGTCCTTCAATTGTCACTTTTTAACTAAGATAATAGATTACTATTATATTCATAGGGATATCAGCATATATGTATATATAGGATGCTTGTTTTTATTTAATTGCTTCTTCAACCAAGTTTATCCTGTGATTAGAACTTGTTTTCGCGACTCGTTTCTGCTTATAGGATACAATGAATTGAGCTTGATGCTTTGATTAATAATCCCACATGGCTCATTGAAAGAAAATTTTGATACGATATAATTCATTGGCGTGTACCTTGTCCTCGTCGGGATTTGTGTTAGATATTTGTGCTTGGTTGTAAAAGTAGATAGGGTAAATCTATTACATTGTTGGAACGATGTCGTGATAGAGTTGGAACATGTTTGTGTCTTAATTCTTTTGGATATAAGGAGTATACTTTTTTTGAACGGCAATAATACATAAAAACCACAAAAAAGAGGAGAATACAATACATGACATCCCCTCAATTAAACAAGATAATTAAGGAAACAAAATACATCCCAATAAATCTAATCTACTCAAACAAAAAGAGTACTAGTAGCACACTTACTTTTACTTTTAAAAACACTATCACATGAACCAATTTGTGAACAATCTGTAACATGAATGACCATGAATGACAAAGAGAATAATATAACCTATGAAACATGAGCCATCCAATTTGCATACTCAAACAGAAGAGTTACTATCACATTTGCAGCAAGAACCAAAAGTGCAGCCCAAATATGACAGAGATAAAGTGACAATGAATCACATGTGTGTCGATGTGCATTGTATCCTTCACCCACTGATTCACACTTTGTAACTTTTCAAAAGGTAAAATAATAAGTACCATTATATTCGGCAAAACATATGATGATTGTTTTTAGTTACATGCTTTTCAACCAAGTTTGTCTTGTAGACTATAGTTGTTTCCATAACGGATAAATCATCTGTGTGAACCCGGCCCCATTTTGGCTTCTAAGAGGTTATGAATTGAGCACGACAGGTGGTTTTGCAAGTAGCTGAAGATTTTTTACCTTTTGTATCCTCATTTCATACATCTCTACAAACGTAACACCTGTTAGTTTTTTTATGCTATGTAAGGAAATTATGTGCTTTATATAATGTAGTGGTAGATAGTAGATGTTAGGATTTATGCTATGTTGTATTTATGTGCGCAAATAAAAGTTTGCTTACATGCATTTACAATAGACCCGTAGTATATCTGACTTACAGGTAGTTTTCTTAAAACATCTGGTGTGTTTCAGCCTTTTGTCCCACATTCGTAAAAAAGAATTTTTTTTGCTAGCTAATATAAGATAATGGACATGGATTGTATATCTTGAAATTAATATTTTGTTTTCACGTAAACATTATATCTCTGATTAATATCTACTCTTGAAGTTTTGAATTAGAAAGATAGTAATATTTGTTATGAACTTGTATGAATTCTTTACTTTACGTGCAACATCATTTTTTCTTTCATATGATATGAGGTAATTAAGTATACGTTTATTTTCCCCGTACTTGCATTAAGACTTGAGAACATTAAGCCCCACGTAGGTTAAATAAGATATGGCAGTAGCCTATAATCCAATATACCACAGTGTATATGCTGTACACATGTTTTGATGAGTATCAAGTTTTCAAAGAGGTGGGTTGTAGGTTGCCGAAACAGAGTTAGATGTACATCATTTGGAAAATTTATATGAATTCTTGACATTTTTATATTTGTTTTACAGATCGGAGTACTCTAAAAGTTAGATGATACTAAGATAGTCGCATATAGCGGTGCAACTACTATCCGAATATTACATCGTCATAGAGTATTGAAACTCAGTGTTAATGAGCATATACATAATATTGATTAGCATGGTATGGAGGCATAAGTAAAGTAAAAAATTAGGTGCCTAATTATTTTTGTAACCGAAACTATGACAACTTTCCAATCCCACACGGGTCTAATAGAAGAGCGGTGCTAGTTGATAGTATATGACAACGTTTATTGGTCATACATGTTTGGATAAGTATCAATGCCTGGATCTATAACACGGAACATGTTGATGTTATACTTAACATGATCAACATGTCCATCGTAATAGATTTGGAAATTTATATTGATTCATGACTTTTGATTGTTAACAAATTTCTCCAAATTAGTATTCTTAACAAGGGAGCCCAGACTTTTCTTTTGCAAAAATTGAGAGTCTCTTTCTTTCTGAATCTTCGTAAGTTTTGTTAGTTTTAAAATTCTAACTCTCTAAAGCATTTTATTAAGAGAAAAATTTTTAAACGAACCATTTCTTGTTTTACCAAACTGAAGTTAGCCTATATGATTTACGAAAATGAACTTTTAAATATGAACCATTACACTACAAAAAAATATAACATTTGGCACTACTTTCTCGTGCCAAAAATGCAAAGAAAGTCGCCCAAACCAAAAGGCCGCGACGTCGTGCCTTTTTGTCGACCCGTTTTGTTGACCCAAATAAATTTGTACGACAAAACCTTTGAATTTTGAACGACTAAAGTGTAAAGGCCCAAAAGAAATTCAACTGAAAATGAAGGACATACTTTTGCAAATAATTGACAATGTCGTACCAAATTTTATTTTGTTTTTTATTTATCTTTTTAAAATAATAATAAAACGTAATTTTGAATACAAAATACAAAATGGGACGACAATTCTTTTGTATATTAGGGACGACATTGTCGTCCCAATCTGAGTGGGCAAAAAATGCGGCAAATGCGGTTTTCGATTTTCAGGATTTTTTCGGAAAAAATCTACCAAAACAAATACAACTCAGTAATTAATCACAATCCACAATACCAATTCGACAATATGATACAATACCAAATTACTAAACGAATCGAATAACATTCCACAATTCCATCTTACCAATTCAACAAATATGATAAAGTAAACTACTCTTAAACTATACAATGTAAATTTCTAAATAACATGTCTCAAACTAACAAGTCACAAGCTTATAAAGCTAACATGTCTCAAAATTATAAAGTTAACATAAATCCAAGATAACATTCGAAAATTCAATAACATTGGTACATCGTCTGTACAAAAACACCACGGTCGAACATCCCCAAACACTACACATAAAACCATAGTTAAACAAACTATTAGGTCCAAAACACGTTGTAAATGTGAAATTAATTAATAAAAAAACTTAAGGCACGACATTGTCGTACCAAAACACATTACAAAAAATAAAGTCTTACACCAACACAAAGGTGGTGGTGGAGGCTGCGGCCTCTGGGTTGTTGGTGGTGGAGCTGTGGTGGTGGTTCCGGTGGTGGCTCTTTGCTGCGTTGGACCATCTAACCAACACAAACACAACATAAAACCATAGTTAATCAAACCATAATTAAAGAAATTAAATTAACAAACCAAATGTTAACAAAAAAATACCTTTAAATGTAACAAAATAACAAAAATTATACAAGTTGTGCACAGTGGTTAGTGTGTAATTGAAGTTACAGTGATAGTAGTGTTTTGGTGGTGTCGAATTGAAGAAAATAGCGATTTTTTGGGATTTTTATGGTTTTTTTCCAGTTTTTACGTGTTGTTTGTAGTGGTTTTTTTTTAATAAGTGTTGAGAGAGAAGAGAAGTAGATATGTATCAATTATTGGTGTAACTTTGGGACGACCAAAACGGGACGACATTATTAGTCCCTATTCTTTTTTTTGAATATTTGGCGCGTTGTTTAAATTTTCAGGAAATTTTGGTCAAAAAGAATACGACATTGTCGTCCCTTTTGTTGTTTTTTCTTTTCTTTATCTTTTATATTAAAATGTGTTTAGAAATATTTAATAAACTACTTAAATTTTTAAATTAAATTTATTATAAAATTTTAATGATTTTAAAAATTTAATTAAATTAGTTATAAAAGTTTAAATAATTTAAATTATTATAAAAATTTAAAATAATTTAAAATTAATGAATTCAAATATAGGTTATAAA
>OU343222.1:153914006-154170122 GCA_910596185.1 Chrysanthemum makinoi
CGTTCATCAATATCGTCAGCGAGCGGAGGAGCAAATAACCTTTCCATTTGTTGTGAGTAAGGCAGGGGCTTTCTTGGTGATGATGGGGTTTGAGGGAAGTTTAAGCGGTTGTGACGGGGTTCTAAGCAATTATACCGGAAGCCATTTCCGTAAGTTCATGAAATGAGCATGGTCGTTTCCATCACCGTTGTTTTGTCACGGCGATTCGATTGAACCTTTGGAATTATCACGATTATCGGAAATAAAGACTCCAATATCGCCTTTTGAGCTTTCAAAGTCATCACGATCATATGGATAGCAAAGAGATCCAAATACATGAAAGTGTTTTAGATTGGTTTTACATTACAGACAAGCTCGAAAAGGTGTTTTGTTGTGCGCTTGAATCATAGAACTTCGCCATGCAGTAATACGGAAGTTTGGCATTGCAACATTTATTCTTGCAGCCTCCACTAACGTTCGGTTTTGATCTTTCAACAACTCATTTGTTCAGTGTACGTGCAATAGATGTTTGTGCTGAATTCCACTTTCTCATAGAATTCACGAAGGTTTTGATTAACAAATTCAAAGCTCTGCAATTCCCGATGATCCGAGCGTTTTGTGTTGAACGCACGTATTTTAAAAGGTGATGATCATTGTGGAGCTTGGTCTTTGCTACGAAGAAAGTAGACCCAAGTCCATGTGAATAGTCATCAAATACTTACTAAGCCGTACTTGTTGCCATTGATCGCTTACACACCATCGCCACACAAATCATGTGAAGAAGATGAAGCACATTGCGTGTTCCACCTTTGAAGGAAAATGAGCACGAGTGCTTTTCCCTTGTTCACAAGCGGAGCAAAGGTGATCTTTTGAATACCGGAATCGTGGGAGTCCTTCAACTAGTTTGTGTCGAGCAAGGTTGGTGATGGTTTGAAAGTTTAGATGTGAGAGCGACGGTGCCATAGCCGGATTTTGTTGATGTTGCCTTTGAAAAATAAGCAAATGGGAGAGGCAACCATGTCTTGCATAGAGATAGTGTAGAGACTAATTCGGAGCGGACATAAGGTCATTTCCTTGTAGATCACGAATGAAACAAGTTTTCTCCCCGAAAGCAACCTCCAAATCTCCATCACAAAATTGACCTCTTGGCAGATTGTGACCGAGGCCTTCCACATAGTAAACCCTGCTAATTTAGATGTTCCCATTGACATAGTCTGGCCCATGATAGGCTGCGAAGTGATCATTCTCGAACTGGCGGTGCCAATGAACTTTGCAATAAAGTTTGATAACAGTTTAAGATTGCTGTCGTATGTGCGAGAACATCCGCTATCAACAATCCGAGAATGATGCGTATCACGCATTACACCTGAGCGACACGGATGGAATAGAAGTAGATGTGGAACCGAAATGTTAGAGGGTTCCATACTTCGATTATAGTAGATATACACACATCAATAGCTTTAGGTATCCATTTAAATCCTAGTGTGTTATATATATCATTTACGCCATCTATAACTACTTTTTGCTTTAGTCTTAGTGAATGCACTAGGTGGTACTATATTCCTAGGAGGTGAAACGAGCTGAGGACAACAATGCGTTCTTAGAATCTAAAGATGGCGTAACCAAGCTGAAAAATTAAAGATTAGTGGCCTAGAGGTATTCCGGTTCTTAGGATTCCTTAAACGAGAGATTATAGCTTTAGCAACACATTTATCATGACAATCAGAATTCATACTTTTACCACAAACACAAGGTGCATCGGCTGAATATCAAAAGTACTTAACGGTTTAGCATTAGATTTATCACTATTTCTATTACATTTGCGGTGCAACAATATCTATAGTGGATGCAACGTGAGTCTTATTCATAGTCCTAGGGTGTTCTTCTACTTTAGCATTCTTGATTGATCTTTTCTTAGGTCGCAACTTCCTATTCTTCGATTGAGTGCTCTTAAGTCTTGGGGCGTTTGGAAAAGTCAACTATTCCCTGTTTCAGTAGAAGGAAGCACGTTAGCTACTTGTGATTTGGCAGTAGAAATTCTAGGTGCATGAGTACTAAGTGTTACGGGGGCTAATCTCTTAATGATGGTTGGCGGAAGTTGTTCATACTTTCCTAACATTCCTCTTAACTTGATGATAGTGTGAATCGATCTTGATTTTCGAACCGAACATTTCAGCAAAATGCATAACTTCTTTGGTGTGTGCAAGATAATGATCAAGTTCATTTGATGCTTCATCACGAGTCTTTTTGAGTAAATCAAATATGACACCATATTCCTTTTTAACTTTTACAAGTTCTTGTTCATATTTTGAGATTTGACACTTAAAAGACCGCTTTTGATCATCGATTGCTCAATTTTAGAATCGTGGGTTTTGCATGCAAATCGGTTGATTTTGTTTTGAAAAACAATTTGTTGATCGTGAATATCTTTTTGACACCAATTACGACGACGTATTGCATTTGAAAGTTCGTTTGACAATCGTTTGTTTTCCATGTTAAGGACTCGACCAAGCACATTATCGTGTTCTCAACATTTACCACGAAACAAATGATTTCAAGAGATATAATCAAATGCATAGACGAATTCAATAACGCAACATTTTGAACATCGGCCGACGATGACATCTTCCAAGAGTCGATCAACATCTTTTCTCAACAGTTTCTTTTTACGTTTAGTGTTTGAAATAGATGTTTCTTTCTAAAAGCGTTTTCATGACCCCAAGTTCCTTATGAAAATCCTTTCCCAAGCAATGCACAACTTTTCAAGTTTTAACATTAGGTAAAAGATTTTCTAAAAATGTCTCTTTGTTCTCGCCTACGAGGCGATTGAAAATATTCAACTTTGATTTCAGATCGATATTCTATCTCATGTTGTAAAATTTTGAGGTCAACCATGAAAATGTCAAAATATCGAAGAATTTTTCGATTTTCAGGTTGTGAGTTTACTTCACTAATGGAAGGTAAAGGACCATAAGTTTGTGCAAAGTCCGTTTTGGGATTAACAATAGAAGACTCGTGTGTGTTAATGATAACTCTTGGTGTGTTAGAAGAATCCGTTGGTGTGACGAAAGTGACGGTTTTGAATAATTAAAAGGTTTGTTGTAAACAACAGTTTTTAATTTTGATCGACTCTCGTGATACGCATCTAATTCCTCTTGACAATGATATTCAACAACACTCATAACAGAATTATCAATTTTATATTCTGCATTGGAAACTTCAGGATTTGGTTTGAATGTTTTGGTTGAAAGCTTAGGTTTATGTCGGCAAGATTCGGTCCATTTCCATTTGGATTTGGTTTTAAAGTAAACTTTTCAATGGTTGTGACCGACTTGCCATGTTTGTAAACAACAGTTTTAAACTCTTTAAGTTTGTTTTGCAAGCCGATGATTTCTTCAAGATGATCATCTATTCGTTTCGTTGAATGCTTTTTGTATGCGAGAATCTGTTTTGACAAGTTAACAACTTCGGCCTTAGCTTTTTGAGTTTCCAAGGTAAGAGCGTTAATTTGCTTTTTATGTTCATGTTTCAGTTGTTCTATTTCGAACAACAAAGCATTCTTGAGCGGCTAGATCACGCTCCCTTTCTAAATATTTTTCGTTTTGATAAGATTTGGCAAAGGTCGCTTCAAAACCGTTTTCCGCTTTTCTTGAGTTTTGAAAAAGTTGAGTTGCTTTGTAAACATTCAAAATCCTTTGTTAACAGTGCATTTTTACTTTTCAAGTCCCGATTTAATGCAACACATTTTTCAATTTGGGATTGTTGGTCTTGAGTAACGAGAGCAAGATCGGATGGGGCAAGGTTCATCTTGTTCAGCGTGAGTCACAACATGATCATTACCGAGATCCTCAAGTATGACCACCGGAGTCAATTTGATTATCAAAAACCGTTGGTCATCTTGATCGTCAAATATAACTGGTCTAGTTGAAAATCGTTCGAATGAGATGTGGATGACTCATTTTGAACATTCGAGCCTTGCCGGATGCGGTGTTGGCGGAGATATGAGATCGAGAGATAAATATGGTTTGTTGGTGCACAGACAAGCCATCAGTGTCATACACTGGGCACGTGTCACTCATGTGTAACTCATGCATATTAGCCATCAACATAACAGTACATGGCGCAAGTCCTCCATATCATCATCTCGTCAGATTTGCCATAAAGCTCGTTCTTTGTCGTGAGAGTTCCACCAGCTTCATCCTTAAGAGCCAAAGAAGAGCCTCTTTGAAATAAGCCTGCCCTTAGTCCTTGGCTTTGGCATGCATTAGCCAGGTGTCCCTTCTCATTGCGGTTGTAGCATCGAAGACCATTCAACCCATTTTGAGCATTTCCCTGTTCCACCACTTGAGCTCTGTTATTATTCCTACCCACAACATTAAACCCTTGACCACCGCCCATCGGCGACCATAATAACGATTCGAACTTCAACTCGTCCATTGTTCACAAATGCTTGAGTCCGTGTGTTAGATGAGGAGCGAATACGATTGTTGGATTTGTTGGTATAACGGCTAAAGGCATTAGCAATCATAGCAAATCCTTGTTGCAATGCTTGGAACGGATCGGATTCCTCATCGCTTCGCTGACATATGCTTGAGCATTGTTGTTGTATGGAACCAATTGATTTTGTTGAGGTTGTTCTTTATGAAGGTGTGTTTGAAGCATTTGGTTGAGTTGCCGGTTGAGGAGAATAAGGTTTGAGCATATAAGGCAAGTTGTTGATTTTACGGATGTGTTGGTGGAGCAATTTGAGCACGGAGAATCCTTTCCCGATCAACTTCCTTTTCATGAGGTTTCAAGTAATCGCACAACAATCCGTAGGTAGAATGATGCATGTTCTTCGCTTGACGGAGAAAAATGACATACTTCTCCCATTAGGGACCAAGACTACTCAGGCACTTAGTATTCACCGCAATTCTTGGCATGATGATGTTGTGTTTATCCAAATCATTGATGATGTAGAAATCTATGATGATAGGACTCTAGTGTCTCTACAGGTTCAATCATGAAGTGTTCATAAGCCAAGTAAATTTTGGATTCCAAATCCTCGATTGAGTACTGATCCTTCCATAAGAAGACTAATATGATCCCACATCTTTTGTGCAGTCTTTTGAGCATCAACACTATGAAGAATTGGGTTTGGTAATCCTAAGAGGATGTATTCCATTGCAAGTTCATCTTCATAATGTAGAAGTTCTTGGGATTTAAATGCACAATGTGATAGCAATGTTGGTTTGTTCATCTCTTGGTGGAATGGCATTTGGATCTCCGGGTACAATGATAATAGGCATCTCAAATGGACCTTCTAAGATAACCTTCTTTAAGAACTTTCCATGTGGCTTCTTTAGATCACAAAACCTAAAGAACCTTATCACCCATTGATCATAGTTTCCAGGTGAGCATTGGGGGTCTATCAAGTGATCGACCTCATGAATTGATTGTTGGCTGCTTAAAAGCTTCACACATCTTTGCAAACCAAGTGGGTTCCTTCATAGTGTTCCTTGATGGATGTTGATTGAATTCATTTGTGTACGGTTGAACTTGAGGACTTGGTGGTGGTTGAACCATTTGAGGTTGTGGATTTTCAGCAAGTTGTGGAGTATGTTGTTGATTAAATTGTTGTTGATAAATTGCTTGTTGTTGATTCCATTGTTGATGTTGTGGACTTAATTGTTGTTGTCGTTGAGGATAAGTGTAAGGGAAATAGTTAGAGTATGGTGGTTGTGACATGTTGAAAACTTGTGTGGTAAAAATGGATCTTTGTAGTCGAATGAACCTTTGTTGATGAAGTGTCCTTAGGCGTAGAAAAGACAAGAACCAAGTAGCACTTATGCGTAAAACACCAAAAGTTACGTAACAATAGGGAGTTACGCGTAGGTTTTAGCTTCGCGTAAGTAGGATAAAAGCACTAAAGTTATCGCGTAGAACAAAGTTAGGCGTGAAAGTTAGGCGTAGGATTACCTTATGCGTAGACCTAGGCTTTCGGCGTGGAATCTTATCGCGTGGGATTTCTATAGCGCTTTATGCTTATCTCGTAATTTTAGGGTTTATAAATGATCTTTACACTTCCGGCACAAAGATATCCAAAGTCGGCGTATTTTGGACTTATCCAAGTAAGAAAACACGGAATAAACCAGAAAATGAAGATCAAACCAAGGAAAATCTTACGCGTAATTTTAGGGTTTTGATCCGCGTAGGATTACTCGTAACTTTGATTTTGCCCAAATGTGTTTCTAAACCAGTTTTTGTGGAATAGCTTCAATAGTACCAAAAAGAACACAAAAGTGTGAATTTTGATGTACCAAATAAGCAGGTAACTTTTGCCAAAAACAATTATTTTAACACCTTATAACATTGAAAGTACAAGAATCTTGGATTAAAAGTGTAAAAGAGTTTTAAGATAACTTTCAAGATTACGTTATCTTTGGCGTAAGACAAAAATCAAAACTTCAAAAACAAACGAGTACACCCAACTATTTGGCGATTGATACCATTGTTAGGTCACTAGTTTTACAAACACAAGTTATATAGAAAGGAGATGAAGCATTGAACAAGTTATCCACCACACTGCGCATATATAAATGCGGTTAAGGCAAAGAGAGGCGTGAATGAAAACTTGAACAACCAACCTTCGAATGAAGGTTATTACATGGTTTATATAGGCAAGGAGCTAGGGCAACACTCCATCTCCTTCCCTATTCCTTATGACTTGGGCCTAAGCTTATGGGCCTTCTCATAAGCTTGACCTTAAACAAACATAAAGAGCCATAATAAAGCTACCTATTACATAAAATATAAATACTGAAATCTTGTTTAGGAGTGATTCAACATATATATCCATTTATTCCATCTCCAACTAGTATTTGCTTTAGTCTTAGTGAATGCACTAGGTGGTACTACATTCCTAGGAGGTGGCTGGAGCTACTGAGGAGACTGACAATGTGTTTGCTAGAATCTAAAGAGGGCGGTCTACCAAGCTTGACTTAGAAAGGTTAGTAGGCCTAGAGGTATTCGGTTCTTAGGATTCCTTAAGCGAGATGATAGCTTTAGCAACACATTTGTCATGACAGTAGGAATTCATACTTTTATGACAAATAACACAAGGTGCATCGGACTGAATATCAAAAGTGCTTAAAGGTTTAGCATTCGTTACATCACTATTTCTATTACATTTGCCGGGCCTTAGCATATCTATAGTGGAAACAACATGAGTCTTATTCATAGTCCTAGGGTGTTCTTCTACTATAGCATTCCTTATTGATCTTTCTTAGTGCAACTTCCTATTCTTGATGTAGTGCTCCTAGGCACGTGAAGTGCGGGCGTTTGGAAAAACGCAACTATAATATTTATTAGAAAGGAAGCACGTTAGCAACTTGTGTTTGGCAGTAAATTCTAGGTTCACGATTACTAAGTGTATTCTTGGGGCTATTCTCTTAATATTGTAGGCGGGGTTGTTCATACTTTCCTAACATTTCTCTTAACTTGAAGATAGTGTGAATGGAATCTTGATTTTGGGGTAGAATATTTCGACAAAATGCATAACTTCTTTAGTGTGTGCAAGATAATGATCAAGTTTAATTGATGCTTCATCACGAGTCTTTTTGAGTAAATCAAATATGACACCATATTCCTTTTTAACTTTTACAAGTTCTTGTTCATATTTTGAGATTTGACACTTAAAAGAAACGTTTTGATCATCCAGTTGCTCAATTTTGGATCGAGTTTTGTCCATAGCTAGGCGATTTTGTGTTGAAAAGCAAGTTGTTGATCGTGAATATCTTTTTGACACCAATTAAGGCGACGTATTGCATTTGAAATTTAGTTTGACAATCGTTTATTTTCAACTTTTAGGACTCGATGCGGCACATAATCGGTGTTCTCAACATTTACCACAGAATCAATGATATCGCGAGAGATATAATCAAATGCATATGACAAAGAATTCAATAACGGCATTATGGACATCGGCACGGATAACACTTCAAAAGTCGATCAACATCTTTTCTAAACATTTTCTTTTTACGTTTAGTATTAGAAATAGATGTTTACGTTTTCACGAAAATGACCTTCATCAATCCAAGTTCCTTATGAAAGTCCTTTTTCCAAGATAATGCACAACTTTTCAAATTTTTAACATTTGGTAAAAGATTTTTATGAAAAATGTCTCTTTGTTCTCCGTCGGCGATTGAAAATGTTGAACTTTGATTTCAGAATGATATTCTATCTCATGTTGTAAAATTTTGAGGTTGACCATGAAAGGTCAAAATATCTAAGTATTTTGCGATTTTCATGTTTTGAGTTACTTCAGCGATGGAAGGTAAAGGACCATAAGTTTGTGCATAATATGGTTTGGGATTAACATTAGAAGACTTCGGGCGTTTTTATGATAATCCTGGGTGTGTTAGAAGAATCCGTTGGTGTGACGAAAGTGATTGCTTTTGAATAGTTAAAAGTTTTTGTAAACAACTTTTCTAATTTTGATCGACTCGTCTTTTGCATCTAATTCCTCTTGGCGATGATATTCAACAACATTCATATGAAATTATCAATTTTATATTATGCCTGAAACCGGGGATTTGGTTTGAATGCTTTGTTTGAAAGCTTAGGTTTGTAATCAGCAAGATCGGTCCATATCCATTTGGATTTGGTTTTAAAGTAAACTTTTCAATAGGCGTGACCGACTTCGCCATGTTTGTAAACAACAAAATCTTTAAGTTTGTTTTGCAAGCCGATGATTTCTTCAAGATGATCATCTATTAGTTCGTTGAATGCTTTTGTGTCTGAGGGAAGCTGTTTTTGACAAGTTAACAGCCTTAGCTTTTTGATTTTCCAAGGTGAGAGCGTTAATTTGCTTTTTATGTTCATGTTTGATTGTTCTTTTGGACAACAAAGCATTCTTGAGTGGCTAAATCAGCATCTGTCTCTCTAAATATTGTTCATTTTGATGAGATTTGGCAAAGGCGCTTCAAAACCTTTTCACGTTTTCTTGAGTTTTGAAAAAGTTGAGTTGCTTTTGAACATTCAAAATCCTGGTTATGATTGCATTTTGCTTTTCAAGTCTGATTAATGCGACATTCTTCCACTATGGTTTTGTTGGTCTTGTATTAAGCGAGCAAAATGCGGATGAGGCAAAAGTTGGCGTGTTCAGCGTGAGTCACAACATGATCATTACTTAGATCTTCAAGTATAACCACGGAGTCAATTTGAGTATCAGGGGAAACCATGGGTCATCTTGATCGTCAAATATAACTCGAGGGTATAGTTAAAATCGTCGAAATGAGATGTGGATGTCATTTTGAACATTGTCCAGAACTGCGGTCGGATGTTGGCGAGATATGAATCGGAGATAAACATGGTTTGTTAAATTGCAGACAAGCCATCAGTCATCCTTTGGTCTGTGTCACTCATGTGTAACTCATGCATATTAGCCATCAACATACTTGGTGCATTGGCACGCAAATCCTCGTATCATCATCATCAGTGCATTTGCCATAAAGCTCTGTTATTTGTGCGTGAGAGTTCCTGACTTCATCCTTGAGAGCCGAAGAGCCTCTTTGTGATAAGTAGCGCCTTGTCCTCGGCTTTGGGCATGCATTGGCAGTGTCCTTCTCATTGTAGTTGTAGCATCGAAGACCATTCAACCCATTCCGAGCATTTCCCTGTTCCACCACTTGAGCTCGATTGTTATTCCTACCCACAACATTAAACCCTTGACCACCGCCCTCGGCGACCATAACGATTCCGAACTTCAACTCGTCCATTGTTCACAGCAGTGATTCCTTGTGTTAGATGAGGAGCGAATCGGATTGTTGGATTTGTTGGTATACGGCTAAAGCATTAGCAATCATAGCAAATCCTTGTTGCAATGCTTCGAATGGATCAGATTCCTCATTAGCTTCATCGACAAGTGCTTGAGCATTGTTGTTGTTGTATGGAACCAATTGAGTTTGTTAATATTGAGGCTGTGAAGGATCATATGGTGTGATTATGCTTGATTGGTTGAGTTCTGGTTGAGGAGAATACTTTTTTTGAGCATATAAAGCAAGTTGTTGATTTTCGGTTGTAAGGTGAAGCAATTTGAGCATGGAGAATCCTTTCTCGATCAACTTCCTTTTCATGAGGCTTCAAGTAATCATACAACAATCCATATGTAGAATGATGCATGTTCTTAAACAGCGGAGAAAGAATGACATACTTACTTCTCCCATTAGGACCAAGACTACTAGAACTTAGTATTAGCGGCAATTCTTGGCATGATGATGTTGTTTTATCTAAATCATTTATGATGTAGAATGCGATGATGATAAGACTCTCGTGTCTCTCCAGGTTCAATCATGAAGTGTTCATAAGCCAAGTAAATTTTGGATTCTATATCCTCGATTGAGTGAGATCCTACCATAAGAATATGAATATGTTCCCACATTTCCTTTGCAGTCTTTTGAGCATCAACACTTCTAAGAATTGGGTTGGGTAATCCTAAAAGGATATATTGCATTGCAAGCTCATCAGCTTCATAGTGTAGAAGTTCATTTGCATTGGTTAACCTTGATAGCAATGTTTGATTGTTCATCTCTTGGTGGATTAGCATTTGGATCGCCGGTACAATGGCTTGTAGGCATCTGAAATGGACCTAAGATAACCTTCTTTTAGAACTTTCCATGTGGCTTCTTTAGATCACAAAACCTAAAGAACCTAATCACCCATTGATGGTAGTTTCCTGGAGTGAGCATTGGAGGTCTATCAAGTGATCCAGCCTCATGAATTGGTTGTTGGCTGCTTAAAGCTTCACACATCTTTGCAAACCAAGTGGGTTCCTTCATAGTGTTCCTTGATGGATGTTGATTGAAGTCATTTGTGTAGGGTTGAACTTGAAGAGTTGGTGGTGGTTGAACCATTTGAGGTTTGTGGAATGCGGCAAGTTGTGGAGTATGTTGTTGATTAAATTGTTGTTGATTCCATTGTTGATGTTGTGGAGTTAGTTGTTGTTGTTGACGTTGAGAATAAGTGTAAGGGAAATAGTTAGAGTATGGTGGTTGTGACATGTTGAAAACTTGTGTTGGTAAAAATGGATCTTTGTAGTCGAATGAACCGTTGTTGATGAAGTATCCTTAGAGTAGAAATCACAATAAACCAAGTAGGACTTATGCGTAAAAACACCAAAGTTCGGCGTAACAATCAAGTTACTGCGTAGATTTAGCTACTGCGTAAGTAGGGTAAAGGCACTAAAGTTATCGCGTAGACACAAAGTTAGGCATAGAAAGTTATCGCGTGAGGATTACATTAGTAAGGCGGGGCTTAGGCGTAAGATTAATCTTATGCGTGGGATTTCTACTGGCGTAAGCTTTACGCTTATCGCGTAAGTTGGGTTTTATCCCAAATGATCTTTACACTATCCACGTTACAAAGATATCCAAGTCGAAGCGTATTTTCGAAGCTTATCAAGCAAAGAAAACACGGAGTAAACCACGCAACGATCAAACCACGGATAATGTTACAGCGTAAGATTAGGGTTTTGATCACGTAATCTTACTAAGTAAAAATGATTTTGCCCAAAGATGTTTCTAAACCGGTTTTGGTGTGATGAAATAGCTAATAACACCAAATGACACAAAAGTGTGAAACTTGTTGATCCAAAGCTCTCAAAGCGATTATGCGTAGGTTTACACTGGTTCAAAAACTAGTTGAAAACAATGATCGCATAAATTTCAAAACTTTTTGCCAAAAAGCGATAAGTTTAACACCTTATAACATTGAAAGTACAAGAATCTTGGAATAAAAATGTAAAAAATCGTTTTAAAGGGAATCAAAGATGGAACCTCTTTTACTACAGTAGACCAAAAACCTTCAAAACAACAAATAGCGATTCATATATTTGGCGATTGATACCTTTGTTAGGTCACTATTTTTAACACAAACAACATAGAAGAGATAAAAGCGTTGAACAATTATCCAAACACACACACACACGTATAATAGTGAAAGGTTAGAAGTAGATGTGAGTGAAAGAGTAAGTGAACAACCAACCCTCAAGTGAGGGTTATACAAAAGTATTTATAGGTGGGAAGCTAGAGGCACACTCTAGTTCCCATCCTTTACTTATTGGGTCTAAGCCTAAGCTCATGGGCCTTCTACATAAGCTTAAGGCTAAATAACAAACATAAAGGCCATAATTAAGCTAACTATTACATGTGAATTACTAACACTTGATTAAGGTTTAGGAGTGATTCCAACAATGTTCCCACTGTAGCCTTGTTTAAGAAGTTCTATTATTCTAGGATGAACAATGGGTGGTTGACCTTAGAGAAGAGAAAAGGTCCTAAGTCGTTAGTTGTCCCGGTGTGTCACACTGCTCCTCTCGATTCTGTCAAGAATTGGAAAGAGTGCTTTTTCTGGGTCAATTCCATCGTTTTTCCGCTGTCAATCCCTTGGAATGACAATATTTCAGTCGACCATGATCCACCCCCGTCATATAATGACATGGATCTTGGTTTCTTTGTCCATTCTAGATACAAAATGTGCTCTGTTCAAAAAATATCCAGAGCCGTTTTTGTGTTAGTTAGTTTTAGCGCGGGATGACTAGGCAGTAGCGCCATGAATTATGATTCGATAATGAGGGTGGATTTCCTTCCTAGGGTTTCTTGCGACCGTCTTAAAATTTCATTTATCTGCCGTTGTTTCTAACTACTTGTTTTGTCTTTTCTGAGAGATGGATTTGTTTGCGTTCAAAAATCAGTCGGATCCGTTTGTTGTAGAGTCCGGGGAGAGGATTTTGAATAAGGGTGAGAGGACCCTTCAGGAAGAGACTGCAATACGTGTTGTGGAGCCGTCAGAGAATATCATCACCTTGTGTCACACCCCCAAATTACTGTTTTCTGTGGAATGGAATTCTGAGGATGATATCATGCACCACAATCCAGTTATATTTAGCGACCTAAAATTGTGGTTTGGAAAATACATAAACTTGATTTAATAAAAGAATGAGAGTTTACAAAGTATAGGTCCCAAATGAAAATCAACATGTCTGGAAATAAAGTTTGGTACAAGTCAAGCGATGTTTAAAGTGTATAAATCCCATGTAAGACCTTGTCGTCACCGCGACTCTATGATAAGTCCACATGCATGCCATGAAGTGTATGCCTTAGTTACATGAAAATACATTGCTAAAAGTGTCAACACAAAGGTTGAGTGAGTTCATAGAATTGTTGAAAATGTTTATCTGACTACCACAAGTATATATTATGTATGACAAATATGTCACAAAAATGTTACAATTGCTATAAGTCCATGACAAGAAACTAGGCGATCATGATGTTAAGCTAGCGAGTGTTTGCCAAAAACTCAAATAATGATATTAAATGAAATGCATCCGTTTAACGGTTGGAATCCACCAAACCCGGATGGAGGAGTCACCCTCGATAGATCTATCCACTCACCCTCGCTTCTATGAAATTAGCGGTTCATGTTATATAATGGGGACATTCAATTGGCATGAGGTAACTTAAGCAATGTAATGAATTTGATATACTTAGTATAAGTAATAAAAATGATGTGCAATGTATTATCCCTCGTAGGTTTGAAATAAAGTAAAAACTTGAATAAATCGGGGCTATGAAAACTCACTTTTTGCGTGATAATGATGATATAATGTATCTTGAAATGGTATAACCTCGACCGTGACCTATTATGAATGAAATGTTCTAATGTAAATCATGAAACAATGTCGTGCATGCAAATCCACATGTAATCTATACCACTTATGCTAGCTTTGAAAATAGAGTTTATCGTCGAAATATATGTTTATGACATCTCGTCATGTTATAAAATACTTTACAAGTATTTACGTTGAAATGATATCTTACGATAGTCATTTAATGATTTATTATGAAATTATAACTTTAAAGTAAATAAATAATGTCGTTGAATTTCATGGAAGTGACAAACGGCAAAAGCTAGTCAAAAAAGGTGCTGCGTCGATTGTTAGGGAAACAAACTCAGCGGTTTTGGGAAGCTTGTATCATTATCTCAAAGTTTTAGCATTTAAGTTTTCATCCTAGGGTCTACGATCACGAGGAGAAAAGTATAGGTAAAGTATGGTACTTGTGTCCAAAATATTGTTTAAGGATGGTTTTGAGAAGTTTAAGTGACCGTATTTTATTAGTTACAATCAACTTATTGAGAACGGTTGGACATTTTGGAAAATATGCTTGGCGAACTTACTTTTACTAGAAGATATCCGCGTTATAAAAGTACTCCATCAATGTTAAGCGACCCTTAACATGGTCATTCTTGGCGTTAATATTTGCCTAATAGAAATATATAATTGTACTTATAATAAAAGTTCGACAACTTGTTTAAAGCGTGAATAACTTTGTCGTTATAAGTCCGTTTTCATATTCTATATCCTTAACTTCGTATCAAAGTATACTAATATATTTTTGATAAGTCGACACAATTTATTGCGCTTAAGACCCATTTTTGACTAGTAAAAGGTAAAACGGTATGCTGAATTTTCAGGATTTTATAGTTTTAAATGTCAAACTTGAAAATAGCATAACTTCTTCGTTATAACTCCGTTTAACCCGTTCAAGCGCCACGTTTTACGTTTTAAAGTATATTTTCCAAATATCTAGCCCAAAAATTTTTACAAACTGTCGAAAATTCCAGAATTCACAATTTTGATCAGACCCTTAAAATAAGTTGTCAAAATGAGTTTTTCTCGCGCAAAACCTATTCTAACCAATTCAAACCAACGAAGCTATTATAATCTTACCATACACCTTATTAGGGTGTCATGGGTTCCTAGACATCACCAAAAGTGATATGTTTCAAGGGATTCATTATAGGATAATTATATTACATAATAAGTAATAAAAACAACAAAAGTGGTATAAATTCATATGTAACATGCATGATTTCTCAAATATGATGTAATGAATATAAAATAAATATGAAATATGAAAATGAATATGAGATGCTTACTAGTTAACTTGATGAGGTGTATGAACAAGGATTAATCCTAAACACCCAAGGTTTTTATTTCACAACCTTAATCAAGAGTGTAACTAGAGTGTAAAGAACTTGACTAGCAAAATTTTATGGTTTCCTTCTTGTCTTCAATGGTGGCCGGTCATGGTGGAAGAAGAAAGGAAAAGAGATTTTTGTTTTTACACTTAGAGATATTAAGTTAACTATGTGTTATGTAAAGTATAAATGAATATAAATGAAGTAGAGAAGATATTTGATATCAAGTGTGTGAGTCACCCTCCCCTTAGTGCGACATATACATAAAAAAAAGGCTAGTTGCATTTAGTATAATTAAGGGTATTAATGTAGAGTAAATGTGTAGTTAATTAGGATTTGTAACTTGTATATTTATTTAAGCATTGAGGGGTAGCGTTAGCTAAAATAGATTTTAAAGGAACAAGATAAAATGTATTGAAGTCATAAAAATTATAAAATACATTTCTTACAAGAATTGAGTGAATAAATATTTATCGGGTTGAATTCTGAAAACCGTCGTAATTATGTAAACATAACAATTTATATCTGAAAATAAATTAAAAAACATCGGGTAAACTAATAATATAATTTTTATAGTCTTAAAATAAGTATAAAAATATATTAGGATTATTTTTGGAAGTGTTGGATCAAATGTTCAAAATAATTGATTACTGTGATAGCTTTATTTAATAGGGAAATAGCGTTTAATGAAAAATGCAAATTCAAGCATGAGTGAAATGATGATACGATGCTAATGATATATAGACTAAACCTAGTCTATATGAAATGTCCTTGATGAAATGTTCATGAATTCGCGGCTAAACCATTAAGGTTACGCGAATTTGATACTCGTAAGCGTAGTTTACGATAAATGATGAAATAGTGAAACTTTTAAGTTTGTAAAATGACACGAAATACAAGTTGTCACATTAAGCCCATCCAAAAGGAATTAGGTCCACGAATTAGGTCCATATTAGGTTCTACGGTGTTATGGGTGAAAGGTGAGGATATTTGGGTAGCATGGGTCGTCCGTGTTTTTCGAATAGTACGGCGCCTTTCCAAGCGGGCGTTGAACATATATTTGTTGCTGCCAGTGAAATTATAATTGTTTGCGACTTATGGAACATACTTCCAATATTTTCGTCATATCGACACTAAACTTATCTAGCTATATGTTTGTTACTCGTGCTTGATTTTTGATCTATTCGATCACTTTGTTGTTTCATGAGTGACTTATGGACTTGTGAGTTAAACTTTCTGGTTTTGACCGGTGAATAAGTGGTTGACACCTCGAGCATAGAGTGCCTCAATGGTGCCGCTTTTATCTTTGGTGTGATAATTATTGTTGTCGAGAATTGATCAATGGCAAATGATTTGCCCAACCATTTCCAAAATCAATCACACATGCCCTCGGCATATCTTCTAATGTTTGAATTGTCCTTTCACTTTGACCATCGGTTTGTGGATGACATCTTTGTGCTTCTCTAATTTGGTTCCAAATGAATCTTGTAATGATTTCCAGAAGTTTGAAGTGAATCGACTATCTATGTCGGAAATGATGGAAATGGTGCACGTACCTTGAGACTATTTCCTTGACATAAAGTCTAGTAAGTTGTTCCATGGAATAAGTCTCTCTAATGGTATGAAATGGGTTGATTTGGTAAGACGATCGACGATTACCCATATAACGTCGTAACCTCCCGATGTCTTAGGAAGTTTCGTGACAAAGTCCATCGTAATTCGTTCCCATTTCCATTGGGGAATTTCTACGGTTGTTGGAGTAACCACGAAGGTTTAGATATTCGACTTTTACCTTAGAGCAAGTAAGGCATTTGCTAAGCGTCGTGGCAATTTCGCTTTCATGTTAGGCCACCAATAAAGTTTCTTGAGATCACGATACATCTTATGAGAACTCGGGTGAATAGAATACTCTGACTTATGCGACTCATGCATAATCAATTCTCGTATCCCGCCATAAAATGGTACCCATATTCTATCCTTGAAGCATAATACTCCATCTGCTCTCTTTACAAAGCCATTTGCATTTTTGGGCATACCATAAAGCTTTTCACTTGGTCGGTTTTCCTCCTTGAGTGCCTTGAGTTGTGCCTCGAGTATTTGTGATGGTAAAGGTGAACTGATTGTCATTCCTAATGATTGGACTCTTAAAGGTTTGGGTCTTTCTTTCCGGCTAAGAGCATCAGCCACAACATTGGCTTTTCGCGGGTGATACTTGATTTCGATAAGTAATGCTGAGTAATTCCAACCAACGCGTTGTCTCATGTTAAGTTCTTTCGATTCAAGAACATATTGTAAACTCTTGTGGTCCATAAAACTTTGTACTTTATGCCGTAAGGTAGTGTCTCCAAATCTTGAGTGCAAAACTACGGCCCCCAACTCAAGGTCATGTGTGGTGTAATTCTTCTCATGAACCTTAAGTTGTCGAGAAGCATAAGCTATCACCTTCTCGTTTTGCATTATCTGCTCAAGCCCTTTATGTGTGAGCATGCAGTATACTACGAAGTTCTCAATTCCTTGGGTAGTGCCAAAATTATGCTATGCAAAGCTTTGCTTCAACAACCGGCGACTTCTTGTTTCTTTCCCCATTAGGTACTTCTTGTTTTTACGTGTCAACTTGGTCAAAGCTTTAGCTATCTTTGAAAAACTTCGATGAATCTTCAATAATGCAGGGAGTCCTAGAAATTGTCGGATTTTTAGTAGAATTTGTTGGAGTAGCCCAATATTTTACGGCTTCAATCTTTGCGGGATCAACTTGTAGTCCTTGACTATCAATGACATGCCCAAGAAATTACACTTACGGTTCCAAAAATCACACCGAAAATTTGGCATACAACTTCTCATTCTTGAGTAGTCCTAAAATCGTTCTTAAATGCCCTTCGTGCTCTTCTTTGCTCTTTGAGTAAATCAATATATCGTCGATGAATACTATAACAAACTTGTCCAAATACGGTTTGCATACCCTATTCATGAGATCCATGAATCTGCAGTGCATTAGTTAATCCGAGCGGCATTACTTGAAACTCATAATGTCCATAGCAGTGTTCTAAGCGTCGTTTTCGGGATATCCTCCTCGAAATATAAGTTGATGGTAACACGACCTTAGGTCAATCTTTGAGTAGATACTAGAGCCTTGCAGCTGATGAACAAGTTAAGTCGATTACGGGGAGGGGTAACGATTCTTCACCTTTAACTTGTTCACTCTCTATAATCTATACACACGTGAAGGATCCATCTTTCTTCTTCACAAACAAGACCGGTGCTCCCAGAAGGAACTTGGCCTAATGAATCCTTTGTCTAAAAGTTCTTGCAGCATTAGAGACAACTCTTGCATTTGATGGAGCGGTAAGGGGCGTGCAGCTGGGTGCGCTCGGGCACTAAGTCAATATGAAATTCTACTTGGCGTGCCGGTGGAAGTCACGGCAAGTCTTGGAAAGACTTGAGAAATTCTCGGACAATTGGTACATCCTTAAGTCGTTTCTCTTCTGACTTCTTCTCGGTTATATGTGCTAAGAAAGCATAACAACCTTTCTTTATGTACTTCTCCGTCTTGATGCATGATATATCGAGTCTAGTTCCACTTAGTTCCCCGCGAATGGTCAAAGTTTCGCCGTTGTAGGAAGATGAACAACTTTTTCATCACAAATGATTCTTACCGCGATGTTTGGATAACCAATCCATGCCGATGATGATGTCGAAACTACCAAGTTCTACGGGCATAAGGTCTATATTGAAGGGATGATTTAGAAAATTGAGTGTACAACCACAAACAATGGTGTCGGTGCTAATTAAGTTATCATTAGCTAATTCAATGTTGTATGATGTGTCTAATGTAGGAATTGTTCTCTCGCTCTAACCATTGAGAGGATAATAGCGGTAGTCATGTACTAGTGAATTCCAAAGGAATCTTAAAATGATTGTCAGAATTCTAAGGTGAATCGAATAGCTTGTAATAGGTACAACTGGAATTGATACCACGTGTCTCATGCCAAATTTCAAAATGTTAAATCATAGAAAAGGACCTTATAGAAAGGAATAGATTATAGGTAATTGTTGTGATTCCTCGTTCTCGTTCTAGCGAATGTCATTACTTGAGTCTTACTTGCCTAAGGTGCTTAGTCTCCATGACTAAAATATTTATTGTTTGATTATCGAGGTGTCTCCATGCTCTATGTTGTAAAGTCACAAATCCTTAAATATTTAAGTGATGTAGTATTGTGATTGGTTTTCAAGACTCGTTCCGATATTGAGTGCTTCTAAAATAGTTCATCACTAGATTGTCATCATGTCCGTCAAAACATAGATATCGGTGATACTATCACAGGGAATGTTTGTTCTAATTTCACTTGTAGATGGAGAGTCATAGATTGTCCGATATGTTCAAACCTGTTGCATCTCTATAGTGTTGCTTAGTGTGTATACGCTTCGTACTAAATCTTGTAACTCGGTCTAGCTAGTACTTTTGAAATGATATAATTTGGCTTCTAGTCCAAAATAGTGGTTGAATATCTCATGATGTCTTAAGCTTTATGTTGAGTTTTGAAACATCTTACTACATACTTCTAGTCCTTGTGGAAAATTCTGAAATCCTTTCATTATTTTCTTGTATCGAGGAATCCTCCTCATAGATGGTATAGGAAGCCTTTCCTAAAAAGGTAACTCATCAATTTCTAATTTATCGGTTGAGTGAGGGATGAATGGCGTAGGCTTCTATAGAGTGTTAACAAAAAAATGTTTATGAACAATTTATCTGATTACAAAGCTTTGCTTTTGAATGAATATTGTTTTAGGAGATTTGAAATGATGCTTGTTACTTTCATGACATAATTCTTCCTGAATTATACATAGGTGATCGGGCTATGTATAATGTCGAGGACAAATGATTTGATGCTTGGTTTTGTTGAAATGATATTATGTTCCTCCGAAGTTTTAGATGGTATTCAACGTTTTGTTTTGTAAGATAATGGCTCAATAATTTTTTAGAGTAATATGAAAATCGTTTAATGATATTAAATAGTTGATAAATAATGACTGAAGTTGATAGGGTGGTAACGAAACAACTTGTTTTAAAACTTTATGAAACAATGTTTCTAAGGTGGTGTAAAAATAGCTTGAAATAAAATAAAGTGAAATAATGTTATGAAGTAGTAGCAAAGTAACTTGAAATATAATTTGTTGAATGGTTTGTAGGATACATGGGAGAACCTCATAGAGTGATAATAGTCTCTTAATTGGTCAAGAATAAAGTTGACCTAACCCCTAGTAAGATAGTGATGTATTGTCGCAAAATGATTGAAAATTTAGGCAATTGGAATAAGGAATGAAATAAACAAAGGTTGTGATTATCATGGAGATAATAAATGATAAAGATTACGTTAGCTAGAAAGGTAATTATTATCATTCCTGTTGTTAGTCTAATCATGTCTCAAGTGTAAGCAGTAGAATGTCTAATAACAACAACTTTGAAACTCTCCACGGTCCTTAAATCTATAAGATAGTGTAGTTTCGTAGTCTTAGTGAGATGGTAGTGGTATTGCGCTTCCCCAAGCGACAAGTCATATATTATAGTGTATATGAGATATGATGGTACGAATGATGCTCTAAATGATAATGATGAAAATCCTAGTGGTAAGTTAGGAGATGATGGTGAATCAAAATACTACTATCTTCCTTGTAGTAAGCATCCTAATAGGTCCATTAGGACTAAGCCTATAATTCCTACCAAATGGTATGATCTGTCTCAACAGAATGATAAAAATTGTCGATTCTGATTGAATCAATGGTGATCGTGATGGTGTGGTGCAACTTCGTCCTCCTAAAGGGTTCGGTCTCATCATCGATGTTATCGGTGTTGAGTCAAGCGATGTTAAAATTGTGATAGGGAATGACAGGGCATTCTCCATGTCAAAGTGATGGGATGGGTATGTGAAGGCATTAATGTGACAATCGATTTGAAATGAAAGTAAATAACTTCGCAAAAATGCGTATGAAACCGCATGTATAGTATAGTGACTATATGATGAAATGATAAGATCCCTATGATGATGTAGTTATAGTCAATATGGCCTAGTTCTCTATAGCTGAAGCTCGATACCAATCTGTCACACCCCCAAATTACTGTTTTGCAGTGAATGGAATTCACGGGGATGGCATCATAGCACCAATCCGCAGTTATATTGAGCGACCTAAAGTGTCGTTTGGAAAATACATAAACGGATTTAATAAAAGAATCAGAGTTTACAAAGTATAGGTCCCAAATGAAAATCAACATGTGCGGAAAATAAGTTTGGTACAAGTCAAGCGATGTTTTTAAAGTGTATAAATCCCATGTAGGCATTCGTCACCGCGACTCTATGATAAGTCCACATGCATGCCATGAAGTGTATGCCTTAGTTACATGAAAATACATTGCTAAAAGTGTCAACACAAAGGTTGATTGAGTTCATAGAGTTGTTGAAAATGTTTATCGACTACCACAAGTATTAATTATGTATGACAAATATGTCACAAAAATGTTACAATTGCTATAAGTCCATGACACAAGAAACTAGCCCGATCATGATGATATTCGCTATGAGTGTTTGCCAAACAACTTAAATAATGATATTAAATGAAATGCATCCGTTTAACCAGTTGGAATCCACCAACCGGATGGAGGAGTCACCCTCGATAGATCTATCCACTCACCCTGCTTCTATGAAATGCGGTTCATGTTATATAATGGGGACATTCAATTGGCATGAGGTAACTTAAGTAATGTAATGAATTTGATATACTTGGTATCGTAATAAAAATGATGTGCAATGTATTCTCCCCAGTAGGTTTGAAATAAAGTAAAAACTTGAATAAATCGGGCTATGAAAACTCAATTTGCAATAATAATGATGATATAATGGCAATACTAAAATGGTAACCTCTGCCAGTGACCTATTATGAATGATATGTTCTAATGTAAATCATGAAACAATGTAGTGCATGCAAATCCACATGTAATCTATACCACTTGTACGCTTTTGAAAATAGAATTTATCGTCGAAATATATGTTTATGACATCTCAGTATTTTATAAAATACTTTACAAGTATTTACATTGAAATGATATCTTACGATAGTCATTTAATGATTTATTATGAAATTATAACTTTTCGTAAAGTAAATATAATGGATTTGAAATTTCATGGGTGACAAAGCGGCCTCGAAAAGCTAGTGGTAAAATGGTGCGTCGAGTGTTAGGAAACAATCTCAACGGTTTTGGGAAGCTTGTATCATTATCTCAAAGTTTTAGCATTTAAGTTTTCATCCTAGAGGTCTCGATCGAGGAGAAAAGTATAGGTAAAGTATGGTACTTGTGTCCAAAATATTGTTTAAGGATGGTTTTTGGCAAAGTTTAAGTGACGTATTTTATTAGTTACAACTCCGGCAATGACGGTTGGACATTTTGTAAAATATGCTTGACGAACTTACTTTTACTAGAAGATATCACGTTATAAAAAGTACTCCATCAATGTTAAAAGACCCTAACATGGTCATTGTTGGCCGTAATATTTGCCTAATAGAAATATATAATTGTACTTATAATAAAAGTTACGACAACTTGTTTAAAATGTGAATAACTTTGTGGATTATAAGTCCGTTTTCTCATGTATTCTATATCCTTAACTTCATATTAAAGTATACTAATATATTTTTGATAAGTCGACACATTTTATAGCGCTTAAGACCCATTTTTTGACTCGTAAAAGGTAAAAGCGGCATGCTGAATTTTGAGGATTTTATAGTTTTAGATGTCAAACTTGAAAATAGCATAACTTCTTCGTTATAACTCGTTTTAACCCGTTCAGCTGCCCGCGTTTTGGTTTTATATATTTTCCAAATATCTAGCCCAAAAATTTTTACAAACTGTCGAAAATTCCAGAATTCACAATTTTGATCAGACCCTTAAAATAAGTTGTCAAAATGAGTTTTTCTCGCGCAAAACCTATTCTAACCAATTCAAACCAACGCCGAAGCTATTATAATCCTACCATACACCTTATTAGGGTGTCATGGGTTCCTAGACATCACCAAAAGTGATATGTTTCAAGGGATTCATTATAGGATAATTATATTACATAATAAGTAATAAAAACAACAAAAGTGGTATAAATTCATATGTAACATGCATGTTTTACTCAAATATGATGAAATGAATATAAAATAAATATGAAATATGAAAATGAATATGAGATGCTTACTAGTTAACTTGATGAGGTTTATGAACAAATGATTAATCCTAAACACCCAAGGTTTTTATTTCACAACCTTAATCAAGAGTGTAACTAGAGTGTAAAGAACTTGACTAGCAAAATTTTATGGTTTCCTTCTTGTCTTCAATGGTGGCCGGTCATGGTGGAAGAAGAAAGGAAAAGAGATTTTTGTTTTTACACTTAGAGATATTAAGTTAACTATGTGTTATGTAAAGTATAAATGAATATAAATGAAGTAGAGAAGATATTTGATATCAAGTGTGTGAGTCACCCTCCCCGGTGACGTATACATAAAAAAAAAGGCTAGTTGCATTTAGTATAATTAAGGGTATTAATGTAGAGTAAATGTGTAGTTAATTAAGGATAATTTGTAACTTGTATATTTATTTAAGCATTGAGGGTAGCGTTAGCTAAAAATAGATTTTAACGGAACAAGATAAAATGTATTGAAGTCATAAAAATTATAAAATACATTTCTTACAAGAATTGAGTGAATAAATATTTATCGGGTTGAATTTCTGGCCGAAAGTAATTATATAAACATAACAATTTATATATGAAATAAATTGAAAACATCGGGTAAATTAATAATATAATTTTTATAGTCTTAAAATAAGTATAAAAATATATTAGGATTATTTTTGGAAGTGTCGGATCAAATGTTCAAAATAATTGATTACGCGATAGCGTTTATTTAATAGGAAATAAACGTTTAATGAAAAATGCAAATTCAAGCATGAACTGAAATGATGATAACGATGCTAATGATATGTAGACTAAACCTAGTCTATATGAAATGTCCTTGATGAAATGTTCATGAATTACAGCCTAAACCATTAAGGTTTCTCGAATTTGATACTCGTAAACGTAGTTTACGATAAATGATGAAATAGTGAAACTTTTAAAGTTTGTAAAATGACCTGAAATTACGAGTTGTCACACCTTGGTGTTGGAGACCATTGTTTAGTCCGTATAGGCTGCAAAGACCGGCAAGGCTGCTGGGAAGAAGAGGGTTAGATTGCATGTTCCCTCCAAAAATCCAGAGAAGAAAAGGATTGTCCCCGTGCCGAATCAGGGCTTGGGGGTTGCTATTGGTAAGTCATGTCATATTGTGATCGCAGTCATCTCTGTTTGTATGTATTATTAACATAAGTGTTTTGGTCGTCCAAGGAGTACGGCCTCAGAGGCCATTCCGGTCGTGGAGCTTCATGACGAGTCTGATTTCGGGACCAAGCGTCCAGACCCTATGATTGCTTCTTTCGAGGCTTCCCCTTTGCATCATCTGAACCCCGATACTGTTAACAAGACCTCCACCAGTGTGCCTCCAGAGAACATCGAGATTGACATGCGAGCACGATGCCAACAACCATTAGGAGAGTGGTTTGAGGCGGTGCGCCCTCCTCCAAAGTCTATTGTTCACCGTCCTGCCGCCTCTGATGAAGACTTCTATCAGTCTATGTCTGTGGACACTACGGAGGCGAAGAACGTATATGTTCCGAGGTGGCTTCCCACCAATGAGTTTCGAATGTATGACGTCTGGATCTGCCAGAGTTTGATGGATAATCTTGCTACTCCCGGCTATCTGTCTGTGCTCCGGAATATGCCGCATACCGATTTGCTGGATCAATATAATATTATCCACGGCATAAGCGAACGCTATCTTCAGAGGTCCGTTTGAGGCTTGAGTTTGAGCTGAATCAAACTTCCAAGTTGACCAAGAGGTTGGAAAGGAGGGACAACCGGGTGGCTAGTCTGAAAGATAGGGATTAATGAGGCTTCGTAGGTGAAGGTAAGGGCCTTCGGTGGCGTGCGACATTTGAGTGAGTGCGGAGGTGCGAGACTCTGTGACCACGTAGCCAATTTGGAGGTATATGATTGCTCCCAAGATCAAGTGAGCTCTACTTCTTGAGAACAGCCAAGAAAGGTCAAGTTTAGGGCTATTCGCGTATATGAAGAGTTAAAGGTGCGGGTTAGGGATACAGGGTTTTTGGGTGATAAGTTTATGGAGTGTGAGGAGGAGGTCCGGAGAACATATGATGGTCATTTAGCTAGGTTGGATCAGAAAGCTGGCGACTTGAACCGTGATTTTGATGAGGAGTTGTTCCCCAGCTGACTGCTTGTTGTGGAGGGGAAGAGATGGGTAGTTGGTCATGGTTTTCAGAAGGCTTGGATGGCCTTTAAGACGTCTCCGGAGTTTTAGACCCGGTTGGGTGATTGTATTAGTAAGGCCATTTCGGAGGGGCTGAGGCAGGGTTTGGAGGTCGGGGTCGTACATGGCAGCAAGGGTACTAAGTTAAGTTCTATTAAGGCGTACGACCCCGAGGCGAAGGCGCGGTTTAATGAGGCCGTTGTGTGGCTTAGCAATGTGCCTTTTCCCCTGCTTGAGTCATTGGAGGCGTGCAAAGATGCTCCTCTTGAGTATCTGATGGCCAAACTAGTTCTGCAGGACGAGCAGCCGAGTGGGTCGGGGGAGTTTGTGTTTAGTTTCCCTACTGCTGAGGAAGTCTTGCTTCCCATCTCTCCGCTCCAGGCTATCACCAGGCGGCCACGGGCCATTCTTTGTTTATAAAGGAGTTTAACTACGGTAATCCAGACTTAACAGTTTCTACTGTCGTGCATCAGGTCAACCCTTCCGAGCAGCCTTCCATGGCTATTGCTTTCATCTGGGCGACCCGATGCCGCTCTCCACGGGCGGCCAGGAAGAAGAGCCCCCCTTTGATAACATGTTCGACACCGGAGTGCTAGATGGGGTTGGGGATGCCTAGTTTGTTTGTTCGCGATGGGTGGCATTTAGACTATCTTTGCCTTTACAATCTTTGTGAAGCTTTTACAAATGTTCTCTTTATCCGGGGGTATGCCCCCGCTGTATGTTGTGGAGGATGTGTTAGGATCGGGTCTGGGGCTATGATCCCGCTAGACTAGTATTTTGCTTTGTGGTTTTGTAATCCGGGGGTATGCCCCTATGTACTTGTAAAGTTTTTTGATCTAATGATATTACATATGTTTTATACTTGGATCGTATTCATATGTTTGGTTGGTTTCCGGGGTCAAAGAGTTCGGGCTTTGTTTTATACCCTTATATGTCCGTACTTTGTGTTCCGGGGGTAATATGTGTTGGTCAACGGGTTTGCAATACCTCTTATATGCCTGAGTCAATTATGAGGTTGCTCATCCTGGGTTTGCAACACCTCTTACACATGTGTCGCGGACATGCGATGAAATTACTAAAGACGTAAATAAACTTGTGTTTTGGGAAAATTTGTGAAGCGGGCCAAGCTCCACGTTTCATTAATGATTAAAGACAATACAAGAAAATAAAAACTTAGACAGGAATTTAAACTACTTTCCCCGCTGTCCGGATCTGGTCCGCGATCAACTACAAAAGATGGGGGCCATAGGCTTGTACTTACACATAACATTTTTTCAAGTTGCGAACGTTCCACGTCCGCGGAAGCATTTCTCCGTCTGGTCCTTTGAGTTTGTATGCTCCGTTCCCCAGTGCTTCCATTATCTCGTATGGTCCCTCCCACTTGGGACCCAGCTTGCCCGTGTCTTCCACCCGACTAGCTTCATTACTGCGGTAGACGAACTCTCCGGGTCTGAACGCCGTACCACGGACCTTGGCGTTGTAGTACTTCTCCATCCTGGCTTTACTACTTGCCTCCTCGATTGCGACGGCTTCTTTCTTTTCTTCCAGGAGGTCGAGGTTCAGACGGAGGTCCTGGTTGTTGGAGACTTGATTTACGGTTGTGCACCGGATGCTTGACATGCCAATTTCTACCGAGATGATTGCTTTTGTGCCGTATGTGAGGGAAAATGGGGTTTCCCCGTTCTTTGGTCTTGATCATCGTTCTGTGAGTCCATAGTACGTGCGGCACTTCCTCTATCCAGTCTTTGTTGCCTCTCTCCAACCTCGCTTTTATGCCATCTCCTAAACTCTTGTTTGCACTTTCCACCAACCCGTTCGCCTGTGGATGTTTGACAGACGCGAAACGTTGCTTGATATTGAGCTTCTCACATCAGTCCTTGAATGGATTGTCGCGGAACTGTTTCCCATTGTCTGATACTATCTCATAGGAAGCAAATCGACACATCGTGTCCCAAAACTTCTTAACTTGTCTACCGTGATGGTAGCCGGGCGTTTGGCCTCGATCCACTTGGTGAAATAATCAATTCCACTATCATGTACTTAACCTTGCCTACGGGAAAGGGTCGGAATGTCGAGGCCCATTTGTAAAGGGCGGGGAGCGACGGGTCAAGTTCGCTGGGGTTCTTTGGAACGGGCCGGTGAACCCGCCAATCTTAGCATTTCCGTATAAGTTCCGGCGTCCTTGTGCATTATCGGCCAAGAGTACCGGATCGGATTGCTTTGGCCACGACTGCTCTGGGTTACGAGTGTATACTACACGATCCCTCATGAATTTCCCGCATCACATAGTTGGCTTGGACGGGACCTACACATCGAAGCCATGGTTCGAGGAACGACCTCCGGAATAGGACGTCGTCTCTTTGCGCATACTGCCGCGCTTTGATCCTCAACTTTCTAGCTTTCTTGGCGTCCGCTGGCAATGTCTCTTCCTTAAGATAATCAACCAACGGGGTCATCCATGTGTCCCCTTCCTCTTCGACCACTGCTAAGACTTCCCTTTCCTCGATTGACTTTTCCTTCAGGACTTCCACAAGCACTTGTTTTGTTAGGTGGGCAAAGCTAGTAGAATCTATTTTGCTTAATGCGTCACGCACATTGTTCACGGCTCGCGGAGCTCGTTTAATAGAGAATGTCCGAAAGCCTTCGATCAGAGCTTTGGCTTTAGCTAGGTAACGCATCATGCTTTCTTCCTTTGCCTCATATGAACCATTGATTTGGTTTGTCACCAGTCTAGAGTCTATGTTTTCGACGGTGTCACCCACCTTCATCACTCTGCACTGGTGAGACCGCTATCATTGCCATACCGGCCTCGTTATTGGATGCCTCAAATTCAAAGCGCAGGGCATATGTGAACTCTTTTCCGTCAGGACTTGTCAGGATTAAGCCAGCCCCGGACCCTTCCTGGCATGCAAACCCGTCCGTGAATAGATCCCATTGTTCTAAGTATGGCTGCTTGTCTGTTGGCTTGTCGGGGAGTCCTTCCTCCGGGACTTCAGCGATGAAATCTGCCAACACTTTTCCTTCGATAGCCATCCTAGGTCTAAAGCTAATGTCATGCTCATCCAGCTCTATCGCCCATCCGGCCATTCTTCCACTCTTCTCAATTTTGGTTAGCACCTGCTTTAGGGGCTGATCTGTGATAACTGCCACCGGATATGCTTGGAAATACCGTCACAGTCTGCGGGATGCATATACCAACGCCAGTACTAGCTTCTCAATTGGGCTGTAATTCATCTCCGTCCCTTTCAAGGCGCGGCTGACAAAATAGACTGGCTCTTGTCGCGAATCCCGTTGTGCTAGCAAGACTGCGCTTATGGCTTCTTGTGCTGCGGCTAGGTACATGATCAACTCCTCCTTTGGGCGTGGTGTCGTTACCATTGGCAAGTTGGCTATGTGTTGCTTTATTGCTTTGAATGCTTCTTCCGCCTTTGTCGTCCAGTGGAAGTCGCTCTTCTTGATGCACTTCTTTAATGTCTTAAAGATCGGTAGATACTTTTCTGCGGACTTTGACATGAAGCGGCTGAGGCTTGCTAGCTTCCCGTTCAGACTTTGCACTTCCTTCTTAGTCGTTGGAGATAGAAGCATGGCTACGGCCTCGGACTTCTCCGGGCAAGCTCTAATGCCTTCCTTACTTATGACATGCCCCAAGAACATTCCGTGCTCCGCCCCAAACGTGCACTTTTTGGGGTTTAGCTTCATGTTAATCCTTCTTAAGGTTCCGAAGGTTTCTTCCATGTCTCTAAGTACCTCCTCCTCTGAGTGGCTTTTGATGACCAAGTCATCGACATAAACTTCCAGGTTTCTTCCAATCTGTTTGTCAAAAGCTTTATCCACCAACCTTTGGTATGTGGCTCCGGCATTTTTTAGTCCAAAGGGTATATTTTTATAGCAGAAGATGCCTTGGTTCGTGTGAAATGTCGTCTTCTCTTCATCCCCAGCTGCCATCTGTATTTGGTGGTATCCTTTGTAAGCATCCAGAAAGCATTTAAAGGAATAGCCGCAGAGGGATTCGATTTTCCAGTCAATCTCCGGAAGGGGATAACAGTCTTTTGGACAAGCTTTGTTTAAATCCTTGAAATCCACACACATTCTCCAGCTTGGTAACATCTTCGCTGATAGCCTTGTTTCTTTATGGGGCTTGCCCCCTTTTCTTCTGTCGCACCGGGTTGTAGCCTTCTCTGATGTTCAGCTTGTGTTCAACTATTGCCCTTGGGACTCGGTCGTGGGGGTGCCGGTAGATATCAAGTTTCTTTTGAGTAAGTGAGGTTTCTTTACTTAAAACTTCCTCCAATAGTGATCCTTTGGTCTGGAAACTCGGGATGAATTGCACTCTGACCCTTCTTTCGCCGGGGTCTCTTTCGTGGCTTGGTGTGGCTGCGGCTCAGCGACCATCCGACACTCAACTAGGACTACTTTGTCGCTATGCAAAGTTACTATTCCACCGTGCGTGGGGAATTTTAGCATCTCATGGGCCGTAGACGGGACTATTTTCAACAATCTTATGCCCGGTCTTCCGATTATTCCGTTGTATTGGGACCATGATCGCCTAACCGAGTTGCGGTCGCGCTTACACCGCCGTTGTGCCCCAACGTTACTTCCAGAAGGATTTGCCCTAGAGGCCATAAAAGCTCTCCGCTGAACCCTAAGAGTGGGGATGAAGCGGGTACCAAATGTTTTCATATATCGGGGATTAGTTTGTTAAAGCAGTGCTCGTACAAGACTTCTGAGGCACTTCCATTGTCCACGTACATCCTGTGGACTTTGCATCCCTCAATTTCTGTCTTTATCACCAGCGGATGGTCATCCCAATCATCTCCGGATACGGGAGTAAATGAGATTCCATGTCAGGAGCTGTAACCGCGGACACTCTAGGTCTAACTGTCCGCTGCCAAGTTTGAACCATGAATATGGCGTGGACCTTATCTTTAGCGGTGGTGTCCTTTTTTCCTCCTTTGGGACCCCCATTCTTTTGGGTGCCGTTCTTAATTTCCTTCACTAGGTGTGCTAGTTGTCCAGACATGGCCGCTTCCTCTATTTGCTTTTTTAGTTGATATGATTCGTCTGTATTATGCCCTTTCTCCCTATGGAAGTCGCAATATTTGTCTTTGTTCCGGGACTCGGTTAGGCTGGACATAGGAGGAGCTGTAAACTTGACTGATTCCATGGCCAAAATCTCCTTTGGGGTTTTTGTGAGGGGCGTGAACATGTCGCCCCACTTTCTTTTCGGCCTTAGGCGCCCCTTGAACTCTGTTTTCCTTTCAAACACCTATATGTTTTTTTGTCCACCTTCGTGGTTTTTCCAGTGTGATTGCCTCTCCTTTGTTTGGTTTGTTGCGGCTAACTCCCCCTGGAGAAACGCCGTGGTTACTTTCCAAATCTCGTCCACCGTTTTTGGGTATGTTGTCATTAAGTCTTTTGATCAGCTCCGGGTTTGTTATCCCGTGAATGAAACCCGACACCCGCATACATTCCGGAGCACCCTTCACGTGCATACTCTATGCCTTGAATCGCTCCACAAATGCCTCTGTAGATTCTCCTTCCCGCTGCTTTATGTGGTGCAGGGTCCTTTGTGTATTTCTTTTGTTGGAGGAAGTATGACAGGAAGCTTGTCCTTAGTTCTTCGAAACTGTCGATGCTTTCTGGACGGAGCTCATCAAACCAAACGCGGGCGTGCCACATTAGGGTAGAATTGAACATGTGGCACCACGTTGGCATGGGCCAGCGTTCCACTTTGACCGCGGTCTGGAAATTTTGGAAATGATCCTCCGGATCTCCCGTTTCGTCATACGTCCTGACATGAGTTGGCATCCTCGTTCTTTTTGGGAACTCAATGTTTCGTATCCTTTGGGTGAAAGGATCCGCGTCAGCAATTTCGTAGGGACAGTATAGTTCGTCAGCCTCATCTCCTGACTTGTCTTTTGGGGTGGACTTCCAGTGTCCTCCCGTGTTTTCCTCATTTTCCGGGGGAGACATCTCCCTGGACCTGCTGGGGTAGGAGCGATTGCTCTCGTCCTTGCTATATCTTGAGTGAGAAGCACCTACGCGAGCCGAGCTCTGGCTTTTCTGATGCCTTTCGGCCGAGTGCCTTGCTGCCGCGTTTTCTTTTTTAAACTTTTCAGCTTCTTTTCTCCGTTGCCGGCGGGAGGACGCTTTTGACCGGAGTCTAGAGAATACGTCCGGATTTTTGTTTCTTAGTCGTGTAGTTACGTGCGGACGTTCTCCTTCCAACCTGGAGAATACATCTGGCCGCGACCTCCGACCTTCCGCCGGGCTTCTTTCTCTAGAGCGTTCAGTTTCTCGACTACTAAGTCTCGAGAAGACGCTTTGTAACCTGGAATACTCCGTAGGGTCAGATCTGGCATTGGGGCTGCCCCTCTGCCTTTTCTTGGACTTCCTCTTCCTTTCGGACTCCGACCGAGTGTTCCGGGCGTGTTCCCGAGACCTCTCATTTCTGGTTTCATCATCAAAATCTAGACAGGTTTTGACCTGATCCAGATTTGCCTAATGAACCTTCTCTGCCATTAGAGGCGGAATTCGATTATAGTGCCTTTCACGGAACTCCCTTATTGCATTATGCGGCGGCGCTAGGAAGTAACGTTACGTGTCATTCTCCTTTTGGCACGTGTTTGACCGTAGAAGGCCAAGGGAAGGAGGGTTATCGCACGATTACTCATGAAAGAGCTTCTTTGGAAGCCTTGATTGTGTTAGCGTCCCACGGATGGCGCCAACTTGTTAATACAAATCTGGGCTCTTCCGCACAAAGGCTAGTTTACACTATCTTTGAGGGAATAGATCTTGAATTAAGTGAGGGAATCTTGACTTGTAGTTGCTAAGAAAATGAAACACTGTTAGCCTCACCACGGAAGGGGTCCTCCGCGGTCAACCTCCAGCGTGAGAGTAAGTATTGGTTTTTTAGAGAGATAAAGTATTCTAGAGAGAGAGTGAATCCAAGTTACCGTTTGAATAGTGGCGAAGACCTCTATTTATATGTTGGACTTTCTTGTCGGGTTCTCATAGTCACGGGTCATGAGAGCGGATTGTGAGTGGGGAATGACGTAAGTCAACCCAGGAGGTTGTCTTGTTGTTATGACATCGACGGTTTTGGGCGGCAATCCACCGCGCTTTCCCTTTTGGGGACTGTGGATGACAGTACCTTATTCTCATGTAAGATTTCTTACCATTTGGTTGGGCCGCAGTTAAGACTTCCCCCGGACGTATCGTGTATCCGCGGTTGATATCCCCCGTCTGGGTGATGTGTTGTGCGGACGGACAACGTCCGAGTGAGTCTGGACCGGTGGATCATGATCCGGGGTTGGACCGGTTCTTCTGCGCGTGTCCGAGGGTACCGTACACGATCACATACAAAGCGCATGAAAAATTTCAGACACCCTCTTCTTTGCGACTAAAAGTGACATTAAGCTTTTAGAATAAATGAGTGGCTATGAATGAAAGTCTATGTTTGTGAATTTCGACGTACATCCAACTTCTATGATTTGTACATTTATCTATTTGATTGATTTTATATATTCAATGTTTGTTCATTATTTTTCATTGCACAAAATTATGCCTTATATTAATACTTCGTATATGTTTATCTATACTACATAAAATAGAAAAACAGTCAAAGTGGAAAAGTGGAAAAGTGAAAAAGTTTAATGGTCAAATGAGAGAGAAATATATTTGTGTAATTAATACTCTTATTAAAACACCCATTACTTAAAAGTACAATAATTTATTCACATTGTACAACCAATTAAAAGCATATCTACCAAATTAAAAATAACCAATTAAAACACCCCCTATTAAAAAGTACAATGAAATTTTCACAATGTACAATTTAAACAAGCTACAACATAATTCTAAATATAAAATAATTAAACAAACTAATTAATGTTATTTTTAAAACACCCTAAAATGAAAAGTACATGTTATTATACACATTATACAAATTAATAAAACACACAAAGCTTCATACAAGCTAACAAGTTGATGGTACATATAGTTTTAAAATCGGGTGGACCACGGGTTCAACGGAAACGGTGCCCGTCGGTTCGGCTAATCAATAACACCATCCGGAAGCGAACTAGAGAGGACCGTTAAACCATACAAACGGTGAATCAGTCTCAGAGATCTATTTCTCCGGTTAATAGTCACTGGTACTCACCACATAGCGCGGGTACCTGCTATATTATATATAAAGGTAAAACCAAAAAGTAAAAAGTAAAAATTTGAAACTATTAACACATATTGAAAACCGGGTTGACATGCCGACAAATCAATTAGGTTGACCCTATTTAATTTGACCCGTTTGACCCACATGTCATATTGACTCGGTTTAAATCGACCCGTTTTGGCGGGGGCGGTTCAACTGGTTGAACCATCCGGGTTGAAGCCAATTTGACCCGTTTTGACCCAACATGTCATATTGACTCGGTTTAAATCGACCCGTTTTTCGGAGGACGGTTCAACTGGTTGAACCATCCGGGTCGAACCGGGCTTCAAAACGTTATGTTTAATCCCCAAATCTTCAAAATTTTTTTATTTTTCGTTTAGAACGCATAAACTTTTTTTTAACACAAAACGATCTGTCGCTATATAAATATATTATCTATAAGTTTTTCTTCAAAACAATTATAATGTTTTACAATTATGAGAAAATATGTGCCCGTTAGTGCACATTTAACTTTTCAATATGCTAAATACGCTCATTTCAAAAAAAAGATGGGGCTAAATGTGCCTAAATCTTTTACAAAATTAGCCAATTTTTATTTTATTTTGGGCTAATCATATTCACGCTAATTTTAGTCATCATTAATCTCATCCTTGTTAGTTTTACGTTAGCAAAATAACGTGTGTTGTTAGCTTTTATCCTATAACTGATGTAATGTTTACTTTCATTTTCATTAAATGATTTTATATTTGTTTGATAAATGTTAAAATTTTGTCTGAACTTTAATTATCGGTATGAGTATAACGTTTGCAATTGCATTTTCAGGTTAGTTCATTTTAAACTTACACAAAACACTCACCAATATCACAAATCATTAATTATGCGTAGAAAAGCTGCGCCATTTGTTGCGGTCGTCTAGTATTATATAAGTAGTTATGATGAAAATGATGACGATGTTAAACACCGGAGTTCATTCTTTAAGGAACATTAATGCATATAAAGAATTAAACTTTTAAAGTCATAATATTAAAACAAAATATGCCGAATGCATTGGGTCCTACGATACGATTCTCACAAGATTCTTTGGAACAAGTATCGGAGGTCATCATGTTATGTGAATCCAATTCGTTGTGATCCATTTCTTTTTCCCATATTTGTTGTAAACTATTAAAATAATAAAGATTTTTATAAGTTCTAAAAAATCATACTTTTCTTTTTAACACTCAATCAAATTTACATGGAATTTCTTCCTTTAGTAATACTCCGTAATAGTCACTAGAGATCCGTCATTTATTTGAAAAGTAAGTACAACCTATAAACGGCTATTGCATTCACAAAGAAAATTTTAAAAGGCGTATAAAGTGACTCCTTGGTAACTAAGAAAAAAAGTGGGAACAATTATGTGGGTTTTGACACAATATGTTTTTTGTTCCAAAAATATCTTTATAGTCTAGATAAAAAAATAAAAGAAACAGTATTTCTCATTTCATAAGAGAGCACGGTACATGTTGACCAACAACGTGTTGTTGGGTCTTTTGCACCAACAACGGCGCTATAGTGCATCGTTTTTACCCGCATTCGTCTCTCGTCAGTGAAATCACATTTTCTCGTTGTTTTTTTAGTGAGTGAGATATTTTTGGTAATGTGTTATATGACTCACATGCACCAATAACAGTTATCGAGTGTTATTGCTAAAAAAAGTTTTTTTTTTTTTTTTTTTAACGGCACCACACTTGAAATCCGCCAATCCCGGGACCCCCACTAAGAGAGTGAAGAAACTTCTAAACTCACCCATGAGTAGGAGAAAAACTTGAATTTTTTTGTCTGTTGCGAGACTCAAACCCTGAGTAAAACCTCCTCAAGCTTAAAAAAGAGCCCAGGTGACCAGCTGAGCTAAACTAGTTGGTTAAAAAGTGTTTTATTTATTAGGATTTTATTTTAAAAAAATGCTAAAATAACACACTAATAACAATTATTTTATGTGTTACACCTGTCTCTCTAAACTTAATAACTCGTTAAGAGAAAGTTGAAATGGTACGAGACTTGCTAACTAATAATGCTTATTTGTATTCACTCTCTTGTCTAATACGGAGTAAAAAACATCTTACCTCGTCTATATGATAGCCAAGTCTTTTGTTAGGTTGGAAATTAAGTAGGTGGATGTAGTCAAATAATTAGGTGAAGCAAATGTTACATCTAAGAATGATATAATACATAAAAACATTTACAACATTCTAATAGAATTCTTAGTCATTCAGATTTAAGATGCATATGTGATTTCATAAAATGTTTTTTGATTGGCTATTCTTAACATACATAAACTATATGTTAGTTAATGTTTCATAAATTATTGGGTTTTGTTAACCACAACCTTTAAGGTTGTATTTAAGCATACCTTAATAAAAAAAAATTGCATTAAATGAACACTACACATTTCAAGTTTAACATCACATTTCATGTTTAAAATGCATAAATTTGTATAATTATAAAATATACTGGTTCATTTAATGCAAATTTTTTAATTAACGTATGTTTAAACACAACCCATGAAGTCGTGGTTAACCAAACCCTAAATTATTTAACAAAATTAAAACTTGCAAAACAAGACAAATAAGTTATAGTTGTGATAAACTACAACTAAATAAATTGACTTCATCTTTCAAAAAAATAAATAAATTGACTTCACTTATCTACAAGTATTTTCATTCAAAGACTTATGCACAACCACAGATTATTGCAATACTAATCATGTATGCATATGTGTATGTGATGTGTATACATAATAGACCTTAGAGTGCTAGGTAAGGGTTACAACAATACATAGCGTTATTGGTAGCATCATAGTATCAATAATATCCTCCTCATCAATACTTCAATAACAAAACACCCTCTCATAACACACCACCAACATATATTATGGGTCCCACTTTTCATTTTATTTAATTTATCCGTTGCGTAAAAAAAAAAACTTTGAAAGGCCATTGAAATGGCGGAAGTGATTTTGGCGGACGAATGGCGCCGGAGGTGGTGAGGCAATGGCGGCGCCATTGGTATTGATGGTTGCAATTTGGCGTGTTATTTGCTCCCTCACCGTGCCCTCTTAGTAGTTTAGAAATACATATAAAGTCCCAAAGTTTTATAACTCCATTATTACTTGATCATGTCATCAAAAATTGATAGTAGTTTGTAAAAGCTTTCTTTATTATCTTTCAATACACATGAAACCCCACACCTAATCTCTCTCACACTTTGCTTTTAAAAAAGAAAGAAAAAATCTCTCACACAAACACTATCTCTCTTGTATTTTTGCCATCTTATTTGGGAAAGATTCATTCTCCAAATATTTCTCAAAATCTATGAGCTATGGCCCATATATAAGATGAACACCAACAAAGGTACAGTTAAAAATACAAGTACATATAGATATATGTTTCAATATCTTGTTTAACTTGTATCTTGCTCATGCACATACACTACCATGTCAAGATTATTTTCAAGATCATCATTTCTAATATGGGTCATGACCATGATCATCATTCCATCACTTTTATGTTCATATATTCAACCTTGTTCTAGTACTTCATCATGCCAAGAGCATCATGTTCATCAACATACTGATCGAAAATTCGAACAAAAGACAACCATCTTTTGGGAATTTGAAGAGAAGTCCAAGACTTGGGTTCAAGTCAAGTTACCATATGATCTTGTGTCATGCTTCAATGATAACTGTACTAAGGTAGGCATCATAGAACCGATAAACGAAGCGAAAAACAGTGATCAAAAAAGTATTAAACTTAGTCAAGAACAAAAGAAGAAAGTCAAAAGTGATGAAAAAAAGATTTGGAATTTGGGAGCAAGAAAGAGACTTTCAGTGACTAAAATGTCGGATGATTCGATATGGGTGACTGGAATAAGTGGTTCGATATACGAAAGGTTTTGGAATGGGATTCAGTGGGTGATCGCACCTCATGAATTGCCATTGCAAGCAGGCTATGCAGTTTCTGTGTTTTTGGTCAATCATACAGTTCTTGCTCTTTCTGAGGATGGAATCTTATACCAGGTATAGTTTAAATACTTTTAAGATTCAATATGATCTATAGTTATGACTTTCAAAATGGCTCAAAAAAATAAAATAAATAAATAAATAAAATACAGAACGGGCAACAAAGATTATTAAAGGACATCCAAAGCATACTTTTATCGTATACAATCTCGTAACATGTTTTTACTTCAAAGGTCTAGACCATAGTTACTGAATATATAGTTTTGTGATACTCAACGGATGATCAAAAAGTGTTTGTGGGTCTACCCGGCCCGGCTATTACTAAAAGTGACCCGCTCTAACCTACCCAACCCACCATCTCTTTATTAAAGGGTTGTAGAGATCTACTTAGCATAGTAAAGTAATGTTGTTATTTACTTTGCAGATGCAACTAAGTGAGAATTCTCAACCGATATGGGTTGAGTTCCCACCAATTCTAGATTCTAGCATGGCGACACAAATCAAATCCGGAATTATATCACATGATAGAGAGTAAGCATGACTAACAAATTAGCCTTTTTCGCTTGATCACTTGTCGTGTTTTGAGAAATAACGACTAGTTGCATCAAATGTGGTAAATACTAATATGGTTTATAAAGTTTTATTTGTTTTTTTACTTGATTTGGGCATAATGGTTACAGAAGCATATATTTCTGCACAAAGGATGGGCTGCTACTAGAGTTTAGTAAGGCTGACCCTCCAAGGTATTTTTTGTTTTTCTTTGTTTTTCATTTTATACTTGGTATTTTGTTTCGGGAAGGATATTTATGTCTTTTCACAATGAGACCAGATGGGAGAACCATGGAAAGCCTCCTGGTGCAGATGTTGCAGGCATCGCTGATGCTGCTTCAATCAGGCCACAAGTCATATTCACTATAAGGTCACCTCTCATATCCCTTTCACCTTTAATGCACCAAAACTCGAACCCACAAAGCCAAAATGGTCATTTCATGTGCTTTTCAAATGCAGCTCGACAGGGGATCTGTATGAATTCGACAGGTCTTCAAAGCCATTATGGAAGAAACACATATGGAGCAAAGAATTAACAGAAGACACCGCTTTAACACCATTGACCGGTTGTGCAGTCCACCAAAGCACTCAGCCTCATTCAGCCTCACTCTTTCTCTTGACCAAAGTAATCGTTCAAAAACTTCTAAACATTTTTTTTCTTTTCTAAAGCCACGCCTTTTACGATCAGAATCTGTTAACTTCAGGGTGGGAACTTAATTGAGAGAAGACTACACCACAGGAAATGGAAATGGGTAAGTCACGGAAGCCCGCAGGATCATCAACTCACATCCATGACTTTGATGAAAATGGACGAAACATACACAAACCCGTTCTCTTTGTTTCTAACAACAGCCTCGGGATCGATATTAGAATACAACATTTCTAAACAACAAGGTACGTTAATCATCTCGATATTCACGATCATTTTCGTCTTTATAAAAGTACCCGATTTCCTCATGTAAAGACAGGCACAATGGTCAAGCATGGGTGGACCATATGCATCCTCCACATGCCAAAGTTGCGAAAGGCGTTCCCGGGCTGCAATTTCAGGTGGGCAGGCTCGTATTTCCTTTAGAAGATGGCAGGCTCGGGGAACTGCACCAATTGAAGGCCGGTGGTGACGGAGTGGGTCCCACTCCACCGGTAAATCGAAGACGAGTGTCTACAAAATACACATGGTCGATGATAGATGCACCCGAGAGTGAAGGGTGGAATGCAGAATACTGCAACGAGGAACGTGGCCCATTGAATTGTATCTCCGGCATAAAAGACGAGCTCAATGATGATGAAACCACCAGGTCTGGATTTAAAAGGCGTACTGGAAATAAAGCACGAGATACTTATCACCTCGTGTCACCGGGAACTAAATCAAGAGAAGATGATTACATTGACCAGGAAAGAAAAAGTTCATTATATATGAACTTCCGGTTACGAGTGATGCATGAGGGCAGATCGTTCTTTGTTATAACAAAAGGTGGGTTAACTTACGAGTATTTAAACGCCGAAAACGTGTGGTTTTGGCTTCAACATGAGCATCGTACAGCCATGAAAGGTGCACTTGGAAACTACAATGGGAGTTTGTTTCTTGTGAATGAAAATAACGATTTGATTATTAGAGAAAGAGCCGACAACGAACTCACATGGATGAACTGCACGGGGATGAAGAAAGGAAAACGAGTTATCGGTGGTCCGCCATGGGATTTATCTCCTGCAAAATCTCCCAAAGTTACACCGGAAGACTCACTTTTCTTCATTAGCAAAAGTGGAACATTGCTTCAGTTAACCGTAAGTAGACTTAAAACTCATCGAAATATATAGAAAACCTCAATGTTAATGAATCAACTGTTTTTACAGGTTGCGTTAAGGAAGTTAAAGTGGAAAGATTGTAAAAATCCTTCGAATACAAAGATCACAGGTATCATCGACCAAGAAGTGTTCAGAGAAAACATAGTGTTTGTTGTTGGTAGGGACGGTCAGTTGTACCAGTACAACAAGGTGACAAGTTTATGGCACAAACATCACCAATCACAACACTTGGTGCTCTCAAAACAGCCTGGGACTGCTATGAGGGGTTCATCACGATCGTTGAGTGGATCACTTTTCATGATATCCGAAGATGGTAGGCTTATAGAGTATCACTGGAATCCCATGGATGGTTGGAGTTGGGTGGAACACGGGACGCCTTGTCTCGGGGTCACTTTAGTTGGTTCGACTGGACCATGCCTCGCAGGGAACCAGCTGTTCTTAATTGGTTCAAATGGGAACGTTTATTTAAGGTTCTGGGATCAGGTAACATGGAAATGGAGTGACTACGGGTTTCCATATATTGGAAACACTATCGGCGAAAACAGCCAAGAGAAAGAAGTCTGTACTGACCATGAATACAAAAGAGAGCCCGTAGACTGTGATCCAAAAGTGGGGCCAACACGACCAATTCCATTTACTGAAAACTCGGTGATATTCGAGCTACGAGATGGGAGGGTAAAAGTTGTAAATTTTATCATTAGACGTGTTCGGTTGAACTTTACCTTGGAATGTTGAACATGTTGTGATTAACGCTCGCTTTTTGTTTCTTGTTGAGTGCAGTTAGCAGAAATGCAAAGAACTGAGGATCTACGATGGGTGTGGTGGCGGACAATAGCAACACCAACAAGTCGATGCAATATGATCTACTGGCGGACAGCTGTAGCATCATGAAGATAGTTGACCGATCAAAAGTCTTAACTATTGTACATACACACACAGCAGATTACAGCAGAACACAATAAAGCATACGTACTGATGCACTGTAAAAATGATATCAACAATATTAAGATAGCACTAGCCACGTTCCTGTGTACACATACTGTAAAAATGATATCCGACAAAATAAAGTTATACAGATAAATTTTGTCAAATGAATTCAGCTATAACATGTGAACCAAGAACATTAAAATGTTAAACTATTACCGAAATCACTAATAAACATTTGCATATTTTAACCCATTTCCTTATAAACGGATATGACAAGTCCAACAAATTTAGCTCATTTTCATTCAGGTTAAATGAGAAACCCAAAGTCAGAATATTATAAGCTTCCTAAATAGTTTTCATTTGATAATACTGTTTCTATAATCATATTTAACATGTTAATTGTTGATTGAAGAAACAGAAGGGTAGTAAATTTGTTTGCAGATCAACCCACTCTGACCCGGTCCATACTAGCAATGACCCATTTCAATCTAAACCCGTTTTAGTACACTACACAGCCTGCACGACCCACCCGTGTTTCCACCGATACTTAGCAATGATTAGTAGGGCCGCCAACCGCAGATTACATTTAATTAGTTTTCCCTTTGGCAAGTTTAAAAATGAAAACAGACCAAATACATTCTAACTCTAAGCCAAAAGCAATAAAACAGAATCATATTTAGTGCAAGAGTGCAAGACAATAGCTGGACTTGATTAGAATCCAAGAAGCCTTCAGTTACATAGCTACTAACTTCTATGAGAAAGACTTCCATAAGTAAATTTCAAAGATAAAAAGCAAGGGAATAGATAAGCATCCTCTCTGCATACGAAGTTTACAAGTAGACATTACATGTGCTGATCGAAGCTAAATCATAAGTGAATCTGCACCATGTTGCTGAAGAAGTAAATCAAAATCTCCTTCGAGGACTTCTAAGTAACAAGAAAACAAAGTTTATTATGAGCATAAACAAGTTACATCTTTGAACACTTTGAGTTTTTTAATATATAACTGAATTAATATACATGTACACTTTTAAAAAAAAAAATTAGCTGATTCAGTATGAAAGAGATACCTCCTTCTGTTATTCCTCCTTTTGAAAGGACCTCGGCTAAATGCCCAGTCAACATTGACCGTTTGGGTGAGAAGCTCACCTCCATCCATCGATGTTATAGCCTTCTCTGCTTCCTCGTAATTTTCATATTCAATGAGTGCATACCCCTGGAAACCCACAAGAATTTATGTCATTACTCTAGCACAAACACATTTTCATGACTAGAAGGGTACCCGCGCAATGCGGCAGTAGGTACCCGATAACTATTTTTGTGGCGAGCAAATGTTTTTTATTTTAAACTTCCTAATTATAAAGTAGTAGATAAATGTTTTTCAAAAGTAGATAGTCTAAATTATTAATAGTGTAAATGGTAAACATTTTTATTTTCCAAATTTTAGCATTAAATTGGTGGGTTAACTATAGTGAGCTTTTCTTATAAAGAATTCTATTAAAATGTATCATTATTGAAGGTCGGTTACATATGGTTTTAATGAGACTTAAATTTTCAGATTTTACATTCATTTTCTACTTTTCCTTTTATAGTAATGTTTTTTGTCTTAAAATTTTAAGACTTCCTTTAATAGAAAGTCCCAAATGCTTTATAATGTAGTATAGATATAGATATAGATAATGATTGATCCAACCAGTTTCTCAGACCTTACAAAATACCGAATAAAGAAAAGAGAATATTTTACCTTGACAAATCCAGTTCGACGGTCAAGATTCAGATGCAAATTCTTAATCTCGCCAAACTCTCCAAATGCATTTTGTAGATCATCTTCTTGTCCCTCTTCATGCACTCCGGTAACTAAAATGATCCATCCTTCGATTGCTACATAGTTTCAAGTGGTTTAAAGGTTTAGTGAAGCTTACATTTTTTTGACTCTAGAAATTCTGAAAACGAGCTCCAGAACGTATATAACAATGTCATCTAGAATACATTTGCATTATTCTAAGAGGTCTCATCAGAAAACTACTTTAAGATACATAATGATGACATCGTTCCGTCCATAAGGCTTACCAGAAAAACTACATTTACATTATTCCAAGAATACTTGGTAGAATAATACATCTATAGCGCAGATACACAATAACTTTCGTCATTTCTTATATGAACAGTTCAATCTTACCTAACTGTACTTCTACCTTCCTAGCATAAGGCTTCACGTCAGCGTAAGACACGAGAAATTCTAAGTAAAGAGATACAAATGGCGTTTTGAGATCATATATACTTCGGTTTGCCTTCAAATATTAAATCAAAATATTTGTAGAAATGAGTGGCGCAAAGTTCCAAAATAAATTCAATTCTTAAGAACAGCATGCTTATCCTTGAATAAAGAACAAAATGATCACCAATACACCACTTCTTTTGAAGTTGAAAATAACTTGATATAATACCATATATATCTCTTATCTAGTTAATTACATGATTCACTTTATTTTCTTTTAGATGAAACCAATGTTAGGCATAGGCATAGCTGCCAATAAATTTGCAATTATCATCTAAAAATAAGATCTCCATCAAGGGATGTAAATAAACCAAGTGTGGGGTACATCAACTTCATTTTGTAATTAATTATAAAATATTCTCTCAAGTAGCTCGTGAAACTTTTTGAAAAAAATCCCTACAGTACCACCTAACCTGTCTGAAAAATAGACATATATGAGAGGCATAGACAGACAGGCTCATGTGATATGCATTTCCATAAGGGAAACATAACGTTAACAATGAATTATATGTTATCCCACCATGCGTATATTTTCACAGTTATACAGACATGCCTATGCAAATGTGGGTTCAAGTGTATGTAATCCATAAAGGCATGTAGGCATGTTTAACTGTGAAATTATATCAAGGATAAAACAGAATGTTATTCATTATAAACATGATATGTCTCAAAAGGAAACTAATATCACAAAAGCTTCACCATCCACACCTTTCATATTACTCAAGTCTACTTTATAAGGTACGTGAGACGATCAATTATAGGAAAGTAGAAAGTTATAACATGACACAAAATGTAAATAAAACAGCAAAATGTAATTGATATAGAATACACCCCAAACGTAAATCCTGCAAGTTCTTGACCCGCATAGATCTTGTTTTAGACAGCACTAGCAAATTAAATGGGCCGAAATTCCAGGCTTCTACACATTTTGCATCACTTGATGATAAACCCAAAACCGAAACTGATAGACTTTTGTCGGTTCGGTTTTTTATCGGTTTAGGTTGTTTATTCTTCCTTATTTCATTTTATTCTAAGCCTAATGGTGTTATCCCAATTTCAACAAATACACACATACAGAAAAAACACACACACATGTAACTAAAAAACATAGTATAACCATTGTCGAATACAATTGACTTATTGTCAAAGTAAACACACACACGTCAAGCACAAACACATACACGTCACTGACGTCAAATCGTCAATGCAAAAACATTTTAAATCCTCCCTCAACCCTATATGAATTTCTTGATTAAATTTATTTAGTTAAATATATATGTTATTAATAATAAAATCGGTTCGGTTCGGTTCGGTTCAAAGTCACAGGAAACGCTGACTCGGCCGCATTCCACGTTCCGGATCGTTCGTACCCAAACATGGTACGATCGCGATCCGGATCGCTGGGAATCGCGATCCGGATCGTTATTTTCGGCGTTCCCAAACATCATCAATCGCCGTACCGAAGTCTATTGGTTCGACGTACCAAAACGGATCGGTACAGCGTACCAAAATGAATTAGTACATCGTACCTAAACGAATTGGTACAACAAACCAAATTTTAACCAAAAACTACTTCAACTAGATTAATTTTATTCACTGATATATGTCCCTAACAATCTTTTGAATATTAATCTGGGTTTTAAAAGCGCTCAGAAAGCCCGGCTAAGGGTCAAAACCGGGGTTGAGGCGATGAGTGCTTAAAGCGCTTTCGTAGCGGCGCATACTTTGTACAAAACGATTATAGCTTTGTTAGAAAGCATAATTCATATATAAAAACACATAAAGAAGACATTTAACAACAATAACACCGATTCATCCCCATTCATTCTCAAAGTTTGCTATTTCATATCGCTAAAATGCTAGATATTACAAAACACAGATCATAAGCTTATCAAATTCCTACTGGAGAATAACAAAATGACCACAAAGGGATGCATGTGAACAAAAAACATGCAATGCATAAGAATGAATGCGGATTTATGCAAATCAGAAGAAAGCATACATTCCTCATTCATTGTCAAAGTTTGGGGTTCACTATCTCTAATTATTTTTCGTATTGAAGGCTTTCTTAAAGCCCAATTCCCAACTAGAAGGGACTAACAATAGTCCATTTAAACCCTTTTAGTTTAAATATCCTTTTTAGACCCATAAACACATGAGGCGTTAAAAAGCGCTCTTCAAAGGCGCCAAAAAACACCGCCTTTTCTCGCCTTTTGTAATGGCTGCGCATCAAGGGTCCTGATGCGATGACCTTACTGCCTCGGCTCGCCTCACGCCTTAGGCGCAAAAAGGCGCGCTTTTTTAAACACAGATATTAATATATCATATGGATATTTGGCTTATACGTATCGACGTATCGTAATGTAGAAATGTAATATTATTCTTAATATGGTACATTGTACTGAATCGGGTACATCGTACCAAGGTTTATGGTACATCGAACCAAAGCGTACCGTAGCGTTCCGAAATGAGCCTACCCCCCGTCGTACCATATTTTAGGGACCTAGCGTTTCCCTTTCCCGTTCCCGTACCGAAGCGAACCGCGTTTCGTGTGACTTTGGTTTGGTTATTGTGGTTCGGTATTTCAACAAAAACCAAAACCGAACCGAAATTTTAGGTTTTTTAAAAAGTTCAAACCGAACCATCGGTTTTTAGTTTCGATTGGTTATATCGCCAAGCGTCACTTATCGATACAAACAGTTAACTAACTGTTAACTATACCTACAAAATGTCAAAATACTACGATGAATCGCTATAGCGTTGAGTTACAACGTTCACCTACTATATCTCCAAAGAAAAAAACTGCTATAATATAACACTCCTTGCCCTAAGTTATATCACTATAGCATTAACCTCTCTCTACATCAACCATACCTAACTTAACAATATTAGCTACGTTTGACATAACTAGGAGTGGCATTTAAATAGTAGTAGTTGTTTCCTTTATAAATGCACTTGCTAATTGTAATTAGGAGGTGTTTGTTTTAAGCTTGTTTATGGGCTTATGAGATTATTTGTTTCCGGCTTATAATTCATAAGCTAGATTTTTTTGGCTTATTTTAAAACTTGTGTATTATAACATAATAAACTTATATAAGCCCATAAGTCTCATAAGCCGAAAACAGATAAGCTCATAAGCTCAAAGAAACACCCACTTATAAGATGTAAAACGACATAAACTTAAACACTAAATATTTTGTTTATTAAATAGGAGCATTTAAACAAGCATTATATTCTAAACGTTCATCCTCAAACACAGCCTAAATAATTTTTAAAGTTAAAATGACGTAAACCTGAACACTAAACACTTCTTTTATTAGCATTTCTAATTATAGCGCTTATTGCCAAACAAGCATTATATTATAAACGCTCCTAAACGCTCGTTGCCAAACAAATATTATACTCTAAACGCGCCAAACACATCCTAACAACTTTTTACACTTAAAAATAACAGATCTATAACAAAAAACCCTAACTATCACAGTTAAACCTAAACAAAATACATAAAAATTAATAAATATATATTAAAAAAAAAACTAACATCGTTCAGGACCGGGTCCACCATCAGAATCAAGCGAATCGAAGCGTCCAGACATACGATTACTAGCATCAGTTTCATCATGGAACCCACGGCCTTTGGTCTTTTTAACACCGGCGGCGCCGCCAGTTATGGCGGATTTGAGTTTAGGGATGGCGGCTGAGGCGGTTGGAGAAAGTGCGTCTTCTTCCATTAGGTCATCGTCGTCTGGTTCGAAGTCTAGTGTCTCCACGTCAGCTGCATTCGACATTGTTAATTCTTTATGGTGTGTGTGTGTTTGAGAAGTTGTTTTTGTTTTGTTGATAGTGTTGTGGTGTTGAAGGGTTTGGGGGTTTTATTGTTGTGTGTAGAGGTGAAAAAAAAAACCGGTTAACCGAACCGTAGCCGAAAAGAAACCGAGGTCAAAACGGTTTTGACCTAAACCGGTCCGGTTTTTACCTTAACTGCCGGTTAGGAACCGGTTCCTAGTTTTGAGAAAACCACCGGTTTTAAAACCGGAACCTATAACCGGTTCGTAACCGGTTTTTTGCATATGGGTTTTTTTATTTTTTGAATTTTAAACTTTTGAATTTGAAATTTTGAAATGGAGGGCGGATATTATTAAATATGTTTCAAAAATTATCATTTTGCCATACAAATCTTTATATATAATAAATGAAAAGATTTTTGAATGTCATATTCCCCAATTCTGACGTCATGTATTGATGTCATTAATACACGTGTGAGCATTCTAGCCTCCCTTTTTCTAATATACCAATGTCAATCTCTAATACAATGACATCAATTTGTCACCGTAAAAATTATCAATCCATCACCATAACTGGTTGAAACCCCTTATACAATCAAATGTAATGTTTTTTATGACGATTTCTAACAACAGGCCCAACAACAATTTGTTTATCCATACGGTTACGGTATTGGAATTATTTAAATTGTATGATTCTGTGAATTTTTTATACCCGATTCGTTTTAGGGCTTTTATTAATTTGAATCTTCATTTTAATTTGTATGATTTTGTTATTTTATTTTTTGTGTTTTGAGGGTTTTTATCGTGATCATTCATATTAGGGTTTTTGTTATGATGATTCATTTTATGGGTTTTGTTAATTTGAATCTTTATATTAGAGTTATGTTACAATGTATTAGTAGTGATCTTTGCAATTCTTTGTACATTGTTTAAATTTAGAGCTATTTTGTTGGTCAATATGTAAGCCACTGCTACAATCTCAGGTTATCAGTCTTACCAGTTGTCTTTTTTTTTTTTTCTTTATGTTGGAATAATGATCGATTGCATGTAAATGTAAGAATTTTTTTTTGAAAATCTAACAACCGCGACATGGAAAGCAAGTAATCCACCACAATGTAGAACTAAAAAAGAGCATGTTTTATATATAAGAGACCCATGACATCATCATGTGTTGAATCTAATAAGTGGCGTTTAGTTATGTTCTCTTTGGTTACATTTTAATCTGATTTTTTGCAAAGTACTATTGAATTTGTGTGATCCTTAATTTTAGAGTGGCTTAATTTGATCCATAATGTTGAAAGAAGTAGAATATGATGAGGATGGTGAGGAAGTAAGAAGGTTACGCTCTTTTACTCTGTAGTATATCTATTTTTTATACATTGTTTTGCGGCCTCATTATAATTTCAATTATGCTATATATCCGTTAACTTTTTTGGGCTCTCTAAAGATAGATATAGGATGCTGCAATGGCTTCCTAGAGACCCAATAGCACGACGCCAGCAAGTCAACCCATGACAACAAAGGTACATTTTGGGTTTCTGTCCATCATTTTCGTTTTGACCTTGTACCATTTTTATATGACGTATGTAGCTGACATTTTGCATACTATATATGCCCTCTGTGGTGAATGATACCGATTACATGAGATCGTAATATATTAAGGTTGTGAAGAAAATTTTGGTGATGTATTTTTGTAAATCTTTTGTGATTTTAATGGTAAGTAAATACCATATCAAAAAGTTAGCCCTGATGTCATGCTTTCTACGTTTTGATCCTCTCTTGATTATATAGTTTGATCATTTTTTTAATCCAAGGTATGTTTAAATACATCAGCAGTAAGCTTTAAAATTTTAACATTGACTTTATATCAAGTCAAAAGTTTCAACAATTGACTCGATTAAAGTGATTAACTGTTAGTCAAATGTCTAAAACACCCTGCAGTAACGGCAGACAATAGCATAAACTAATAGTTGGAATTTTTGAAGTCCTGTAATAACTTGTCCTTTGAACTATTGCCAAAATATAAATTCTATAAATATGTTGGAATAAATGAGCGACAATCCCAAAATAGAAGTTTGTTGAAATTTTCATGGGATAGAGGAAGTATTTGTACACGCTAAAGTAAACATATACATTAGTCCTAAGTGAGAATGTGCAATATTGATCTGAAATGGCAAGAAATATTGAAGTGCATTCCCGCAAGAACCGTGGCAGCCCGTAATTAGTGGCTTTCAAACGTCAACAACAAGTATACATTTAAGAGGGTTTGGATGTGTGATTTCAAGTTGATTGCGATTTTGGATAATCAGAATAGAAAACCAGTAGTAATAGAACAGTGCGAAAAGAAGTGTTTGATCGTGGCTTCTCTTGTTTGAAGTTGTAATAATTAGATAATAAGATGCTTAAGTATTTGGCATATAGTGATGATTATTGATAGAATTAATAGATAAATATCAAAAAGGGAATTTCAAGTGAAGAAAGGGAAGACACATTATGACATGAGGGAAAAAATATCTCGATTAAAAAGGGGTAGTGGGTAACTTTATTATACCCATAGTGGAGTAGTTTTGCTGGCGTTAGTGATAAACTGATTACACCCAAATACTAAAAGACTATTACTGATATTCAAACAGTGATATTAATAAGAAAATCAAATTAAAAACACAAATCCTACAGCACTTCAGCGTTTTATAGCAAAGCCACACAAAAAAAAAAGTACAAACTTAAAAACTTTAAAAAACTTTAAAAAACTTTAAATGAAATTCAGATAAAAAGGCACATACTTGCGAAGAATGAATAGGTTATAGCATTTAGCATCTATGAAACTGATGTATCTAAACTCTAAACTTACCTTGGATCATATTTTAAGCATTAATATTTTAACAGTGGTGTATTCTAAACTTACCTTGGATTGCATTTGACTAACAGTGCTGTATTTAAACTTACCTTGGATAATTATATTGACGGGTCTTATATTTTATTTTTCAACTGTAAGATGATTATTAACCTTATAGTAACAACTCGTAGTAATATACCTGCAATGCTGCTATGTAATTATTTTTATACTTCAACCTATAGACAACTTAATATACCTAAAACACTACAAAGTTGCAATAACCTTACTAACAAGATTCAGTAATTTGAATTTCCATAGCAACGGGCCACTGCATATAGCTTTTTGGTCTGTCTTTATTTGAAACTTAAGATTTATGTATTTATTATTTGGCTTAAGACTTCGGAGCATGCAATTTTATGGTTCATTACTTTCGGTAGGTCGATGCAAGATGTGTTTCCTATCGGTCAAGGAAGTTGCTCATATGTTTGAAAGTTTACATTATTAACAAAATGGTATTTTCTAATCAAAATTGTACACACCAAGTAGATATCGATAACATCGGTTAGAAAATCTATAATTGGTTCACCGACCCATTCAACTTTCGAATAGATACTCAACCCGTCAACTTGCTATGTACACGTGTGTGGAAGTTGTGTGTAGGAAGGATTGTAATTCATAGAACCCATGTTTATATAACCATTGAACTCAACCCGTCAATTTTTTAATAGATACTCAACCCCGTCAACTTGCTATGTTCACGTGTATGGAAGTTGTGCGCAGGAAGGATTGTAAATCATAGAACCCATGTTTTGATTCTAATCCTTTCCACTTGATTAATGCAGCAGGTTGGTGTTTGCTCTTTAGGTCTAGGATCCAAGATCAAAAAAGAAGAGAAGAACACGTTATCACTCCTAAATGTGTCGAAGTTAATTTAAAAAGATAAAATCTTTTTTAAATGGCTTTATAACACATGGAAGTTTTAGAGTATCTTTATGTTATGATTTTTTTATATAAAGGTTCATTTTGTATAATTTTAGCGTAGTTTATTTTGTATATTTTTATTTTACATATGTAATAGTTTGGGCTATATTAGGGATTTTTAGGAGATTGTTTATTGTAGTATGGTTGCTGATTTGTACAGACATATGGAGCATATATTATGGTGAATATAATTTAGGTTCTCATTTTATCAAATTACATATAACTCTTTATTTGTGTATAGCTTTGAATTGTAAAAAATATGTATGTGTTGCATTTTTTTTTTTTTTTTTAAGATTTTATATTGCCACCCGCGAAACCCGCGGGTCTATAGTCTAGTGTTAGTATAAATAGATGCGTTATGTATTTGGTTAATTACCACTTTCAAGCAATAAAAAAACACTCCAAAGAAATCAAAACCGAAAGTATTTCACTAAACACTAATGGAAAGTTCAAACACCAACAACACCACCAACACCGAAGTTGGTTCAACAAGTGCAGCGACGGTTGAGAAAGTTTTACCCTGTAACCGTGTAAAAGATCCATGGGAACACTTCAACTACGTCCTAATGTCGGACGGTAAGAAAAAGGCTCAATGTAAATATTGCTTTAGTATATTGTCTGCCGGTTCCAACTCGACGTTGAGGGCTCACATCAAACAAAAGTATTGCAAGGCACTCAAATCGGTTCCGGGCGGTCAATCGTCCATGGCCCGAGACGGGACTATTTTTGCATACGATCATGATTTACTCCGTCAACAATTGGCCGGTTTGGTGATTCAACGTGGTTTGCCGTTCAACCACTATGACAACGCTTTGACGACGGAGGTGTACCAGCAATATTTGCAACCGCAGTATCATCATGTAAGTCGCATGACTCTAAAACGCGATGCTATGAAAATGTGGAAAACGGCTAAACAAGATTTAAAAAATACTTTTTTAAATACAGATGCTTGTGTTAATTTAACAACCGATGTTTGGGCCGCTCCTCATAATTTGCCATTTTCGTACCTTTGTGTTACCGTACATTGGGTTGATCCCGAAAGTTGGCAAATGATGAAGCGAGTCGTAGCATTTGAAGACTTTCCGGTTCCTCACTCCGGAGAAGCTTTATACAACTTGTTGAGAAAAGTGTTTCATAAATTTAACTTGACGTAAAAAAAAAATTCAATAACGTTGGATAATGCTAGTAACAACACAAATGCAATGGGTAGACTAAAATGGAATACTGAACCACCTTGTAATGGTGAATTTTTTCATAGTCGATGTGTTGCACACATCATTAACTTGGCCGTGCAAGCGGGATTAAAAGATCCGCATTTGAGTGAAGTGAAAGAAAGTTTTAAAAGAATGTTAACGGATGATTTTAAAAAGGGTAATAAAAGATATAATGCATACATTCTTGTGTGAAAGTCGGGAAACCTTGGTTACAACCTAGTTGGGATATTGAAACAAGATGGAACTCCACTTATCTTATGTTCATAAGTGGTTTAAAACAAAAGGTGACTTTGCAATATTTTCATGATGAGAAATTGTCGGGAAGGGGTAGGTGTGCTCAATTTAATGCCGAGCATTGGGATACAATTGAAAAACTAACCCGACTACTTGAAGTTTTTTACAACGCAACAAAAAAATTGTCGGGGGTTTATTATCCAACGGCTCATTTGGTACTCGAGCAACTATTCTTGATGTCTTCACAAATTTCCACATTTGAATTTCATGGTGGTGTTTATACAAGCATGGTTTCCGGGATGAAAGATAAGATTTTGAAATATTTTGAAACTTTGTCACGGTTAATTACTTGTGCGGCCGCATTAAATCCATGTTATAATGTAAACGGGGTAGAGGTGCTTATCGACTCAATTGTGACTGATTTGGGTTGTTTCGCGTCAAACCCGAACTATGCTAATGATGCAAATGAGTCATTTGGCCATTCTTTTAAAAGTTTGTGGGAATATTATTTTGAAAAATATGGTAACCCGCCTCCCTCCCATGGTTCCGAGTCTTCTTCATCATCATCAAGGGGTTTTAGAGGGAATCTGATACTTGCTTTGCATAAAAAGATAAGAGATAATCCCAACAAACGGTTAAGAAATGATCGTTTAGCCAACAGTGAATATGAAAGATATATCACAACCGATTTTATCTCACATATTTCGACCGAACAAGTTGAAAACTTTGATGTGTTGGCGTTTTGGAAAGCAAAAGAAACAATGTTTCCCGTTCTATCCTGGATGGCTCGTGATGTACTAAGTGTACAAGCTACTTCGGTAGCTTCTGAATCCGCTTTTTCAACAAGTGGAAGGGTTATCAAATATGAGATCAAGACTCACACCGGCTTCTTTGGAGATGTGTATGGGTTTGAAAGATCACTTGGACGCAATGAAGCGAGTGCAAGATAAAACTAATCTTGAAAATGTCGGAGACTTCGAAGGGGAGGTCTACGAGGAAGAGGCACAAGCGGGTGAAATCGAGATGCTTTCCGATGAAGAAATAAGACAAGATGCGGCTGCTCAAGAAGCTAGGGGATCCGATGAAGACTATTAGGACTTTTATGCTTACGTATTATGTTTTAAGTTTATGAATTTCCTTTAAGTTTATGTATTTCCGATGTTATAAATAAAAGTTGAAGTTTATTCAGTTTAAGTTTGTTTAATGTTGAAAAACGAAAAAAATAAAAAATAAATAAAATAAAAATCGGTTAACCGGTTAAAACCGGTTAGATATTTCAAAATTTTGAATTTTGGACATGGCGGCAAAAGATTTTACAAAATGAAACCGGTTAACCGGGTCCCAAACCGGTTAAACCGGTCACTAATTTTTAAAATTTCGAATTTTTTAAACGGCGCCAAATGAATTTTTTGAAAATGGAACCGGTTAACCGGTCAAACTGGTCCAGAATTAAAATTTTAAAATTTCAAATTTTGATTTTTTTTAGCGGGAAGGCGGGTAAACTTTCAAATTTTGATTTTTTTTTTGTATTTACAAGTTTGCCATTGTAAGACTAGTATAAATAGATAATTGTGTTTATATTTCTTTGCAACTTTTATACAATTAAAATAAACTCAAAAAAATAAAAATCGGAAGCATTTCACATTTTTACTATGGCTGATGCTAATCCTGCACCACCTCCGCCACCCCCGCCACCGGTGATTGTTCGTTATTTACCGGTAGACCGTGTACCAAATGTTTGGGCTCACTACAACTACGTCGAATTGTCGAATGGCATGCGAAAGGCTCAATGTAAGCATTGTTTATGTTTCTTTAAACCCACTTCCAACGCGGCGTTGAGGGCTCACTCACGAAGTATTGCCATGCACTGCAGTTGATGCCCGATTCGAGACCTCGAAATGTCGCGTTGAGTAGCTTATCAAGTTATCGATATTTTATGTTTATGTTATTATGTGTTATGTTTTAAGTTTATGTGCAATGTGTGATGTATCATGTATTCTCCGTTCTATTAAATAAAAGTTCTAGTTTATTAATACACGAAAAAAGAAAACGATGACAAACCACGACGAAAAAAAAATATACTAGAACCGGTCAAGACCGCCGGTTAACCGGTCTTGACCGGTCCCAAACCGAGCCCAAACCGGTTTGGATCGGTTGGGTTTTTCATCCTTCGCATCCGGTTCGGAACCGAACCGGTTAACCGGCCGGACCGGTTTTTTTTCGCGTTGACCCAAACCGGTTCGGGTTTGACTGGCCGTCAAACCGAACCGGTTAACTGTTTTGTGCACGTCTAGTTGTGTGGTTAAAAGTTTTAGATTAATTAACTAACGAGATTGAAACTTTCGCCGTGGCGGGGTTTTGCATCAAGTCGAAACGTTTTACTCGTTTGGTTTTTTTTTACGGTCAGTTAGTTGAAGCGTTTGTATTTAAATTTTGTTTTGGTTTTTTTCTTAAAAGGCTTAGCTAGCGTGGTGGTTGATATATATATATATATATATATATATATATATATATATATATATATATATATATATATATATATATGATAAAGATCAAATAAAAAGACAAATATCCGCAAGAAGATAAAAAGATTTTTTTTTTCCAAAAATGTTCTCGAAAAATTCTCAAAAAAATCCTCAAGATTGGGTATGATGGTGCATGAAAAAGTTGTGAAAAACTTTTTTCTAAAAGTGGATATTTTTTCTGAAAAAAAATTATGAAAAATATCGCTTACAGATTAAATCGTTTTTTGTGATCAAAAATTGGTTTTGACCCAACTTTTTGACTTTTTCATCAAAAATAACATCAAGCATCTAACTAAATTTTTTATGATCAAAATTGCTTTTTGTGAATTAAACAAAACGTATCAAAACTCAAAATTATAAAAAAAAAGTTTTCACAAAAGTTTTATGCACCAATATACCCGATCTTGTGTAAGTTTTTTAGAATTTTTGGAGAATTTTTTTAAAAAAGAAAATCTTTTTATTCTTTTTACGGATAATTTGTCTTTTTTATTTTAATTTTACCCTATATATATATATATATATATATATATATATATATATATATATATATATATATATATATATATATATATATATATATATATATATATATATATATATATATATATATATATATATATATATATATATATATATATATATATATATATATATATATATATATATATATATATATATATATATACTAAATCAAAACTCCGTCCTATCTATGGACGGTATTGACTTGTGGTTTTTGTTTTTATGATTTTGTGGATCAAATATATACTAAAAAGTAATTAAAAGTTAAATGAAAGGGTTAAGATATACTCCCTCCGTCCCATAATAATTGTCCACTATGACTTTTTTTAATCTTTGTTGTTTAACTTTGACCATTAACATTTTTATTTGTGTTATATAATACTTGATGAAAATTATATCACATGAAAATACATTTAAAACCCAATCTATTCATATATTTTTATCAAGTATTATGTTACGCAAATAAAAATATTTATGATCAAAGTTGAATAAAAAAAATTTAAAAAAGTTAAAGCGGACAATTATTATGGGACAGAGGTAGTATATCATTTGTTTGTGAATTGATCTAGATCCATATTATATTCATTGAAACAATGGACTGTGATAGAGTTCAGAATCAGATGACCTTCGTAATTGGTTGTGGATGCCTTCGAGACGGATGTGCAGATCGGCGACTTATAGTCTCTGACAACTCCAAGGTTACTGAAAGCTGGAATAGACAAATTTAGTTTGAATAGACTATTACATAAAACTAAGATTTATTAATTGACACACAAATTATTTATATAAATTTTAACAATTTTGAATGTAGAGCATCTCGGGGAAACCCATCCAACCCTTTTGATCCAAAATATTTATGAACCGTTGATATTGAAAAAAAGTCAATCGAAGAGACAAGTGACTTCCCCTTTTTTTCGCTAAGGAAATCAGCTAACACTCTAAACGATTCCTGAGATGACTGTTCTCTATGGCTAGAGAACATCCTACATCCGAACTCATACCTACAAGCCTATGGATACTGGCACCTATTCTATTTCCATTGGACTTTTGAAGTATGACTTATTTCGCGGGACCAGGGCGGAAAGACGAGTTACTATTTTCACGAGCTCATTTGGACTCATAAATCAAACTCCTATTGATTGGGAAATGCTCAAAGGTTCTTGTTCAAATGCCAAATCCCTTAGATGACTACCCAACCAGCCCTTTTAACATATCTACATCAATCAATATGAGAACTTATATATTAAAATACCTCAAGGCATCTCCTAGTTCCCTCCTCATGAAAAAAAGTAAGAGTTCCTCCTATCTGTAATCAGAAGTAGCCATGTGCCTTATTAGATCAAAGAAAGAAAGCATGTGGCAACAGATATAGTTTGCAATTACCATATATTCAGGTTTACATTCACAGTACTTGTTAATTCCTGCATTTGTTTCTTCTGAGTTGAGAACATGTGTCCACAAGTAGTCAAAGTTCTCTTCATACCAAAGACGGTAATCTATCAGAGGATTTCCAATCTGCATATTCATATGACACATCTTTCTAGTGCTTGCAATCTTAAGAATAAAATTCGTAAAATTATAATAGTATAATATATGTACTTACCGCAATTCCTTTAAGATTAATGATTGTTTGGTTTCTTTTCTTGTTCTATGAAAGAATGAGAGAAGCAAGCTAGGCACAAAGTGACCTGCATAGCTTTAAACCCGTAATATAAAAATTGACACTTTTGTATTGAGTATATCTTTCAAGCCAGTTAATAAGAAATGTGTAGGAATCTTCAGATGTGTGCTTGTCGCCTTTCTTGTAGTGAGACGATCAATTTTAATATGAGAAGCCCACCCCAACACGCGACTCCAAGAATAATACATTAGCAACCGTCAAATTATTAGGGTTTTGCGATTTCAAATAGTAAGATATATGTATACAAAGGTATTACTTAAATTATATGTTGAATAGGTTAAGAACGAAAGTATTGCATTACGAAGCAAGATATGTATATACGATTTTGTATTTTTGTAGTTTAGTAATATGTTCTAAAAATTCAATATGTGTTTTATATTTTTTTTAAAGTTTGGATCATATAATTTTGTTACGTTAATTTATATTAATACAATGTGTTAGTGTTATTAAGTTTTGAGACATCATGATAAGGTTTTGTATCTACGAATATCATTCTATAAAGATGTACGAAGTTGATCTCTTGATGGATAATATATCGATTAGATGGTATTTATGATAGTCATACATGTTTAGTTGTATGATTTTGAGATTTATTTTAGTTTATATTTGGCATTGAAATTCAGTCAGAAACATAAGCCTCATAAGACTCTATACATTAGAACCTATCACTTGTTGAACAGTTCTAGTACAGCCTTTGTTTATGGAATGGAATAAAAAATTTGGATGCAGAATGATGCCATGATTGTGCAATTTTGTAATTTATCGGTTTCCAATAAAAACATGTTTCACATGTAATTGATGCTTACAACTAACAATTAATTCATCTAAACGCACGACGACTTCTTCAAGAAGAGCTAATTCTACTCAAATATTAGAAGATTTAAATCTACAGGGTTATTTTTTAAATGATACACTAAAACAAAACTGACAAAGGATTATATAATAGAAATTTGCGTGAAAAGACACTTACATCAAATTCGAATGAGAAAATTATAAGGTATATGCAATTTTTTTTGTAGATAAAATATCGACTTTAAGTGTCCATGAAGTAAAAAAGTTTAGAGGTTACATAATATTCCTTGTACACAATATTGTTGGTTTTGTATGTGTTGTGACCGTCCTTGTGGCAACAAAGGACTTTTATTCTCTACTTGTTCTTTAATCTTGATACATCTACATATAATTGGCACACGTGACAACTTCAACACATCACACAATATGCTTCTAAATTACCAAGGCGGTTTTTTTTTTCCTAGTTGTCAAGTTCGTGTTTCTACACATAGTATTACATTTTGGAATACAACAAATATACAATGTCCACCCCATGGAAAATGAGTTTCGTGCCTTTGGTTGTCCTAATTTAATGTTGTTATGTAAAATGTGAAAGTTTAACTTGTACACATGCATATCTGGCGGTGGACCTGCATAGATCCTTACCTTTGAAAGCATCTTACGCATTGGAAAAACAAACGCAAAGTAAATATAGATTTAAATATGCTAATTAATTAGGCATACAATGAATATGAATTAAAATGTACAAAGACCCTATATCTGAATGTCTCCAACAGTAGGCATAGAAAAAGCAGATGGAACATAAATACAGATTGGAACATAAACCCCCCTTCAACTACAAATTTATTACCTGCTGCTAAAAGATATACAAAGTTATCGCCTAAGGCATAACAAATAGCAACCTATAGTCAACACCAACACCATTGCTGCCTCTTGTAGAACCGATACTTTTACCTCCAATGGCGGAGCCGAATGAGGTGGTAAACCGCATATAGCACACATAAAAAGATTATTAAAATTAACAACACAACATCACAAGCAATCGTTTAAAGGTCCGATATTTAGGTAATGAAGAGGTACTTACCTTGAAAAACAAAAATATCGTTTATGATGATAATATAGTTCAAGAGTGGATCAATCAACTGGTGAATATTGAAGGCTCTAGGAATGTTATTGTTACCTAGCTTATTGTCGGAGTTATCTAGTGTACCAGGTATTGCTTAGTTTGTTGATTCTATGAAAACTAATTTGGTATACTTGTATAACTAAATTACAGAACTTGCTTGAAGTCCTAAGCATAAGGGCGTTCAGTCATTCTGGAAATCCGTGCCTATATTTTTGTATACATCTGAATATAGTAAGCAAATATTTTCAGATCTTCCAATCATTCAAACCGATGCACATCTCACTATTCCCGCACCAAGACTCTTTCTCCATATCAATTGACTTGGGTCTTAGAACCACTTTTTTATCTATTCTTGCAAAGATATATTAGAACTATAAAATAAAAGCCATCGAGTTGTTAAAGCAAATGAGGTCTAGAAATCACACTAATAATTCTATGTTATCATCATTCGAGGAATACTATCTCGAGGTCTACAAAGTGTGTATATTAGGTTCGGCAAACGGTGACAACATATGTAAGACAACCATCCATACACATATATGCTTGTATACCGGTTTTGCAAACTGAAATAAAAGCCTCAAATAATATAATCGCATCGTTATTCATTGACGTAACGCGGTACGCTCACTATCATAACAATAGTTCTTTGGTAATCAGAGCTAATTATTAAATATTTTACACTAACTCCTATACTTCTAAAATGTCCTATGATTAATAAAAACCAAAGAAATGACAAATAAGAGTTTCAGCAGGCACCGACAATGAAATTACATGCTTGCCATACATCAGTTCAATGGAAAAGAAAAACCATCGAATCGAGAAACCCATCTCTAATATCATAACTCCCCACATTTTTTTATTAATCAGTAGGTATTTTACGTTATATGTGTACCTGAAGAAGATAAGTAAGTTTCGAGGTTCTAAAGGGAACATGATCTTCATTCTTGCTAAAGCAAATATAACATAAACGGTAAGCACACGTACACTGCACTTGCTGTTCCATTTTCTACAATATTAATGAAGATTTCACCATTAGCCACAAAAAGCACATTTCACGCATCGCACGTACATCAAGTATGGTCATGTCGAAACATGTGTGTTGTCATCTGATCATGTTTAATTGAATACTACTTTGTACCGATGACTCGTTAACGACGTTTTGACAACAGTGTCACGATTGTGTCATTGTATATTTCTAACATTGAAATCAGAAATGCCAACACCTATTAAAACACTTTCGAGAGTTATAAAAATAAAAATAAATAATAAAAAAAAAAAAAAAAAAAAAAAAAAAAAAAAAAAAAACAGCAACAACTTGTTATAGAACTCAACCTGCATTTCATACTTTCACACGTGCTTTTGAAGCGGTTTCTTGGACTCGAATATTTGTTTTAAGCAACGGGTCATAGCCCTGGCGTAATACTTGTGCATACCCATCATGCATTTTTCCACACCCTGTTTAGCAAAGTAGCGCCCAATACATTGAAAACTCCCATCATATGAAATAGGTACGTTCAGGGTTCTGTCGCTTCTCTTGTGTACATGGTCCAAATATGGTAGATAATGGTTTAGCCTGAAGACGGTGTCAACCTCGTCATCGCTTCACATCTGGCTAAATACACTTGTTGGCGTTATCTATAGTATATATGCCATATACTCAACTATTTCACACCCCAGGTTTTTTACTTCTTCAACGTATCATTAAGTATAATCAAAGTAAAAAAAATTCTTCCAAAATTACGCACAAACACACAAAATTAAAGCACATACCTGCAATTATCGCACCCTCGTAACCTGATACCGCAAATCAAAATATTACCACATGACCACTGCCGATCTTATTATCATCATCACCTCCTCACATAAACTCCTTCAATAAGTTATCCAAAATCTCGACTATTCCAGCCTGTTTTCACAAGGAAAAAGAAAATATTAGATCCAATATAGTACAGTGACAATTTTGACCCGTTTACTTATTTATTGGCTGATTCTAGAAGTGGGTTATATAAACTAAATGGGTGAAACAAATAGAAAGCAGCACAAATTTTATCTGTAAGGCATACATAGCATTCTTAAAAAAGGACAAAAAGTGATGGCGGATCCGCCATCTTGCGTACTCTAATAAACATTTCATTTTTAGTGCAGGTTATGAGTAAAGAATTACTAACATTGGAGGTTAGTTATCCAATCACGTCACGGCTAGTACCACATTTTTCATTGATGAAGTTCACAAGACTATTTATATTAGTCTCGCCTGTATAATCCTCACCCGTCTTGTTTCTTTTGGGGAAGAACGTTAATGTTGGATACCCATATCGATGTAACTGCATACATCACTCTTTAGTTAGCATTTCCACTTTTGATGTTTTCAGAACTTAAATTATGATCGTTACAGAGATATGACCATTCTCATTTCTTACCTTTCGCCAGGTGCTTTGTATTTGTGATCATCGATATTGGCGATCAGTCCATGCAGAGCTCCATAAACAGTAGCTGCCTGCATAAAGATTTATCCAATTAGAAAACTTGATATACATGAATACACTACAAGTTCCAACTTGGTCAAACTGTAATTGAAACACACCTCGATATTTTCATAAATTGAACTTTCTTTTGGATGAATATATAACTTGTAGGACTCGTCTATATCGTATTGCAGCTGAACAAAACAGAACATAAGTAACAAATTAATCATGAAAAAAGTCAAAATTGATGTACTAAGTTAATTGGAAACATGTAAAGATTACATGAACATAACTATACAGAAGCAATTACCCATTTTCATCCTCAATTAAAATTAAAACAATAACAGAACAAAATATGAAAACTCTAAAAGGGAAACTATTATGCCGAATTGGCAATACCTCATCACTTTCCGAATTCACAACCACGTGGACTCCTTGTAAAAGGACAGACTCGTCTACTTTCCCAACGTATTCAATAATATTGTTTGCCGTTAAAACATCAAGAAACCTAGTGAAACCATCCTTAAGTATCCCATCTGTATCCAGATATTTGCTTCCATCGGTCTTGAGATGAAAATTCTTGCTTAGAAAAATACTTTTATGTCCATATTCAACTGATTTCGGCATTGGCCATATGTTAAGGTTCTTCAAATCTTGAACATCAAACACCAATATTGGTTTTTGTAAAGAACTTAACAAAGAGATAAAAGAAAATAACCTCGGCTTTGCAATCATTAGCAAGACGGAAAAAAGCAGCAGAAACAAAATGCTTCCCAACGGACTCCGCGGTTTTAATCTGTCCAAGCCAATACGAAGCAGTTTCAAGCCTATCAAACCCGCAACTGCTACGCTTTTCAGCACTAAGATATGGTGTCCCTGAAACTTTAACTGGACACATCACATGAGTTCAATGGACCTGTTTTCTTTGTAAAGTCTCCATGCCTGTATAAGACCAAACATATCGTTTTTTTTGTACCATTCATTGGTGAGGTAAATTTTGATACCATGAACATTAGCAGCATGTAGACAATAACAAAACGGTGATGGGAATACCAAAATGCATTAAATCTTGTAAGCTAAAATCTGGAAATTTTAATATGAGTAAAATGTTAAGAGATACCTTGTGCTTGGTGTTTGCATTAATAGTTATTGTATAATGCCATAAATACATGACAAACACACATTTATAAGTAAAAATTTTTCACAGTCTAATAGTGTACATCACCAAAAGATAATTAGAACCTAAATGAGTTCCTTAGGTTTGAACACATGGGGCAAATTCACAGTATTGGGCTCTGCAAAAGTTGATAACAAAGTGCAGCCAGTAATAAAAGTTGGGCAATTACATAAATATGCATGACATTCTGCCACATGTTCTAAAATGCATACATGTTAAGACTCGAGACTCAAATCTTTATAAATTACAAAAACGTAATTATAATCCATGAGCAATCTTTTGTAAATAACTCTAACCTCAGTAGCTTCTTTAAAGAGTCCTGTAAGATTACGTTTGTTCATATAAGTTTCTCCTTCCAGATTGCATACATTGAGGACTTTAATCTCTATAAGCCAGCAAATGAGCTTCTCCACATCATTCCATATGCACGATCTGAAAGAAAGAAATACTAACAACATCTGCTTATAACATACGTGAATAACCTTATAACTCATCATTCTTAATGATGAGTTACTTTTTACAGAAATAATGTGAACTAACCAACACCATGGAGCTGGTGTAATATAAAGTTAAGTTATCCCTTTCTTTTCTTGGTTCGAGTGTTAAGTTATCCCTTTCGTTTCTTGGTTCGAGTGTGATAATAGAATAGCGTGAATCTAGTATATTGCTATTAAATAAAAGCCAGTCTACAATCTTTTAGAATATTAACACAATTGAGCAAATCATGGATCATATAACAGTTTGTAAGATAAGTTACTGAGTGAGAGTAAGATCGTGATTGATTCAGACCAGAAAACATACCTTTTGTCATCAAAACCCTGTTAAAATTAATAGTGGACAATTACTACAAAAATTAACAGGAAAAATTTGTTAGTTTTGCTAAAAAATTGGATCAACTAATATATATTCTTTTCTTGTAAGAAACTATTTATGTAGCCTATCTAATGAACCTACGAAAAATTCAGTAAAAAAGTTCCTGGTGATGTTGGATGGTCGATTTGGATTGTATATTATTTCAAATGGGTCAAAATGGTATGATGAAAAATAAAAACTGTCTAAAAAGAAAAATGGTCAGATCTCCGACAGTTGAACGGGCTAAAAGGTCAAAAGTGGCCTAAAGTGCTGTTTTTAATGCATTAAGTAATAATATTGCACATTTTATACAGCCCGTTTGGTCAATAAGTAAGTACTAACTAATAATAAATTAATGGTATATTACAGTTCATGGTCCCAATATAGAGTTTATTGATGGTCTAACTTACCTTGTCAAAACAAATTTATACCCATGAGCCGAGTAGACGATGCAGTTCAAAGGATCCTAAGAGTGAAGTTCACCATGGGTCTCTTTGAGAACCCATTGGCTGGCTACAGCATGGCTAAGTACTTGGGATGTCAGGTAAATGTAGTCAAACTTGTTTAAGTTCAACTATTGTCGAGAAACTCGAATTAATCGTCTGACAAAGATAGCAATCTTTTTTTACAGGAACATAGAGACCTAGCAATGGAAGCCGTGAGGAAAACACTTGTGTTACTTAAGAACGGAATATATTCACAGCCAATACCACCACTACCTAAGAAGACATCAAAAATATTAGTTGCGGGCTCACATGCTGATAACATTGGTTATCAGTGGTGTAGGTGGACAATTGAATGGCAAGGACTTTCGGGAAACTCTACTTCTGGTATGGACTATTCATTTAAAGTCGTGATTCCAAAACGTTTGACATCATTACCTTAATAATTTAAAAAAATAAGGAAACTAATTGGCTAAAGAGTGAACTGGTCAGATGGTAACTGAAAGTTGTAAAAAAGTGTATGTTTAATACATACAAACTCCTTATTCCTAAACCATTTAATGACTGTAATGATAATAAAATAATATTTGTGGGATCATATTTGACACCGATTTTATTGCTGACCAAGTTGTCTGAAAAGTGTTTCGGGTCAACCCTACCTCTTTCACAACTAACCGTTTTGACCCATTACTCAAACTACCCTCTGAATTTTACAGGTACCAAAATCGGTGATTTAACATTTTTACTAAAAACTAAGCTAACCAAACCTATAAAAATTCATTCATGAGATGTTCCATGTGCATCACCTCAAATAATGATTGAAGAGCCAATTAAAAGCATTAATAGATGAGTAATAGGGAAAAGTATAGTAGATCATTAGAATATATGTATATATACCTTAAATGAATGCTTGCATCTTAGTAAACAAAAGTTGCCAGACCATGAATATGATAAAATAAATTCATCAAAATATAGCTACACCGTCTTACTGAAGCATTAAACAATAGCTCATAAAGATACATAATCTAATAATAATATTAGTATAGTGTATACAACTTCAAAATCTTCATTTATATATGTATAATCATGTTGGTTTTTCTGTTATTTTTTTTTCATAACCATTTAAAGAAGCAGATCACCAGGCTTATTAGAAAATCAAGATTAAACCAAACGTACGGGCTAATTGGAAATTAATAATCCAATTTTAAGCGTACAAAACATAAAGCCTAAACCGATTACAATGAAAAAAGTATCATATTTAATGACAACAGCATATAAACGTAAGTTACCACATAACACCCGTTCCCAAAACTAATAAACTAATAAATAGTTTATTGAAGTTTAAACACAAAACTGAACTCATATATCAAAACACCGGTACAAAATTTATACATAAATCAATGAAATCTATTCGGACAAACATACCTTTGATTGATGAGATTGAATGATATTGGTATAGGGTTTTTCTAGGTCGCTTCAAGCCTTTTTTCATGTCGTATCTTGAAAGCTTGCTGGAAATAAGTCCAGCTTCAATTCTGCCAGGCCTGAAGTTCCAAATCTATTAGACATTATATAGCAAAAATAATTCATCCCAAACCATGCAACAACATATATCGCTTTACCTTGAATGGATGAAAAATCATGATCTTTAGGTGTACTGTCATCAGATGCAAGTTCAAGAATATTCTCAATATACATTGCGGATACACTTTTGACATAGTGCTTCTACAGACCATTGACACAATTGAAGACCTAAGAAGACCTGAAAAAATTCAAGATCGATATAATCGAACTTTCAAAGCATACAACATTTGAAGACATTCGATAAATAAAAATGATAATAATAAACTAATTTTACCTGGATGCTGTAAGATACATAACACAGTAAGTATTAGCATCAAATACGTATTTAAAAGCAATATATCAAGCATACGAAACATGGTTCTAAAAATCAGGAACATGTAATAATACATAATAAAGACCTTTAGATTCACATGATACGAATATCAATTGTTGAAACCTTTTCCGAACATAACAAACCATTGACACAATTGAAGACTTCATATGAAGAACACATATGGAAGAAAAAACATAATGATTAGGTTTACATTAGGGTTAGGTTAAAAAAAGTATTGTCATCACCTACCTCAAAGCTATACGGAAACAAATGTTTTGATTTAGGGTTTTAGAGAAGAAAGAGAGATATATTAGAGAATATGATTAATAACAAAGTTGATTATATACGTTTTTTTTATATTTACCAAAGTTGCAACTCAAAACTGAATATAATGTTATCCTTTATAGATTTGGTGTTACAGAATTTATCAAAAAAATGGTGGTGATCCAGTGGTTAAGATGCTAACTAATCTTTGTAAAGGGTCAAGTTCGAACCCATGTAGATGTATTTTTTGTAAAAATTATTCCGGAAATTATTCTTTGCTTAAATGTGCTTAGTTGGCAATTATGATGACATGGAAATATGACTTGGCATTATGGGATGCCAAGTGGCATTTTATGTGGCATGTCTCCTCTTATATATAATGTATATAGATATATATACATTTTTTTTAATGGTCAGCTAGTTTAAGCGTTTGTATTTTAATTTTGTTTTGGTTTTTTTTAAAAGGCTTAGCCTACGTGGTTGATATGTATTTTTTTTTAGTTTAGCTTTTTGAGAATTTTCTTTCCTCCTTTTTTTTTAACTTTTATTTTTTGTTTGTGCATATTTTTCGTTTTTTTTTCAACATTTTTATAAACCTAGTTGTGCTTGGGCTATAAATATTTCTTTATCTTATTTGGTACTTTTCTACCCTTTTTTCACCTATCAATTTTCACCGCTTCACAATGAATGCCATGCCAAATATCGAGGAGATCAAATCTGCCAGGGTCTCACAACCTGACCACAGCTTTTAAGTTTCTTTTTAGTAGCGAGGTTAGTGAAGATCGTGTTTTCCTGATTCGAATGGAGGAGGAACGTCAGCAGCTGTGCGGGAAAATTGAAAAGCGTGACCGTACCATCATGGAGACTCATTGGTTTGGTCCTTTTAGTGAGAACGCAGTGGATGGTTTGCATGGGCTTGTGGAGCTACAGCGCGTGGATCGAGAGTCGTTGCTTGTTCTTGACACTCTCATCGATAGCCTACGTGATGGGATTGCGGCTAAGGAAGCACAAGTTGGGTCTACGGAGGTTAACGAACAGCTGTCTGATGATTAGTTTGCTTGGTAGTGGTTTTTGTTGGTCTTTTTTGGAAGTGGCTTATGTTGATAGTAGGTTTTAGTGGTTGTTCAGTTGGTTGGTTGCTTTAAGGTTCTCTTGTACCTATGTAGTTCGAATGGGTGTGTGTAACCTCTACCAGGTTACGATTTTGATGCCTTTAGTAAGGTCACCATGTTGCTAGAATAACTTTGTAATTACTATTCAGTTAATGAAAACTAATGTGGCACAGTTTATGCTAATTTTCTTTGTTGTTTTTTAGTTTTTATGATTGTTGTTGAAATTTTGTTCCCATAGGCATAGATGTTTGGAAACCCTTTTTATGTTAGTTGTGTGTTAGAACAACTATGGGTCAGCCATATGAATGTAACCTCTTGTTTGAACCTTTGTATAGCTGGTTTGTTATGTGTTGAAGCAAAGCCTTTGCAATTGTTTGTGGAGGAACATAGTCGCATGCGTTTGCAACTGCGTGTTAGCATTATGCATCATTAAGATAGGAGGTACACAGGATTACAGGAAGCATATAATTTTATTGCAACTATAGTGCAAACGTTGTCCAAAACTTGTGCGCAACTTTTGGGCGCAACTGGTTGTTTACCCAAAGGCATTTACAGGACCATTGTTCCTAGAGGTTTTTTCTTTAAAGCTGCCTATTTTTACAGGCAGTAGGCCATAATTTGATAAACTACATTGTTACAGCTATATCATAGCTGTAGTACAAAAGTTAGCGGTTTATTGTTCATCGCTGTTAGACTTCTGATTCTGCACCAGGATCACCTTTTGGCTTCTTTGTCGGTGGCATTTCTGGGTCTTTTGGTGGTTCTTCAAACAACTGTTTGCGTACAAGTGAAGGTTTTGCATGCTTGATTGCCATTTCTTTTCACGCACAGTAGCGGCGGTTGTGTCCGGGTAGTCGTTAAAAGCTCGGTAACGGCCATTTCACTAGTTGTAGGCTTTGACGGTGTAGAAGTTTCTGCAACATCTGTTGGTGGTAGTGTAGGAGTGGATGCATCAGCAACACTATAAAGAACTAGCCTTGGGTTTCCTTTCTTGCTCCCATAGCCAAAGTGAACTTCAAATTTGTGCTTTGTGTTTTGGAGGTCCTTGATAATCGATGGAAGCTTGTACGGGTCATGGTCGACAACATAACTGAGAACCTCAGAACAGACCGGAAGTAGAGAATGTGCCTCAGGGCTATACCATGTTAGTGATGCTTCGCCAGTCACGTCAGCAATCATTGATTTGAAACAATAGTTGCAGTTATTGTGCACCATATTTTGCGTCAGTGTTTGTCTATAGTTTAGTACGTTACACTTTTAATCTGAGTTAGCCATTCATACCTATAGTTCGGTATTACTGGCATCCCCAGTTGTTGACAGTGCTAGTGGGGCCTATCTGGTTCTATGTTTTTGTTGCATCGCTTGCATCTATTTGTATACCAGGCCGCATCTCCTTCAATCCTCGTTATCACCGCTTAGACCGTAAACTTTTGGTTATGCTGTTAAAGATACTAGTTAGTGGCATGTGCTTGTTTATTCTTTTCATATAGTTGTTTGTATCTTACTGTAAGCGTCTCGGGACTTATGGCAAGTAGTGTTGCTATTCGGACTAGCTCGCTAGGTGAAGACTCTGCTGACTGCTGTTGAGTTATCGGAGGCAACATCAACGGTGTTCCGGGTTGCCACAGTTCGGCATACCTGTAGGAATGATTTGTGTAATATAGGAGCAGCATATTTTGTAAATTAGTTTATCAAGTTGTATTACTGAGATGACACTTACACTCCTCGTATTTCATCTGAGATGACACTTACACTCACAAACAATATCTTTTGATATTTTATGTTGCGATAAAATCTCTGCAAAAGTGCTATTGCAGAACTGCGCAATTGTTTCCCTAGAAGTCATGAATACGACGGTTCAAATAGTGGTGGCATTAAATGTGGTAACCCAAACGGGTCAAATTAACACCGAAAAAACTTGCACCACTAATTCCACACTATAAATACCCAAATTTTACCAAACATATCACACACACACATATTTGCAAGAAAATGCTTTTCAAATCTCTCTTTAAAAACATCTTCAATCTTGCAAGAAAATTTGAAAACCTCTTTGTGTGATATTTTTTCAAAACCTTAACAAATCTTTCAGTTGAGGAAGACAAGGGAATAGTGTTGGGTGTTCTTTGGCACGGAAAGGTAAATAGGGATATTTTAATATTAAGTTTGACTGGGTGAGTGTGTTGTTTGACCAGGGTAAACGGGGTTGGGAAAATGGGTTTAATAAACCGGTTAGATGTATTATTTAGTGTTTGGGCTTGGGATGGACATGGGTTGTGGGTGAAATTGGGTCGTGTGTAATTTTGGGTTACTTTGTTTTGATATCTTGTATCCGGATTGTAAGAATTAAATTACCATAAGGACCAATTTTGCCAATTGTGAAATTCCAAGGAATACGAGTGTAATTTAGGAGTTGGGGTGTAGATGGTAATTATGGATAAATGAGGGTATGATTGGTAAAATTGGATAAGGAGGGTTAGATATGTAAATATGCCATTTATGATAAAAAAATCCGTAAAACTGAATCCCCGGCTCCGGCTTTCACACTCTTCTCTTTCTCGTGCTCGTTTTTCTTCTGTTTTGTCTTTTCTTTGTCCGTTTTGTGATATCCGTACATGCACATGAATAAACTCAAGAAACACAAAGATATTAAGCATTAACGGCTTATTTTCGGCTTATTTGAGTCGTTTTGATAAAGAAATAGGTATGTGTTTTCACATATACCAGTATCCATCGTTGTTTATGAATCCGCCATTAGCATGAGTGGTCACATTTTGGACCCATATATGAATTCTTTACACCATGTTCTCGAATTTAATTTTGGGGATAAATGAAAGAAAAGAAAATGAAACTGTGAAAAACTTGTGTTCTCCAGTTTTTCTAAAGAGGAAAATGAATGAAATGAAGAAAATTTGAGAGGAAAATGTGGCTAAAACTTTTCTCTCAAAAATGGGAGAAAATGAAAGTAAACTAAAGTTTTGTATGTCAAATGACAAAACTAACCTTATTTTTTAACTTTAAAACTTAAAAAAATATGGGTATACAATAATTGTAAATGGACTCACGATTTTCATTTTCACTCTTTAATTTTCAACTCAATGACACAAAGCCTTACTAATATTTTCTTCCTTTTCCCATCTTTAATTTTCAACTCAAGAACACAAACTTTTTTTACTCACTACTTTTTTTTTTACTTTTTTTTTCTTCCTTACACTTTCTTTTCTTTAATCAAAAACTCGAGAACACAGTGTTAGTGCCAAAAATTGTAGAGGCTTTGGTATGTACACAAGATTGGATTTGTACATCAAGTAGAAACATCAATATGGATATATTACTAGATATGATGAAAGACGATGAGCTTGCTAAAGAAATCCAAGAGGGCTTTAGCCCAACATAAGGGAGAACAAACTCATGAAAAAGGCGAAAATGTTGCAGCTTGATTGAATGGAAGTTATGGAGTTTTTATGAACTTGTACTAAATTTGGCTTGTTGCTACTACATCTTTTTGAACATGTTGCTACTGTATTTATTGTTCTTGTCCTAAGTATTGATTGTTGAACTTAGTTAAACAGATTTGTCATTATTTGCAGTTTTTGAACTTGTGTTATTCTTGCTATTGTATTTATGTATTTGCAGATGTTTAACTCACTAATCATAGAAGCACATAAAGCTTCTTGAACATAAAAATACCCCTCTAGTCATCTTTATGAAGCATCAAGCAGTATCACTGTAAAAATGTGTTTTGAACTTGTGTCACCTAAAAGGTACTATTTAGATTATGATTTTTTGATTCAATCATGAATAATATATATACTTGAGGCTTTAATTTGCTAATGTATTGAAAATGTGAAATGCAACTTGTGAATAATGAATAATATACAACACAATGGTACATATTGAAACACACCTTTAAGTTGCTACTTATTTAATAATGAATAATTAATAATGTAATAGACACACATTTAAGTTGCTACTGCATTAGATTGAATATTATACTTCCCTCCAAAAAGTTAAACAACACTTCCCCTCCATTTTTTTTGGAAATTCGGTTCTTAGTGTCTAAAACAGTAACTGACCAATAAAAACCAAAACTCGAGCCGACCAGAGTATCATTCGTTTCGGTTTCGGTCCATCCATTCACCACATTTTGGTTTCGGTTTTGGTTCGGGTCAACTCAGTTCGGTTCGGGTTTGACCTGATGCCCAGCCCTCGTTTAAACAGCTTTTTTTATGCTTATTCAATGTGGGTGTAGTTTGAAAGGTGTAACTATGTGTTGTACTTCGACTATTTAATGTTTTGTTTGCAATTAGGGGTTAGAGAAGCTAAAATAGAGTATGTGGTTTGGAAGGTGTAAGTATGTAATTTACTTCAATTGTTTGATGCTTTGTTTGTTGCAACTTTTTAGTTTGTTAGTGCATCAAGTGTGTTATGTTCACGTAATTAGGGTTTACAAAAACGAAAATTCAGTAAGTTTACTTCAAGTGTTTCATTTCCAACACCCGCAAAACCCGATGCCATTATTCCCACAATATGCAAGCCAACAACCACCCCCATCATTTTCACAATACCCTTAAAACCCGATGCCATATTATCCACAACCCCCCTGCGCACCACAAATGAACCAAGATCACTATAACCAAATGACTTTTTTCGCACAACAACAAAAATACTTCAACCAAATGAATCTCGGTAATTCTTCACAACCAACACAAATGATGCAACCACGAGTTTTACACGACTCACCACCACTGTCACCATCACAAGCTTCACAAACATAGTCTTATCCGGTCGGAAAAGGAAAAGGAAAGGGAAGAAAGCCGAGACCAAAGAAAACTGAATTTGTACATACCCTTTAGACACAGGCGGAGGAAAATTTTTGGTCGAAACATACATACAAATATCCGAGGACCCAAGACTTGACATTAACCGAAATTCAAAATCTTTTTGGATACAATTTTATAGTGAATTCAACCATCTTTCAACCACCAAACGCACCAAGGATATGATCATGGGAAAGTGAACAACGTTGACAAAGGATTGCAACAAGTGCGCCAGGATTGTCGACGAACATGAACGATTGAGTGGTGAAGAAAATTCGACGTGGCTAGCTTGCTGTTACAAAATATTCAAAGAAATATGGGGGTTTGCGTTTGTCCACAATGAAGCATTAGAGGTCTTGAAAGAGCACAAAAAATGGCGTGCTGCAAAAGCCGTTAAACCTAGAAGACGTGTTCGTATGGCCGAAGACGTTGAAGAACTGAATGAGCTATTTTGAGATGATACAATACCACGTTCTCCCGGCTAGCCAAGACCTTCCAATATTTAAAAATTTGACTCTACGCGTTCGGTGGGACCTTTGTCTAGTAGAGACGCTTTCAAAGAAATGGTCCAAGAAGAGTTGCGACAATAACGTGCTAGAAAACTTGATTATATCGAAACTCAAAAGAAATTTGAGGAGTTGAAGTTTCTTAATTTTAACACGGACGGGATGAAGCCGGAAGATGCTGCTAAAAGCAAAAAAATCAAAGACAAGATACGAGCAAGACATTTTGGCTCAAATTAGTATTTGTTGTATCATCGTTTTTAATATTTGTCGTAGTGTATCGTATTTTTAGTATTTGTAGTATTGTACCTTTTTAGTTTTTATGTATCTGTACTTTTCTAGCATCGTAGTTTTTATATATTTGTCGTATCCGTATCGTATTTGTAATCGTATGGTATTTTTGATATATCGTATTTGAATTTTAATATAAAATGTGTTTGTGTATATATATATACATATATATATATATATATATATATATATATATATATATATATATATATATATATATATATATATATATATATATATATATATATATATATATATATATATATATATATATATATAATGTGTTTGTACCAATAACACAATAACATGTTATTGGGTTTTTTGTTGAAGATGATATTTTAGTTATTGATGTGTTATTAGGAGGGTGATGAAAAGACGTTGAGGTGACAGACGAATAACATGTTATTCGACACTAGTGTACCGAGCACTCTTAGTTATGGAGTAAATTTTGGAACTTGTGACGTATTAATCACCCATAATGTGTCTTCGATATTAGATTTGTTGGAATTTTCACCTCATATCTCAAAGAATCATTGTAAAATCTACGAAGCTTCATTATACGTCTTTATTATGGATATTTGATCATGGCATAATAGATTCGTTCACGTGGATTTGGTGTCTATAAGCTCGGCTCGTAATGAAGACATCTTTACTCAAGCCCAACTTCTTTCTTTGTTTTGGATATCCAACAGAGGAATTAAGAGTTCCATTGATTAGATCACTTGGATTACTGCCATTTGATATAGCTCGATAGTTCTCTTTATTATATTATTATTTTATTTTCATTTTTCTTTATTTTAGCTTGTAATCTTTATTTTTACAGATTTTCTACTTGATTTTTTATTTATTTATTATTTTTTTTATGTGAGGCTTGTATAAAATTTTGGTTGGTAAAAAAAAAAAAAAAGGTTTAATTGTGTGTGACTTTCGAAAATGTAAAAATCATGCTGGCAATTTAACGATACCACACACGTACCAAATGATTTTTGCAATTTACTCATTATTTTATTGGCCAATTCCATATATTATATATACTATTTAAAGATCGTATATCTCTCGAAAACATGTTTAATAACATTGTACTTACGCACTATAATTTACATTTTGAAAAAATATGCGAGTTTCATGTTTATGTTTAGTTTGGGTATTATCTTTAACTTGGTATAACTTACATAATCATACCAATCTATTCATAATCACGATTTACATATAATACGTAAACAATATATATATTTAACTTAAATATCATAATTTCATATTTCTCCAACAAATGTTTTAAAAGCATTATAATTATGCATTAAAATTTATGTCTTAAAGAAATATGCAATTTTTATGTTTAGTTTGAGCAAGTATGAAATAATCTCAAAAAGATTAAAAACGAAAACTAAAAAAATGAAAGGGAGATAACTGTCAATAATATTTTTTTTTAATAGATAGAAATCATTTTATCATTGTTATTGTTTCAGAACGTGAACAAAACAAACAAACAAACAAATCAATCTTCGATCTTAAATTCACCACAGAAAAAACACACATAAACACGCACTAGATTTGTAACCAACTCATCATCATCATTATCAATGCCGATGGATCAAGCAGAGCTCAATTCCGATCAGGTATCAATTTGCATCCGAATATTATTAGGTCATTGATCGATCTGATCTTTATTTTATTGTATTGTATGATTAGATCGTGAATTTGTATCCGGTTACTACTTATAGCAAGGCTGATGTCGAAATGTTGTTAGATTTTATTTGAATTTCCAAACTACTACTTTCTGTTGTCGGTAAGCAGTTTTGATAATTAGACCAGGAAGGAAGAACTGAGTGGCTTCAAAACTATAATTAATAACGTTTTGTATACATAAGCCAGGCTTGAACATGCCTTTCGGCTGATGCTAGTTGATATAGAATGAAATGACTTGGGTTAGGATTTTAGGTCGGTTAAATGGACACATAACATTAACTATCACGAACTGCCTTTTTATTATGTTGAATATAAGTTATTTTTTTGTTTCTGTTATTATTTTGATTGCTGCTATAAGCATCTGCGTAACTGACTGTAATTTATTAATACTTTATTTATGTGAAGGTTCTGAGGAGAGACATCCAATGGGAGACATACATGACAACTAAGCTGATCACAGGAACATCCCTTCAGCTATTAAGGCGCTATGACAAAAAGACTGAAACCGAAAGGGCATCGCTGCTCGAGAATGTAAGTCTGCAATTGTTTATGCTCGAGAATATATAAGCAGAAAACTCTAGTATACTAGTTAGATATCTCTATTACTATTTGTGTAAACATGTCTCGTACGATAATGCATGTCAAGCTTAAATCATCATTTATCCCAAACTAGTCAGTGTAGTTTAACGCCGACTTCTTTGGTATGGGCCACTCTTCGAAATATCTGTTTACGTGTTTTGCTCATGTAACTTGTGCCTGGCTTCTACGTTCGTTGTCCTAGAAGAAGTGGACTAGGTGACCACATTAGCACAAGTAGGCGTCCAAATCACCAAACTGCATCTTCTTTCTGAGTGGGGTAGTAACCGCCCCTAATGATTAGCTGTGATTAAGTGAAATGTAAATGGATTAAGTAGATTGAGTAGCTTAATTAAATTTTGCACCAACAGTTTATATATCTAGGTCCAAATCGAGGACCATTATTAGAAACACAAGGCCCTAGCGCTGAAAGCAAACATAATATTTATTCATTTACTTAAAAGGATATCTACCTATCTTACTCTTACAAAGTATTGGAAGCGTACATAAACTATCTGAAGGTCGAAACTCGAAACCTAAGCAAGTTCCAGTTGGTTTAAGTGAGGACAAGAGGACAGAGGGGATGCAGTTTTACTGTATTGTGATCCGCTACTTGTTTGTCCTCCGTGGCTTCCATGCGTTCTCCTTGTTGCTGTTTAGTTTGGTAATTGATGATTAATCATGTTAAGAGCTTAATTTTATTTTATAATATCTGGTTTTCTTATTTCTCTTACAAAACTACTGATGCTGCGGATATTTATCTTTTGTCTGATACTCGCATATAAATCAAGTTCACATCAAATTCCGGTGTCCAAAGCAATTCCTGCTTGTAACATACGAATCACTAAAATGGACAGGACTTTCAACACACACACTTGCTGTAACCTCTAATATTGTAATTTCATTAGTTTTTTAAACTACGAAAATAGTTTTCATAATAATGAAACTATCTAGATGAGTAGATGTCTACGTAAGCACAAGTGTAAAATGTCGTAAGCAGCAGAAGGTGTATTAGCACATAACTCCGCTTACAGCATTTTAGAACAATGTATCAATGTCTATCCTAATAACCTCCTCTTAGTAATTGGTGTAAAGTGTAGTCTTTGTTCTGATCATGCTGTCATTATATTGAATGAAATGGAACACCGGAGTAAGTTATCGCAAGGGTTGCTTAATTTTGGTTTTTCTTGAATTATTTGCATATATTTTATCCTTTAGTTCTACATTTTTTAAATTCTATATGTTTTTCTTTGGACATCTAGTATATTAATCTTCACAGACTGTTAACATGAACTTCCATATTTGGTTACCCAGAGATTATGATAAAAGTTAAGTATAAGGGTAGCACTGACAAGGTATATATTTGTCACAGGACGGTCCATCTTATATCCGTGTTTTTATCAGCATCTTGCGTGATATACAGAAAGAAGACACGGTCGAATATGTGTTGGCTTTAATTGACGAGATGCTAACAGGTGACTGAGCATATCAATTATATTTATCTCTTCATTTTCTATGGATGCCATTTCAATGTCCCATCTTGTTATGTAGTGATGACTTAAGTTGATAATGTGATCACTTGACGTAATGAGTATCCTTTTTTTGCAGCCGACCCAAAAAGAGCGAAGCTGTTTCATGACAAGTCCCTTGCAGATGAAGATATTTATGAACCTTTCTTGAGGTTAGTCTTTTACATTATATTGTTTGAAGGAGAAGGACCACTGTTATGCATGCTCCCTGATGTTTCCGGATGGCTATATAGATTTTATTATGTGAATCACAATTAATCTATAAATGGAATACTGATTCAGCTACTGTTTAGTAAACTTACGTATGCTGTTCAGTCCTTGATACCAGATATGAAATTTTATATCCTATACTAAAAGGATAAGGTGGAACCTGTTGTATCTGTTTGATGTTTGGTACTTTTATTAATGGTTAAACTTGTTAATAAATTTTGAGAAAAGAATTTACAGGCTATTTTAGGCTCATAGCTATATAAATAATCCAAGACCATTATCGTACTAGACATTGATTTATATACACCATCTGTGTTATCATTTGGAGCGTTGTTTAAGTAGTGTTTAGCTCAACCATCATTATTTGTTAGTAACCAAGTAGCATTAGGAGTCTCTTGTTAAATCATATAAATAAGTAACTTGAACAACTGATTTTCAGAATTGGGAGGATGAGAAGGTTGGCATGCTAATTGGAGATTATTAATTAAATATTTATTAGCTAGAGATTATGTTTGAAGTGTAGTCAGAACGAGTTTCTACCATCTTTTTTATACTTATGTTATTGTTCTTTCTGCATTCCTGATTTCTAGCTCAGATGTATTTCTTCAGTAATAGAATGTGATCTGATCTCTTTAAATCTGCATCCGACTTGATATTTAGTTACACTATCTGATTTTAGAGAGTTTTGAGGTGTTGCTGATGCTGTATAAGAAGAAAACCGAATTCATATGTATGGTGCTTAACTTTTTTTTTTCCCTATCCATAACAATCATATTATGCTTTTAAATATAAGCAAACACGCAACTGTAAACTACACATACATAAAGCAACTGAACAAAGCATTGTTAATAAATGAATAGACCAAACCAGTAAAAAAAGGGCTGTTTTTCTAGTTTGGAACATTTGCTTCTAGTCCTATATGTTACTACTCCTAAAAAGTTGCTAGATGTTCTCTTTCTCATTTTTCTTCTCACAAATAGTGAATCGGTTTATTTGAAACATGTCTATGATTTATGCTCTTAGTTTGACGTGTATTGATTTGTTGCATTGCTATGAGTTATTTGGTACTTGCATGTTCTGATACTATTGAATGTGATTGTGATTATTGAATATTTTGCCACTTACATTTATATTATTCAAGAAGAGCTGAATTAATTTAAATGCTGTTGAATTCCAGATTGTTATGGAAAGGCAGCTGGTTTATTCAAGAGAAGAGCTCCAAGATACTTACTTTGGTAGTGAGGTACCTAAAGCAATGCTTACGATACTGAAGGGTTCCATCAATGATACTTATATTATTTAATTAATTTCCTATTACTGTCCTGCTAGTGCTAGGCCAAAGCAGTATGGTTCGAGCGCAAATGGTGAATCTGCAGATTCAAAGAAGAAAATCACCGCAAGTAGTGATGTTTTGAAAGGATTGGTGGAGTGGCTTTGTATTCAGGTTTGTCATGAGTTCTTCACTGTTTAATGATTTGCTAGTGAATCTTTTGATCGTATGGTCCCTTTACATATTCATATCTGAAAACTCTCTATACTGTTACCTCAATCAAGCGTGACAGAAGGATATGAACACATGAGAATTTTATTTTTTAGCTTAACATGGTCCACATTATCTAATTGCAAAGGAGGTTTGGTCCATTTGTTCTGGTAAATATTATACAGTAATAGTGATGTGCAAACTGATTGGTAATGGTTTGAAAATGAAAAGAGTAGTTCAAGTTTTTTTTTTTTTTTTTTTTTTTTCTTTTCTTAATCTAATAGCTATTCAGGTCATTATTTTGCTTATAGCTACCACATAAAACCATATATAGTTTTAGTTACAAAGCAATTTTAAATTTGGAAGCAGAACTGCTTAATCTACTATTAGTTAGATAAGTTATACTTTAGGTACGGGTTTATACTGTTTATACACCTATTTCAGAGCTCATTGAATCCTTATTTTCTATATCTTCTACCATGAGATCGCTGTTCCTATTTGTGTTTTACGATGAAAATAGGATTTTTGTAAAAGTTGTTTGTGTAACTGGTTTGCTCTTGCAGCTGAAAAAGCCTTCTCATCCGAGCCGTAGCATTCCAGCTTCTGTCAACTGCCTATCAACTTTGTTGAAGGAACCTATCGTTAGGTCTTCATTTGTTCAAGCAGATGGGGTTAAGCTACTTGTGCCACTTATTGTACCAGCATCCACTCAGCAGTCGATTCAGGTAATCCTACAGTATGAATGCCAGCTTCTTCTTGTATGACTGCCATAATATTTATTTTCCAGGCACTACATGATGGAAGTTTATTTTGTTTTCTGGTGTGTAGTCTGGTTGGCCACTCAGTATAGCGAATCAGCGATATATTTCACATTATGAAAATATTTTGTTCGTATTTCTGCTTTTTTCTTGATATTAACTTCAGTGAGCATTCAACAGCTTCTCTATGAAACATGCCTCTGTGTTTGGCTCCTATCCTACTATGAACCTGCAATTGAGTACTTGGCTACATCTAGAGCCCTGCCACGGTTGTTGGAGGTTGTTAAAGCTTCAACAAAAGAGAAGGTATGTTAAGTATATTGAAACACTGTTTATCTGAACTGGGTTACTTTAGTTTTCACTTTTTCTTTGTTTTCGCTTATTCTATATCACTCTCACACATTCTTCGGTTTATAATTGGTTACAACAGTTTTAAGTTCCTTCCCGTTCTTAATAGTTAGGTAAAATACGGCATTATAATTATCTAACTTTGGGACATTTGGGACATTAACGATTGCTAGGTTGTGAGGTTGATAGTGTTGACTTTCAAGAACTTGCTTGTGAAAGGAACCTTCGGAGCTCAAATGGTAGATCTTGGACTTCCACAAATTGTTCAAAGTCTGAAAGCACAGGCATGGAGTGACGAGGTGAGATACTACTTTATAGGAACTTACTGAATGTCTGAGTTTGCCAATACAACAAAATTCAAGAAAAAAATTGATGGATTGAGATATGTGTTCTAAATGTTTATATTAATGTCTAGAACATGAAACCCTTTCCTAGCACTATTACGGTTTTACTAATTTTTCCAGCATCAGCAAGTATGGGTGATTAATTAATTGATTACAAACTCATTTGTGACCTTAAGCTGGTATTTGATTTTCAACCAAGTTCTACACGGTGACTCGAGTTTAGTAAAGAGATTCATTGTAGCTCGTTTAACTAATTGTCTTTTGGCCATTGTTTTATGGTGTATTTCTTGTAGGACCTCTTGGACGCTCTAAATAATCTGGAAGAAGCGCTGAAAGATAATATTAAGAGATTGAGTTCTTTTGATAAGTACAAGCAGGAAGTCCTTCTTTGTCATCTTGATTGGTCTCCCATGCATAAAGATCCCAATTTTTGGAGAGAGAATATCACAGCCTTTGAAGAGAATGATTTCCAGGTATTTGGTAGTGACGTCTATACGTCTTTCCCCTTTATAACTGTTAATTGTTCATAATTTGGTATTTGATAATTACAAGATTTTCAGTGAGCAATGATCTACTAACTATGCATGTATTGGATTCTAGTCTAAAACATCAAAAGTTATGAATTAGTGAGTAAACACTACTCATTCTGTTCTAGGAATGAATGAAAGATCTATAGTTTGTTATAAGTTCAATGCGTGTTCTTTGCAGAAGCAAAGCTGATATAGAGCATGTCACTGAAAAAACTGCACCATCACAAAAAGCAGTTTTGTAGAGTTTAGATCCGAAGAATGTTTAAGTACTGTCAGCATTCAAATAAGTTACTCTGTGTAATCGTGTATGAGGTGTAAGTAGTTATCGATGAAGTGCATAAGATTTGATAATCATTCATTCGGACCTTGTTCAAAATAGTTGCACAGTGCGAAAAAAGTGTATGCTTACTTAGCATGTCTATCATTCATAAAACTTGAAAGATTTTGGTCATAGCGGATGGCCAGTATCGCAGTATGAGACTTCTTATGAATGAAAATAAGCTTAAGGTAGTATATTTGACCTTGAAGAATCAACTTAATAAGGGCTTATTTGTTTGTCATTTCTCTGAAAACTACTTAATTCAAAATATGCACCTTAGACCTTTGCCATTATGGCTTCACTCCTCTGCCTGATGAAATAGTGTACTGAAAAACTACACCAAGGAGCAATGTAATTACTTGGCATATGTTTTTTTGTTGCTAAAGATAGAAAGTTTAGATATCAGGCCCATTTGGGCTGTTTTGACTTTTGACAAGTGGCATGAGTCTATATAAGCAACAGATGGGTAGATACTCGTGATCTGCAAAACTGACTATTTCTGCTATTTTGCTAGACGCTACGGGTCCTGCTCACGATACTGGACACATCGAGTGATCCAAGGGCACTAGCCGTTGCTTGCTATGATCTTTCCCAGTTTATTCAGTACCATCCTGCTGGTCGGGTCATTGTCACAGATCTCAAGGCAAAGGAGCGGGTCATGAAACTGATGAACCACGAGAACGCTGAGGTCACCAAAAACGCCCTACTCTGTATCCAAAGGCTCTTCCTTGGCGCCAAGTATGCAAGCTTTTTGCAGGTTTAATATACACACGTATGGATCAAATCGTCTCTGCACGAGTTAGTGGACTTCTTTTGTCAAAATGTTTGAGCATATGCGTCTCTTGGGCACTTCTCTGTTAAGGCTTGTTATTATTCGTTTTAACGGTTTCTTTTTGAATAAAAGTTGACGTCTGTAATTTTATGCTGTTTATGGATGGTGAATAAAATAAAGGGTTGAGGGCTATTCATATTTAAATTTATTATTAATATTTATATTGTTGTAAATCACTAAAGTGAATTCGGTTGATGTGATAAATTTTTTATTGGGCGATGCATCATATCTAGCAGGATTTGTCACTTTGAATTTGTTGTATGTTTTGTTTTTTTCTCGACTTATTTTTGGTTTCTTGTGTCATGTGATGAATCTTCCAGAGACTTTTTCTTTTTTGTCCTTTTTCTCAAATAATTCATCCACTGATAAAACAATATGGGGGAATGAGCTTTAATCACTTCATATGATAAGCTATATGCCTATATGTATAGTCTTTCTTTGAACTTTATACAAAAACACATTATAGTCAGCTGAAATATTATGAGAGTTTACAACTAGATGTAATGTTGAATGACTTTTAACACTGCTATAAAAAATCAACGCTACCCAATCTTGTTTTCCACGAGCTATGAAAGTAAGACGTAGACAGCCTTACCCCTGCCCAAACATACACGAAAGATATATTCATATCGGTGGTGATTTCCTTTCTTTTTAGGCCTTCACGTGTGAACGAACACTCTTTGTAGCAACAACCACGCGTGAAATGGATCAAAATTTGGCCATCACGCATAGTGAAGAACCCTTACACCAGCCACTCTTAAGTCACCACAAAAACGTTTGATTTGATGGTATCCCAACTCTATTGTTTTTCTATATTTTTCTTGACAGGAGTGACAAAATTATTGATTCTAATTGATTTACTAGTGCATTATTAATCTTTTTTCTACGTCAATTTTGATGAAAGTGACACCTCATGCCAACATGTAACTAAGTTGTACGTGTGTGCTTTCAGAATGTATATAACTTTTTTTTGTTTTTATTATAAAAGACATAATTTAGTAATAGCAAAGTGAATCATAGTTACAAGTTAATAATCAGAAATAGAAAAGATATTATAAGCCTCAAAGACGAACTTTAAGAATCGTTTGCTATATATATCTTTGATTTTGAAAGTTCGTCGAGAGAGGAAATAAGTTGTCGTAAAACCATAATAGCTACTATTACCAAAATTACATAAAAACAAACTGTCCTAAAAGACAAAATAAATAATGAATAATAACAAACAAAATAATCACACTAACGAAATTTAAATAAATTAAAATTATTGCTTTTTCCACAATGAAATTTAAAGAATCTGTCACTTTCAAAGTGTTGATATCAAAACTTATTTTCCAAATGGTTTGGTTGGTTCAATCATAAACTTCTTGTTTTAGTAAAATTTTGACGGTCTAACAAAACGTAATTTGAGTAATGGGTCCATTAGTTTAGAACAAAGAGTCAACATTAATAGTGTAATCCATATGTTATTATTCCGTAGAACAATGTAACTTTTGACAGAAAGTTCCAAGAAATTTGTTTCTTTGGATGTATTAGGTAGGGTGAGAGCAAAACCATAAGTATTAACATGGCTAGAATACATCCTATGTCAAAAAGTGATATTTTCGATTTTATTTGTTTGTATTCGTTTTCTTAGCTTAATTCTAGAGGTTATATATCTTGTAGTTGGACAAATTGGCTTAAATCTCTTATGGAATTATGTTAATTTTCTTTTAATAAATCGGCCGTTGTGAAAAAAAAAATGGCTAGAATACAACAAACTTGGGTATGTATGCTAAGAAAATCAAGGTAAATTTTTCTTTTTTACGGTGTGTATTTAGTCGAATGTAACATAGTTTGGCTCAGTCTCGAAATCGCAATAGATGCTTGAAAGACTAGGCTAATCACTAGCTGGAAGGGTGCATAACTCATTACAAATTAGTATCACCGAATTTTCGTTTCATTTAATTTGAGTACACACGAACCGCATTTTCCAATTTATTTTATTTTATGGGTTTTGTTAAAAACAACCCTGGGTTGTGTGTAAGCCTTCCAAACTTATGAAAATCACAATTAATGAAGTCAAATAGTCCATAATTATATACTTTTAATAATTATAAACAAGGTAAGTGATGTTAAGTATGAAATATTTAGAGTTCATTAAATGTTTATTAAATGTTAATTATATATTTTTAGAAGGCTTATATACAACCCATAGGGTTGTTTTTAACAAAACCCAATTTATTTGAGTTCTTTTAGTTAAAAACTAAGCTTAAATCACAATCATTTTAGAACGCAAAAGTTACACCCAACCAATTTTATTAAAACATTTAAATAATTACTAATTATATATACAAAGTTGATATATATTAATTCAGAAAATCATTATAAATATTGAAACTTGTTCATCAACCTTCAATTGCAAGTTTTTCCGATATAAAAGATTATGTTTTAGTAAATCTTAGAACCACTAGACAAAGATCAAATTCTGTCTCACAGTAGCTACTATTTAAAATTGAACTCCAAAACTCACACATTGTTTATGAATGTGTCAATATTTTTTATTTTAGACAAAAACATGTCCTGGAACCACTAGGCAAAGATCAAATTTGGAATAGATATTGAATGTCTAAAATCCAAAACATCCACACAATCATTAACGTACTGTTTTACCAAGTCTTTATGATTTACCTACCGAAATCAATTACTCTATGATTTCTTTTGACATGTTCCCTACAAGATAATTTACTATTCTGATAAATGTTCATTAGCAAGTTGCAAGTATATAAGTGTAGCTTGACAGGGACACCTCAAACCTGTGTATCTTTTGACACCCATCAAACCTACCCAACAAAGGTTTGATGCCTGTGAAATACCTGATCGCGATACCCACACCATGCTGCTAGTCCAGATTTCGACTCGCGCCATTACAGCATCACATGAATGGGCCCGGATATTTGCGGTAGTTGGTGGCCATCTGCGCTAGGCAGATGGTTAGTATACCTGATCGCGATATTTTTTTTTTTTTTTTTTTTTTTAAGTTGCAAGTATATTTGCAAAAAGAATAGATTTGCACATATAAAAAATTGATTGAGACACACCAATTTAAACATTAAATACTTGTATAATATTATATCTTGCTTTAACTAGTTATACATTTAAATGTGCAAATAAAAAAATAAAATATGCAAATCATCTTCCATTTGCAAACTCGTTTAATTAAACATTAACTTTTAGTTTACATCGTTTTTTTATCTTTTCTTCAAGACACATTCACACACCCGATTGCGATTGTATACATTCTAATACAACTACTATTTATTTTTGTTCATGCCAGAACCTGAACTCGCAAATCTTTCGTTCATCCCATAACAAATCTATCTGTCCAAACTTCTGTAAGGTTGGATGTAATATAAATGTCAACCACGAGTTACTGCCTTCTTCGATGTGTCGTCCTTATCAAAACCCTACCCTCACCCACGCATTTTTGGTTAGAAAAAAATAAGTCGTTCGATAGACCGACCTAGTTGTGGAGAAGGTTGTGGGTGTGTGAGAGAGTATATTGTGCAATATATTTATGTCTAATTGAAATATATTACACCAAATTGGTGACGTAGTGAAAGAAGATAATGTGACACTTATGTAACGCTAAACTTACAGTAATGATAATAGTCAACACTACAGTACTACACCCAGCTTGATGCGTCTAGTGGATAAAGTCACGAACTTAACTTCAACAAGTCTTGTTGGGTCAACTTTGTAAAATGTCTTTAGTTGCTTTGAGATTATGTAAACTGAAAAATCCTAATATGAAGCATCACGTGCATAGTAGGACTAGTTAGTTTATGTATGGTATAAACTACTGTATAAAGAAATAAAGAAGAGTAAACTACAAAAATCATCCCTCTGGTTTGTGTATTTTCGCAAGAATCATCCCTATCTCAAACCTTCAGCATTAACCATCCCCAAGTCCACAAACGTTTAGCAATAATCATCCCTGAGCACTAACGTCGTTAGTTTTACCAGTTAAGTGTTAAATAATATTTTCCCGTTAGTCCCTCCGTAAATATATTTTGCACCGTTAGTCCTCATTTTACGTTTTCGTCACTTTTTTACGTTTTTGTCCGTTTTTACTCGTTTTCGTCCACTTTTTATCCGTTTTTATCTGTTTTTTGCATTTTTCGTCCCTTTTTTTACGTTTTCTTCCGTTTTTTTACGTTTTCGTCCGTTTTTTTACGTTTTCGTCCGTCATTTTTACGTTTTCGTCCGTTTTTTTATTTTTCGTCCGTTTTTTACGCTTTCGTCCGCTTTTTTTACGTTTTTGTCCGTTTTAAATCGTTTTCGTCCATTTTATATGTTTCATCGCTTTTATCCGTAAAAAACGAAAGCGTAAAAAAACGCGGACAAAGCGTAAAAACGAAAAAACATAAAACGGACGAAAACGTAAAAATGACGGACAAAACGTAAAAACGACGAACGTAAAAACGGATGAGACCGTAAAAAATGGACAAAAACATTAAAAAAAATGGACGAAATCGTATAAAACGGAAAAACACAAAAAACGAACGAAAACATAAAAAATGGAAAAAAAGCAGATGAAACAAATAAAAATGGACGAAAACGATTTAAAACGGACAAAAACGTAAAAAAAAACGGACGAAAGCGTAAAAAAACGAACGAAAAATAAAAAAAACGGACGAAAACGTAAAAATGACGGACGAAAACATGCAAAAAACGGATAAAAAGCGGACGAAAACGAGTAAAAACGGAAAAAAAAAAGTAAAAAAGTGACGAAAACGTAAAATGAGGACTAACGGTGCAAAAAATATTAACGGAGGGACTAACGGGAAAATATTATTTAACACTTAACTGGTAAAACTAACGAAGTTAGTGCTCAGGGATGATTATTGCTAAACGTTTGTGGACTTGAGGATGATTAATGCTGAAGGTTTGAGATAGGGATGATTCTTGCGAAAATACACAAATCACAGGGATGATTTTTGCAGTTTACTTAATAAAGAATAAAAATCTGAATCTGGTTAACCTTATCCAGGACTGAGCTCACCACTATCATTCTTAAAGGATTAAAGGTACAAGTTTCTAAATACTAATAACATATTAATACACAAATAATAATCACAAACATAGAGACCAACATGTTGACCCGACCCGGTTTCCAAAAGAAGTTGTCTTTTTCTCCCAAAATTTGGACTTAAAATAAAAAAACAAGGCATGATACGGCGGGATGGGACGGACGCATTTACTCTTCATCTGCGTGTCTCGTGAATAAAATAGCTGAAGTTGTCATGGATTAAGGGCCTGTTTGTTTAAAATAAGCCGAAAATTTTAAGCTTTTAAAATATAAACTGAAATTAAATTAGCTCGTAAACTCACATATAAGCTTAAACAAACATCTTCTAAGTCATTTGTTATTTCAATGTCATTTTAGAGCATTTAGTGTAGTGAAGAGCTTTGGTATTTCATTTGGGTCTCATCAGGTGTCACATCCTTTTAATACTAAGACTTCAAAATACCTTCTCACTCATAAGGGTGGTAACATTCATGTCATCCATACATCACTCATACCTCACCACCCACCAATAATATCATTTCACCTAATCTCATACCTCACTCATACCTCAGAGAGAAGGGAGTGGTCTCGGGTAAGGGATTCGGGTACCCGAGCGGTAACACTGCCGCCACCACCTAGGGTACCAAAATCGGGTATCATTTTCGGTTTACCAAGTCGAGTGTTTTATTTGATGGAGCGTGAGTTTTTTTGACCGTTGGGGAGCCAAACGACTAGTTGGCCATGTTTTAAAAAAAAAAAAAAATCCTCTTTAAAACCAAACCATTTCAACTCATATTTTCAAAATAAAAATACACAACCCACAAATAAAAACACACACTAATCTTTCAAAAACTCAAAATCATGGATTCAAGAAGAGGTAAAAAAACTTTCACCTCGCGTCAAGGTCGGTCTCAACCATCCCCGAATCAACCACAACAAACTCCGTTAGGATTTAGCCAATTTTATTCTCAACCATCCCCGAATCAATTTTATGTTCCACAACCCCAATCTCCACAATTTTACCAATATAATATGGGTCCTCCTCAAATGAATCCACAACACTACAACATCACTACTACAAGCGAGTTCTCCCCGTTCGAAAACATTGATGAAGACGTAGAGTACGTACCCGAAACACAACCACTACCAAACGAAGAAGACGAAGATGAGGAAGTTCAAGAAGTTGATCCGAGAGGGAAGAAAAAGCTTTACGGGGAGGAGGCCCGTGAACTTTGGTCGCTGGCACAAGAGGAGGCTTTGGCGAAAGCATGGATTCAAATCTCCGAATGTGGTGTTGTCGGTAATGAACAAAAGTCCGACGGTTTTTGGAAACGGATTCTCAAGCATTACGAGGCAACTATGGGTTCGAGTTCACGAACTTTTCATTCGTTGAATACCAAGTGGAAAACAATGAACACGGCCATGGGTATTTTCAACAGCTACTACCTTCAAGCGGTACAAGTTATATTTATTATTTTACATAATCTATACTTTTTATTTTACATAATCTATACTATATTATTTACAATTACATTATTTGTTTAAGCTATATTTTTATTATTTTGTATATAATGTAGAAACGTGCTAAGGCTAGTGGGAGTATGAATCGGCAAGCAACACCGTTCCCGACATGAATGAAGACCCCACCCCTCCACTTTCATCAAGAAAGATGAAAAAGAAGCAAGCCGTATCCTCGTCGATCTCAAGTGTTGCGGATGAAATCAACTCGTACACACAAAAGAAGACAGAATATTTGGCAGAAAAACGCGAGAAGGATGCGTTGGCAAAACAAATGTTAGCTACACAAATCGAGGGGGCGAAGTTCAAGAATGCACAACGGGAGATGAAGTATTTTTTGGAGCCGCATGATCACATTCGCGATCCCGCTATGTTGGAATTCGTTCTTAACCAAAAGCGTGAACTTGCGTACCAAACACGGATGGGCTTGCAATTTTTAAATTGTAGTTTCAACTTGTTTTAATTTCAACTTATGTAATGTTTTTTTTTTTTTTAAGTTGTAGTTTCAATTTTTAAATTGTAGTTTTTTTAAGTATTATGTAATGTTTTTTTTTAATGAAATGGTATGTTTTTATTTTAAATATTGTATGTGATTTTATGTATGAAAAAAAAAATCGGGTACTAGGTGACCACTCCTTCCACTTAGGGTAGTGTTAGGGTAAAATTGGGTAGTTTTGAGTTGTAAGGTTTTTATTGGATAGAGGTGATGTGGCACCTAGGGTATTAGGTGACCACTCCCTCCTCCCTCACCATATTTTTCTAGTAGCAACCATGATTCCATACCTCACTCAATATATTACTTCAAAAATTATTCCCCACTTTGGTCACCTCTCCCAAACCGATTCGGCAATGTATACCGAATATCTACCAAACCGAACCATACCTCACTCGAGGCAATGGTGTTGCCGCACGGTATGAGCTCATACCGAGCCATACCTTGCACCATTGCCACCACCCTAACACAAACAACTAAGCCATTTGTGACCCATTTATCCTAATTTTATTTTATTTTCTATTTTCTCAAACAAAAAAAATACAAATTATAAAAACTAAAAAATAAACTTTTAAAATATTTAAATGTATAAACTAAGACTTTTTAAAAGTATAAGGTATAAACAAAAATTTTCTAAATGTATAAGGGTATAACTAAAACTTGTATAAATTTAATAGGTTTAAAAACATCAACTGGTCAAAACACACACACACTCAAACACAAAAGACAATTAAAAAAGAAAAAAAGAAAAAGAAAACCGAATGATTTTGATCGTTTTCTTTGTCGAATACTCGACGAGCTTGCAAACGGTAAGCACTCGTTGTGTGATGGCGGGGTTGTAGCGAGGTCCGGCAAGCCTTCACGTTGGATTCAACGAGCCCTCTCGCCACGATACTAAATGTTCTTTGTATTTTACTTTTTACATTTGCACATAAAAGTATCTTTTCACTAGTCACTTATCACTCAAGTTATTTTTACTTTTTGGGACCCATCATTTTTTTCTTTCTAAACTAACTAATTTTTATTCATTCAAATAAAAATACAAATTATGATACGGAAATAAAAAGAACATACAAAATAACATAAGAAAAAAAATTGAAAACAATGCGAGAATATAAAAAAATATGCAACGTACTTTTGGATCAAGAGATTCGACGTACAACGGATGAAAGCCAAAGAATTAAGTGATGGACAAACACACGAAAGTCTTCAACAAGATCTTATGGTGCATATTTGGCAATGACATCAACAAGAAAATTAGTATATTAATATACTAATTTTCTTGTTGATGTCATTGCCAAATATGCACCATAAGATCTTGTTGAAGACTTTCGTGTGTTTGTCCATCACTTAATTCTTTGGCTTTCATCCGTTGTACGTCGAATCTCTTGATCCAAAAGTACGTTGCATATTTGGTTGCAGACTAATATATAATTCGTTGAATTCACTTATCACAGACTTTTGATCTTTCAAAATCATGTTATGCAATATGATGTATGTGTACATGATTCTTCGTAGCTTGTTGATAATGTAAGCACGCACCGGTTGTTGTATAATTTCACAACGTTCTTAGAGGACAACAAAAGCTCGTTCAATATCCTTTCGTGTACCTTCTTGTCGCCTTTTAAAGCGTCCATGTTTTTCGTCTCGTGCCACCGTAAATGACTTGACAAAAGTTGCTCACTTTGGTAAATCCCGGCAGCTAGGTAATACCTTTTTTCATACGTAACTCCATTTACTTCAACGGAGCCACAAGGGCGATGTCATCAATGAGGTCATCGGATAACGGGGAATTATTTAAAACGGTAAGATCGTTATTCGCACCCGCTAACCCTAAAAATGCATGCCAAATCCACGAATCGTAAGAGGCAATATCTTCAGGCATTATAGTTGGATACCTTTTATCACCTCTTCGAAATTGCTCTTGCCATGATTTCGAACAGTTAGTCCATTCGCAATGCATGCAATCAATGCTTCCAATCATTTCCGAAAACCCATGAACCCTCTTAAGTGTTGCATATAAGTTATGAATGTCATTAAAGTCGGGGCTTCCTTAAATACTCAAGCATGAACAAATCAATAACACACATAGTAAAAACAAAAATAGACAATGACTTGCATAATGTTCACCCATTTGTTAATATTCATCAAATGCATCAGGTGTTTTGTCGTATGCCAATTGGCATATGACGAAAGTGCATTTCATAATAAAACTAAAACGCATTTGACCTGTAGCTTCGAGTCGGACTTTAAAGAATTGAAAATGCTCTGAAAGAGGATAAAGGTATAAGTTTCAATACCTTTAACTATTTCTACAAATAGTTTCTTTCTCATAGGATATCATTGTCTAAAATAGGAATCCAGATATTTTGGATAATTACCAAATAATCGGCCAACAAACGTTATTCAACAATATCACGTTCACGGTATATTAGATTACGTGAATGTGAAGTTTGAGCTTGTTTTTGTTGCAAAGATTGGTGGTATTGATAAGCTTGCGTCAAAAAGTAAATGTCACTTTCATCAAGGATATCAGAAAAGTTAATATCATCATCATTCGGTTTCATTTTTGGTAATGTGTGTTTTTGGTAGAGAGAATATGTTTGTTGTGTGAAAAATGGTTTAATGTGGGTAGTATGTTTTTTTTTAACGACAAAATTACATTAAGAAAAACCTACTAACAATGCACTAGAAGCTAAAGAGTACAATTACAATATAGAAATAAACAAAGCTACACTATCTAGATTCCTCACAAGGTTTTAACTGGGAGAACTGCAAAAAGAATGAAAAACTATTGCCAATTACTGAGATCCCGAGACAAGAGAAAATTGTAGGTAGTATTTATAAAAGTGGGATAAAAAAATAAAATTTCAACAATTACATAGCTACTTTAAAAATATATATATAATAACAGAAAGAAAAGCAATTTGGCGTGACGCCAATTACTTCACGCCATAAACAGCGTAGAGGGCGGTGTGGTGGCGCTAGAATGGCGACGCTTTTGGAGTTGAGACGTCGGAATAGTGCCAAAGTGGTGTGATGATACATTTCCCTCTAACAAATGAACCAAAAGAAAACATTGTTTTTATAACTAAACATTTACTGTTTAGTTTATCGGTTAACGTGGGCTTTTGAGGAAATAGATAATGAGATTATTCTCTAACTTATGGCTAAATTTCACTGAAACATTCATTGATGCTTATTTTAGATCACGTATTAAATTTATAAAAGCTCGTCTACCTATGATCGACTTACACACTAACGGGAAGAGAACCTGGTCGTGTGTAGTGTAGTATTCGGTAATGCCGAGGTCGTCCTAAAAGCTAAGGGTTGGTTTCTAATCCAAGTATTCATTGTCACGAGATTGATTTAATTTAATTAACTAATTGCAAGAACTAGATAACGGAAATAAAAATATTTTGGATTAATCAAAGGAGAAAGATGTGCTAACCTAGTTACTACATTCTTCATGCAATGATCTCATTCCTTGTGCAATGTCTAAATCTCATTTTATATGGTTGTTCTAATATTGTTAGGTCCAATTTTTAGTCAACACCTAACCTATAATTCGTATGATCACAACTCCGTTGTTCGCAAAGTCGAGTATCTAGTTTATAGTCATTAAACCTCAACTATTTTAAAGACCTATCTAATGTCGACAATCCAACTTCTCGACATTCAAAACCACATTATATATGTACTAATAAGGGTTTACCTGCGCTTCTTAAGTATCTAATCAAGTGTAGGCGGTAATCGGTGCAAGTCCTACAATTAAGATAGATGCCATCCTATCTCAATTAACCTACTAGTCTAGTGTTCAATTGTTCACACCTACTAACACTCTAATATGCTCTACACTAGCCTTAGTACTATCAAAACGCGTGATCAATCAATAGGCATATAACAGATCTATATAAAACGATAAATAGATGAAGGAATAAAGATTAAAGCATAAATAAATTCATAACTAGGCCAACACTTAAGTGATTAGCCAATCATGTTGTAAATTACAGAAACAATAATGAATAAAACATTGGTCGAAATAAGCATAAATGTTTGATACAATTTACTTGATGTTAAGCTAATAATGATGATGATCAAAATAATTCTCTCTTGAAAAGCGGTGGATGGTTGTTGGAAATTGCCTTGGAATGGTGCCCTAGTCGTCCCTTGGGAGGGAGGAAGAGAGATATTCAAATCACTTGAATTAGGGCTTGTATTTATAGGCTCGAACAAGTTAAGGCGTAGTTAAAAGTGACTAATTACGGCGTAACTATTAAGAAACAATTACGGCGTAATTCTCTCGTTAAAATTTTCTTCCATTTGAAACTTTCTATGACTTGTCCAAATTTAACCCCTGAGATTCCATCTCATTTCATTTCAAGTCCTTGTGATTTTATAAGTGTAATACTTATAAGAATTGTACATATTCAGCCCTTCATCGTCTTTGACGTAATTATCTTTAGTCCTTGTGATAATAAACTTCATATGAGTGCCAAATGAGGAGTTGGGGAGGGGATGATTACTTTTGGAAAGGACGATGTATGCATAAATATTTTTCTACCCTCTATGTGACACATTTTATCTCTACAATTCTAACTATTTTTTATGTTTCTAAATTAAGTCATCGGCCGAACACTTCAGGACCCCAAATAAAGTTATATTTGCTCCATCTGTTGACATCTGGATCTTTTAACAGCCAACGATTCGAGTCTAGAAATGCGGAGTCCTGAAGATCTTCGTGGTCAGCCTACCAGTTTTAATATTTTGTTCTTTAAGCATTTTTCCATAAATACATTCTGCATTTTATGATGAAACAACTGTGATTATTTAGGCGCTAGAAAATATGGCAGCGTTTTACATATTCTGGGTATACTAGAAGAAAGAATAACCTTGGTTTCTCGTACTAGTTGGTTCAAAACCATTTTGGACAAAATTTATGCTCTGGATTTGTAGGTGTTTGGCATTAGTTAAAAATAAATGACAACATACATGTCTTGGACAACAATCCTGGTATGTGAGCAGACGACAAGAGATTGTTTATATTTGTTATGCTTCCTACAGACAAGTTATATATGTCATTGTTGTGTTTGGATAGGTTATTTGAAATGAGTTGAAAAAGAAGAACAAGTCTGTATGAATGTTTGTTGAAGAGAAGACAAACATTGGTGTATATGAGGTTTGGATATCCATTTAGAAGAAGTATACTGTTGTTGGAATTATATATCATGACAATCAAATAAATAATCACAAATCATCAAAGTAATCAAGCGGAATCGTATATGATTTATTTAATGAATAATTAATTAACATAAAAGAATATGCGTACCTTTTCTTGATTCTAGCCGAACAAGAATCAAATCCACAAACTAGCAATGGAAGAACCCTAATTTGATTTAATTAGGATTATATGAATTACCCCTTACCTTTTTGTAATTCAATCCAAGAATAATAACAGTATTGTGTTATTACCACGTTCTTGTACACACGTACTAAACCGAATTAAAGTAATGCTAGTTTTGATAAAACAAATAACTTGTTTAATGGAAAAGTGATGGATCGACACCTATGAAGGGTGGCCGATCGGTTTGGAGCAAAGAAACACACACAAAACAGTTTTAGGGTTTAGCAATGAGCACAAGAGATAATTTATAAACACCCTAGGTTTTGTATATACTCTCAAGCAAACTTGGTGAACAAGTTTAAGTTGCAATTGGGTTGGGTTTGGTCCTTGTGGCCGATCGGTTCATGCTTCCCCAAAGGGATTCCGGAACCTTCCCAAATTTTGAAATTTAGTCCTTTTCCAAATACATTTAACGCCCGTTAGTCCATTACACTAATTACTTAACGTCCGTTAGTTATTTCGTTTAATCAATAAATAAATATAACGTTTATATTTAATTATTAACTTTTAATTCTCATATGTAAAGTGTGCAATCCCGTGGTCTCGAGTTCGATCCTAACTCACGTATACTAATTTATATCCATAAAACTAACAGCTCCCACTTGGATATATCTTAATAGAGTGATCACATCGGTTAGCGTCTAGCAACACTTCGATGCCTCTAGTACAACTCGATCAAGGCTCCTGGAAAACCTTTTAATGTTTTCTCATTATTATTATCCTTTTGTTTCTAATACCATGTTAAATAAAGATATGGAATTAAGTCATTCTTTATAAAACTATTATGTTTCTCGTTGTAAGTGATTGACCAAGATTACCGAATCATCTAAACATATTTAGGGGAGATTTGGGTGCGGCCGCACAAACATCTTGTCAACCCTACGAGGGGCCCAGCAGTATTAAACTCCAAATAAATTTGAAGGAACAAATTCTATCTTAACTACGAGACTAACCCACAAACTTTGTAACATTTTTGAAAACAACCCTTATGACTACCAGTTACGTATAGCGTTAAGTTTCTCTACAGAAATGCACTACATTCATGACACTTATCTGGTATCTCAAGTCTGAGGATAATGATGCAGGTTTTACTGACCAGGTCTTAATATTTATAGTGTCTTGCTATACCTATGGTCTATCCTAATGCACTAACGGGTGGTGTACCTAGTAGTGTGTAGTGTAGTAAATGGTAAAGCCGAGGTCGTCCCAAGAGCTATGTGTGTCGGATTATTACTAAGTCTAATTGTCATAGAATTATAATGGTTTCGATAGGGTTTTAATTAATTAAGCTACTAATGCAGAATATAAAATAAATGCAAATAAATGGTGAAGGGAAATCAATAGAGGGATAGTGGTGCTAACCTAGTCAATCCTCCTAGCTAGTTATGTCTACGTCTACCTACTTCCAATTACTTCAGGTGGGGTCAAATTTGAGGGGACAACATTTGGTCAATTCGCCCTAACCTATCAGCAAAGATGCCACCACAGGAGAAATCAGGCGCACCGTCATAAGTCTTGTTGTTCCTGGTCCCCTAAGCCGAGTCATTAAGTACCGCTACATGCTAGATTCTAAATAGTGAGTGCCCGGCCATTAGGAACTTAGACACTACACCCCCAATTCTTAAGTTCATCCAAACGATAGGTGATCAGTTGGTCAAATCGCACAAGTAGAAAGGGTCGTCAGTTGGTCATATCTTACCCTTCCTGTCTCAGTCCGCTCACCTAGGGTCAGTTGGTCATATCTCCTAGGCAATTGGCCTCTATCACCATTCAAAACTACCGAACCAAGGGTGACTACCAAAGAACTATGCATTCATACACTTAGAAATAATTGTACGGAAGTAAAGGTAAACGCAAACAAAACAATTAAGGAATCATAACTAGGCTAGCACCAAAGGGTGCTTAGCCGTTCATATTAATCATGCAAATCAATTCAATATTCAAAGGTACGAAATACATGAATTGAAAGTTAAAGAAATATAAAACGCTAAAGCTTATCGTAATGGTGTGACTTTTCCCTTGGAAATAGCTCCGTATGCTTCCCTAGACCTGCCTTGAGCTTTTTCTCACGTTCTTAGAGTGTTGTGTATGGAATGGGATACTTTGAAATGCTAGAATTCGCGGGGTATTTATAGGCCAGGTCTGGGTTACGGCGTAACCAATAGAGGAGTTACGCTGTAACCTTCTATTTCTTCGTAAATGCACTAGATCTGCTAGTTACGGCGTAACCTTATAAGTGGTTACGCCGTAGTCTTCAATAAACTCGGTTACGTCGTAAGTGATGCGGTAGTTACGGCGGAAGTATCAGCGGCGTGGAACCTCTTTTGACCTAATGGAGTTACATCGTAACCTTTGGGAAGAGTTACGCCGTAACCTCTTGATAAGTTGGACTTCTGGGTCACGCAATAGTTACGGCGTAATGTGAGAGACGAGTTACGCCGTAACTTCTTCAAAATTGGCATACTGTGATAAATCTTTAGTAATGTTTCCATTTCCGCGTCTCTTTAGCTCCAATGCTCGTAATTTACCTGAAAGTGGAAAACAAGCGTAAATCCATATAAATGATATAAATAACGAGCATTATCGGGGGAAATTGACACTTAATATTCAGGACTATTTGATGTTATCAGATAACTATTCATAATTTACTTATAACAATATCCACAAAGTAAATTATGTAGTTGGGATAAGTGCTATATTCAATTCATTGAATATCATCTAAAATTTGTATGCATTCTCATCAATATACTTTCAAGTATATTCTACCACATCTCTCAGATTTGTCTTAATTTAATGATACTCCCATATCATTAATCGACAACGGACATTTAGAACAACTTAGTTATTCACGGATTAAACATGCAAATATAGGACAACAATATTATACATGAAAATAAACATAATCCAAACTTTATTTCATCAAAATAATAAATGTTTTTCAATATCCTTTATCCAAATACTAATCACAGTTATGCATGAAACTATTAGCTAAACGAAGTCCAATTCCATTGGCAAGTCCAATAAGCTTGTCTTTAGCTAAAGCCTTAGTGAATGGATCAGCTAAGTTATCATCTGTGTGAACTTTAAATAGATTAATTTCACCTTCACGGACTTGTTCCCGAACATAGTGATACTTTCGTAGAAAATGTCTGGTGCCCTTCATGACTCCAAGTTCATTGGCAAATATGATTGCAGCATAATTGTCACAATACATATCAATAGGTGATTCAATTAAAGGCATAACACCAAGCCCTGAAATGAATTTCCTAATCCAAATAGCCTCCATTGCAGCTTCCGAAGCAACTATGTATTCGGCTTCTGTCGCAGACATCGCAATCGTACTCTGCTTCTTGCTCTTCCAGTCAACTGCTCCTCCATTGATGACAAAGACATAACCCGTCTGAGACTTCGTATCATCTTTATCAAATTGCCAGGACGCATCATAGTAACCTGTAACACCAAGCTCTGTGTCTGGATTTCCACCATACACTAAGAACATATCTTTCGTATTCCTAAGATACTTTAGAATATGTTTAACAGCAATCCAGTGAAGTTCACCCGGATTCTGTTGATATCGACTGGTCATGTTTTGAGAGAACGCCACATCTGGCCTTGTGCATCTCATAACATATATAATAGATCCTACAGCCGAAGCATAAGGAACTTTCCGCATGCGTGCCACCTCAGCAGGTGTTGAAGCACACATATCGCTACATAAGCCATGCTTTACTTCCATCGGCAAATATCCTTTCTTGGAATTTTGCATATTGAATCTCTTTAATATTTTATGAATGTAAGCGCTTTGACTTAAACCAATTAACCGCTTTGACCTATCTCGGTAGATCTTGATTCCTAGAATGTATGCAGCTTCTCCTAAATCCTTCATGGAAAAACACTTCCCAAGATATGCCTTAACATTTTGCAAACTTGGAATGTCTTTTCCCATAATTAATATGTCATCGACATAAATAATTAGGAAAATTACATCACTCCCACTAACTTTGTGATATACACATGGCTCATCGAGATTTTGAATAAATCCATACTTTTTGATTTCTTCATCAAATCTCTTATTCCATTGCCTTGATACTTGCTTCAATCCATAAATGGACCTTTGAAGTTTGCATACACGGTTTGGAAATTGTGGATTCACGAACCCCTCAGGTTGCTTCATATAGATGTCTTCATCTAAGCGACCATTTAAGAAGGAGGTTTTGACATCCATTTGCCATATCTCATAATCATAGTATGCTGCTATAGCTATGAGAATTCTAATAGCTCTAATGTCCGCTACAGGAGAAAAGGTCTCCTCGTAATCAATGCCATAAGTTTGAGTAAAACCTTGCGCAACTAGACGAGCTTTATAGACGTGTATATTGCCATCCATGTCAGTCTTAATTTTATAGAGCCACTTACTTCCAACCACCGTGGCATTTGGAGGTAAGTCAACCTCTACCCAAACTTCATTTTCTCTCAAGGATTGCATTTCCCCATTCATTGCAACTTGCCATTTGTCCTTATCAGGACTTGCCATGGCAGCTTTATAACTAGTAGGCTCTCCAAGATCTCCTAACATAGTTTCCTCAACCTCTACGTTAAGACATAGACGTTCAGGTGCACGCGTAGTCCTTGCGGATCTACGAACGGGAATCACTTCAACTTCTGGTGGAGGACCCAGATTATCAGGTTCTACCGGAAGTACGTTAGTGTTTTCAGAAGGTAATGCATCTTCTTGATCATCTTTTAGATCATAAACTCTCCCACTGAATTCTTGAGATACGAGATCTCTTTCAAGAAAATCTCCATACCTAGCAACAATTACTTTATTTTCAGTTGGATAGTAGAAGTAGTAACCCATAGTTTCCTTAGGGTATCCTACGAAGATACATTTTACAGATCTTTGTTGGAGTTTATCTGCTGAGTCACGTCTAACATACGCCTCGCAACCCCAAACCTTTAAATAAGACAGGTTAGGAGCTTTACCATGCCATATTTCATATGGTGTCTTATCAACCTTCTTTTTGGGAACCATATTTAGAATGCGAACAGCTGATTCCAAAGCATAATCCCGAAAGGATAAAGGTAGAGTGGTAAGATTAAACATAGATCGTATCATGTCCAACAATGTACAATTTCTTCTCTCAGATATACCATTTTGTTGTGGAGTATATAGAGAAGTGAGATTCTAGACAATTCCATTCTCAGCTAAGTAATTTTTAAACTCTTGGCTTAGATACTCGCCTCCTCTATCGGATCGAAGAGCTTTAATCTTCTTTCCCAATTGCAGTTCTACTTCAGCTTTGTAAACCTTAAATGTTTCAAACACCTCATGTTTATGCTTAAGTAAATAAACATAACCATAACGGCTAAAATCATCAGTAAAGGTTAAGAAGTAGCTAGCACCTCTCTTTGACACATGTCTAAGTGGTCTGTTAGGTCACTATATTAGTAACACAAGCATCAATATGTAGAAATAGAGAAGAGAATGATCGGATGAAGACGAAACACAAACACACGAATAGTATTGAAAGGTTATGCGTAGAGAGAATGTATTAAGTGAACAACCAACCCTCAAGTGAGGGTTTACAAGGATTATTTATCGGGCAAGGAGCTAGGGCAACACTACTAGCATCCTTCCCTTCTTATGGGCTTGGGCCAAGGCTCATGGGCTTTCTACATAAGCCTTGGCATGATAACTAACATAAAAGCCATAATTAAGCTAACTATTACATATTAATTACTAACACTTTAATTCTAGTTTAGGAGTGATTCCAACAATCTCCCCCTAAGTGTTAGTGATTGATGATATAAAAATTGTAGGTGCTGAAGTAATAGTAGCTTTGACGTCTTCTGACATTATTCTTTCTTGTGCGAAGAAGTGCCTTGATTTGAACAATCTCCCCAGTGTAGAGAAATTGTTTCCTTTGAAGTGTTCTGCTTTGACGTCATCATTTTCTTTGTTCTTTGATCTTTGTTCTTTGTGATGGTAGTGATAGTATGTTGTTGTTGTCTGCATCAGGTCCACTTCGTTGCTCCAGTGTCTCCACGTCTTTCTCCAACATGCTCACACGCTCTTTAACGTTGGATTACAGTACTGATGTAGTTCTCCTCGTCTTTAAACTTTGTAGATTCTTTGACTTGACGAAGAATCATTTTGACTTTGTGTTTCCTTTTGAGAGAACTTCCATTAGTGATGTTGTAGGTATGAGCATGAGGAGAATCTGCATGATCTTTTCCACCCGCAAGCATCCATAAGAAGAAAACATAAAACATGGGTTAGAAATAATCCAGCGCTTACAAGTTTGAACTTCGAGAGTGTTAACAGCATAGTGTGAAAACAAAACTCTAATTCTCACAAAGGTTGTTCCTGAACTGGAGTCCCACAAGTGAGATAACGCGATGTACCGAAGTACACCTACAGTTCAGATGAGTCGCTGAGGTACACCGAAGCATCACCCCACGACTGTAGACCATTTGAGACACACTAAGCGTAATCCATGGGGAGTTTCCGAAGTGACCTGCTGTCAGGGCTGTTTGATGTTGACCCTGGCAGGAGTTTCCATTCAATCACTGAGGATCACATGTGTGAACCTCTCATAAATGTTCTCGATAGATTGCTAAGATCTATGAAGGACACGATAATGTATCACTTGTGTTCTTATTGTTGAACGACAAGTGATGAATTGTCAAGTGTACCTAAGAGATCTTTTGATGAATCTCGTGGCTCTAGACTCAATAGTGCACTTTGGTTTTCCTGAGCGGAGACTAGGGAGAGGGTCTCCTTGCTTCAATACCAACAATCTCTAAGATAAAGCCGATAGTTTACGTAGGGTTCCCTGTGATAATGAAACAAGCTTCTGTTGAGAGAAACTTGAGTGGCTAAGAAGGTTTAGTGCATGCGTCACTGGGTCCATGATGACTTTGATCTTCAATACCGGTGTGATCAAGTGACAACCGGTAGCATATGAATTGAACCCGGTGTCTGCCCTAAGTTGAATAATCTGGAGGGCTATTTCTTTTCACCCTTTTCTTTACTTTTCTTTTTAATTCTTCAACTCCTTCTTTCTCCGATTCTCTTTTTCTCCTTTTTATAATCAAACCTAAGGACTTCTAATTCTAACTATTGGTGGTGTCCTTGGGTAGTTCCCTCCGGCTCTGGTGGATCATAGGACGGTTATTCCTAACCTTAATCACCTTATAACTCCATTGCCACAAAACCAATTTGCATGAAAATCTCTTAAAGTGTTTATTAGTAAAACATTTTGTACCACTGTGAAAGTTTAAGATTTTGCATAAATACTCCCCCTCCACACGTGCTTAAGAGTTTTGACTAAAATCTACACGGTGAGAGAAGAGCGCGCACTTTTGAATTGATCAACTCATGATAGACAATCCCCCGCGAGACACAGTTACGTTGCATAGTTAAAGAGTTACATTGTCAGCTTTTAGGTGACAACTAGCTCTAATAACTACCTTGAAGGTGTGGACAACCTCGAAAGGTTGTCAAACCCGTCAAAGTTCATGTCTACCAAGAGTTTCTCGAATGGTACATTCTACTCGGACAAGTCCTTTGCGAGACACGTTTACATCACTAGCGAACTAGCTTGAAATTATTACCCGTCCCGGACAAGTCTTTTCGAGTTACTAACATTTCAGAGTTCGTCAATTCGTTGGTTAAGTCTATTCACACGAAGATTCTTTCGCAACTCACAACATATTTCTTATCACATAATTTTTCTCCCCTTAAAAAATGGCATATAAATGTTATTTTTGATGAAATTTGATATCAAATATGTCCATTTCGAGTTTTGCGGGAAGATTACCACGAAGAACAATTTGTGAACAAAGGTTTAATCAAATACTCCCCCTCAACAAGTGATATTAACTTTTGAGGTTTTGAAAATCTTAAGGGGAAGTACTTGTTCTTTTGAGCGAAACTTTGAAAAATGAAAGTTTTGATTAGTTTACCTCAAAAATAAGAAGCTTTCGCTCCTTTTATAAGGATTGTGGCACTGAAGCGTACCACAGGGTCCTTTCATTACAAGTACGGGTTGTACACTGTAATATGTGCACAAGCCATTGTTAAATATAAATCACACAACCAAGTAATGATAATGAAACAAATCAAGGGTTACCAGGAGAATCCGGTAGTCCAGCAATAACTCCAGGAATTCGTTCTGGACGTTGATAGCCTATGAGAGAAATGCTGGGACGACCGCCTACGAAACTCTCCAATGTTCGGAACTGATCCCTTCGAAACAACCTTGCATCAATACGAGTGATGATCTTCTTAACATCCCTTCGCTCCTTCGAATTCCATCTCTTCTTCGACCCTATGCCTTCATGTATCTCCTCTAACCGATAAGCTAAACCATCCCTGACTTTCTTCAGTGTATGATCCCCAAACTTATGAAGCTCTCTACACGCCATTAAGCAATTTCGGTGTAGTTCACTGCGGTAGACGACTCCAAATGGTTTGCTGATGAGGGTGTACTGAGGAAGTGTGTTTATGTCGGGAAGGTCGAGCTGTGGTTTGGTGAGGTTAACACGAGTCTGATACGATTCCACGGCAAGCTGAATGTCCTCTACACGTTCCTGGATCACTATGCTTCTGATGAAGATTAACAACGACTTGATGAACTCACGTTGGATTTCTGTAGAGAAATGTCGCATTCGTCCCTGTACCTTTGCGAGATACATATCTTCAATGTTGTTAAGAGACAATCTTTGAAAATTTGCTTCACAGAATTCATAGTCATCTTCGTCTTGACGTTTGACTACAATTTTCTTGAGGAAAGTGTAGTCCCACTTTGACAAGAGAGTAACATGCTTAATAGCAACGATCCGCTTGTCACTAAACACTTCGTGTTTCGATGTTTGAACCTGGAAGCTTTTGTAGAAGATTCTTCGGCGTTCAGGCCAATGGTGAATCCCATACATTGCATCAAGGTCATACTTTTCCACTCTGTCGGCAAACATGTGAGTAGCATTTTCCTCGATGGCTATGCTGTTGGAGTATATAGCTGCAGGGAAAGGAAGTGTGAGTGATGTAGCGTATTTCTTGGAGATATCGCTACCGTGTAGAAGAAATTCTAAGTCGTTGTTGAAGAAATAATGAAATGGAATCTTGGGTTGATCTGGTTGGCCAATTGTAGGTAGAGGTCTTGTCTAGTCTGTGTAGTATGGAGCTTTGTCTTTTCTTGTGAAGTCGATGTTAGCTTCGGGATTGAGCCAATCGATATTGTTCGACATGGCTTGTGCAATGTTTTCGAGATGGTATTCAACTTCGATTGCACTCTCTGAGCTGTCTTTAAACAGTTGGAAGGCATCATTCTTAATCCTCCTTAGCTCAGCCTTAGTTATCTTCTTCACTCTGAATTGTTCTTGAATCTGCTTCACATGCTCCATAGTACGTCCTTCTACCATTTCTCGACCTTCTGGCAGTGAGGGAGTAGCATCACAAAGTCTAGAAAACTAGTCATATTCTTCCGTTGTATCGTCATCTAGCCATGAGAGAACATCTGTCTTAGTCTTCTTCTTCTTCTTCTTTGGCTTGGATGAGGATTCTGGTTTCGTTGTTGTGGTGGGAGAGGTGGGTTGTTGTCGGGGCTCAAGTATCTCTTCATCGTTACCACCAGTGTACTCGAAGTGATCACTGGTTTTCTCTGTCTGAGATGGTAACTCAGAGTCCTGAGGTTTTTCAGTAGCAGCGGAACTTGGTGGAGAGCTTCTATCAGTTGGAGTCCTTTGGGGTGGTGGTTGCATGGAGGATGATTCACCGGTTTTCTTCGGACGTTTAGGCTCTATATCTTTGTCCTTATCCTTATCATCATCGTCTCTTGGACGCTTAGGCCTTTCAGCTTGCTCCTTGCATGAAGTCTTGAGTTGATATTCCGAATGCGTCAAGTAGTTTACTTTCGTCAGATGTGAAGGTTTCAGATCGTTGAGAAAATTGTAGCACCAGCTTGGAAATCAACTCTGCATCAGAGAGAACTGCAGGCTCAATTGGATTGATCGTCATTGTTACCGAGGTGGATTGCATTGTTTGCTTGACCAATTTCATGAGATTTGGATAGAGCATGTCGGTGAACATCTCCCTTGTAACTCCAGGAAAAGTGTCGAGAAGAAACTTGTGAGTATATTCTCTTGCTGTCTTCTCCATTTCCTTTTGGAAATCTCCTTTGATAAACTTCTGGATATGCTCCCTTTCTTTCAACAACTCGTTTATCCCGTTTTGAAGAAAGTTGATTCTGTCAGCGAGTTGATTCAGCTTTTTATTGGTCACGTCTTTCTTCCTGACTTGCTTGACAGCATTGACAATCTTTGTCTTAGCTCGGGATATCCAAGAGTCGGTTGGTTTCTACACTGACTTGGATGTGGATCTGGTTGTGCCTTTGGATGGTGGTGGAGATGAATGAGAGGATGAGTCTGATGACGATGAGATATGAGGAGACTCGGGATCCTTTGGTGGTTCAGAAGTTTCTTCTTTTGAGCGTGCTGGACTATCTAGAAGAAAATCATCGTAATTAACTTCGTCATCTTTTCCAGTCTTGGCCAATTCTTCTGCCTTAATCTTGGTTTCTTCACCAGCTTTAGCTTGAGCTTCCATTTCAGCTTTTGACTTAGCTGCAGCTGCAACATCTTCATCAGCTTTTTCTTTCTCAGACTTCTCCTTTTCTGGTTCCTCAAATTCATAGGTGATGGTATCCTCCAGTTGCCGTTGTTGTTGTTCGTGGGTGGTGGTACCAGTTTCCTTATCGGGTTGATTAACCGCATCAGAAACTGGTGTAGATAGTGCACCACCACTTGACCCTCCGGGGCCACGAATTTGTTGATGTACGAATTCTTTGGCAACGTGTTGGAGTCGGATGTTCTTCACCTTTTTCCTGTAGTCTTTGTCCAGTTGCTCTTCTTCTGAACTCTCTTCTTCTTGCTCAAGCACTGGAGTTTTCCCTTTGCCTTTATCAGCTTTTGGACTAGGAGGTTTTGCAACTGTTTGAGTGTCATCGATTGGAGTTTCAGAGTAGAGGACCTCTTCATCCTTATCAGTGTCCTCTGAGTCCTCGTCCGTAAGCTTTTGTTGTGGTTCATGTTTGGGAATAGGGATTGCCTCCTTCAATGGAACTTTCCTTTCACGGGAAGGGCTCCTCTTCGGATACCTTCTAGTACTCTCAGTGCTCGTGATACTTCCTGCATTGCCTCTCCTGGTTTTCCTAGTAGGTGTACCAGAGAACTTTTCATCCATGAAACCTACTTTGCCAGCTTCAACTGCTGCCAGATATCGTTTGTACGAATACAGTTGTTTGATATCATCAGTAATAAGATAATCTGGTAGCACTGCACCTTGTTTCTTTGTTGTAGAGTCTTTAAATCTGATAGTGAGTGTGGGCTCATACAACACGGAGTGTTGTTTGGGGTCATCAAGTCTCAAGGGAATATCAGGATTATACCCTAGAGCTCTTTGGATCAACAGTTTGGTGTATCTGATATACGGGATCTTGGTGCCAAGCTTTTTAAGGAAAGTCATCATGTCGTCCCATATTAGAGCTTCAACTTCTATGTCTTTCTTGTTGACCAAAGCCCAAAATATTTGTAGTTCCATGAGCTTGGGATGCTCATGACCACTATCACGTCCAGAAACAGATTTTGTAATCATTATGTAGAGGGTTCTCCATGGCTGGGGAATGTTCTTAAGATCAACATATGAGTGCTTTGTGATAACCCCGGTAGCTTCATCATAGCTGATGTCGACCATGAATTGGAGAACGACCTCTTCAGTTGGAGTGGCATTGAATTGAGTAGGTTCGATGACAGGAATGAGAAGAATGGCCCTCACATCTGCTGGTGTGATGGTGACTTGTTTGTTGTTAAGCGTCACCATCACAACATTTTGACCTTTGATCTTTTGCATTGTATGCCAGAATTGGTGAATGTAGATCTCCGGTACAGTAGCAGAGTTTGTGAGCATGTTCTGATAAGGGTGAGTCTTTAGAATATCTGTCACACCCCCAAAATACCTGTTTTGCAGCGGAATGGAATTCCTGGGGATTGACTGTCATAGCATCACAATTACAGATATATTGAACGACCTAAAGTGTCGTTTGGAAAATACATCGTTTGATTTAATAAAATAATCAGAGTTTACAAAGTGTAGGTCCCAAATGAAATTAACTTGTGCGGAAATAAGTTTGTTACAAGCCAAACGATGTTTTAAAATGCATAAATCCCATGTGTGACGCGTCGTCACCACGACTCTATGATAAGTCCATATGCATGCCATGAAGTGAATGCCTTAGATACCTGAGATAAAACATGCTAAAAAGTGTCAACACAAAGGTTGAGTGAGTTCATAGAGTTTGAGTTGAAATGTAAAACCTTTCAAAATTGTTTATGCAGCAAAGGCATTGTAAATCCACTCAGTTCCAAGTTCCGCCCATACAAAACTTGCAACCTGTGTGTTTACAACCCATTGCCATAATATGTATAGTTTATGTTCAAACGCATTATGTCAAATTAATTCACATAACAGTACATTACTTAATGTATCAATAATCAATTGATATAACACATATGAGTGTTGTTTCAAATAATCCCAAGACCTTTAGCTCAATAATAATCCCAAGACCTTTAGCTCAATAATAATCCCAAATAATCCCAAGACCTTTAGCTCAATAATAATCCCAAGACCTTTAGTTCCATGATAATGATATAGAATATGACTAAACATTCAGTTCAGATAAACATATAGTTGCAAATAATCAAGAATGACATAAAAGTTGATGAGCATGTATCTCCCCCAAAGAGTTTAATAAAAGTATTAAAACAATTGAAAATGGGGCTATGGAAACTCACGGTAGTCCATAAAATTTTAGAGTAACTATGAAAGTAAATGAAAATAATTGAGCATGTATCTCCCCCAAAATTAATTCAAAACAATTAAAAGAGTAGGGGCTATGAAACTCACCTGTTGCAATGATTATAATGACAAAAGTGGATACACCGAAATGTAGCGTGAATCTCTAAACTTGACCTATTATGAATTATATGATACGTAATAAGTCATGATGTAATGTTATGCATGCAATTCGGATGATATCTATACCAGTTGTGAATTTTTGAAAATAATATTTCTCGTCAAGAAATAATCTCTTAACGTCTTGACCATTTTTAAATTACTCCATATGTAATTACATTGAAATGATATCCGACGATAATCATTTAGTGATTTATTATGAAATTATAACTTTCCGTCGTAAAATAATGTTGTTGAAATTTGCATGAAAGTGACTAAAACGGCCTCGAAAAGCTAGTCGTAAAATGGTGTACGTCGAGTGTTAGGAAACGAACTCAACGGTTTTGGGAAGCTTGTATCATTGTCTCAAAGTTTTAGTGTTTAAGTTTTCGTCATAGATGTTCCGATCATAGAGTAAAATATAGGTAAAGTATGGTTTTCGGCAAAGTTTAAGTGACCGTATCTTATTCATTACAACTCCGCTTGACAAATGGTTTGACATTTTGAAAAATATGCTAGGCGAACTTACTTTTACTAGAAGACATGATTTTGTAAAAAGTACTACATCCGTGTTAAAAACGACCCTCAACATGGTCCTTTGTTAACGTAAAGTTTGTCTAATAGAAAATGTATTAATTTTGCTAATAGAATAAAGTTACGGCAACTTTTTAAAATGTGAATAAGTTTGTCGTTATAAGTCCGTTTTCTACGTTCTTTATATCCACGGAATCGTGTTAACATATACTAATATATTTTTGATAAGTCGACACATTTAACAACGCTTAAGACTCATTTTTGACTCGTAAAAAGTCGAGACAGCAAATGCTGAATTTTCTGGAATAAATAGTTTTCGTCGTCAAACTTCAAAAATTCATAACTTCTTCGTTATAGCTCCGTTTTAACCCGTTCAAGCGGCCACGTTTTCGTTTTAAAGTATATTTTCCAAATATCTAGCCCAAAATATTTTGCTTACTGTCGAAAATTCCAGAATTCAAAAATATGGACAGACCCTGAATTAGACTTGTCGAAATGAGTTTTTCACGCGCAAAACCTATTCCAACCAATTCAAAACAACTCCGAAGCTATTCTAATCCTACCATACACCTTCTTAGGGTGTCATGGGTTCCTAGACATCACCAAGAGTGATAAATAACAAGGAGTAATTATAGGATGACCAATATATATATACAACTCTTAAAATCAAAGAAAAAGTGGTATAAACCTCATGAGACTTGCATGTTTTCTCAAATATGATGAAATGAATATAACAATGAATATGAAATATGATGATGAGTATGAAATGCTTACTAGTTACTTGATGAGGTTTATGGACAATGGATTTTTCCTAATCACCCTAGGTTTTTATTGCAAAACCTTAATCAAGAGTGAGACTAGAGTGTTAAAACCTTGATTAGAAAAAATTTATGATGATTTCTCCATGGTCCCTTGGTTGGCCGGTTTGTGCAAGAGGAGAGGAAGAAGAGATATTGATTTTTCACCTAGAAGATATTGTGTTGTATGTGTAGTTTTAGAGTATAAAACAATATACTTGCAAGATATTTGACAAACACAATGACTCACCCCCCCTAAGTCGGCCAAGGGGGTTTAGTCATCCTTTAATATATATTTTTTTTAAAACATGTATAAGTGTAATTATATGTAAGTTACTTGAAGACATGTGATAAATTAAATACACATTTGAGTATTTAGGGTAGCGTTATATAAAAATAACTTTTAACGGGTCAAGATAAAATATATTGAGGTCATAAAAATTATAAAAATACATTTCTTGCAAAATTTGAGTGAAATAATAATTATCGTGTAGTTTTTAAGAAAACCGTCGTAATTATATAAATTTAACAATTTATATACGAAATAAATTGAAAACATCGGGTAAATTAATAATATAATTTTTATAGTCTTAAAATGAGTATAAAAATATATTAGGAATATTTTTGGAAGTGTTGGATCAAATGTTCAAAATAAATGTTTACGCGATAGCGTTTATTTAATATGACAATAAACGTTTAATGAAAAATACAAAACCATGCATAAATTGATATGATGACGATGATGCCAATGAAATGTAGACTAAACCTAGCCTATATGAAATGTCCTTGATGAAATGTTCATGAATTCACAGCTAAACCATTACGGTTGCGTGAATTTGATGCTCGTAAACCTAGTTTACGATAAATGATAAATGATGAAGCATGAGTAATGTTTTGAAATATGGCCTGAAAATACGAGTTGTCACAATATCCGCAACAATCTGGCATGAAGACTCAGAACAAGAGAAGGTATCAAAATCAACTCTGAGGTTGTTCTTTCCGATCTTCATAGGGTAACCATGAGGGAAGATATCTTCAATAGTGAGAACATTTGGTGCATCCTCATTTTGTATTTGAGCGTCCATGTCGTGATCCTTTTCCACGTGCTCCTTGATGAAATGATATCGAAGATCGATGTGCTTTGATTTGGAGTGTTGAACAGAGTTGCACGAGATTGCAATAGCACTTCGATTGTCGCAGTACAACGGAATTCTGTCAAATACGTAACCATAGTCTTTGAGTTGTGTTCTCATCCAAATGACTTGAGCACGACACGCCGACATGGCTACATATTCTGCTTCTGTTGAGGATAGCGATGTACAATCCTGCTTCTTCGATTGCCATGATACCAGTTTATCACCAAGAAATTGTAGTGCTCCGGAAGTACTTTTTCGTGAATCTAAGCATCCTGCGTGATCAGCGTCTGAAAAAGCTATTAGTTCAAAACCAGAATCCTTCGGATACCAGGTCCCCAAGTTAATGGTTCCCTTGACGTATCGGATGATTCTTTTAGCCTCTGAGAGGTGGGTTTCAGTTGGTCTTGACTGATAACGGGAGCAAAGATATACTGAAAATACAATGTCAGGTCTACTGGCTGTTAGATACATGAGAGACCCAATGATACTACGGTATTTGGTAGGATCAACCAATTTCCCATGCAAATCAGCGTCCAGTTTCTTGGTATGTGCCATAGGTGTCACTGTTTTGCATTCCAAATTTGTTTAAAATTTCAAGGGCATATTTGGACTGACTCAAGAAAATACCACGGGGTGATTGATGAACTTGCAGTCCTAGAAAGAACGTAAGTTCACCCATCATGGACATTTCAAAATGTTTTTTCATTAGTTTTGAAAAAGCATTTGAGTATTTTAAATGTGTTGATCCAAAAATGATGTCATCCACATAAATTTGAACGATTAAAATGTGTGCCCCATGATATTGTATGAACAGTGTAGGGTCGACCGAACCTTTTACGAAATTATTGGCGATAAGAAAGGATGATAACTTATCATACCACGCCCGAGGGGCTTGTTTGAGACCGTAGAGAGCATTCTTCAGTTTGTAGACGTGATTAGAGAACTCTGGATCAACGAATCCTTCGGTGGCTTACATAGACCGTTTCTTTCGGTTGTCCATTGAGAAAGGCGGTTTTGACATCCATTTGAAGGATCGTGATGTTCATGTGAGTGCAAACGCCGTAAAAATCCGTACATCCTCAAGACGAGCAACCGGAGCGAATGATTCTTCAAAGTCAATACCCTCTTCTGTCTATAACCCTTAGCCACCGACGTGACTTATTTACGATTACGGTTCCTTCAGCTTCCAATTTGTTTTTCCAAATCCATTTGAGACCAATGACGAAGACCCATGTTGGTCTTTCAACCAATTCCCATACTTCAAGACGTTTAAACTAATTGAGTTCTTCTTGCATGGATTCAATCCAGTTTTCTTTAGTCATTGCATCTTTAATGTTTTTAGGTTCAGATTGGCAGACAACGAGTGCATAAATGCAATGTTCACCGTCTGTGTGAAGACGTTGTCTTGTGACGACTGGTTGATTCGGGTTACCAATAATGTTTTCAAGAGGATGATCTTTCGTCCAACGATGTGTGGAAGGTTGATGTTGATATACATTCTGCAGATTGGGAGGATTCAAATGGCTTGTAGATGATTCCGCAACATCTGGTGCAGCAGTTTCATTAGCAAACGGGTTGAAGAACGCATTTAGATCAAAATCAGCAGGTGGGGGTACTTCATTGTTCAGAACATCATCAGCTAGTTCAGCGTCGTTGGAAGCAGTTTGTTCAATTGTTGTTGTAGAGTCAACTGGTGGTGCTTCTTCAACAGTAGTTGTTGTAGCAGGTGTATCAGGTATTGGAATATGATCAGGTTGAGCAGCGGAAACATTGGATACACCTGGAGCAAGTTCATCTATATCATCACTAAACAGAGGAGCAAACAACTTTTCCATTTGTTGACGAGTAAGCTGGGGGTTTGGTTCAGCTGATGATGGGGTTTGAGGGAAGTTTAAACGATTGTGACTGGGTTCCAAGCTGTTATGCTCAAAAGCCATTTCAGTATGCTCATCGAAATTTGCATGAATCGTTTCCATAACCTGTTTTGTACGATGATTCCAGATCCGGTAACCTTTAGAATTGTCACAGTATCCAATAAAGACTCCAATGTCAGCTTTGGCTTTGAGCTTTCCAAAGTCATCACGATCATTATTCGGGTAGCAGAGGGATCCAAATACATGAAAGTGTTTGAGATTCGGTTTTCGGTTGTGGATAAGCTCAAAAGGTGTTTTGTTGTGGCGTTTTGTAATCATTGGCGATTCGAGTGTAGCATGCGGTTGAGACGGCTTGACCCACAAGTAATCTGGAAGTTTAGCATTGATTAACATCGTTCTAGCAGCTTCCACTAACATACGGTTTCGTCTTTCAACAACTCCGTTTTGTTCGTACAATTGATGTTTGATGCTCAATTCCCACTTTCTCATAATATTCGCGAAGAGTTTGATTTACAAATTCAGTTCCTTTGTCTGTTCGAATTTGTCGGACGGTGTTCGGAGTGAACTTGAATTTTCGTGAGTAAGGTGATGATCATCTGTGGAGCTTGATCTTTACTTCGAAGAAAATAAACCTAAGTCCATCTGGAGTAGTCATCTACAATTACCAAGATGTAGCGTTTGCCATTAATCGTCTGCACGAGCATCAGGCCACACAAATTCATGTGAAGAAGATGAAGCACATGCTGAGAGTTGTGTTCCACCTTTGAAGGAAAATGAGCACGAGTGCTTTTTCCTTGTTTATAAGCTGAACATAGGTGATCTTTAGAATACCGGAATCTCGGGAGACCTTCAACAAGTTTGTATCGAGCAAGGTTGGTTATGGTTTAAAAGTTTAAATGTGAGAGACGTCGGTGCCATAGCGAAGATTTTGTAGATGTTGCCTTTGAAAGGAGACAGATGGGAGATGAAGCAATCATGTCTTGCATTGAGATTGTGTATAAACTTGAGTTGCGGGTGCCAGACATAAGATCGTTTCCTTGTAGATCACGAATGAAACAAGTTTTCTCCCGAAGAGCAACTTCCAAATCTCCATCACAAAACCGACCCTCTTGAGAAGAGATTGTGAACGAGACCTTCCACATAATAAACCCTGCTAATTTTGATGTTACCATTGATGTAATCTCCGTAGCCCATGATAGCTGCGAAGTGATCATTCCCAAATCTGACAGTGCCAATGAACTTTGCAATAAAGTTTGATAACAGTTTGAGATTGCCTGTCATGTGTCGGGAACATCCGCTATCAACAATCCAAATGATGATCTGTATCACTTGCATTACACACAGACGACACAGATGGAATAGAAGTAGATGTAGAACCCGAAGAGTTAGAGGGTTCCGGAGCAGTTATAGTAGAAACACACATATCAATGATTTTAGGTATCCATTTAAATCCTAGTGTATTATGTAACCATTTCTGCCATCTCCAACTAGGCTTTGCTTTAGTCTTAGTGAATGAACTAGGTGGTACTACGTTCCTTGGAGGTGATAATGGAGCTATAGGGACATCAATGCTTTTCTTAGAATCTAAAGAGGGCGGTTTACCAAGCACAGACTTAGAAGCTTTAGTGGGCCTAGTGGTATTCCGTTTCTTAGGATTCCGTAAACGAGACAAGATAGTTTTAGCAACACATTTATCATGACAATCAGAAAACATACTTTTACGACATATAACACAAGAAGCTTCAAACTTAACATAAAAAATACTTAAAGGTTCAACATTCGTTACATCACTTTTTCCATTACATTTTTCAGACGCAATATCTAAAGTGGGTGCAACATGAGTTTTATTCAAAGTCCTAGGGTGTTCTTCTACTTCAGCATTCTTTATTGTTCTTTTCTTACGTTGCAACTTCCTATTCTTCCTTGTATTGCTCCTAGGCAGTGAAGTGCATGCGTTGGGAAAAGAGGCAACTATTCCTGTTTCAGTAGAGGGAAGCACATTAGTTTCTTGTGGTTTGTCATTAGTTGTTATAGAGTCATTTTGAATCTGTTTGGGTGTAGATACTGCAGTGTTACTATCCTTATCTTTCTTAAGTTTCACCACCTCTGCTTGAAGATCACGGATAGTGTGTAACAAATTAAGATTTTTAGTACGAGTGAGACCATCTCGTCGTAAGACATCTTTCATGTATTCAAGATGATCATCAAGGTCTTTTGACGCTTTAGCACGAGTCTTTTTTAGTAAATCAGATATGACAGTATGGTTCTTTTTAATTTTTGAAATTTCTTGTTCATATTTTAAGATTTGACACTTCAAAGACGCGTTTTCATCATCCAGTTGCTCAGGTTTTGAATTAAAGGTTTTTGCTTGCAACTGAGTGATTTTGTTTTGCCAAGCGAGTTCACGAGTATGACAATCTTTTTGACACCATTGAAGACGACGTTTTGCATTTGAAAGCTCGTTTGTCACTCGTTCATTTTCAACATTTAAAGACTTGATTTGTGACACAAAATCAGTATTCTCAACATTTGCAAACAGAATCAACAGAATCAGCAGAGATATAATCAAATGCATGTGCAAAAGAATGAAGTAACACAACATTATGGATATCAGCACAGATAACATCTTCCAACATTTTCTTTTTACGTTTTGTATTTGAAATAGATGTTTCTGTTTTCTCGAAAACTATTTTCATCAGTCCAAGTTCCTTATGAAAGTCCCTTTCCCAATACAATGCACAATTTTTCAAAATTTTAACATGAGGTAAAATTCTTTTCTGAAAAATATCTCTTTGTTCTCGCACCTGAGGCGATTGAAAATGTTCAACTTTTATTTCAGAATGAAATTCAATCTCACGTTCTAAAAGTTTGATGTCAGAAGTGAAAATGTCAAAATATCTAAGAATTTGACGATTTTCGGGTGTTGATTTTACTTCACTGAGTGAAGGTAAAGGACCATAAATTTGTGCATAATTTGGTTGGGGAGCAACATTAGAAGACTCAGACATAGGTGTGATAATCCTAGGTGTGTTATAAGAATCCTTTTGTGTGACGAAAGTGACGGCTTTTGAATAGTTAAATGGTTTGTTATAAACAACATTTTCAAATTTTGATCGACTCTCGTCTTCTGCATCTAATTCCTCTTGACGATGATATTCAACAACACTCATAATAGAATCATCAATTTCGTATTCTGCACTGGAAACTTCAGGATTTGGTTTAAATGCTTTGGTTGAAAGCTTTGGTTTGTAATCAGCAAGATTCGGTCCATATCCATTTGGATTGGGTTTTAAAGTAAACTTTTGAATAGTTGTGATTGACTCACCATGTTTATAAACAACATTTCGAAACTCTTTGAGTTTGTTTTGTAAGCCAACAATTTCTTCAAGATGGTCATCTATTCGTTTCATTGAATGCTTTTTGTATGCAGAGAACTGTTTTTGACAAGTTAACAACTCAGCCTTGGCTTTTTGAGTTTCCAAAGTAAGAGCGTTAAGTTGTTTTTTATGTTCATGTTTCAGTTGTTCTATTTGAGACAACAAAGCATTCTTCGATGCGGCTAGATCATGTATCTGTCATTCTAATGATTTTTTGTTTTGGTATGATTTAGCAAAAGCGGCTTCAAAACCTTGTTCACGTTTTGCTTGAGTTTTGAAAAAATTGAGTTGCCTTTTTAAGCATTCAATATCCCTGGTTAACAGTGCATTTTTACTGTGTAATTTCTGATTTAGTGCACAACATTCTTCCATTCGGGATTGTTGGTCTTTAAGTAAGAGATCAACATCTGGATTAGGCAAAAGTTCAGCGTGTTCAACGTGAGTCACGACATGATCACTATTCAGATCCTCAAGTATGACCACGGAGTGAATTTGAGTATCAAAGGTAACCATAAGGTCATCTTGATCATCAAATGTAACGACGGGGTCTAGTTGAGAATCGTCAGAATGAGATGTGGACGGCTCATGTTGAACATTCTGAGCCTCGTCGGATTCAGATGTTGGCTGAGATATTAGATCAATGATGAATATGGTTTGTTCGGGTGCACGAGACAACCCATCGTGTCATACACTGGGCATGTGTCACTCATGTGGAGAGCTTGCATTTGTGCCATCAACATCACTGCTGCATTAGCCTGCAAGTCCTCCATATCATCATCCGAGTGCATCCGCCATAAAGCTCGTTCTTTGGTTGTGAGCGTTCCACCAGCTTCATCCTTAAGAGCCAAAAGTAAAGCCTCCTTGTGATAAGCACTGCCTCTAGTCCTCGGCTTTGGGCATGCATTAGCCAGGTGACCCTTCTCATTAAAGTTTTAGCAACGAAGACCATTTATCCCATTATGAGCATTCCCCTGTTCAACCACTTGAGCTCTCTGTTGTTGTGGAGCACCCATGTTATTCCTTCCCATAGCATTAAACCCTTGACCACCTCCCATCTGACGACCATAACTACGATTCTGAACTTCAACTCGTCCATTGTTCACAACAGCCTGATTCCTTGTGTTTGATGAGGAACGAATGCGATTGTTGGATTTGTTTGTATACCGGCAGAAGGCTTTTACAATCATAACAAATCCTTGTTGCAATGCATCGAAAGCATCGGAGTCCTCATTAGCTTCACTGTAAAGTGCTTGATCATTGTTGTTGTTGTATGGAACCAATTGAGTTTGTTGAGATTGTTGCGGTGACGGATCATATGGTGTAATTGTTGCAGTTGGTTGAGGAGCGGGTTGAGGAGGATAACTAGTTTGAGCCCACAAAGCAAGTTGTTGATTGTCCGGAAGTACCGGTGGAGCCGGGAGTCCACGGATAGCCCTTTCTTTGTCAACTTCTTTTTGGTGAGGCTTCAAATAGTCGTACAACAATCCGTATGTAGCATGATGGAGATTTTTAGCTTGACGAATGAAAATGACATACTTTTCCCAATCTGGACCAAGACTAATTAGGAACTTAGTGTTGACTGCAATTCTTGGCATAATGATGTTATGTTTGTCCAAGTCATTTATGATGTCTGAGAATCGATGATGATATGACTCTAATGTCTCTCCTGGTTCAATCATGAAGTGTTCATAAGCCAAGTAGATTTTGGATTCCATGTCTTCTTGATTGAGTTCGGTGCCTTCCATGAGAAGATGAATATGTTCCCACATTGCTTTTTCTGTCTTTTGAGCATCTACACTTCGAAGGATTGGATTGGGTAATCCTAAAAGGATATATTGCATTGCTAGCTCATCACTTGAAATGTAGAAGTTCATCACCAGAAAGGTTAGCAACAGTGGCAATGTTTGTGAGATCATCTCTTGGTGGAATAGCATTTGGATCTCCGGGTGTAACGACAATAGGAATCTGAAATGGACCTTCCAAGATGACTTTCTTTAAGAACTTTCCATGTGGCTTCTTTAGATCACAAAACCTAAAGAACCTAATTACCCATTGATCATAGTTTCCAGGAGTGAGCATTGGAGGTCTAGCAAGTGATCCTGCCTCATGAATGGATTGCTGGCTACTTAAAGCTTCACACATCTTTGCAAACCAAGATGGTTCCTTCATAGTATTCCTGGATGGATGTTGATTGTAAACGTTTGTGTAAGGTTGTACTTGAAGACTAAGTGGTGGTTGAACCATTTGAGGTGGAATTGCTCCTTGTTGTGGATAATGTTGTTGATTAAATTGTTGTTGATAAATTTGTTGTTGTTGATTGAATTGTTGATGTTGTGGACTAAGTTGTTGTTGTTGTTGTTGTTGTTGAGTATACGTATAAGGAAAGTAGTTAGAATATGGAGGTTGAGACATGTTGAAAACTTGTGTTGTAAAGTGGATCTTTGTAGTCGAATGAAACGTTGTTGATGAAGTGTCCTTAGGCGTAGAAATCAAGTAGAGGCAAAGTAATGCTTAGACGTAAAAACACCAAACTTACGCGTAAAAGCAATAGTTACGCGTAGGATTAGCTTACGCGTAAGAATTGAGAAACACTAAGATTAGGCATAAACTGAAAGTTAGACGTAGAAAACTTATGCGTAGGATTAGTTTATGCGTAAGACAAGGCTTAGGCATAAGAAAAATATTAGGCGTAAAGAGTTCTACGCTTAAGTTTGAGCTTATGCGTAAAATTAGGGTTTTGCCCAAAAAATCCTTTACACTATCATAGTGTAAACGATATCCAAAGTCGAAGTGTTTTCAGGCTTATCCAAGCAAGAAAACACTGAATAAACCAAAAAAAACTGAAGATCAATCCACGGATAACTTACGCGTAACTCTAGGGTTTTGTTACGCGTAAAACTTAACCAAAACGGATTTTTTGCCCAAAGTGATTCTAAACCAGATTTTTGTGATGAAACTGCTTCAATATCACCAAAATAACACAAAAGTGTGAAACTTGATGATCCAAAGCTTGTAGACACCTTACACGTAGAAATGAACATACGTATAAAAACAAGCTTAAAAACAATGAATTACACATAAAGTTTGAAACTTTTTGCCAAAAACTGAAATTTTAACACCTAAAAACTTTGAAAGTACAAGAATCTTGGATTGAAAAGTGTAAAAAATGAGTTTTTAAGCGTGTAAAAGTTTGTATAACGAGACTTACGCGTAAAACCAAAAACTTCAAAAACAAAAACCTTTTCACCCAACTATTTGGCGATTGATACCACTGTTAGGTCACCATATTAGTAACACAAGCATCAATATGTAGAAATAGAGAAGAGAACGATCGGATGAACACGAAACACAAACACACGAATAGGATTGAAAGGTTATGCGTAGAGAGAATGTATTAAGTGAACAACCAACCCTCAAGTGAGGGTTTACAAGGATTATTTATAGGGCAAGGAGCTAGGGCAACACTACTAGCATCCTTCCCTTCTTATGGGCTTGGGCCAAGGCTCATGGGCTTTCTACATAAGCCTTGGCATGATAACTAACATAAAAGCCATAATTAAGCTAACTATTACATATTAATTACTAACACTTTAATTCTAGTTTAGGAGTGATTCCAACATGGTCCACACACATCAGTATGAATAAGACCAAGTAGATCAGAAGCCCTCTCCATATTGCTATGAAAAGGTTTCTTTGTCATCTTCCCAGATATGCATGACTCACATTTATCAAATGATTCATCATTGATGTTTTGCAAAAGCCCTTCTTGTTGCAGCTTATGCATGCGAGTCTTGCCTATATGAGCAAGTCTACAATGCCAAAGATAAGAAGAATTCAAGTCTAACTTTATTCTCTTGTTAATGCTAAACATCGAATTATTATTATTGTTAGATTCATTTCCAATCACATCAATTTCAAACACACCATTCACAGTAATTGCTTTAAAATAAAATACACCATTTAAAGAAACAGAAATTCCATTACGTGAAATAGTATGAGTAAAACCATCATCCAACAAAACTGAAAAGGAAACAACACCTCTAATTATAAAAGGTGCGTAATGACAATTGTTCAATAACAGTACTAAGCCCGAAGGCAATACTAAACTAAACGTTCCTATGGCTTCAACAGCTGCATGTGCGCCATTTCCTACGTGCAGATATTGCTCCCCATAGGCCAGCTTCCTTTCCCCTCTAAACCCCTGTAGTGTATTACAAATGTGAATACCACATCCAGTATCATATACCCAGGAATGTTTATTATTTAGAGTAAATAATTCAATGACAAATAAATTACCTGAAGAACCGGCGCCCATGGACCCTTCGTACTTCAGTTTATTTGCCCGCAATTCATCAAGATAGAGAGCACAGTTTCTCTTCCAATGCCCAACGCTCTTACAGTGGTGGCATGCTTGATCCTTTTTAGGATTTTCCTTCCTAGGAGTAGGGTTCTTCTTGGGTTGTGGTTGATAGGCCATAACCTGTTTGCCTTTGTCAACCTTTCCCTTACCCTTCCCCTTCTTGTTGTTCGCACGCTGCGGTTTTGGCTTATTTATCCTTCCACCCTGAATAGCAACCCTTTCTCATAGTCAATTAGCAATGCGTGTAGGTCAGTAACTGTCTTCCCCACGCAGTGCATATTGAAGTTTCTAACAAAACCATTAAAATCCTTGTTAAGGGATCTATTAATCGATTCACGACCATGTCATCATCATAAGTTTTGCGAAGTGCCTTTAGTGGTCCATGTAACCTTTCATTTCCATTACATGAGCATTACGGGTTTACCCTCTCCCTGCCTATAGCTGTGTAATGCGTCAGTCAAGTCATAAATCTCGACGGCAGCTGGTTTCTCAAACATAGTTCGAAGTTCATTGAGCATATTATATGGGAAATAATGTTCGAACCGCTTTTGAAGAGCAGATTCCATCGTTCCCAACATAAGACAAGCCACATCATTATGACGCTTATACTCAAGTTTCCACTCATCCTTTTCGATTGAGTAGCAGTAGGACCGTTGGTTCAGCAGGACAAGGTTCATAAAGATATTTCAACGGTCACAACTCTACGACAATTCTCAAAGAGCGGTGCCAATCATTAAAATTCTTAGAGCCAGTCAACTTTTCTCGATCAAAAAATCTTTTGAACGCAGAACTTAGTGCGTGTTAGTGTTATCGTTGTTTTGAGCCATTTCTACAGAAAAAAGTTCAAGTATTAGTATTTTCGATAATACAACTTTTTAAGAAAATAAAATATACCCAACGGTAATATAAACATATAACCATATAATTTTCTCGAAAAACTAGGATCCAAATTATCATAGGTTCCTTACATCAGTTGATCTGCTAGTAACGAAAGCATATAATAAGGTAATCTGTCGAACATTTATTGGCAAACAATTTCCAACTCCTAGATCATTATGGGATTTATATTTTCCAACGCTATTGCAAATATAAACATGTTTCATCCCATCTTATGCCTTGAGTCCAGTTCTCACTTACTACTCAACTTAAGTGTCTAACTTAAAGAACTGCAAATATGTCCATGTAAGGTCTGACTTTACATAGAGATTTACCTCTCCATCACAATCTAGCCAAGTACTGCCATGACGTAAATTGCAACTTCAAGTGTTCCTTTTAATTAGATGGCATATAACTTAATTTAAAAGGGTACTAGTTTTGATTTTATGTGGTCAAATCAAATATGTACAAAGATGTCATGCATTCATCTTGTAGCATAAATTTAATAAATTTTTTTTTATTACGAATTCATAAAGATCAAATTATCAAAGCTTTGATTGAGGTATTGGGTTCACCAATCAAAGAATTTAGTGTTAATTATCGTCCATTATACCGTACTTTTGCATAAGTGTAAACACTTAGTGTTTCGGGTAATTACCACCGAAGTGGCACATGGAATTAAAACTAATTCGCCCTTAAGATGAGTTTGTACATTTTATGGCTTACTAAGTAGCTCCATTCGAACTTACAGGGGGCAGAGGACCAGGTAAGCGCAAAAGCATAACCTTAGACATCCTTTCAGTGTGACTGTGCGCACTTCTTTATTAATCCCTTTATAGTTCATTCTAGTGGGTGAGCCGTTCAACCATTTGTACCAAAATCGCCAATCAATTAAACTATTGAAAACTTAACTCTTCCAAAACAAATCAAATTTCACAATTGTTTAGTCCGTAATATTTTTCGATTCAAAATTACCCTTTGCTTAAAACTGTCGCACATAATAAACAAACAACTAATACCAATAAAAAATAAACTACTAAAAAAGAATGCGCAAATAATAAACAATTTATACGTGTAAACAAGTAGCTACATGCAACTTATTCGATAAAACCCTATTAATAATCAATGTCTAGGTTAAATTAATTTATATATTAATTTAGGGCTTTCACTCCAGCAATAGAAAGTGAGCCACATACATCGACGAATCGATTGCGTAAACCCTTAATTAAAATATACCAAATTACACATAATTGATTCATTAATATATGTAATTGGAGTCTTCCCCAATTCAAGATTTATCGTAAATAAATATATCTTAACAATTAAACAATATCAAAGCAACTTATCCATGACTAACATGCATGTATACTCATGGATATATTATAACAATTATAAAAATAGTCACAAGATCGCATATTAAAAATTCCATGACACATAACAAATTATTCATGAATTAATCACGTAACTAATATATTAATTCTAGGTTTAAATAAGGTTAGCAAACAATTTTCAAAACCCTAAAAATTTTATATGTGTCGACTTAAAAAAATTAGGGGTACGCCCCAATTAAAAAAATCGACCCAAAAAAAATAAACATAAACCCTAGATTAACCATATCAAACAACATACAATTATTTGTTTTATTACGCGTTTATGTAATTAATTACTCATTAAATACTAATGACTCGTGATGCCACTGTTAGAATTATATATCATGACAATCAAATAAATAATCACAAATCATCAAAGTAATCAAGCGGAAGCGTATATGATTTATTTAACGAATAATTAATTAACATAAAAGAATATGCGTACCTTTTCTTGATTCTAGCCGAACAAGAATCAAATCCACAAACTAGCAATGGAAGAACCCTAATTTGATTTAATTAGGATTATATGAATTACCCCTTACCTTTTTGTAATTCAATCCAAGAATAATAACAGTATTGTGTTATTACCACGTTCTTGTACACACGTACTAAACCGAATTAAAGTAATGCTAGTTTTGATAAAACAAATAACTTGTTTAATGGAAAAGTGATGGATCGACACCTATGAAGGGTGGCCGATCGGTTTGGAGCAAAGAAACACACACAAAACAGTTTTAGGGTTTAGCAATGAGCACAAGAGATAATTTACAAACACCCTAGGTTTTGTATATATACTCAAGCAAACTTGGTGAACAAGTTTAAGTTGCAATTGGGTTGGGTTTGGTCCTTGTGGCCGATCGGTTCATGCTTCCCCAAAGGATTCCGGAACCTTCCCAACTTTTGCAATTTAGTCCTTTTCCAAATACATTTAACGCCCGTTAGTCCATTACACTAATTACTTAACGTCTGTTAGTTATTTCGTTTAATCAATAAATAAATATAACATTTATATTTAATTATTAACTTTTAATTCTCATACGTAAAGTGTGCAATCCCGTGGTCTCAAGTTCGATCCTAACTCACGTCTACTAATTTATATCCATAAAACTAACAACTGTAAATTTAAGATGGACATGAGTTGTTTGGAAAAAATTCAAGATATAATCATTCGTGCATGAGACATGTAGTAGGGTTTGTTTTGATGTTGTGCGTTGTAGAACAATATGTTAAATATAAAATGGGTACTGATGATTTGGCAACTGGAAAAAATTAGATATAGGTGTTGTTGTACTTTAGGGTCGTTGGATCTGTTATTTGTATGCGATAGATATAGCAGGATATGTGGTGACGGTGGTCGTTGAATTTGTTATTTATATGTGATAGATATAGGAGGTTTGATAGTCATTTTTGCACGATAAATGTAATATGATTTGTTATGACGCCGTGCATTTTAGAATGATATGTTAAATGTAAAGTGGGTACTCATGATTCAACTGCTGAAAAAAATTGGATATAGATGTTGTTGTGTTTAATATGCATAATGTCAAACAACAAATATTATAACTATCATATTAACATAAAAAATGCTTTGTCATCGTATATAGACGCTTCACAACAACGCGCGGGTTGGAATCCTTGTTTCTTACTATGTATAACCACTTAAACCCCAACATGCTTCATATTACACTCACACATACACAATGCACATCACCACATCAATTTCAATCAATCATTGATTCATACATTTTTCTACTCGACCACATGTGATCTTTCTCTCTTGTAACGGTCCACCATGTATGTTTATTGTTTAAGGCCACGCATGATAATGCCTCTTGTTAGACTACTATTAATGCTCACACCACTTCACCTTCCACCTAAACACCACATAAGCTTTTCTGTCTCCATTTTCCTCCCCTCATTCCCTCTCACTTTTCACCTAAATGGTCACATCAGCACACCTTTTAACCCCTTTTTTATTTATTAAAAACTAAACCTTTATTCATTAAATTAATAAAAAACGCTGTTCACGGGGTATACTGTTGTTCCTCGTCATTTCAAACCGCCTTCTTTTGGTTGTGATGACGAACCGCCCATATAGGTTTGTAAGCCGTATGTGGAAAACTAGAAGGGGGGGGGGGTTGAATAGTTTTGTCGATTTTAAAATAAGTTTCAAAGATTTAGATTCGATCTTATGTGAATTCGTATGGATGGATAGATAGTATAAAGCAATAAGTAAAGTAAATAATGAAAGCAAGTAAAGTAAAGGATAGAGAGTAGCGACACAAGTGATTTATAGTGGTTCGGCTAAAAGGACACCTTCCTTGCCCTACTCCACTCCCCGAGTTCCCCACTCGAGAGTTCAAGCACTATGTCAACAAGCTCCTTTGACACGGCAGAGAAGCCTCACAACGTCGCTTACAATTTTTCTGGTACAAAGTTAAATACTGAGTCCTTAGCACGGCGGACCAAACCAACACAACTATTACACAACAACTATGTGAAATATGAAATACAAGATCTTGCTACAGAAATCTTGTGGATGGACAAATCAATCAAGGACCCTTTGCTTGGATGACTTGTAGTATATCGTGATCTCGCCTTTGAGAATGACCTATATGAGAATCACAAAAAAAAAAGAAGAACTACTAGATTGATCAAGTGATCAGAGGTTAGAAGAGTGAGATAATATATGAGAGAGTTGTAAGAAGAAGGGTGAGTAACAATGAAAAAATGGCTCACTATTTATAGGCACAAAAGCTTACTGTAGCCCGGTTCCGGCGGATCCCTCACTTGGGGGATCCGTCCAGTGCAATCCTAGGGATCCAGCAAACTGGGTTGTACCAGTCCGGATTTTGGGTTGCAAACCGGGTTATGGGTTATGGGTATGAGCCATGGGTACCCAACAAGATACATTGTATTTAAACAATGGGTCATGGGTCTTGGGTCATGGGTTATGGACATTGGGTCATGGGTCATGGATAATACCCAACATGATTTCATGCATGATGTCATGAAATGGGTCATGTTTATGGATTAGCTCCATGGGTATGGGTCATGGGTCTTGGATATTACCCATCCTATTACATAAACTATTACAACAAATGAATTATTACAACATTTTATGTGAATGACCAAATATATACTTTACAAAAATAACATGAATTCTTATAATTTTACTTATGATAACTTTATATTTGTTATCAACAAAACACAACGAGATCGCTAAATATGAATAAACGTTTTTACAGTTTATTTGTATTAACAATCTCCCCCTTTTTGTTGATGACAAAATATAATGTTATGATGAGTAAAACTTAAGATTAGATGTATGTTTTGAAAGCATATGTAAGTTTTACTTCTTCTCTCCCTTTTTGTCGAAACAAAAAGCTATCCTAACGAAGAATTAAAGTGTGGAAAAAATACGCATGATCCACAAAGCACTAACTCCCCCTTAACGGTAGCTCCCCAGAGAATTGGGCGTCAAGTGAGAAAATATAATACCTACAAAAAATGTGAGTAGTAACATGTAATATAATCTTGTATAGGACGTGAAACAAGATGGAGAGCCAAGGTACATAAACAAAGCCTTGTAATAAAATATCAAAGTGTAGTGTTATATATGCCACATACAAAATGTAAAACTAAGAACAAAGATTGTTCTTTAAAATGACTCAAAGAAAAAATAGAGAAAATAATATTATCATTCCTTCCATGCTTGCATATGAATTAATTATGGAAGTTTTGGTGAGTGATAATGCTGATGCGATCAAAAATGTGGTTGAGTATGAATCGCATCTCATCCCTTATTTCTATTGCAAGTTCCCTAGTGGATTGACAATGTTCGCAATGGAGATGGTGAGGGTAGTGTTGGTGGATGGTTTTCGGGTAGTTTTGATTTGTGGAGGGCGGAATATGTGGTGGAAATGTTGAAAAATATGGATCAAAGTCCATGATGTTGGTGAGTGGTGGTGGATAAGAGCCTAGATGTTCTTGTAAAATAATGGGAGGTAGAGGTGGTGATGTTTCAAGTTCTTTATAGAATGTGTTTGGAGATGTTGAAGGTGTTAAAAAGACTAGTTATTTTGGGTTTAAGTTGGAAGCTAGTTGGGTAGTTTTTGATGGTTGTAGTGGAGCGGGTGGTGGAGTGGACACGGGTAGTGGAATTGTTTTTGGAGTCTTAAGGAGTTCCGCTAGAGTGATTTGAGTGTTAAGTATAAACTTGTTAAGTGAATGTGGTGATGAGCTTGTGGGAGATGATGGAGGTGCTACAATGTAGTCATTTAGTGGAGCGTTAGTAGTTGGTGATGGGATTTTTTAAAAAGGTTTAGTTAAGCAACAAGGCCGGATGCTAATCCGTGCGGTTCTCCTAGATTTGGTTGGTGGTGGCACTACAGAAGGTGGTAGGATGAAGTTTTGAATTTCTTGAAAAGGATTGTTTTCACTAGATGATTCATCAATGTTTGAGGATCTTTTGGATGACATGATGATGATTGTTTGTGAGGTTGAGAGTGATGGATATGTAAGCATTTTGGAACCTTATTTATAGACCAAATAATGCATTGCAATGATTGCTAAAACCAAAATGTGGACTATAATCTAATGATTAGATATGAATTTAATGCATGTGATCATGAAAACACAAGCATTAAGTAACATATTCATTAAGGAAAAAGCTAAAATGTTGAAAATATGAAAGTTTTTAGCCAAAGTGAGAAAATTAAAAGAAAATTTTTTCTTCTGTGGCACGGTTCCCACAGATCCGACCCTTTAGGGATCCGTCCAGCGTAAAAGCTGGGATCTGTGGAACTGGTGTTCTTAGGCAGCACAATTTTTTTTTTGGAAACAATAGTGCCTAGTGTGCTTATATGCAATCCATTTGGATTTGCGGTTATCTCGACTCCTTTTTAATTGAAGAAAAATAAACAAAGAAGTAAAAAAACATATATATATTTATGTGAGATAACCCGAGTGCTCCTTAATTCATTTTTTCTTAATTGAATGTCCCCGAAAACACATATTAGTTATGCATTCCCTTTAGCATTCAAAAGACAAGAAATGCAATGAAAAAGGTTTTTACTTAGTATTAAAAATGAAAGAAAAACTTTGTCCTAGACGTAAGAGTGATTTGAGAAAAATGATACGGGGACAAGTATCCTTTTAAAAAGAATTTCGAAAAATTTCTTGTAAAACAAAATTTATCTTGAGTTTTGAAAATAAATCCCCATATTATTTGTGAGTTATGTGTGAAATAGAGATCCTAGACTCAGAAAAGAAGGTAAGGCAAACGTTTACGTACCTTGTAGAATGAGAATATTTCATGACGATTGTTCCATAAGACCAAGACCAAGACGAAGCAAGTTGAATTGTTCCCACTTCAACGGTTTGGTGAGGACGTCAGCTATGTTGTCTTCGGATGAAACTTTCTCAATAGAAATGTTCCCTTTTTGAACATTGTCTCTTAAAAAGTGATGACGGATCACTATATGATTGGTTCGAGAATGCAACACCGAATTTTTTCTTAAGTTAATAGCACCTTTTTTGTCGCATAAAATGGCTATGTCACTTAGATGGATGTCGTAGTCAACTAACGCTTGTTTCATCCATAGTGCTTGTTGGCATGCTTTGCCGAAAGAGACATATTCGGCTTCGGTTGTTGATATGGCTAATGCCGTTTGCTTCTTCGAGAACCAAGATTTTAAACAATACCCCATAAAAGTACATACACCACTTGTACTTGTTCGGTCAACATAATCACATGCATGGTCATAATCCGCATATACAATAGTTTTTACCCCCGTCCCCTTAGGATACCATAATCCCAATTGAGTAGTACCCTTAATATATCTAAATATTATTTTGACGGCTTCTAGGTATGAAGTTTTAGGGTCTTCTTGAAACCTAGCACATAGACATACACTAAACATGATATCCGGCCGACTAGCCGTAAGGTAGAGAAGACTACCAATCATGCCACGGTATTTGGTGTTATCAATGGATTCACCGTCTTCATCTTTAGTAAGTTTAGTATCGGATGACATTGGTGTTCTTATAGGTTTTGACTCTTCTAATCCAAATTTCTTTAGCATTTCTTTTATGTATTTGGATTGATTAAAGAAGATACTATCTTCTAGTTTTTTGATTTGTAGACTAAGAAAGAAACTTAATTCTCCCATCATACTCATTTCAAACTCATCATGCATGATTTTTGAAAAATCATCACACATGTCTTAACAAGTCGATCCGAATAAAATATCGTCTACGTATATTTAAACAATAATTATATGTGAGTCCTTTTTCTTTGTGAAAAGTGTATTGTCAACTAACCCCATGGTATAGTCATTTTTGATTAAAAAGATTTGAGTCTATCATACCAAGCCTTTGGGGCTTGTTAAGACCATAGAGAGCTTTCTTTAGTTTGTACACGTGATTAGGTTTTTCGAAATCGATAAAGCACGGAGGTTGAGCTACATAAACTTCTTCATTAATAAAAACATTTATAAAAGCACTTTTAACATCCATTTGAAAAAGTTTAAGATCATGTGCACAAGAATAAGCAAGAAGTATTCTTATAGACTCTAATCTAGCTATGGGAGCATAGGTCTCATCAAAGTCCATGCCTTCTTGTTGGTTATACCCTTGAGCAACAAATCTAGCTTTATTTCTAGACACGACACCGTTTGCATCTAACTTGTTTTTTATATACACATTTTATTCCGATTATGGTTTGGTTTTTAGGTGGAGGAACAAGTGTCCATACATTGTTGGAAATAAATTAATTTAACTCTTCTTGCGTAGCTATTACCCAACTTTCATCTTTTATGGCTTATTGAGTATTCTTAGTTTCTATGGTTGAGAAAAAACAAAATAAAATACTTTGGTTTTGGACTTGAGATCTTAAGGTTCTTTCATTTAACTTCCCTATAACCTTTTTTACAGGATGATCTTTTGACTTGTTAATACAAATAAACCGTAAAAACGTTTATTAATATTTAGCGATCTCTTTATGTTTTGTTGATAACAAATATAATGTTATCTTAAGTAAAATTATAAGAATACATGTTATCTTTGTAAAGTATCTACATATATAGTCATTTAATATAAATTGTTGCAATAATTCATTTATTGTAATAGTTTATTAGGATGGGTAAAAATCACAACCCATGACCCATACCCATGGAGTTAACCCATAACCCATTGACTAGATGCATTGCATCTTTTAGATACATTGTGTCTACATAAATACCCATGGTCCAAAGTCTAGGACCCATGACCCACAACCCATAACCCATGGGCAAACAGGAGCGTCTCACGGATCCCTCCGTTTACACTAGATGGATCCCTTAAGCAAGGGATCCGTGCAACAGTAGCAAGAAATTTCCTATAAATAGAGAGCCATTTCTTCATTGTACCTTACCCCTCTTCTTACAAATTCTCTCATATATTCTTACATTCTTCTAAACTAAGATTACTTGATCTAGATAGTAGTTCTTCTTTCTTTTGTTGTGATTCTTATATAGGTCCTTCTCTAAGGTGAGATCACGAGCATTCTACAAGTCATCCAAGCAAGGGGTCCTTGATTGATTTGTTCCTCCACAAGATTTCTGTAGCGAAGATCTTGTATTTCATATTTCACATATTTGTTATGTTATAGTAGTTTTGGTTTGGTCCTTCATGTTAAGGACTCGATATTTAGCTTTGTACCAGAAAAAGTGTAAGCGACGTTGTGAAGGCTTCTCCGCCGAGTTGAAGGAGTTTGTTGACATAATGCTTGAAATATCGAGTAGGTGACTTGGGGAATGGAGTAAGGCAAGGAAGGTGTTCTTGTAGCCGAACCACTATAAATCGGTTGTGGCATTTCTATCCTTTACTTTACTTGTTTTCTTTACTTGCATTACTTATAGATCTATACTTTCTCTCTATCCACACGATTTTACATTACATCGAATCTAAAGTTTTTGATACTAACGTAAAATCGGCAAAACTATTCAACCCCCCATCTAGTTTTCCACAATTGGCATCAAGAGCTAAGTTTACAAAAGTTTTAAAGTAGATAGTATTTTAAAAACTTTTCGATCACTATGGGTTCTAAAAATTATAAAGAAGGGCAATCTATGCAACGACCTCCACTACATGAAACTAATGGTTTTATTTATTGGAAAAATAGATTCGAAACGTATGTGAAGTCAAAAGATATTGATCTTTGGTACATCATTGTTGAAGGCGATTTTGAAGCCACTACAAAATATGAAACCGGAAATTTAGTAAACACACCTCATGATCAACTCACCGATGATCATAAGAAAAAGCTTTCCAAAAATAGCGAAGCTAAAATGGTTTTATACAATGCTTTACCTAAAAAGGAATTCGAAAGAATTTCCATGCTTAAAACCTCTAAAGAAATTTGGAATTCTTTAGTTGTAACTCATCAAGGAAATCAACAAGTTAAAAACAATAAAAAATATTTTTTTGTTCAACAATATGAACAATTTTCAATATCGGATGAGGATACTATAGATCATTCTTTTTCTAACTTTAATACTATAATTACATCATTACAAGCACTTGATGAGTCTTTCTCTAGCCATAATCATATTAGGAGATATTTAAGGGCATTTCCATCCAAGTGGAGATCTAAGGTGACGGCAATCGAACAATCAAAAGACTTGTCAATCCTCACCCTCGATGAACTCATAGGCAATTTAAAGGTCTATAAGCTTGTCCTCGCTAAAGATTCCGAAGCCTCAAAAGTGAAAGAGAAGCACAAATCTCTTGCCCTTAAAACCAAGAAGGTCACTGTTGGTTTGTGGGAGTCTTAAACACGACAAAATGACTAAGAGTGTGTGAGCCGATGGGGGCACACACGATAAACACGAGTATACGTGTAGAACGTTAAATATACTTGAATATAATTTGTACCCGATATGCACGAATTGACACGATCAACTGAAATGACCCATGGGCTTATTTAGAGTTCACAGTTGGGTCGTATATGGATTGCCTTGGGCCTTTGAGTTCCATCCGATCAGGCAATGGGTTGGGGTGGGTTTGTTTACTTGTCGACCAAGCCAAGGACTCACACTAGGGTTTGGATTGCTTGACTATATAAACAAACACATACCTCCTCAAACCTTACGCATAATAACATCACATTAATCCCTAAACCGATTTATCTCCTGCTCTTGCTCTTGGTCGTTTGGTTCTACAAGTCGACTAAGGGTTTTATAGTTTGGTTGAATTCTAAAATTGTATTCAAGACAATGTTTAGTTGAATTGGTTTGCTCTTGTTTCCTGGTCTCCTTGTCGACACAAAAAGCAACAACAAGAAGGTGAAACTGCTCCTGCTCATGGTTCTATATCTTGGGCAGAAGCTGTATATATCGGACAAGGTGTGTCCGATATCGGGTATAAGTAAACAAGATGTTTTATCAACTTATTGGTGATCTCGGATAGAAGCTGACTTGGTTCCTTGGTGGTCTTCTGATCGTGGGTTTATATTCAAGTGACAAAGGGTTGTTGGTTTTATTGTTTACGTTCTCGACTAACGTTTAATCGAACGTATACGTTATCGGGTTTGTGTATGATACTCTTCGAGGTATCTAATTTTGATACCTGGGTTTCGTTTGGTTTACTTGTTCCGTTACTAAAGATCAATTGCCAAGCAAGGTTAGGTTTTCGATTATCCTTTTATTAATTAATTAATTATTGTATTAATTATTTGTTTATTAATTACGTGCTTAACATAATTGCGATAACTAGATCCAATATCCGTTGCGTACTCGTAGAGGTTAATGGTTAACTGGTTCTAAAATCCCAACAGTGGCATCACGAGTCAACTCGTTTTTGCGATTATGGGTTACACGTTTCTTATTAATAAACATGTTTAAAAGGCTGCATGAAACCTAATTTAGTTATTTGTTTTATTTTATTTTGACAATTATATGCAATACTTGTCAATTTTTAATAAATAATAACTTGTTACAAACTAATTAGAATTAATTTGTTAATTAGAATTAATTTGTTAGAATTACTTGCTAATTAGAAGTAAATGTTAATTAGTTTTAGTTAATTGTTAATTAGAATTATTATGATAATTAGAATGACATATTGGTTATTAAATACATAAAATTGCATAATTACTTGATAATTGAGATTGCCATGCTATTTTATGTATTTTCCGGCCACAAGACCCACTCAATTGCTTTTATAAGTGATGTATGGGGCGATCTAGGTATTATATCCTGGTGACGGTCTTATGGTTCTCTGTTTGGGGAAGACTCGCAAGAGGACTCAGAACAATATGTGGTTATTTATGCTGATGTTTGTGATTCCTAAATGTGCATTATTACTTGCTTTGATACCTAATTGTATGCAATATGGAATAATACATATCGTAACCATAACATTAATATTGGTCTTTATTTACACGCCTAAATACCATGCTCATTGTGACCTGCTATTTGATTCGTGGAAAATTGTTTTTGTAAAATAAAGTGACCTAATATATGAAACACGTTTTCAAGAATTTAAAAACTAGACGCTATGGACACTTGGGATGTATGGCTCACCCACTAGAACAAACTCAAAAGGGGGTTCAAAGAGGTGCGCACAGTCGCACCGAAAGGATGTCTAAGGTTATGCTTCTGCGCTTACCTGGTCCTCTACCTCCCTGTGCATTCGATTGGAGCTACCGTGAACCATGATGATCACTACAGTGTCATTACCAAAAAGTTTTTAAAATTAGTGTTACAAAGTTGTTTTGCATGCTTCTTTGTACATGACTTTCACCACATTTATATGTGCATACCTATTTGTTAATTTTAAGTCTATGCCATCCAACTATGAACACGTGCATTTGGATTGACTTCTCTGGTCAGACCTAAGGGCCTTTCCAACCCATGGTAATTTTTTCTCACTGGTCAGACCTATGGTTATTTTTACACGTTCATACTTGGTCGACTTATCTCGAGTTAGCTTGGTCAGACCTTGAACCCGAGGCATAAGATGAGAACTAAATACGCTTTTGACATTATTACTTGATACTAATGCCTTAAACAGTCTCATAAAGTCTAAGAGTTTCATTATACAATTAACGCTCGTCGCTTACCTCTTATCCTATTTTTTTATTCACTGGTCAAACATATGGTAATTAAATGGGGTTGCAAGATGGATCTTAGTCTTATTAGTAATTAATTGGGTAGTTAATTCTTTTAAGAGTGTAATTATCGAAAATACTAATTATTTGAACTTTTCAATTGTAGATGACTACTTCAGTCAGAAACAGTTCGGTACTCAGGAGTTTCTTTGAGAAACAAAAAACTCACTGGACCTAATTTCATTGATTGGTATCGCCAGCTTCACATTATACTATCAGCTGAAGATAAGGAAACATATCTGGAGCATCCTATACCTGCAGCACCCGTTGTTACTCCTGGCCACCCTGTCCCACCTAAGGCTCTTGCAGCTCATACTGCTTGGGTTAAAGGTTCAAAGGACATAGCTGCCTTCATGCTCATGACCATGGAGTTAGAGATCCAACGAAATCTAACTCATCTTGGTGCTTATGACATGCTTTAGGAGTTGAAGTCTATGTTCTCTCAACAAGCAGAACAAGAGCTTCTACAAACTGCACGTGAATTCCACGCTTGCAAGCAGGAAGAGGGTCAATCGGTTAGCTCATATGTTCTCAAGATGAAGAGATACATTGGCAATTTGGAATGTCTTGGTCACCCAGTTACTCTGAACTATGGAGTTAGTCTGATCCTCATCGGTCTTTCTAAAGAGTACATTACGTTTGTGCATCACTTTAATATGCACAGCATGAGGAAGACTGTGAATGAACTACATGCTATGCTTAAACAACATGAGCAGACATTGCCAAAGAAGGATACTGAACCTGCACTACATTATGTACGTGGAGGTGGTGGTAAGGTCCAGAAACACCACAAAAAGAATAAATCGTTTAAGGCTGCTAAGAGGAATCATGGAAATGGAAACAACAAGTTTGGTTATGCCACTGAGTATAAGCCATACAATGCTTCTTCTTCTAAATCCAAAGCCAAGATTCCTCCACCACCCAAGAAGGATAATCCAGAAAAGGACGCTACCTGTCACCAGTGTGGTGAGACATGACATTGGAGAAGGAATTGTCCCAAGTATCTCACCGAGTTGATGAAAAAGAAGAAACAGTCTCTTGCAGCTAGTTCTTCAGGTATTTTCACTATAGAACTCTACTCTTTTCCTAAATCATCCTTAGTATATGACACTGGTTGTGGTACTCACATCTGTAATAATACTTAGGGTCTAAGGGGCAGTAGGAAGCTGAAGCCAGGAGCTTTAAGTCTGTACGTGGGCAATGGTCAACGGGCAGAAGTTGAAGTTATTGGAATTTATCATTTATCTCTCCCTAGTGGATTAGTTATTGTTTTAAATGATTGTCATTATGCTCCCTCTATTACTAGGGGGATTATTTCAGTTTCTCGTTTGTATGATGATGGTTTTATTAACCGTTTTGAATCGAATAATTATATTTCAGTTACTAAGAATAACGTTGTTTATTTTACTGCTATTCCTCGTAATGGTATTTATGAAATTGAAATGTCTTGTTCGAATACAAATGAAAGTTCTATGTTTGTTGTAAGCAATAAAAGAGCCAAGTCAAACTTGGACTCTGCTCTCTTGTGGCATGGTCGTCTTGGACACATTAACAAGAAACGCATGGAGAAGTTGCAACACGATGGACTTCTCAACTCATATGACCTTAAGTCTCTTGAAAAGTGTGTTGCTTGTAAGTCTGGTAAGATGGCTAGAAAACTTTATTCACATCAAGTGGAAAGGGCCAAAGATTTACTTGGACTTATACACTCAGACGTATGTGGCCCATTTAGAATCACATCTAGACAAGGAGCAAATTACTTCGTGACTTTCACTGACGACTATAGTCGGTATGGTTTTGTTTACTTGCTGAAACATAAACATGAAGTGTTTGAAACATTTAAGGTGTTTCAAAAGGAAGTAGAAAATCAACACGGGAAGACCATAAAATCACTACATTCTGATCGTGGAGGTGAATATATGAGTCAAGAGTTTTTGGATCATCTTAAGGAGCATGAGATTATTGCCCATCGAACTCCTCCTTATACTCCACAACATAATGGTGTATCTGAGAGGAGAAATCGAACCCTGCTTGATATGGTGTGTTCTATGATGAAACAAACTACTCTTCCAAAGTCCTTTTGGGATTATGCCCCTGAGTCTGCTGCACGCATTCTCAATATGGTTCCAACTAAGAAGGTTGAAAAGACACCATACGAAGTATGGCATGGGCAAGCCCCTAAGATGTCTTACTTAAAAGTATGGGGTTGTGAGGCACTTGCTAAGCGTGATACACTTACCAAAGCTGACAAACTTGAACCTAGAGCTGTTAAGTGTATCTTCATAGGATACCCTAATTAAACTATGGGATATTCTTTCTATCTTACATCTGAGAACAAAGTTTTTGTTGCTCGAAATACTGAGTTCTTTGAGAGTAATCTTATGGATCTTAAATCAAGTGGGAGTTTAGATGATCTTGAATTACTTCAAGAAGAAGATACAAATCCTTCTTTAGACACTAGCATTCATCACGATGAGGATGATCAAGAAATTGAAGAACCTCAAAGTTATATTGTTCCCATTCGAAAGTCCAATAGGATACGCCGTGCTCCTGACCGTATGTGTTTATACATTAACGCTGAGGAACATGAGTTAGGGGATCTTGGTGAACCCAATAACTATAAAGCTGCATTGCTGGATCCTGAATCCAAGAAATGGCTTGATGCAATGAATGTGGAAATGCAATCCATGAAAGACAATGAAGTCTGGGTCTTAGTTGAGCTTCCTCCTAACTGCAAGACAATTGGCAGCAAGTGGCTCTTCAAGAAGAAGACTGACATGGATGGTAAGGTTTACACCTTTAAAGCTCGTCTCGTAGCAAAGGGCTTCACTCAAACCTATGGGATTGATTATGAAGAAACCTTTTCTCCTGTAGCAGACATTAGAGCTATAAGGATCCTCATAGCCATAGCTGCATACTATGACTTTGAGATATGGCAAATAGACGTCAAAACTGCCTTATGCAATGGACATCTTTACGAAGAGGTCTAGATGGAGCAACCTGAGGGTTTTGTTGATCCAAAATATCCTAACCGTGTATGCAAGCTCAAGCATTCCATTTATGGACTTAAGCAAGCATCGAGGCAATGGAATAAACATTTTGATAATGAGATAAAGAAATTTGGATTTTCTCAAAATCAAGATGAGCCATGTGTATATCAGAAAGCTAGTGGGAGTTATGTCACTTTCCTAATTCTATATGTTGATGACATATTGCTTATGGGAAACAATATTCCAATTTTACAAGATGTAAAATCCTATCTTGGAAGATGTTTCGCCATGAAAGATTTAGGAGAAGCTGCATCTATTCTTGGAATCAAGATCTATAGAGACAGTTCTAGACGATTAATTGGTTTGAGTCAAAGTGCTTACATTGAGAAAATCTTGAAAAGATTTTGTATGGAGAACTCCAAACCTGGCACGATCCCAATGCAAGATAAGCATAAATTGAGTAAGTCACAAGGTGATGAAACACCTGCTCAGAGAGAACGACATGCAAAGAGTTCCTTATGCTTCGGTTATAGGTTCTATTATGTATGCTGTGAGATGTACTCGTCCGGATGTTGCGTTCGCACAGAATGTGACAAGCCGATTTCAACAGAATCCAGGTGAACTTCACTGGACTTCTGTGAAAAATATTCTTAAGTATTTACGCAATACTAAGGATATGTTTCTGATTTATGGAGGAAAAATGAACAAGAGCTCGGGGTTTCTTGCTACACCGATGCTTTGGATATCTGACATATGCTGACGATTTAAAATCTCAGACTGGATATGTATTTGTTCTTAATGGAGGTGCTTTTGATTGGAAAAGCACAAATCAAAGTATCTTTGCTACTTCATCTACTGAAGCTGAGTATATTGCTGCTTGTGATGCATCAAAAGAGGCTGTATGGATTCGTAAATTCATTTCTGGGTTGAACATTGTTCCCACAATTGAAGAACCCATAAATACGTATTATGATAATACTGGAGCCATTACTATAACTAATGAAAGCGGAATCACTAAAGGTGCTAGACATTATCGCGCTAAAGTTCATTATCTTCGAGAGACCATTGAAATGAGCGATGTGAAGATATTAAAAGTTCACACAAATGACAATCTAGCTGATCCATTTACGAAAGCTTTGGAATTCCCTAAGCATTCTAAATTGACTAGAGATATAGGGTTGGTACCTGCTAGTAGTCTCATGTAAACTGTGTGTTTATTAGTATTTGGATAATTTTGAATTGTAAGACAGTTATTATTTTCTGATTAATAAAGATACGAGGTATTTGTTATTATATTCATATAATCTGTTATTCCATATTTGCATGTTTAATCCATGAAATGATTTATCATTCTAAATATGTCCATTTTCGGTTAACAATATGGGAATATTGTTATGAAAAGGCAAATGTGAGTGTTGGTTATAATTCTAACGAGAATTCGGATTGTTCCCGCCAAACTCATATGTATTCACTAGAGATGCATATTGGATTCCCCAACTTTCAAACATTTACTTTTGGATCCTTGTCATAAGTAAAATATTGAAAATGGTTTGTTATCTTCGTCCTTAGACTTAAGATGCAAGTAAGTTCTGTTATGTGTGGATATCATTTTTTTGTAAGTATACGTAAAACGCTATATAAACAAGGTAGTTATAAAGGCTATATTTCGGAGTGATGTGAAGCTGCATCCACAACACTTGTAGTCAATAAAGGATTGGTTACTCCACTTGATATGTGCAGAAAGATACCATGGCGCCTCTCCAGATTTAATCAGATAACTGTCTGGCCAGACCCAAAGGGTAATGCAAGATGATTCTTGATTACATTTGGTATATCTGAATTAAAATCCATAACGAGATTCTAAATGGTTAAACTATATGGAATGATTTGAGATCCATAATCCATGGTTTAACGGTGTCTATAACAACGGATGATTACAACAAGACATTGAATGACCATGCTACTGAGAAACTTTTACGAAACTATTCTCTCAGACACTTTTAGTTAAAAGGCGAGTGAGAGTGTTTGCTAGGCGTTTTCGTCGTTAGTTTTGTGTGCCATTTGACACACCAACTCCCAAGTGGGAGCTGTTGGTTTGTGGGAGTCTTAAACATGACAAAACGACTAAGCGTGTGTAAGCCGATGGGGGCACACACGATAAACAAGAGTATACGTGTAGAACGTTAAATATACTTGAATATATAATTTTTACCCGATATGCACGAATTGACCCGATAAACTAAAATGACCCATGGGCTTATTTAGAGTTCACAGTTGGGTCGTACATGGATTGCCTTGGGCCTTTGAGTTCCATCCGATCAGGAAATGGGTTGGGGTGGGTTTGTTTACTTGTCGACCAAGCCAAGGACTCACACTAGGGTTTGGATTGCTTGACTATATAAACAAACACATACCTCCTCAAACCTTACGCATAATAACATCACCTTAATCCGTAAACTGATTTATCTACTGCTCTTGCTCTTGGTCGTTTGGTTCTACAAGTCGACTAAGGGTTTTAAAGGTTGGTTGAATTCTAAACTTGTATTCAAGACAAGTGTTTAGTTGAATTGGTTAGCTCTTTTTTCCTGGTCTCCTTGTCGACACAAACAGCAGCAACAAGAAGGTGAAACTGATCCTGCTAGTGGTTCTATATCTCGGACAGAAGTTGATATATATCGGACAAGGTGTGTCCGATATCAGGTATAAGTAAGCAAGCTGTTTTATCAGCTTATTGGTGATCTCGGACAGAAGCTGACTTGGTTCCTTGGATGTCTTCTGATCGTGGGTTTATATTCAAGTGACAAGGTGTTGTTGGTTTTATTGTTTACGTTCTCGACTAGCGTTTAATCGAACATATACGTTATCGGGTTTGTGTGTGATACATTTCGAGGTATCTAATTTTGATACTTGGGTTTCGTTTAGTTTACTTGTTCCGTTACTAAAGATCAATTGCCAAGCAAGGTTAGGTTTTCGATTATCCTTTTATTAATTAATTAATTATTGCATTAATTATTTGTTTATTAATTACGTGCTTAACATAATTGCGATAACTAGATCCAATATCCGCTGCGTACTCTTCGGATAGTGATGATGAGGAGTATGCCATGGAGGTAAGGGACTTCAAGAAGTTCTTTAGAAGAAAGGGCATATACGTCAAGCAACCCTATGACGACAAGAAAAGGTTCCGAAAAAGCAAAGATGACTATAAGGCAAGGGATGAACGCGCTTGCTTTAAATGTGGGGATCCCAACCACTTTATTAGTAAGTGTCCCAAACGTGATGAACAAAAAGCGTTCGTGGGGAATGAGCGAGGAGGAGGACGAGGAAATTTGTCTCATGGCAAATGAAGAGGTATGTCACGAATACTATAGTAGCTCATCATTAGATGATGACTCATTGCATAATGAGTATAATAAACTTTGCAAAATTAGTTTAAAAGTAATTAACAAAAATAAGTTTTTGAAAAACCAAAATGAACGTTTAGAAAAGGAAGTCTTTAAGTTAAAAGCTAAATTAAAACGTTTAGAAAATGGGAAGATAGCAAGTGGGGAATGTGAGCTTTGCGTTCAACTTCAAACACTAGTTGATAATCTAGATTCCAAGATTGCTAGAATGAATACTAATACTCTTGATATGATATTTGATAGTGTTAAAACAGGAAACAACCGAAAAGGTTTAGGTTTTCAGCAACTTGATGCGTCAACTAGTGAAAACAAAGAAACATAATTCATCAAAGCAATCGAAAAGCAAGTCACTGTAGTCACGGATCCCACGGATCCCACCAAAATGGAACCGGCTAGTGTAAAACCATGGATCCGTGGGTCTGCTGAAGCAAACAGTAGTAATAATGTAGCCTCCTTATCTAGAACCGATTTTGTTATTGTTAATAAGAAGAAACCAACCCATGTTACTATTAGACAACCACCTCCAAGACAAAATCAAAGTTTTATAAAAAAAAAAGGTCCATCGTTTTCAAAACAAAACACATTTATAAGGAGACCTAATAATGTTTATCCGAGAAGTAACCATCAAATGGGATGGAATCCTAATATGCAAAATGGTTTTCCATTTCAAAACTTTGCACCATGGAATGCATACTCACCTTTTCTATATATTTCTAACATGAATGAAATGTATAACACTAATGGACCTATGAACAAATGGTGACCAAACTTTTGAGTTAATTGTTTTCCTAGGTGTGCTTAAAGGTCGACCTAGATCTGGATGAATGGATCAAGGATAGCGGGTGCACGAGGCACATGACCGGTAATAAAGATTTATTTTCCACATATGAATCCTTCAATGGAGGAAATGTGTTATTTGGAAATAGCAAAAGCAAAATCATCGGTAAAGGTACGATTTCTAACAAATCTCTAACCATTAACGACGTGTGTCACGTAGAAAACCTAAACTTTAACCTCTTAAGTATAGGACAAATATGTGATAAGAAGTGTAACGTACTTTTTAATGAAACAAATAGTAAGATATTGAAAAACGGTATCACAATAGGAAGAGGAATTAGGAAACATGGAGTCTATGTCATTAAAATCGATAATGAACCTAAAGACAAACTTTATCTTACTTCTATTGATGATACTTCGACTTTATGGCATCGAAGATTGGGTCATGCCAATATACGACTTCTTCAATCGCTATCATCCAAAGATCTAGTAAGAGATCTACCAAAATTAAAATATGAACATCACTTTTGTGATGCTTGTAACGTAGGTAAACAAGTCCATGCTAGTCACAAAGCTAAAAATATATGGTCTCTACAACTAAGTGTCTAGAGTTACTTCACATGGATTTATTTGGTCCATACGCTTACAAAGTTATGGAGGTAACTACTACACTTTGGTTATAGTGGATGATTACTCTAGGTACACATGGACTAAATTTTTAAAGAATAAAACTGAAACGTTCGATTACTTTGAAATATTAAGTAAGAAAATCCAAAGACAATTAGAAAGTCCTATAGTGTCTATTAGAACGGATCATGGTAGGGAATTCGATAATGAAGTGCAATTTGGAGCCTTTTGAGACGCTAATGGTATTACTCACAACTTCTCGGCTCCTCGCACTCCACAATCGAATGTGGTAGTTGAAAGGAAGAATAGAACCCTACAAGAGATGAGTCGCACCATGTTAAATGAGCAATCCATACCTCAAAAGTTTTGGTGCAATGCCGTTGATACATCAATGTACATACTTAACCGATTCTTAATTAGACCATTTTTAGGTAAAACTCCATACGAGTTACTTTAAGCCTACGTTAGAACATTTTAGAGTCTTTGGTAGCAAATGTTTTCTACTTAACACTAAAGATTACCTTACTAAATTTGATCCTAAATCAACCGAAGATATCTTTTTAGGTTACTCTCCTAATAGCAAAGCTTATGTCATATTAAATAAAGAAATAATGAAGGTTGAAGAGTCATTAAACGTAAGATTTGATGAGAGTCCACCCAAACTTACCCTACCTCTTGTCGATGACGAGATAGTCGAAAGTGAAGCCATAGAAATAAAGAAAAATACAAACAAAGAAGATGAACCATTAAACAATGAAATCATCAATATTAAAGAGTCTAAAGATCATCCCGTAGATAAGGTCATAGGAAAGTTAAATGAAAGAACCTTAAGGTCTCAAGTCCAAAACCAAAGTAGTTTATTTTATTTTGTCTCAACCATAGAACCTAAGAATACACAAGAAGTCATAAAAGATGAAAGTTGGGTAATGGCTATGCAAGAAGAGTTAAATCAATTTGTTTCTAACGATGTTTGGACACTTGTCCCTCCACCTAGTAATCAAACCATAATAGGAACCAAATGGGTATATAAAAACAAGTTAGATGCAAACGGTGTAGTGTCTAGAACAAAAGCTAGACTCGTTGCCCAAGGGTATAATCAACAAGAAGGAATAGACTTTGATGAGACCTATGCCCCCGTGGCTAGATTAGAGTCTATAAGAATACTTCTTGCTTATGCTTGTGCTAATGATCTTATGCTTTTTCAAATGGATGTTAAAAGTGCTTTTCTAAATAGTTTTATTAATGAAGAAGTTTATGTAGCTCAACCTCCGGGCTTTATCAATTTCGAAAAACCCAAACATGTGTATAAATTAAAGAAAGCTCTTTTCGGTCTTAAACAAGCCCCAAAAGCTTGGTATGATAGACTCAAGTCATTTTTAATCAAAAACAACTACACCATGGGGTTAGTTGATAATACACTTTTGACTAAGAAAAAGAAATCACATATAATTATTGTTCAAATATACGTGGATGATATTATATTCGGATCTACTTGTCAAGACATGTGTGATGATTTCTCTAAAATCATGCATGACGAGTTTGAGATGACTATGATGGAAGAACTAAGTTTCTTTCTTGGTCTACAAATCAAACAAGTAGAAGATGGTATCTTCTTTAATCAATCTAAATACATAAAAGAGATGCTAAAGAAATTTGGTTTATAAGACTCAAAACCCATAAGAACACCAATGTCATCCGACACTAAACTTACAAAAGATGAAGGCGGTGAATCCGTTGAGGATTATGGTTCGACTCAATTAGGATTATGGTATCCTAATGGTACGGGGGTGGAAAATATTGTATATACAGATTCTGACCATGCAGGTGATTATGTTGATCGAAAGAGTACAAGTGGTGTATGTACTTTTATGGGATGTTGTTTAACATCTTGGTTCTCGAAGAAGCAAACGGCCTTGGCCATATCAACAACCGAAGCCGAATATGTCTCCGCCGGCAAAGCATGCCAACAAGCACTATGGATGAAACAAGCGTTTGTTGACTACGACATTCATCTAAGTGACATAGCCATTCTATGTGACAACAAAGGTGCCATCGACTTAAGCAAGAATCCGGTGTTACACTCTCACACCAAGCATATAGAGATCCGTTATCACTTCTTAAGAGACAATGTTCAAAAAGGGAACATCTCTATTGAGAAGGTAGCATCCGAAGACAACATAGCCGACGTCCTCACCAAACCGTTGAAGCGAGAACAATTCAACTTGCTTCGTCTTGGTCTTGTTCTCATGGAAAAATTGTCGTAATTAGTTTTTAAATTCTACAAGGTATGTAAACACTAGCCTTCTTCTTTTCTGAGTTTAGGATCTCTATTTCACACACAACTCACAAACAATATAGGAATTTTCAAAACCCAAGGTAATTTTTATTTACAACACGTAATTTCATACTTATTCTTATAAAAAAGTAAATGTTTTCTTCAAACAAGAAACTTTTTTGAAATGTTTTCTAAAAAGATACTTCTTCCCGTATCATTTTTTTAAAAGCTATTTCTCACGTATAGGACAAACCTCTTTTTCAATATTAATACAAAGTAAAAACCCGTTTTCATTGCATCTCATGTCTTTTGAATGCTAAAGGGAACACATAACTAATATGTGTTTTCGGGTACATTCATTTAAAGCGATAATGAATTAGGAGCACTCGGGTTATCTCACATAATAGTATGTTTTTTCACTTCTAGTCTATTTTTATTTTTCTTTTTAGGAGTCGAGATAACCGCAACTCCAAATAGTTTGCATACAGGCACACACTAGGCACAAATATTTCCAAAAGGAAAATTTTAAGATGCCTGAGTCACCAGTACCACGGATCCCAGCATTAACGCTAGACGGTTCCCTCAAGGTAAGGATCTGTGGGATCCGTGAGACAGAAGCTGAAATTCTTTTCTATTTTTCTCACTTTGGCTAAAAACCTCTATATTTTTATCATTTTATCGTTTTTACTAATGAGTATGTTACTTAATGCTTATGTTCTCATGATCACAGCCTTAAATTCATACCTAATCATTAGATTTTAGTCCATATTTTGGGTCAAGCATTCATTACAATGCATTATTTTCTCTATAAAAAAGGTTCTCAAAATGCTTGCATCTTCATCACTCTCAACCTCACAAACAACCATCATCATGTCTTCCAACATAGATGAATCACCTAGTGCAAACAATCCTCTTCAAAAAATCCAAAATTTTATCCTACCACCTTCCGTAGTACCACCACCCAAATCTAGAAAAACCGCACGGATTAGCATCCGGCCTTGTTGTTTAGCCAAAACACTGTCAAATAGTTCTTTACCAACTACCCCTTCACCACCAAATGGTTACATAGTATCACCTCCCTCATCTCCAACAAGCCCACCACCATCATCACCTATCAAGTCTCCACCTAAAGTCACTCTATTGGAACTCCTTAAGACTCCAACGAGATCTCAACAAATCAACCCAAAAGAACTAGTCTTTTTAACACCTCTCACATCCCCAAACACAATTTACAAAGATCTTGTAACTTCACCACCTTTAGCTCCCATTCTCTTACAAGAACATCTAGGTTCCTTCCCACCACCACTTTCAAACATTCCGGACTTTGATCCATATTTTCCAACCTTTCCACCACATCTTCCGCATCCCACAAAACAAACTAACCCGGAAACCTTCAACACACATTACCCACATCATTTACATTGTGAACATTGCCAATCCACTAGGGAACTTGCAATAGAAATTTAGGAAGAGATGCGATTCATACTTAACCACATCCTTGATCGCATCAACATCATTACTCACCAAAACCTCAATCAATAACCTTATGCAAGCATGGAAGGAATAATATTACTATTTTCTCTAGTTTTTATTTTGAGTCATTTTAAAGAACAAACCTTGTTCTTAGTTTTACATGTTTGTATGTGGCATATATACCACTACACTTTGTTATTTTATTACAAGGATTTGTTTACATACCTTGGCTCTCTATCTTGTTTCTCGTCAATCACAAGATTATATTGCATGTTACTACTAACTTTTTCTTTGTAGGTTTTATATTTTCTCACTTGACGCCCCATTCTAGGGGGAGCTACCGTCAAAGGGGAGTTAGAGATGCGTGGACTATTTTTCCACATTTATTTCTTCCTTAGGGTCACTTTTTGTTTCGAAAAAAAGGGGGAGAAGAAGTAAAACTTATGTTTTCAAAACAAACATCTAATCTTAAGTTTTACCCATCATAACATTATGTTTTGTCATCAACAAAAAGGGGGAGATTGTTAATACAAATAAACCGTAAAAACGTTTATTAATATTTATCGATCTCTTTGTGTTTTGTTGATAACAAATATAATGTTATCTTAAGTAAAATTATGAGGATACATGTTATCTTTGTAAAGCATCTACATATATAGTAATTTAATATAAATTGTTGTAATAATTCATTTATTGTAATAGTTTATTAGGATGGGTAAAAATCACAACTAATAACCTATAACCCATTGACTAGATGCATTGCATCTTTTAGATACATTGTGTCTACGTAGATACCCATGGTCCAAAGTCTAGGACCCATGACCCATGACCCATGACTCACAACCCATAACCCATGGGCAAACAGGAGCCTTACACAGATCTCTCCGTTTACACTAGACGGATCCCTCAAGCAAGGGTTTTGTGGGATCCGTGCAACAGTAGCAAGAAATTGCCTATAAATAGAGAGCCATTTCTTCATTGTACCTTACCCCTCTTCTTACAAATTCTCTCATATATTCTTACATTCTTCTAACCTAAGATCACTTGATCTAGATAGTAGTTCTTCTTTCTTTTGTTGTGATTCTCATATAGGTCCTTCTCTAAGGCACGATCACGAGCATTCTACAAGTCATCCAAGCAAGGGGTCCTTGATTGCTTTGTTCCTCCACAAGATTTCTGTAGAGAAGATCTTGTATTTCATATTTCACATATTTGTTGTGTTATAGTAGTGTTGGTTTGGACCTCCGTGTTAAGGACTCAATATTTAGCTTTGTACCGGAAAAAGTGTAAGCGACGTTGTGAAGGCTTCTCCGCCGAGTTGAAGGATTTTGTTGACATAGTGCTTGAACTCTCGAGTAGGTGACTCGGGGAGTGGAGTAGAGCAAGGAAGGTGTCCTTGTAGCCGAACCACTATAAATCGGTTGTGTCATTTTTATCCTTTACTTTACTTGCATTACTTATAGATCTATACTTTCTCTCTATCCACGCGATTTCACATTACATCGAATCTAAAGATTTTGAAACTAACGTAAAATCGGCAAAACTATTCAACCCCCCCTTCTAGTTTTCCACACGACTCTTTAATATTGACGATTTCATTGTTTAATGATTCATCTTCTTTATTTATGTTTTCTTTAATTTCTATGACTTTACTTTCGATTAACTCGTCATCGAAAAGAGGTAGGGTAGTTTTAGGTGGACTCTCATCGAATTTTACGTTTAAAGATTCTTCAACTTTCATGGTCTCTTTATTTAGTATTACGTATGCTTTACTATTAGGAGAATATCTTAAGAAGATACATTCGGTTGATTTAGGATCAAATTTAGTTAAGTAATCTTTAGTATTAAGTATGAAGCATTTACTACCAAAGACTCAAAAGTGTTCTAACGTAGGCTTTTTGCCTCGTAGTAACTCGTATAGAGTTTTTCCTAAGAAAGGTCTAATTATGACTCGGTTTAGTATATATGTTGATGTGTCGACGGCATTGCACCAAACTTTTTGAGCAATAGATTGCTCATTAATCATGGTGCGACTCATTTTTTGCAGGGTTTTATTTTTCCTTTCAACTACCCCATTTTATGGTGGAGTGAGAGGAGCCGATAAATTGTGAGTTATACCATTTGCATCACAAAAAGCTCCAAATTGCACTTCATTATCAAATTCCCTACCATGATACGTTCTAATTGACACAATAGGACTTCCTAGTTGTCTTTGGAATTTCTTACTTAATATTTCAAATTGATCGAACATTTCAGTTTTATTCTTTAGAAATTTAGTCCATGTGTACATAGAGTAATCATCCACTATAACCAAAGTATAGAAGTTGCCTCCGTAACTTTGAATAGCGGATGGACCAAATAAATCCATATGTAGTAATTCTAGACACTTATTTGTAGAAACCATATTTGTAGCTTTATGACTAGCATGGACTTGTTTTCATATGTTACAAGCATCACAAAAATGATGTTCGTATTTTAGTTTAGGTAGATTTCTTACTAGTTCTTTGGATGATAGCGATTGAAGAAGTCGCATATTGGCATGATCCAATCTTCGATGCCATAAGGTCGAAGTATCATCCATAGAGGTAAGACAAAGTTTGTATTTTGGTTCATTACCGATTTTAATGACATAGACTCCATGTTTTCTAATGCCTCTACCTATAGTAATACCATTTTTCAATATTTTAAAACCGGTTTCACCAAAAAGTACGTTGCACTTTTTATCACATATTTGTCCTATACTTAGTAGGTTGAAGTTTAGGTTTTCTACGTGACATACATCGTTAATGGTTAAGGATTTGTGAGAGATTGTACATTTACCGACGATTTTGCTCTTGCTATTTCCAAACACCACATTTCCTCCATTGAAGGGTTCGTACGTGGAAAATAAATCTTTGTTACCGGTCATATGCCTCGTGCACCCACTGTCCTTGATCCATTAATTCTGATCTAATTCAACCTTTAGGCATACCTAAGAAGACAATTAACTAAAAAGTTTGGTCCCCATTTGTTCATGGGTCCATTTGTGTTATACATTTCATTCATGTGAGGCATATATAAAAAAGGTGAGAAAGCATTCCAAGGTGTTAAGTTTTGAAATGGAAAACCGTTTTGTGCATTAGGATTCCATCACATTTGATAGTGGTTACTTCTCGGATAAACATTATTGGTCTTCTTATAAATGTGTTCGGTTTAGAAAATGATGGGCCTTTGTTTTTCGTAAAACTTTGATTTTGTTTTAGTGGAGGTGGTTGTTTGACATTTCTAACGGTAACATGGTTTGGTTTATTCTTGTTAACAATAACAAGTCGGTTCTAGATGATGTGGTTGCATTATCTCTACTGTTTGCTGGTATAGACCCACGGATCCCTGGATTTACACTAAACGGTTCCTTTTTCAAGGGATCCGTGGGATCCGTGACTACAGTAGCCTGTTTTTCAATTGCTTTAACGAATTGTGCTTCTTTAATCTCGCTAGTTGATGCAATGTGTTCCTGAATACCTAAACCCTTTTGATTATTTCCCGTTTTAACACTATCAAGTATTTTATCAAGAGTATTAGTACTTATTCTAGCAATCTTGGAATCAAGATGGTCAACTAACGTTTGAAGTTGAACACAAAGCCCACATTCACTATCTACTTCCTTTTCCTTTTCTAAACGTTTTAATTTATCTTTTAGCTCAAGAACTTCCTTTTCTAAACGTTCATTTTTGTTTTTCAAAATCTTATTTTTGTTAATTACTTTTAGACTAATTTTGTAAAGTTTATCATATTCACGATGTAAGGATTCATCATCTAATGATGAGCTACTATAATAAAGAGATTCGGAGCATATCTCGTTTGAGTCTTTTGCCATGAGACAAATTTATTCGTTCTCCTCCTCACTCATTCCCCACGAACCACTTACGAATGCCTTTTGTTTGTCACGTTTGGGACACTCACTAATGAAGTGATTATGATCCCACATTTAAAACATGTGCGTTCGTCCTTTACTTTCTTGTCGTCTTTGCCTTTTCGGGACCCCTTCTTGTCGTCATATGGTTGCTTGCATATCTTCCTTTTCTTCGAAAGAACTTCTTGAAATCCCGTACCGCCATTGCATACTCTTCGTCATCACTTTCCGAAGATGAGGTTTCTTCATCGCTTGAGACCTTCTTGGCTTTTAAGGCAAGAGATTTGAGCTTCTCTTTCTTTTCTTTTGAGGCTTCGGAGTCTTTAGTGAGGACGAGCTCATAGACCTTTAGGTTGCCTATGATTTCATCGAGAGTGAGGATTGACAAGTTTTTGGATTCTTCGATGGCCGTCACCTTTGGTCTCCACTTTGATGGAAGTGCCCTCAGAAATCTCCTGACATGATTAAGACTAGAAAAGGACTCATCAAGTGCTTGTAAAGAAGTAATAATAATATTAAAGTTAGCAAAAGAATTATCTATACTATCCTCATATGATATTGAAAATTGTTCATAGTGTTAAAAAAATAAATCAATTTTGTTGTTTTTAACTTGTTGATTTCCTTGGTGAGTTATAACTAAAGAATTTCAAATTTCTTTAGAGGTTTTAAGAATAGAAATTCTTTCAAATTCCTTTTTAGGTAAGGCATTATATAAAATCATTTTTGCCCCACTATTTTTGGAAAGCTTTTTCTTTTGGTTGTCGGAGAGACGATCATGAGGGATGTTTGTTTCGTTGCCGGTTTTATCATTTTTTGTAGTGGCTTGAAAATCACCTTCAATAATAATGTACCAAAGATTAATATCTTTTGATTTCACATAAGTTACGGTGGCTCACGGGCTGCAATGAAAGTCGTCTTATGTGCGACCTGATAGTGATACAGGTCATTAGGTTTAGGTTGTTTATAAGTTATTATTTAATTTTTCTATAAATGTATAAACATAACATTTAAAGTGTTACTGTAATAGCTAAGAAATAAAATATCGAGTGAAAATAGTATGTTTTTCAAAATGTATCCAATCGTTTTCTAACAAAATACACTTGACTCTCATAAATTTTTAGGGACAAGTTACAAGCTACATAGTTGCACATCATTGTTAATGGTTACTTAACTGACTAATACAAAAACGCTACGTAGTTGCACATATCAATCGATAATTTTGATTAAAACGACCTTTACAACTATGATAATGCTAGGATATTATTTCAACCATAACGATCTTGCAGCTATAAGGCTAGTCCCAATCACGCCCAACACATCGGTTGGGCAACAAAAAAAAAACCCACGACCGATGTGGAGTTCGGTTGCAACATCGGTTGGAGGAGGAAAAAACGCAATATCGAGTGCTTTTTCGCCCGACATTTAAAACGTTTACTTTCCCCACTTTATTTAAAAAACTTGACCGTTGCATTTATAAAAAAAAAAACTTTTATTTTAAAAAACTTTACCGCTCTATAAATACTAACTCAAACACAATTCTAAAACACACAATTTCAATCAACCATTCTAACGAAATACCCACGAAACACAATTTTTAATATGTCGTCATTCGAGCTTTTATTCGGTTCTTCTTCGTCTTCCGACGATGAAGAAGTTTTTAGTGAGTTTGTTGAGTTTGCGGATTTTGCTTGGAAGGCTTATAAAGCATCACAGCCAAAAACCCGACGAAGGTACATACGTAGGTATCATGAGGGTGCTCATAATCGTTTAGTGGCGGCATACTTCTTTGAAAACCCGCAGTTCGACGCAACATTCAGTCGGCGGTTCCGTATGAGCCGAGAGCTATTCACAGAAATTGTTCGAGAGATAACCGATCACTCTACTTATTTTCGACAAACTCTTGATGCTAGGGGCGTACCTAGTATTAGCCCATTGGTCAAGTGTACTGCGGTCATTCGTCAATTGGGATACGCGGCCGTTCCTGATTCTCTTGACGAGAGTCTGGCACTCGGTGCATCCACATCCCGTGAATGTCTTCGTAAGTTTTGCGAGGTTATCATGGAGTTATATGGTCGTGAGTATTTGCGAAATCCACGTATTGACCTTGAAAGAATATATGCTCATCACGAGCATAAGCATGGGTTTCACGGATGATGGGAAGCATTGATTGTACAAGTTGGCATGGGAGAATTGCGAATAGTGTGAGAGCTCAACATTGTAGGGGTGATCATGGGCCACATCCATTCATTTTATTGGGCGGTCGCAAGATTTATGGATTTGGCATGCGTTCTTTAGTGTCTCCGGAATGAATAACGACGTAAATGTTTTACGTCGTTCCCCTGTTTTCAATGATATCAAATCTGGGAGAGCACCAGACCTTGAATTCGAGCCTAACGATGTGGCTTATAAAAGGGGATATTATCTTACTGATGTGATATATCCACAATGGTCCGTTCTTATGAAGTCCATTTCAAATCCTCCCACGGGTGATCGTAAAAGAATATTGTACAAGAGGAGGCACGAAGTAGCAAGGAAATATGTGAAACTGGCTTTTGGTGTGTTGAAGAAGAAGTGGAAAATGCTTAAAGTTCCTGCTCGAGGGTTTTATAAAAATGATATCCAAGATATTATGTATACATGTATCATATTACATAATATGATCATCCGACACAAGCAGCGGGCGATATGTACTACATGGTTTGAAGATGAGGGACACCAAGATCATGGTCCCTTAAGAACGCATGAAGAATCGTTGGTGGTTACTCAGGAGCTAATTGACTCATCAACTCATCAAAACTTCAAATTTGATTTGGTCGAACACATTTGGAGAAATCGTCGACATCATGTCAATGAAGTGAATCAAGTCGATAGTGACGATGAAGATGAGGAAGACGATGAAGAGTTTTTGTAATGTTTTTAACGTTATATGAATAAGTTACGTAATGTTTATTTGAATTTCGTATTGTAATGTTTTTTTTAATTTTAAAGAATTTAAATTTAATGTTTAAAATGTTTGAAAAAAAAAAAAAAAAAAAAACCTCATTTGTAGGTCATCCTGGTCATTTGGAGAGAAAGGACGTGGCGGTGACCTGGGTCATCTCCGGTCACGATTGGGACTAGCGAAACATCCTTTGAATGAGAATTTTTTGTCATTCAGGGTTAATTTGAATGTTTTGAACATTTTACAATTATTCATTTAATTTCAACCATAACAACTTTGCAGAAAGGGAAGTTCATTCATGTCTTTTATTAATGATTATGAAACCCCGCTATATATATATATTTTTTCATTTTGTTGTTTTTGTTTCGAAATGTATTATTAGAGGTAAAGTTATACGAAATTTGCTAGACCCATATAAAATTATTCAAAAAAATAATTTACTCGCTGTGGTGTCAGCGGGTGATTGGTTCACAAAAAACCAATCACCCGTTGACACATCAGCGAATGTATTGTTTTTGTGGATAGTTTTATGTGGATGTATCATTGCTCAAGTTATACACTTTGACAAACAAAATTTACAAAAGACAAAATTTACAGAATAAGTAATTGAATTAAACTAGAAATGACATATAAATTGAAAATTTAAAAAATATATAAATAAAAATGGACAAATCTGATATAATTAATTTGAAGTGTCGTATTTGAGTTGAGTTTATATAGTTTAACCATAAAAAAGTAATAGAAAACAAAAATGCTAAACAAAAAAAATTATATAAAGCTATCTATCATCATCAATAAAAGGTAAAACCGTAGAAGTTTCAATAAAGAATGTTAGGAATTTGAAATTACGACTACCTTGCAGAAAATACAAAGGAGAAAATTTTGCCATAGAACAAAAAACATATGTCTACTTAGAGGCAATTATAATATAAAGAAATGATTTTTCTTGATGAAAACCAACTGGTTTAAGTTTAACTACTGAAACTATAATATTGTTAAATTAGGAAAAAAAAACTAAGATTATTTAAGTGAAAAAGATAAAAATATGTTCAGTTCAATATAAGCACCAATCTTGATTGATACTATTATTTTAATAGTGCATTCAGCTTATATAATATCCAATAAAAAATCATAGAAAGCAAAGAATTATGAAAAAGTAGGGATGGGCCACATGAATATAGTTTCCTTTTGAGCAGATCTGAATCTGCTTTTCTCAGTCACCCTCGTCTTGTCCATTTTTTCGTCACTCGATGCCCCACAAAATATAGAGAATTGATTTACATATGTTAAACATTAATCGAGACATTTGACGGATACATTAAATATTTGTACAATATTAATATTTTGCTTTAACTGGTTATATATTTCAATGTGCAAATAATAAATTAGATGGGGCAAATAATTTTTTCAAAATATACCACCCGATGCTAGAGAGAGACCGGACAAATTCAACTTAATAAACATACCTCTTTTTGATAAAATTATCTACTTGATACTAAATTTTAAAAGATTAGAATAATTATACTAGCGAAATCGTGTCAAGCGACGGTGTATAACGACGAATAATTATACTAGCGAAATCGTGATTCTGATTTGACCCTTTATGTAAAACGTGTGTTTTTTGAAAAAAAAAATGTTTTTTAAAGGGGCATTTACATACATCCTCACATACACATCACTATTTACATATTTCCCCAAATCTTATTCTAATAGGCTTGTAAATCATGCATTACAAACTTGTATTTAAGAAAATATGTAAATATTGGTGTGTATATGGGGATGTATGTAAATTCCCCTTTTAAATAATATAATGCGTGTTTTTAAAAAGTTATCAAGTTTAAAAATTGATAAAAAAAAATATAATTTAAATTGACAAGTTTAAGGGGTATATACTATATAAAGAGTAATTTAGGCAAGCTAAATTAATTTAATTTTCAAACTTCAAGTTTCAAGAAAAAAGACATACACTCTTTATCCATATCCTTAATATATATAAAGAGAAATGATTTGTACACTTTAAAAATTGATTAGGACACATAAAATTGTGCATTAAACAGTTGTACTGTATATATATTGTGCTTTAACAGGTTGCACATTAGAGTGTGCAAATCAAAACACAATGTGTACAAATCATCTCCCATATATAAAGGATAAACCTTCAAAGATGAAAAGTGAAAAAATTAAGTAAACTATTTGGGAAAACCTTCAACATTTATTATTATTTTTGTTTATAACTCATCTTATTTTCATTCAGTTTAAATAGTGTTTAATCAATGTTTTGAAAACCGGGTATCTAATCGACCATGTCGACTCACCGGGTTACCAGCTCAACCGTTTCAATCACCGGGTCAACCCGGTCTTTCACAAAAATCAAATTTTTATATATTTGGAATGATAAAAAAAGTATATATATATATATATATATATATATATATATATATATATATATATATATATATATATATATATATAGGTTGATCCGGGTCACTTTAACCGGATTTTGAAAATATAAAAACCGGTGTAGTTTGACTCATTTTTTCGACCGGAACCGGCGAAACTGTTCGGGTCGAACTAGATTTCACAACATTATGTTTAATCCTCAAATCCTCAAACTTTAATTATTTTTCAATTATATATTATAAACTTTTTATCACTACAACTATCTGTCGCTATTAAACCCTTTATCATGCACGGGTACTTGTCTAGTAAGTAGTAAATTTATGGATTGTAATTTAGGTCACTTTTGGGTCATTGACCGAAATGACTATTGGTGTGGATTTGATAATAGGGTAAAATGAATTTGGATATTAGGGCAATTTCATATCTCACTTTTCTCAAATCAGAAATTTCATATAGACTCAAAACGTGTTTCAAAAGCATTGTACATCATGCATTCAAAAGTTGTGTGGGTATAGTAGATTCCTTTGAGTGTATATAAAATTAATCATGAAAAGAGAAGGAGATGTGAAATTTCTTTGATATTAAATTTTGTATTGATTCCATTGTTATTATTTGGTTTGATAAATAAATTGGGTATCAAAATTTTGAGATATCATAGTACTCGTCTTTTTTCGTCAAAATTATTAAAAAAAACTACAAGAAATATAATTCATCTTAACATAAACTGTTGGAATTATATAACATAACTATCATAAATATAACACATAAAACATCAAAGCACGCAACGGAAGACTTAACATAAAACTGTAAATTAATTAATCGAATAATATAACGTATGCGTACCTTTTAGCAATTCCTAGCAATCACGAACAAGAACCCTAATTAGGGTTTATATGGTTTAACGAATTGACCCTTACCGTTTTCAATTAAAACCAAGATGTAAACAGTAGTGTGTTTACATCACATTCTTGTACACACGTACTAATGCCAATTTAACGTGAATGCTAGTTCTTAAACACAATAAAAAAAACCAAACGATTTGTTTTGAAAACAAAAAAATCGGAACACCCCTTATTAGGGTTTCGGTCGTGTAATGCTAAAAGAGAGGAAAACAAGTTTAGGGTATTGTGTGTGTACAAAAGATTAACAAACAATGAACCTTAAGCCTTGTATTTAGACTATAGAAAACTTTGTGTCCAAGTTAGGTTAGGATTGGGCCACCCCAATGCCTTAACCGTACGACCCTTAATATAAGGGTATACCGGAACCTTCTTGACCTCTAATTTTCACTCTAGTCATTTTCTTTAATACTTAACGACCGTTAGTCAATTATAATTAATTACTTAACGCTCGTTTGTCGTTATTGTGAATTTAATAATTAACAATAACATTTTACATTAATTATTCGAACATTAAATCTCATACGTAAAGTGCGCAATCCCGTGGTCTCGAGTTTGAATCCGGACATACATGTATTAAATTTGTCTATAAAACTAACAGCTCCCACTTAGAAAGATATTAATAGTGTAATGACATTGATTAGCGTCTAGCAATACGCGAATGCCACGGTACAACTCGAGTATAGTTCTTGTAAAAATCTTTTGATGAATTATCATCGTACTTATCATTTTGTTTCTAATACCACGTTAAATAAGGATATGGATCATAGTCATTCCTTAATTTAACTATTCTGTTTCTCGTTGTTTATGATTGAGTAAGATTACCAAATCGTCTGAACGCATTTCAAATAGATTTTGGGCGCGACCATGTAAATATTTTGTCAACCCTATGAGGGCCCCAGCAGTATTAAGCTTCAAAACTAATTTAAAGGAACAAATTATTTCTTAACAACAAGCAAAACCCATGAATTTTATAACACTACTGAAAACAATCTCTATAGCTACCAGTTACGTATAGCGATAAATTGCTTTACAGAAATATACTACATCCATGACAGTTTTCTGGCATCTCAAGTGCCTAGACAACTATTTATGATTTACATAATGACAAGATCCATAAAGTACAATCATGTGGTTGGGATAAGTCCTATATTCATTCCATTGAATATCATGTGAATTTGGCATGTCAACGCATCAATATACTTAAGTATATTTTAACCAAAACTCAGATTTGTCTTAATTCAATAATATTCCCATATCATTGATTGACAACAGACTGTTTAGAATAACTTAAGTTATTCTCGGATTTAAACATGAAAATATAGGATACAATATTATAAATGGAAAATAAACATAACCAATATTTTATTTTATTAAAATAATAATTGTTTAAAATATCCTTTATCCAAATACTAATCACAGATAGGCATGAAACTGCTAGCTAAACGAACTCCTATGCAATTAGCATATTGATTAAGCTTTTCACCAGGTAAAGCATTCGTTAAGGGATCTGCTAGATTATCATCTGTGTGAACTTTGAGTAGCTCGATTTCACCTATCCCGACTTGTTCTCGAACATAGTGATATCGCCTAGGAAAGTGTCTGGCGCCTTTCATGACTCCAGGTTCATTAGCGAATGTAATTGCAACAGATTTTCGCAATACATTTTAATAGGATTTTCAATTGCAGACATAGCTTCAAGCCCCGAAATGAACTTCCTAATCCAAACAGCTTCTATGACAGCTTATGAAGCAGCTATGTACTTAGATTATGTAGCAGAAATCGCAATCGTACTCTACTTTTTGCTTTTCCAATCTACAACTCCTCCATTAATGAACAAGACATAACCCATTTGAGACTTCGTATCATCTTTATCACATAACCAGGACGTATCGCAGAAACCTGGAACATCAAGTTCTGCTTCTGGATTTCCACCATACATTAAAAACATATCTCTAGTAGCCCTTAAGTACTTGAGAATATGCTTAACAGCAGTCCAGTGGAGTTCACCTGGATTCTGTTGATATCGACTGGTCATATTTTGAGCAAACGCCACATGGGGTCTTGTGCATCTCACGACATACATAATAGATCCCACAACCGAAGCATAAGGGACTCTCTTCATGCGTGCCAACTCTGCAGGTGTTGAAGCACAAGCTTTGCTACTTAAGCCTTCATCTACTTTCATTGGTAAATGTCCCTTCTTAGAATTTTGCATATTGAATCTCTTCAATATTTTATCAATGTAAGTACTTTAGCTTACTCCAATCAACCGCTTGGATATGTCTCTATAGATTTTATTCCAAGAATGTATGTTGCTTTCCCTAAATCCTTCATAGAAAAACATTTACCAAGATAGGACTTTAACTCACTTAAACTTGGTATATGACTTCCCATGATTAATATGTCATCGACATATAGGATAAGGAAAGTAACATTACTTCTGCTAGCTTTATGGTATATAAATGGCTCATCAAGATTCTGAGTAAATCCAAATCTTTGATTTCTTTGTCAAATATTTTATTCCATTGGCTTGATGCTTGCTTCAACCCATAAATGGATCTTTGAAGCTTACGTACTCGTTCAGGAAATTGTGGATTCACAAACCCCTCAGGCTGCGCCATATAGATGTCTTCATCTAAGAGACCATTTAAGAAGGCAGTTTTGACATCCATTTGTCAAATCTCATAATCATAGTATGCTGCTATTGCTATGAGAATCCTAATAGCTCTAATATCTGCTACAGGAGAAAAGGTATCCTCATAGTCAATCTCGTAGGTTTGAGTAAAACCTTTAGCTACCAGACGAGTCTTATAGGTATGTACCTCGCCATCCATGTCAACCTTTTTCTTATAGAGCCACTTACTTCCAACGACTTTTGCGTTAGGAGGCATGTCAACCTCTATCTAGAATTCATTTGCTTTCATGGATTGCATCTTTCCATTTGTCCTTTTCAGGATCAGCCATGGCAGCTTTATAGTTAGCGGGTTCACCAAGACCCCCTAACATATTTTCTTCAACTTCTACATTAAGACATATACGTTCAGTTGCACATATATTCCTTTCAGACCTACGAATGGGAATAACTTCAGGTGGAGCACCCAGACTTTCAGGCTCTGCTTGAAGTTGGCTAGTGTTTTCAGAAGGTGGTGTATCTTCATGTTTATCTTCCAGATCATAATCTCTCCCACTGGATTCTTGAGATATGAGTCTCCTTTCAAGAAATCTCCATACCTAGCCACAATGACTTTATTCTATGGTGGGAAGTAAAGGTAGTAACCCATCGTTTCCTTTACGTATCCTATAAAGATACACTTAACAAATCTTTGTTGGAGTTTATCTAGTGAGTCGCATTTAACAAACGCCTCACAACCCTAGACCTTTAAGTAAGAAAAGTTGGGAGCTTATCCAGTTCATATTTTATATGGAGTCTTATCAACCTTCTTTTTTGGAACCATATTCAAAATGCGAACATCAGTTTCAAGGACATAATCCCAAAAGGATAAGGAAAGAGTTGGAAGATTAAACATTGATCGCACCATATCTAGCAATGTACTATTTCTCCTTTCAGATACACCATTTTATTATGGAGTATAAGGAGATGTGAGTTGCTGGACAATACCGCACTCAGCTAAATAATGTTTAAACTCTTGGCTTAGATATTCACCACCTCTATCGGATCGAAGAGCCTTAATCTTCTTTCGAAGTTGTAACTCTGCTTCAATTTTGAAAACCTTGAATGTTTCAAAGACTTCATTTTTATGTTTAAGTAAATAAACATAACCATAACGACTAAAATCATCCATGAAGGTTAAGAAGTAGCTAGCACCTTTCCTTGACACATGTCTAAGTGGTCCGCACACATCAGTATGTATTAAACCAAGTAGATCTGAAGTCCTTTCCACTTGATGTGAAAAAGGTTTCCTTGTCATCTTCCCAGATATGCAAGACTCATACTTATCAAATGATTCCTCATTGACATTTTGCAAAATATCACCATGTTGCAGCTTTTCCATGGCGTTTCTTGCCAATATGTGCAAGACGTCAGTGCCAAAGATAAGTAGAATCCAAGTCTGGCTTAATTCTCTTATTGCTAATGCTATACACAGAATTATTTCCATTGGAACCATGATTCTCCATGTCAATTTCAAACTCACCATTTACAGGAATTGCATTAAAGTAAGAAAACATTACCTAAAGAAACATAAATTCCATTAGGAGTAAATGTGTGAACAAAACTAATATCCAATAACAAAGAAACTGAAATGACACTTCTAATAATAGAAGGTGCATAATGACAATTATTCAATACTAGTACTAAACCTGAAGGTAAAACTAAATCGAATGTCCCTATGGCTTCAAAAGCTGCACGTATGCCATTCCTTACGTACCAGTATCTTTCTCCAGAGGCCATCTTCCTTGCTCCTCTAAGTCCCTGCGATGTGTTACAAATATGAGTACCACATCCCATATCATATACCCAGGAATTATGCTTACAAGGAAAAGAAAAGAATTCAATCATAAAAATATCTGAAGTGCTCGTGACATTCCCAGCCTTCTTCTTTTTATTCTGACGCAACTCATCAAAGAACAGTGGACAATTCTGCTTCCAAAGTCCTGATGTGTTGCAGTGGTGACAAGCAGCCAAATCCTTCTGAGGATTCTCATTCTTCTTAGGAGGATTATGCTTCTTAGGCATTGGTTGGTGGGTCACAACTTGTTTGCCCTTTCCTTTGCCTTTACCCTTCTTGTTCGCTTGCTACGGTTTGTCGGGCTTAGTAATCATACCACTTTGTATTGCTAGTACATGGGGTGTAGGTGCCTTCTTAGGTAATCCTTTCTCGAACTCAATGAGCATTGTATATAACTCAGTGAATGTCTTCTTCGTGCAATGGATGTTATAGTTGCGCACAAAACCACCAAACAAATCCTGGTTAAGGGATCGATTGATAAGGCCAACACATACATCCTGGGAATAACCATAGCCGAGTCTCTCCAGTTGGTACAAGTAACTTTTGATTTCAAGGACAAGAGCACTCACGGATTTACCGGCATCCTGCTTACAGCTGTGTAGAGAATCAAGCAGATCATATAACTCCACAATACTGTTTTCTCAAACATACGTCTGAGTTCATTGAGCATGTCCATGGGACTAAAGTTCTTGTTAATACAAATAAATCGTAAAAACGTTTATTCATATTTAGCGATCTCTTTGTGTTTTGTTGATAATAAATATAAAGTTATAAATAAAAGGGAAAATTAGTCAAATCGACCGCGCTCCCTGATGCATATCACTTTATGGACCACGCTTTTTTGAGTTCCGAAAATAGACTAGTTGCCCAGCGATTTTCTTGTATCCAACCATGGGGTGGCACGTGTCCGACAAAAGCCTGACGTAAGTACATATTTTGACAGTATTTGTGATGTATTGTAAGGTATTGTTTTTTGGGCAACCAAAATGTATTTTCGGGCAACTATATAATATTGGGCAACTTGTATTTATACACGAGGATAATATGGTCATTTTACACTGGTTGTATTATAAAACTAATAATAATAACTCAGACACGTACTCACACAACATCACGCGCACACACACATACAATGAAACATCTGCTTGTGCAATGTTTAACAGCTTCTACAATTAAACGTCTTCTTCTACATCACACGCACACACTCACAAACCACATCTTATTCACAAAACCCTCTAAACCCTACTTAATTTTAATGTATAATTCCATATGACAAAATTAAAGTTGTACAATTGTAAAATCACAGTTCGTTCTTCATTGAAGTTGCTGCAAGATATTAAACTCTGTTTGTCAGAGAACGAAAACTGTGAAAGGTTGTTCAGGCAAATAGTATTTGATCCATGGTTAGATATAAAGTCGTGTGAGAATGACTGCCTTCTGATGCATTATGTTTTGCAACACCAGGTATATGTTTCTAACATATCCTCTGATTCCCCTCCACTAACATTCCAAATTGGGAGCATTCGTTAAGGTTTGGTCGGAAAGAATTTTTAATGCTGATAATAGGGTTTCGATTTGGCAAAGTTTCAAAAGCGAATAAACGATCTAGCGCTTTCTGTGATCATGTATTTCCTGAAAAAAAGAGTAATGGTATAACAAATGTACATGCCATTGATCTTTTGGAACTTGTTAATGATGGAAAAAAGGATGGAAAAATGTGGTTATCGCTTTATGATGAGGATGCTGTTAGGGTGTGCCTGTTGGTAGCTGCAGAGTTGGTGTTTATGGGAAAAAAAGACAGGAATTGCATCCATAATCACTTATTGTCCTTGGTTGATGATTTTGAAGCCTGCAATGTATTTCCTTGGGGTGAATATATGTGGCATAAATTTTATCTAAGGACTGTCAATATTGTTCATATTCACAGAAAAGATCGTCTGTTAAAATTGAAAAAAAACCCAAAGTTCAGTGCCACATACAATCTATACGGGTTCGCTTGGGCTTTCAAGGTTTGAATTCTCTGTAGTTTGTACTAATGTATGTATGTCTTAGTTTGATTACATCTTTGCTTTAGAAAACAAGTTATTAAAAGCTTTTAATTCTATTTTGTTGTGCTATTACTTGTTCAATCGAAAAGTAGCTATAAATAATGATGTTGTTTTATTGTTATGCAATGCTGGTCTTTTGGTGTGTATACACATAATATAAATGTTACCCTTAATTTAGATTACAGCAATGTTATAACACTTTTTAGTTTGCGATTTTTTAGTAATTGTAATCATAAAGGTATTGTTTCATCCTAAACAGATGACCTTTAGTTTGTTAAAACTTTAAACAAATTCAAAATCGATAACTGCATAACTAGACATTTTTAACGATGACGGGTGTGCCTATTACAAATTTGGATTTTGGAGAGTTTTCCTAAAAGCTCACTTTGGTGGGTGAAAGACAACAAGGTGATTCCACGTGGTCTTGCTTTGTCAGAACTTTCAAAGTTTCAGAACACAGACTGTTGTAATCTCTTTGGACCGGTAGGCATCACACACTCTTATGCTGCCGACTATACTAACTTGTACCTAAATTTGTTCACAATATCAGTAATTGTAACTCTTTTTTGTTCTTAGGACTCAACTCCCATTGTTGAGCTTTCTGCAACACAAGCTGAAATGAAGTAACCGTGGTGTATTTCCAGTGCCCAATATATAGATGGTTTGTCTGTGCCAGACATAGATGGTTGTGAGAAGACTGCAAAGCATTCGAATAAATTCGTGGACGATTTCAATTTACACACTGTCATGGTCATGGAAAGTCAACTGCAGGGGTTACCTGAAAACGCATTGCAACTCAACATTGAGCAACAACCTTCTTTAAATGGTGCACAAACGGGGACCACTCTTTCAACATGGGCTGTAATTCGTGAGTTAGTGGATTTGGATCAAAAACTTTTGAGGATAGAAAATGGCATTCATTCGGTCAAAAACACACTGGTTGTACTTGATGTGTTTACGACTGTCAAAAGCAGAGTTTCAAAAGTAAAGAAACTTTTGGGTCTTAAAAATGATGCGGCCTTCGTTCCTGATCAATCTAAAATTTGTGCAAATACAAATGCCTTTGACGTTAATCCTGATGATCCGAAGGTTTTTATTTACTTTTAAGGTTACCTCCAATGTTATACCAAACCCAAATAATCCTTCGTGTGTACACTTATATCAAACTTTGGTCGTTATAGGCCACATCGTGTCATGGTCTGGGCCCTAACGGGGATAAGGTCGTTGCCGTGGATGATGCAACGGCCATTGACAATGATGATGGGCTTAAAGATGCGCAACCATGTAACCTTGGGATTCTTGTACAAGCTTGTGCCATCACCCTAAAATGTCCTGCTATGGAATATGGAGGTGATCGTACTACTCAACTTCATCCAGTTGCACCAAACGATGAAAAAAAAACACCCGGTGACCCCAGTATTGTATGTTATCTTTCACTTAGAGTTTACATATCAAGTATAACATATGTCCATACTTATGTATATATAATTAAAATTCATCAGGAACCGGATTGTGGTAACGATTGGTCGTCTTACATAAACGACGATAAAGTTTCGGGTGATAATTCTATAGATGCAATGGATTATTTTAATGAACAGAAAGATGTGGTTCAGAAACAATTGCCTGGGGAACCTGAACCCGTTAACAATATTGTTGGTGTGCAGACAGAAGAAGGAACACCAACCAACAAAACTCTTAAGGTATCTACATTATCAGTAAAACAACGCCGATAAATAAAAGATTTTAATGTGCTGTTTTTAACATACTATATTTTCAAATCGCAGTTCAAAGACAACAACCTGTCAAATGTAAATGTGGTTGGCCAAAAGGACACACCTATGTTGGGACGTGTTTCCTCCGAAGATAATTTCAACAAAAGCGTCGATAAAACATTGTTTGTTCCGTCTTTAGATTTAATGGATTTTGATGAGCAAGAAGTGAATGTGGCTGAGGAAAACTCGTTTGTTGGCCTTCGATCCGGTAACAATGTTGTCGCTGTTTTTACCCAAGAAGAAACACCAACAAAGAAAGACCCTGAATCCCCTAAATCTCAGATTAAATCCAACAAATTGTCATTTGAAAATGTGGTAGGTCCTAATGACAAACGTCCATTGGAAGAACTTTTCTCCCATAACAATACGAACAAAAGAAAGAGAGTAAAATTGAACGACAACCTCAGTAAAAAAATAGCATTCTAAAACATTATAAGAAGATGGCTGATTCTGTCAATTCGCCAACTGGCCTATCAAAAACATCAGCTACTCCTTGCCGCCGTCTTACAAGATCGCAAGGTGTCATTAACGAGGCTATTATCCCGGCTGCCGGTTCCGATGTAAAGCACCTTATTAAATTCTAACGGAAATGAATATTTTCTGTTTGTCTGCTTATTTTTCAAGTATGTTTTCAGGAAACATCCGGAAACCCCAAAACGCGTCGAGTTAGTAACTTGTATTCGCCCAGAATTGAACCGTTTGTAGAGGTATCTTCTGTTTGTTAATCCATTAACATCATTATCATATGGTTAATGTTATTCAATATATAATTTTTTTAGGAACTTTTACGACACCCGAAATGCAACAAGGAGAAGGTTACTGTGCCTGATTACCTTCGCACCTATTTCAAGCTTAAAAAACCATTACTTTATACGTTTCCTTGGGGCTCCGATGCCGTTGTTGTTTATAGGGGTTTTTGGGTAGCCTTGGCATGTGTTGAAGATTGCACCCGCGGGTGGCTTACTGACTTAGTGAGTAAACCTGATTTTTATCTTGTCTCCTACACATGTTTATTATTTCGTTTTGTTACATTGGAATCGAATGTTAACAGTTTTGATTTGCTTTATATGTCCACAGCACTTGGATGTATGGCTTGATTTGATGTGGTTGTTTAGACCAACCGATGCAGATTGGGCTTTGGCAGGGTGTAATTTCTGCACTCAATTCCTAGATAGCAAACTGCCTACCACTTATTCAGATGGCACAACATACCCTATGGCTTGGCGAGATGTTGAAAAGGTCAGTTTGGGAGCCTCTTACCGTACATATAGCACTACTGTTATAAACAGCTTATAATATTCTTCAATTGCTTTATATATCAGGTGTATTTTCCCGTGAATGAAACTGAAAAACACTGGGTACTTGGTGTGCTCCATATCCGCACTGGAGTTGTTTACGTTTATGACTCTCTTGGGTCAGGCGGAAGAGGTTCACGGTGGTGGCGAGGTTTTAAGAGAGATTTACAAACACAACTTCAATTTTACCTAACAAAGGTTGGGGTACTGCATAGTAAGGGCATATCACCCGGGGATTATAAAATCACATACAAGTTTCCAAAAGTCCCACAACAATTAGACTTGTATGGCGATTGCGGAGTATGGGTGTGCATTATTTTGTACAGATTGCTCCGTAACCAGCCTCTGGAAGTAGACGACCCTCTTCAAACAGCGTTAGCTTACCGTGAACGGATGCTTGAATACTTCTGGAAGCACAAGGTTGAATACAAAAATTGTCAGCGGTCTGTCAAGGTACCATCCTTAATGTCCGTTTGACCCATAATTATTGTCACATGTTGACTTGTGCATGATTTTTCTTTCAACTTTTACTATAGGTATTTTTACTTGTGTTATATATTACTGGATTATTAATTTTTTGTATTTTTTTTAAGCTCAACTGCATTTCTTTTTTTAATACCAGTGCACATACACAAAAAGGCGTATGGTTTGCAAACCAATTCTATATTGGTTATGTATACTTTATTAATATTTGATATACACCAGAATTAAATATTAGGTTGCCCTAAAGTACATCACGGTACATGTCCTTTAATGCCTCTGTTCCCAATCTCTTTCTTCAATACAAAACTTTCTAATTTTGTTTAACAAAATCTTTCTTTCTTCTTTTGGTCTGTTCACTTCACATCTTTTATCTCAATCTTTCTGCTTTTGTTTAACAAAATGTCTGACAATATCCCACTGGATGTTCAACTAGATATCATCCGTAGGCTACCTCCTAAGTCTATACTCCAGCTACGTACTGTTTGCAAGTTATGGAAGGCTAGTATAGATTGTGGAAGCTTCATCTTTAATTACGGCGTTCGTCGTAATGATGCGTGTTTTTTTACGCTAACATTCGATCAGGGTCACCAAGGTTTTATGTTAGGTTTAGATGAAAAGCTAATCGCTACGCCACTTCGTACAGATTTAAGGCTTTCATCTTTGATTGCAGTTGGCAATTCTAATGGTCTTTCGTGTTTTGTTTATGGTTCTAATCTAATGTCTGTTATTTGGAACCCGACAATCAAAAAATCACTTGCAGTATTTGTCCCGTTTTACACGCATCAAATTGAATCTCCAAAGATTTGTTTTGGTTTTGGCGTCCGTCCTGACACTCTTGACCCGATGATCGTGAAGGTCTCCTATCCTGTTTTCCAAAGTGGTTTCTGGTATGTGTCTGTATTTTCTTTGAATTCTTTAGGGTGGACACGGCTTCAAAATTTCCACCCCCTCGTGAAACAATCAAATTGAAACGTAAAACTCAGGCAGTTGTGGGTCGTTTTTATCTATTGGACTGGGAGTGAAAAGTTAACTAATGAGGACGGTGTTATGTACAAGATTTATATGTTGATTTCTTTTGATTTGGTAACCATCGAATTCAAATTTATCGACATACCACATATTTTAAAATATGAACTCCCGGTTGCATTATATGTTACGGATCTTGGAACTTCTCTGGTCATTTCTGGGATGATCATTGGTGAAGGTATGCCATTGTTTTGTGGATGGTTGTTGGACGTGAATGGTTGTTCCATAAGATCATTTAGAATCCTATTCTTCATCCCTAGCCTAGTTTCGGTTCATTTGCTTGGGTTTACAAAGCATCATGCTCTAATAGTGGAAGCCTACATCGGCAATCATTTGCAATACTCTGTATTTGTGTACAACTAAGAACTTGAATTATTTGTCACCTTGGGAATGTTAGGAGATGCTGGAACTTTCTACATCGCCCCATACAAAGAATCTCTTCTTTTGTTAAATCACATAGAGCGTGCTGTATATAGTATGTTTTTTTTTTTTTTTTTTTTTGTAACTTAACATTATATTCATCTTCCTTTAAAAGATTATCACTTCACTTGGTTAATGATACATGAAGGGCATTTTCAACAGGTACGTCGGCCTGAAGTTATCGATCATGCTTAATGGAAATGAGGCTTTGTGGTTTTAGTACGCTGTCTGTATGGGGAGGAAGCGTGGAGTGGTTATCTTTTTCCTACTCGCTGAAAGTTATAAATCAAGTGGTTCTATAACTATGTAACCATTAAACATATAATTATGTAGTACGCTTTATATGTTGTAGGTTGTGTGTATGAAACGTTGTATGTCAACGTATTTACTATTTCCTGTGTTTATGTAATCTTTGCAACCAACAGTTGTTTCAAAAAATCAATTAGGCAAATAACTGTTGTACGTAGGGCAACTTCTTTTCCCATAGCTTTTATAAACGAAGGAGTCCTTTTATTCGTACAATTCGTATTCTACACTCTACTAATAACTACAAGCTAGTGACTATGCACACTTGACAAAAACATATTTAACACTCCACACTAGTACAATTTAACTAGCAGTTGTCAGTATAATACGACTGGCGCATCATTTCGTTTATTTCTTCTATCACTAGCAGTAGTTAACATAGCTAGCAGTTGTTAGGTTACTACTAGCAGTTGTAACTATACAACCAACTCAGTTTTACTTGGAGTACTAAAAATAAATACCGGTTGTAAAACTAACTACCAGTTGTAAGTATACAACCAATTCGTTTTATGTTTTGAGATTTTTAATGTAAGTAACCGAGCATAAAAGCAGTGCAGCTTTTTTTTACGTTTACAAATGTCGCATATAGCTCAAAATAATCAACTCAAATGAATTTAACTGTACACATCATTTCGTTGAGGTACTCTATCAGTGGCAGTAGTAAAATTAACAAGTACATGAGACTATACTACTAGCAGCTGTACTAGCAGATTCTCTCTCCTTTTTGGTATTTGGATAACGCTTATCCACAATTATAAACACTTTGAATTTAAATACTCGACCTTTTAATTCGCAAATACCATTTATTTGTGCCTTAGGGACTCTTTGAATATCAATTATTTAAACCACACACACAAAGCTGATTTTTGCGTCCAAAATATGCAACTTTCCATTAAAAAACGGCTACATTATTAAAGTTTACATACGCGCTATTCCTTCTATCTTTTCAACAAGCCCATATGCCACTTCACTTATTCTATTTGTCGTCAGCTTCTGAAACAACATGTTACAAGCTAGAGTTGGTGTTAGAGGGTAATCTGCATCATCCAGCATGTACAGATAACTTGTCGGCGTAGTAACCACATGAACTCTACACTTTTCGTACAATCTCCAACTCGTGACCAGTGTTTCATTCCATTCAACGTCCTCTATATCAGGCTCAAACATGCACTTCATCCCATACCACTTATCAACTCCTAGGTAACCTGCGGCCCGCCCTGTCTCATAGCCAATTTTAACGCACTTCCAAACACTTTCCAAATCTTTTCTGTCTATAATATGTAGCAACTGACCCAAGCTGTTAAATGTAGTTTCGAGCCCGTCAGACCTCGTGATGTTAATTATAGTGCCACCATTTGTCAAGTTAACTTTAAGTGCAGGATATGTTATTGTCGGATGAAGTGCACCCAGCCTTTGTCCCGTCGTATCAAGCACAATCAAACTGTTTAACCTTTCGTTCCTTTGGTTTCGATCAATCCTCTGCCTCTTTGACTGATCCTGCTCTAAATCATCAACAGCTCTTTTGGAACTTCCTTCATCTCTCTCACCTGTACCTTTGTTCATAGGAGTGAACTTATCAGTCCTCATTCTACACTTTTCAAACATTTCTTTCACTTTATCATAAGTTAGCCTCCACAAGACATTTAGTTTATGCCCTCTCATGTTATTCAAGTACTCACACATGAAGAGTTTCTATTCTTTCTTCGTTGGTGGCTTTCGCATCCTTTCTTGTGCTCTTTTCTTAATGAAGAATTTTTGCCTTTCTTCCGCTATTTGATCAAGATCTTCTTTTGCCTGTTCACATGTTAGGCTTTCAATTTCTTTGTTCTGAATCCTACATGCTAGTATCTCATCGGCTTCAGCTGTTGACCTAACGTAATGCCAATGTTCCAACGCAGCTTGCTGTCTAGCTACAACATCCGCCTTTCTTTTCCTTTTAACCCTTGCTCTGTCTTTTGCATTGGGAGAACCTAGCGGGGTTTTTTCATCTGTTGCTTTTTCAGTTACATTGTCAGCCACAATCTTAGCAGCTAATTCTGCATCGGTTTGAAAGACTTTGTCATCTTTATTTTTTTCTGTTAAAAAGTAATCCTGCAACTTACCAGCTATGTCGTTATCAGACTTCGTTTCGTCTTCTTTAGATAAAGCATTTTCGTTGGGTCCTTCAACCAACGGACGCTTTCCTATAACAGAAGCAGTGACATTTGAATCAGTTGAAATAATAGCTTGCATACCACTTGCTCCTATCATTGTAGCTTCTCTCTCATTTGGCATCGCACTCTTCAAACATGCTAGCCCAAGTGCTGCGGTCCCAACCGTTTTGCTTTCATCACCTCTGTCTATCATTACTGCTACTTCAACACTTGTATGCAAGTCAGTTGCATTAGTAACAACTTCAGCTTGCATAGTTTCCACACTAAGTAATTCACTTTGAACTGTAGCACCAGTAGAAACATATGTACAAGCAGCAGTACCTTTGTTCAAAATTGTTGTGGGCGCATTATGAACTTGTTCATTGACAGTGTTTGTTTGAGTGACATTTGTTTGAGTTGTACTGGAAGTGGTTGCAGCATTTGTTGCAGCGGTGGTTGAAGCGACACTAGCAGCGGTTTCAGCTTGACCATTTCCACCTGCATCCCCACTCTCTTTCACCGTTGTGTTTTCTGTTGTCACAACATCAGTCATACGGCCAACAAGATCTTTCGCAGCATCATTACTGAATGGCAATTCACTGCTTCTAGTCACATGAGTACCATTAGTAACAGATTGAGGTTCACTAGTTTCACCAGGAGGAGACTCCTCATTTCCACTTGAAGTGAAATATTTATGAATCACAGCAGTAACATCTGCATTAATATCGTCATGTTCAAATGTTGCTTTTTGTGTTCCTGTTGCATCAGTTACTTCTGACAAAATCTTTGGTTTTGTTGAACAAGCAGCAGAATTATCTGTACTGGCAGCAGATACAGGTTCCCAGTTTGTACGTCCGCTAGACTGTTTAGCATTTACAGCAAAAACATCTTCACAACTGCGAAGCCAAGGGTGTAATTAAGGACTAGTCAAGGCAAGTGAAAACCATGCATGTAGACATCAACATAATTAAGAAGAGTAGTGACATTAATACCTTATTTTGGAACCAAAAGAGGCAACGACATCTTCAGCAGTCTTTTTAGTTTGAACTCTGCTATCCGCTGCATTAGCATCCTCCGCTGAAGCATGCACATCCATCCCGATCTTTCTGTACGATTACGGACTAGTCAACGCAAGTGACAACCACGCATTTACATATGAACATACTTAAGAAGTGTAAGGACACGCATACCTTCGTTTTGAATCAAAAGAGACGCTTACATCTTCAACAGTTTTACTACTTTCAAATGTCTTCTCCAGTCCAGACGCAGCCTCCCCTGAAGCATCCTCATCCATCACGGTCGTGCTGTACAAGTACTGACTAGTCACAGCGACCGACAACAAAGCTTTTACATACGAACATACTTAGGAAATGTAATGACACGCATACCTTTGTTCGGACTCAAATGACGCACCGCCGTTGTGAACAGTTGTATTAGTTTCAACGGTCTTCTCCACTACATTCGGCGCCTCCCCTGAACCATCCACATCCGTCACGGGCGTTCTGTACAATTACGGACTATTCAAGCCAAGCGACAACTATGCATTTACATATGAACATGCTTAAGAAATGTAATGACACGCATACCTTTGTTGTGGCTCAAATGAGGCACCAACATCGTGTGCACTTGTATTAATTTCGTCAGACTTATCAACTGCAACAGCAGCCTCCCCTGAACCATCCACATACATATCAACTGAAAAATCTGCATTCTGTTCATTACGCCTCCCCTGCTTGGTAGTATCCTCCGCATGATCACCACTTGCTTCTTCCGGAGATGACTCAACTACCTGATGTTTTCGAACCTTCACCGAACGTTTTATTTTTGCGGTACCTGCCTTTTTCTTATCCAACCGCTTAACCTTCCTATTCAAATATTTTATATCTGCATCTTGTGCTGAAGTTTTCTTTGTTAATTCACATAACTGTTGACATAGTTGATCACACTTTTCCACCAGTTTATTTAATATCAGAACGCTGTCCTGACTTCCAATTGTGTTAACTCCTGACTGAGGTGAATCTTCGAGGTGTGCAGACCTCATCTCTTGCCTACCATGAGCAGAAAGATCCCCCATATTTTCCGCTTGGGTGGGTTCATCATCAGAACTTGTTCCACTGGAAAATGATTCAGCTGAAGTTCCCTTGGGTTGGGATGTTGAAGCCAAATGTCCGGGTGTGTTTTGGGATTCAGAGGGACTTCCTGATCCTTCCCCCAAATTCTGAGGCAGCAGCACCATGTGTGGGAACAATGGTGTTAGTGTCCCATCAAAATTATTGCCCTGTCTTCTCATGTGACTCAAAAGTTTTTGAGTGTGACAATGGACATGCCAAGTTTTTGAATGTTTGGGTGGTGCCTCAAAACGGTTGTCAAATAGCAGTTGTAAAAACCTTGGATAAATATAATATTTTGCATGCGTATCCAACAAGTTCTTGACTAAACCATCAAATATCATTTTGGATAAATTGAATTTCTTATTAAGAGCTGCACAAATCAGAAAAGATGCTATGTTTGTACTAAACTCATTCTAGGACGTTGTCTTAGGACTTAGACACTGCAATATGGTATGGATCAAGAATTTCCATTGTGGGGAGAACAGTGGTTTAAAATTTTTTAATTTTGTTCCTAATTCACCTCCATACCCCAAAAGTTGTAGTGTTTCAAAAATGGTATCATTATCCAAACACACAACACCGTCAGCATCATCTAGGAGAAGATCTCTCCTAATTGATGCCTCAGTAATAATTATCTGCATGCCATGTACCTTAGCATGGATTTGTACTTCCTCATCAATAGTTTTAGTCTTTGCAGTAGACCAAAACTGCTTGATACAAGAAACATAGATAACAGGTTTGGCAGTGAGTGCATACCTAAGTGGGTGTGCATTCAGGAAATCTATAATTTGTTCAAACCCTGTAGCCTCCTTTGGTTTTTCCAAAAACGCAATCATGTTGTGACTTCTAGCAAAAAACTCGGGCGCCATTGTTGTTTATTTCGAAATTGATTGCAACTGAATGTTAGGGGTTTCCGAATTATGCTGTTTGTGGGTCTAAACTATGTTATGACCAAGCAGTTGTAACACTTGTAGCAGTTGTTACAATTTCTGGGCGTATTTATCCCCAATTGTGCGGTTCTAATTAGCGCTCTATCTTTTTTTATTTTTTTTAACGATAGCATGCAACTGAACACGTCATCGTCTTTCTATTATCGAGACACAAAATTTCTGACTAACACATTATTAGAAGAGTTGTTTCTCTTTCCATGCATCGACAAGTTGGTCAGAAGCCCAAACAAGTACACACCCACATTATGACTTTTTTTTTAACTAAATACTTGTTTTTTTGGTACATGTAAATCGGTCATTACTTTAGTAGTAAGTTTATTATTATTATTATTATTATTATTATTATTATTATTATTATTTGTAACGTGACTTACTATATCGCACACAATTGAACAACTACGCAAAAGAATAAATACTAGTAACATTCCACAAATATATACAACTAACATAAAAGGGATCAAATCCATAGGTTAACATAACATAGACAGAGTATACAAGATGAGATAAGTGACTCAAAAATATAACAATGATCCCCTAACAAACAAAAGCCACCAGCTCCAATCTAAGCAATACATAGCACATCAAATCTCCATTGACTCCAACTTTTCGATGAAACCATTCAGGTCTTTAACACGGTAATGTTTCTTAAACAAAGAAAGAAGTAGTTTGGAACTCTCAGCCAGATCCTCATTTTGCATCCTTAGGAGGTGATTAATAGTTACCAACGAACAATCCAAACCGCATGGAAGCTCGACTTCCGCTATCATTAGTTGTCTACGATTGACACGGGCCCTAATTTCAAGAGCTTTCCTCCTATGATCTGCTTCTTCACGTAAAGCAACATCCACTTCAACCCTATAGTACACGATCGTAATATCTTTTAACAGCTATGAACCTCCAACATTTTGTAATTCATCCCATATAACCATGCCAGTAGACATTGTTAGACTAAACAATTTTGGGACACTTGTTATGTTTGTTTTTCTAAGAGTCTCACTAATAGAGATAAAAAAAAATCTTTTAGTTACATATATAATCGGCAAAAGCAACCGTTAGCGGCATACATTATCGAGACACAAAAAATGCTAACAAACAAGTTATGACATTTGTCTGTTTCCCATGGACAAGTGGATAACAACCCCAAACAGGTACCCACCCACAATCTGTTTTTCACAGTACCTTCGTTTTTTTAAACTAATTTTATGACGAGTTTGCTATCTCATAGCTAGAAAATGGTACTTTGGGCAACTAAATAGTGTACACATGGCAACTGCTACAGTACTTGTAGTCAAGCGGTGATGTATGCAAAATGGGGTGGTGGTTGAATGTTTTTAATTTGCATTCAGACAAATTTTATTAGTAATACGTGTACTCAAGTGGTAATTGGTTGAATTTATTACTTATTGAGTTAATGAGGTTTGTCTCATACGCAAACAGTTTTTTTGGGCAACTAGTTACAGTTTTTTTGGGCAACTAGTTACAAACGCTGGGCAAATATTTTAGTTAGTTGGCCAACTATTTGTGGCACACAAGCCAACTAATATTTTACATTCTACATGTACAATTCTTTCTACATTGGCCAACTGTTAACTTTGACAATTTTATAGACCATCACTTATTCTAAAATCATCAACATGTTAACTTTGACGTAAACACATAACGGATTCAGGTTATCAGATGTGTAGAGTTAGATTGATTTGAGTTGATTATTTCGAACTTTATGTGACATTCCTAAACGTAAAAAAAATACGACACTACTTTTATGCTCGATTACTTAAATAAAATATTTGAAATTATAAAATGGATTGATTGTATACATACAACTGTTAGTTATTTTTACTACCGCTAGTTATTTTTAATAATACTAAAACTGAGTTGGTTGTATACTCACAACTGCTGGTTATATTAACTACTGCTAGTGATAGAAGACATGAACGAAATGATGACACGTTTTTAAGAGTAACTTTTCTACTTTACACCAACTTTTGTACTTTACTACAACTGCTAGTAGGTCATGCTTATTGTGTTGTACGTTAATCCAACTTATTTACTGTTTTGACAGTAAATTTGTGCAGTGGGATGCTCATTATTTGTTAAAGTAGAGCAACCTTTTTATGTTGTAATAATATACTCAGATTCGAGTTGCTTAGCATTCTATGATGTAATTGGGCAGTTTCATTTGGACTTTAAGGCCACCCTCTAATTTGCAATCTGGGCATCTAAATGCCATATTTGGGCAATACGTCATGTACTATCGGGCAACCATAATTCATAACCATATCACCATAAATGCTAGACTTAATTGCCATTGCTAGTTTTTCATTCATATTTTTTTAAAGGCAACAAACATTCATAACAGTGCAACCATAAATCTAATTATCCGACCTAAAAACAAAAGATGAAAAAATAGAAAAGAAGTAAAACAACAAAAAACCCCACAAAAAATTAAAAAAAAAAAGACACGAAAAACAAACCACCATCATCGTAAACTGCTCCACCCACCCCATTTCAAACCAAGTTGTTAGAACCAATAGCTCTCTTCCCTGCTTTCCTTCATTTCTTTCCTGGCTTTGAGTTGTTGAAACAAAATTTCAAGCCGGCTAATCCTGTTTTCTAGGTCATAAGGGTCTTCAAACCCATGTCGTTGCTCCCCCTGGTTTTGCTGCACTACCACATTTGTCTGCTCCACCCGATTTTGCTGCTGATCCACCGCTTCACTTTTGAGCCACCTCTGCATCTTGTTGATCATCCTCCTCATCTCCATCCTCCTCATCATCTTCATCTTCTTCATCCTCCTCTAGATCATTCATTCCCTAAACCTCATCCCAGTAAAAGTCTTTTGTATGGAGCCAGCTCAAAATAATTTTCCTCATGCTCGTATCTACCTCCCTATAGGAACCAAATTCTGAAATGGGTTCCTCCCCGAAAGCATCAATAACCGCGTCAAACAACAAATAGTTGTTTAACACAAACGCGTACTCTTCTGCATCATTTTGAAACTAACCATTTGCATCCATTGATGCGGTAATTTTTGTTAGGGAATACGTGTTATGTGTGTCCCATTTTTTGGTATACAATCGATAGCTATAAAAAGGTGTAGAAGAAAATAGACGGGGTTTTTTTTTTTTTTGTTTTTTTTAATTTTAATTTTTGGGTTAAGGGTTATCCAAGTATTGTATGTAGATGGACGGTTTCCAAGACTTTGGGCGGGAAAAGGGACCAAAGGCGCCAAAAAAAAATAAGACAGGAATAAAGCTTCATCCAAAAGCTTGGCAATACTTGATGAAAGAACTAGTTGTACGCATGATTTGTGGCCAAAATAAAGTGAGAAAGTAAACATTTTTATTCGATTGGTGATTATGGTTTGAATTGATAATAAACTGAACACGAGGGTAAACAATCGAGTTCATTAATTTTGAGTCGAGGGAATTAATTGTTTGCCCGTTGCTCGATAATAAATAGTACCTCTTTTGTTGCGACTAGATATTTACTCGACTTGGAGCAACTTAAAGTTTAAAAAAAGTATAACAATTGTTGAATTACTACTTGTAAAATCAATTGTTGTTAGATTTTGTTGATAACGAAATAAGTAATTTATAAGTGTTCGTGCCACAATTTTTGGATAAAAAAAGGAACAAGCGAGGCCTAATGGACTATTCGACACATGGCACTGATCATTCGTTTTGGTTTATCGTCAGTCCACACTTTTAGATGTAATCTGGGCAACTAATTCTGTATTTTGGCTACCAAGTTAGTACTTTAGGCAACCTTTACATATTTAAATAATATATTGTACAATGGGTCCTTAGCATTTATTGGTACTTTGGCCCACACTTTTAGATGTATAACAACTCATGTGGGAACAATTTGTACCGCAGCCAACATCCTAGACGCAATTTACATACTTGGTCAATATGTCTTGTACGCTGGGCACAATTCTATGCATATCATCATATATTTACCTTGCGACACACTATGAATGTTTATAGCTTTTCACCAAATATAACCACACCCTAGTTTCCATGTGCTTAATTACTTCACTCAACACATAACAGCAGAAAAAGTTAATCAAAACAAAATAACATCATCAAAAAAAATGAACTCTGTTGCGAAATGCAAGGTGTTTATGTGGTATGAAGATCTTGTGTGTGGTGTTTTACTCCCAGATGACATTACTTTTTCGAGTTTTGTCTGGTACATCAAGAAAAAGTTCAAAGTTAATGATGTAAACAGGATAAGTCTAACATACAACATCGCCTCAACCACAACGAACATATAGTTGATGGGTCGCAGTCAGAGGTGCAAACCATATGCATCAACCAGGTTAAAGAACCCGTTGTGGCAACCCAGTCTTCTTGTTCCCCACATTTACATGTGGATCTTAATGATACGTTGTTACCTGCGAAAGATGCGAATATATGGCAACGAAACAACTTTACTCATATACCGCACACACCCCAACCACCACCTATTGATAGCAGACTTGAAAGTAAAGATAGAGGCGTTATGAAAGTGAATGATATATTTGATGATAAGGCATAGTGCATATATGAGGTATCTTTGAAATCCCTAAAAGAAGGGTATGAATTTTATGTTCATAAATTGTGTACTATTAGGTACGCAGTAAAATGCGTGCAGCCAAAATATGATTGGCACATAAACTGTCGTAGGATTCCAAACTGTATCCAGTTTAGAATCACTGCAATTAATGACTGTCATACATGTTCCAAAATCCAGTTCAATCCAAATCATCGAAATGCTACAGCAAAAACCCTGTCTAAATTACTACTTCCCAAAATCACAGATGTTACACGCGTTTATAAGCCAAGGGACATTATCCATGATCTGAATATGGAGTTGAATATAGATGTTTCATACAGAAAAGCTTGGAGGGGGAAACAATTGGCAGTGGAATCAACCCAGGGCTGTCCAAAGGCGTTGTTTGCGCAGTTACCCTACTACTGTCATAACCCAAATCTCGCAAACGAGGGGACTGTTACACACATTGAGACAGACGATCAAAGACGTTTTAAGAACCTTTTTATATCTTTCGGTGCTGCGGTAAGCTAATTGCCTTGCATGTTTTAAAATAAATCTTGTCTAATATATGATATGTTTTTCATACAAGTGTATTGGTGAATAGGCATGGTTTTAAGTTTGTCATGCGACTGTTGAGTAGTATACTTGAATACAACACAAAATGGAAATATGGAATATAAAAAACTATACATACATAAAACCAGAAAATATTTACATACAACTAGTTTTTACTTGTCTTATAAAAGTTGAGCATCCTAGCAAAGTATCTAACAATTTATGTCAGATAAATACAAAAACATTCGGAATTGGATCTACGCATGGTGATAGTATTGTTTGTTTCACAGCGCACCTGTCAGTAGAAACATAAAACAAATTATTTGTTATTAATTTACTTAGTAATGCATTAGAATAGTATACAAAGTTCACTTAAATACATGATTTATGTTGATTTTACCTTGATATACAATGTGTTTCACCAGTATGTAATCGCATTTATATTTTACAGATTAAGAGTTTCCTATGCTATATGCGACCCCTGATCATAATCGATGTGGCACATCTTAATGGGCCCTACGTAGGGCCAAACCTGGTAGCCGTGGGAATGGACGGAAACAATCAAATTATACCGATTTCCACCGGTGTTTCGCAAGGTGAGAGTGGTGAATCATGGACATGGTTTTTGACAAACCTGAAAGAATCCATAGGGCAAGTTGCTAATTTGGCAATTATATCTGACAGACATCATGCAATAGCCCTAGCATGTAAAAATGTTTTTTCAAATGCCTTTCATGGGTATTGTTGTCGCCATTTGATGTTGAATACACGTATGTAAAGCGATAGACTAAAGTGTTTATACTGGAAGACGTGCAAAGCTTACACAAGGGAGGAATTTGCAAACCTAATGTATGAGATTCTTGTAGAATGACCGATAGCTCACAGAAAACTAGTTGCAGCAGGTACTGAAAAATGGCCGAGGGCACATTGCCATGCAAACAGGTACAACTACCTTACCTCAAACAGTGTGGAATCGATCAATGATTTAACAAAGGAGGTGCGCAAGATCCCAATAACGATGTTGATGGAATGGTTTAGAGGTCTTCTTCAAAAATGGTATTACGAACGGCGGGCAAAACATGCAGGTAGAGCATATTCTGTTATTATAAGATAGTTTATTGAGCAATAATTAAGTTTTCGTATTCAGTAATGTGTCAATATGTGTAAATTTTAGATGCACCGGATGACGAACTTACCGACTGGGCGACCACCAAAGTGAAAGACAGAATGGAAAAAAGTGCAAACTGGAAGGTTTTGGGAATACTTAAGGACAAAGTGAATGAAGTACACGACACAAAAAAAACATCATGTTGTTGATTTGGTACAAGGTGAATGCAGTTGTCCCAAATGGCAGCTTTCAGGCTTGCCTTGCGAACATGTTTGTGCTGTAGGTAGATTTGCAGGCCTGACCAGTGTTAAGAAATTGGCAAAAGCTTGGTTTTATAATACAACTATTAAAGCAACGTACCAAGACATCATTTACCCATTAAAAGATATGACGCTGTGGGACACTAAAGTGAATGTAGAAGATGTGTTGCCCCCTGTTATCGGTAAGCGTAATTCAGGCAGGCCTAAAAATAAAGACCGAATACCATCTCAAGGTGAGGCGCCTAAGAGCAACTATTGTGGAAGGTGTGGCACAAAAGGCCACAACTGCCTAACATGTAGAGTACCTTTGGTGAAAAGAAAAGTAAGTATTTGTTCAGCTTTACAAAAAAATTTAAGGTTTTTTTGTTAACTGGCAACTAACCTGTATTGGCACACTTGTTCAGAGAGTGGTTGGTTATAAACGAAAGGCTAAGCCAGGTACATTGGGTGCAAAAAAAAGGCTCGTAAGATGGGGGAATCATCTCAGTTAACTAGCAACAGCCAAAGCGAGGCAAACGGAGACCCTAATAATGGGGTGATTAATGTGACGAATCAAATCGGCTCAAGTCAAACCATTGAACAACCAAGCTCGTCCGCTCCACACATCAGTCTTCTATCAGATTTCCCTACTCCAAACAGCTTTTTAAAGTAAGCGGGAACATGGTTTTTAATAATGCATTCACTGCCTAAGTCCTACTATAGTGTGTTTTGTGTAAGGTAAACGTTTGTGTGTATTTGGCTTTGTAATAACGGATGGATCAAAAAAATATTACTTATTTGTGTCATGCGGTTGCTAGCTAATAGGGGTCATGCATCTGTGTGGTATGAACATGTTCATTGCATATAAAAACGCAGTCTATAAACATACCAAACCATCATTCAGGCATCCAAGACCTCCATCATAATCGCTTTCCCGTTCTGTATTGCCCGCCAGTAAGTGGTTAGAGAAACCCTTTTTCCACTTCTTGACACACCCTCTTGCTCAACAACTGGTTCTTTTCCCTTGGCAGTCCCATGACCTGGCTTGCTTTCATGTACATCCTCATAAAAGAGTATCTCTTTTCCCTTCTCGGCGGCATTTCCAGTTCGGAGTTCCACACCCTCCTCTTGCAACCGTTTTTCAGTTCGTTGTGCACTACCCCCTTTTTCTCTGATCTCGAACCCTCTATCAGTTTTCGTTATAGACACACGGGTTGTTAGCTTCCTTCTTTTGAACGGTGTTGCACTACCGCAACGCATGCCAGCGTCCTCTTCTTGCCAAACCATGTTTTTTAAATAAAATTGTGAGAAAGGTTGTTGCTTGTGCAGAGCGTAAACGTCCATTGATCCAGTCTCATCCGCAATGTCATACATTCGCCTAACGTCATTGTCTGTGTGCAACAAAGTTAAACCATCTTCGAGTGACTTGTTTGGTGCACCATAAAATAAAGCCCATTTTTCCCCTCCAATATCATTGAAAACATGATCAAGCACCCTTGTAAATGCACCCCTTCTGGAGCTAAAACACCAGACATCAACAAGGCGACCACCTACATAGCGGAGTGGCTGAAATTGAAACGTGCAAGTTATTTATATTCATATATAAATATATCAACCAGTATCAAAGAATAAGGTAACAAAGTACATACGGGATAGTACAACAAACCTGGACTTTTTCCTAAAAAAAGATGAAAAGGACACCATTATTTTTTGTAATCTTCAATGAAAGTGACCTAGGGTATAAAGCAGGAATGTTGGGATGTTGATGGTCAGGACCATAAGGATAAGTGATGTGTGGGGTAAAAAAGATTAAGTGTTTGTCATGCTAGGTCCCTCTACTTTTTACAACAAAATTAAGCTGTATGTATGTCTAAAAAAAGTTTTGTTTGGGCCAAAAACGAAGCCTAAAAGGTACCTTTTTGCAAATTTTATAAACTTCCCACCACCCAATTTGTCGGTCAACATTTTCCTACATTTCCACAAACTTCTTAATTAAAACCCTGTTTATCATGACTTCCAGAACTTCAGCTACTACCCGACTAATTGGTGGCAAAGTTGAATACTTTTGCAGATGCAGTCTTCGTCTACCAGTCAAGACGTCAACAACAAGGGAAAACCCTGGGAAGCGTTTCATACAATGCTCTATTTGTGATGCATATCAATTTTTGGATGATGATCTGCCAAGTGAATACTATAAAGATCTGGTGTATGGGTTCTTTGAAAAGGAGAAAAGATCGAAGAAGTCAGTGGATATTAAACACTTGGTTGATACTCTTGCTTTGGACAAGTCAATCTTAGACAAAGAGTTTACTGATGCAAAGTCAAAGTTGAAGCTGTATGATAGGTTGTTTTTCATTATGTTAGGATCTTTGTCAGTTACTTGTGTTGGAATTGGTATGTTAATAGGCAAGTAATGTAATGGAATAGATATAAATGTTTTATTCTATATGTAATTTACTTTGGAGAAGTTGCAAGTTTTTATGTTCGGTGTTAAATTGTAAAGCGCACCCGAACAGCAAAATATATACGGTACAAATTACCTTTACATAACGTAAGCAACAACATAGATCACATAAACAGGATACCCTAGAGTAACAGATTCAGGTTTAGATCTTTTGAATACATAATCAACATTATACCCTGTTGCATTTCATAAAGTAGAAACAATCTTAAACTAGTTTCCCAATTTTTTTGATGTGTTATAGTTTTTTTCTGTAAGTATACAAAGGGTTTCATTGAATATGATAACGACTGTTGTGAATAGGACAAATTCATAATAATGTTGTAACTGCTGCTCTCGTTGGTTGCTGCTGCTCTTTGTAAAGGTAGTCATGGTGATGCAATACAATGCAAAACATGACACGTATATTACGACTGGTGAGAATGAATACTAAAAACTGCTATTGCACGTTAGTACTGCTAGTGCTGAAGACCAAGTAACAAAAACATGTTGTTAGTAAATAGTGGGTAAATGCAAACACTTGAGAAACAATATGAAAAAAATGTATAATCAAGCTGTAAAACTGTCAAATACATTTTTTGGGTGCCTTTCTTTAAAGTCAAAGTGGGTAAACACAAACAAGTCTGGCCAATGCATACACGTTGCCTTACAAAAAATGCCTAGACTAGACAATCTTTTGTGACTTTAAAGTAATGTTAACACAACTGGCTGTAAACGTTAACAACACCATTAGCATGCTGCAAAACAATACCTACACTCCAACCTTATGTTCCTTAAATACCAAGTTGGTTTTAATCCCGAACCTCCTCGACGCCGATCTCTTGTTAGAGCCTTGAAATGCCTCAACATATTGAACTTTCGTAAACCCGCTCTTGGTGTTTCAAAGCATAGCCTCCTTGCATACGGTTTCGTCGAAACCTTATGGCCGTACCTGGCCTTGACACAAGTCCCTACTTGATGTGGAACAGAAGAAGATCCTGCATCCAACAAAACCTGATTTGGAAGAGAATTTGTCGGTACATTCGTTAAAGTGGCATCATCGTATTCGATAACCCGTTGCACCTGTTTATATGGTGGGGAAGTAGTCCACCCAACATCCATTGCTACACAACCCACAAATCCCCTATAGTATCATTCATCGTCACTGAACTCAATGGCATCTTCAACACTTTCGGTATGCAAAAAATCCATGAAAAGATTCTTTCCTTGGAATTCAATTCCTTTACGTCTAGGTAGGGAAGGAGGGGTTCTTAGGGGAGGTGAACGCCCTTCTTCCTCCTCCCATGCAAGAATATCAGAGTAACATTTAGATGTAGCAATTTGCACAAGTTTATCATGTATCACAAGCTTTTCATGCGTTTCCTTATCAAGAAGATTAAAAGTTAGGTTAGGATAGTAGAAACATGATAAGTTAGCAGGTTTATGTGCAATGTACAAGCCGATTAATCCATATTCCTAGGCAAGTTAATACATCCTTTTAATATCATTATCACATTCAATAATTGTCAAACCAGTTGAAAGAACTAATTTTGGCATGCAAAAATACAAAGCCCTTATCTCACACTCAAGCTTGTAGGCCAACAAGTCAAGCATTTGATTAAAGTTCATCCTTGTGGAGTTACTAAACCTTAGCGCAAGGGTTCGGCCAAACTCAGAACTTAAATTGGGCAACCGAATGCATGTACCATCGTAGTGAATCTCAAATACAGGATACGCAGCTACAGACCCTGGCGTCCTGTAATAAAGGTATATAAATGTACACAAATAAGAATAGCAAGTATGGTAAAAAATATAGTCAAGGAAAGTGAGAACCACGCGGTAACATATAAACATTTTTAGGAAGGGTAATGGCATGCATACCTTAGTTTGAGATCAAATAAGGCAACTGAAGGCTTAGAAGCATTTTTTGATGAAAGAGATTGTTTGGAGATAGGCATCCTGACTTGTGTACAAATGTGATCTTGATGAACATTTGCTATATATTAGCAAAGGTAGTATTATTTTACTATTAAACATGTACTTATATATTATATGAGACTTATGATCCATTGATTTTGATATGGAAACTAATGGGGTAAATGATACTTTATTTTGTTTAACGTTTTTATGTGTAGTGTGTTTGTGTAATAATATGGGCGTTAATGTGTGAATGAATATATCAATGGATGAAGCATGGTATATGTTTGATTGTAAAATGTATTTGATACAATATCGTATATTGAAAACCGATAGTGCATGATAAAACAACGAAAGTGTTGTTGAGATAAGTTAAAAACTGTTGATACAAAGGATAAAAAATAACTCTATATAAAAAAACCGAATCATCTTCTCGCGATAAGCTAGCGCGACGTCAGCATGATCATCAACTTGCAACCATTGACCATGTGCCAATCGATATAAAAATATACAAAATGTGATCTTGATGAACATTTGCTATATATTAGCAAAGGTAGTATTATTTTACTATTAACAATGTACTTATATATTATATGAGACTTATGATCCATTGATTTTGATATGGTGATACTTTATTTTGTTTAACGTTTTTATGTGTAGTGTATTTGTGTAATAATATAGGCGTTAATGTGTGAATGAATATATCAATGGATGAAGCATGGTATATGTTTGATTGTAAAATGTATTTGATACAATATAGTATATTGAAAACCGATAGTGCATGATAAAACAACGAAAGTGCTGTTGGAGATAAGTTAAAAACTCTTGATACAAAGGATAAACAATAACTCTATATAAAAAAACCGAATCATCTTCTCGCGATAAGCTAGCGCGACTTCAGCAGGATCATCAACTTGCAACCATTGACCATGTGCCAATCGATATAAAAATATACAAACCCACACACCACAATCACGAAAAATCTCCCTTGCTTAAGATCGATTTCGGATTGCCTACATGTAATCTTATAGTCGTTCGGACGTATTCCAGTCTTATCAAAAAACATTTGCTTGCTCTAGAACAACTGGTAGTTTGGCATGTACAATTACTGAGATTGTTAAATTACATACAAGGGTGATCTTGTTGAAGGTTGTCAAAAATGTTAGTATTGTATACTCAAAATAACCAAGTTATTCATAAATTAAAGTTGATTGTTCAAGAAGGATTAAAAATAATACGTAGTATAGTGTTGTTAATTCAAGATTTGTCCAAAAGTATTATATGTTTGTTATACGTGATTCGTATAAATTCGACCATTCGCCAAATTGCTTCGGAATATAATTTTTTATAATAGATTTCATTTCATTACATTAAGAAATAACAAAAGAGAGTAACGAAGCCACAACATTGATGATAAGTCCAAAAACAAAAAAAGATGACAATGACAAAACTTGAGAGAGAGCACATAACAAGCTAGGAGTAGAGGTTTAATATTTTTTGCGCATCATGGCCAGAAAGGAGCTTTTCTTGAGAACTTGCAGTTGCGTCTCACTGATGAGCCTCATCAACGTCTTGTTTTTCTCTAGCTCCTCATCCTGGATTTCACACAGGATTTCCATACAAGCACTGCCAAAAGTGGACCCAAGCACACACTCCAACTGCTTGATCTGCTCACCCCGCACACTGCATCGACGAGTTAGCTCCATCACCTTTGCATGCATGTCACTTATGAACTTTAAGTCACGTCCATTGTCACGCACAAACACAGTGTTAGCCATGTCGTAAATATCGTTATCCATTTCTGTTGTAGTAAATGCTGCTGTGGGTAGTGTGTGTCACTTGACAAAAGTAGTTTGAAAATAAATTAGATGGTGTCCGTTTATATAACCAAATGGGATGTGAGGAGTGACATGGAATTTATTTTCAATTAAAGTCAATATAAGTAAATGTGGATAGTTAAGTGGTCAATAGTTGCTTCTTGTCAAGTAATTAAAAATGCACATTAGGCCAAATGCAATTAATGAAGCTTCTCTAGTACTCATACGCTTCTTGGCCCAAATATAACAATTTTTGGGCAACTAAACTATTTGGGGCAACTAAACCAGTTAGCCTGTTGTTTACTTGAAATTCAAACAAATGTTTTAGTCAGGTATGCCACGTGGTCCATAACATTATGATGTGTATGGCTTAGGAAAAATATTATTTACCTTTGTTGTTAACATACAAATGGTATTATTAGGTGTACATTTACTTTATATTTTTCTGTAAGAATATACAACTATAATATAACTAGCAATTTATGTCATAAACTCCGAGTATATGTGCAGTTGCCTGTGGTTTCTTCAGTATTGCATGGATATTTTGAAATAACCCAAATCGGGGATGCACAAAAGTAGGACAAACTTTAATAATGAGGAAAAGACGTACTGAAATGATGGTGCTGCCTAGTGTCATGTACTTGAACTGTTTATGTCCATTAATTTAAAAGTTTCGTATTCCCATAAAAGGTGGAATGAAACATGTGTCTAACAAATTACTAGAACGAGTACTATTTTTGGGCAACCACATAGATACGGTGGGCAATTGGGAGAGACAGAATGTAAATTAAAATCATGAAAAAAATTGTTTAAATAGGGAAGCAAGCAGATGTATGTTGTTTATTTTGGGGTGCTTCTAGTTAACCAACACAACTTATTCTTAGGTGCACGCTATGTATTCCTTTATGTGGTAAACAAAAAAAGGGGTTTAAAAAAAGTAGGAAAGTTTATTAATGGGGAATAGTTATAAAGAAAAGGAAGGTCCTAAATAGTGTCATGTACTTGAAAGGAACTAGTGTCTTCAAAACTGAAAGTCAAACTGATACAACACAACACCCAAGAAACTTTGGCCAACAACAAATTTGTTATGGGGCAACTTGACACAAATAATGGGCAACTAGTCACAAGCATGGTGTATGGTCACAAACTATAAGAAATTATAAGTTTATTTATGTATGTGTTGTCCATAATTGTAATCATATGTATTGCAGAGGAAGAAGGGAAAATTTTAGATCAATTTCTACATAAGATAGTAAACTTGTTAATAATGAAAATTAAACCACCCCCCTCCCCCAAAAAAGAAAATTAAGAAAAACACATAACATAATGATTGTGTTATAATAACAACATACCTGTAAGCACTCCCTAACACGAACAAATGCATGTGTTAGCGAAAATGGTGCTAGTGTATTAATTATACTGGTCGGTGGTGCCATAGAGAATCAATTGAAATCGGCGGACTATAAAGTTGCTCTAGAAGACATCAATCTTAAGTTCATTACAAGCTTGTCACCTAAATGGGCTATGCACACTGTTGTCTGGAGAAACAAAGATGACTTTGAAAAGATGACCTTGGATAATCTCTACAACAACTTGAAGGTCTATGAGTCTGAAAAGAAAATTGCAGGTTCATCATCATCTACACAGAACATTGCTTTAGTGTAAGTTTGTAATCCTTCAAATCTATGCATCATCACATTCTGTTTACAACGACTTTGCAGTCGTAGCCTTGGTCAAAGGATGGGATAGTCAGTCATGTTTCCACTGCTGGTTTGCTCTATCCACTGCCAGTTATTTTAAATACACTGCTAGTGCAGATTGCTGAATATGGAAAAACAGGGGCTTTTGTGAAACATTTTGCTGGTAGCGTACTTATTGCCCAATTCACTGCCGATGAAATAATTGATCTTTTAAACACTCCCAATTGGCGGTGAACACAAACCCTAACCACTCCCAACTATAATTTTCACAAATCCCACATCACATTCACTTTCAACATACAATGGCAACTGAATATTCCACAACCCACAATTTAGTCGCATACCTAGTCAAGAACGACCATTCTAAAGGTTTTCATGAGATGATTGATTTCATCAAACATAGTCCCATACACTATGATTAACTGTAGAACCCGTCATTGTTAAAGCTTTTATACATCAGTTTTGGTGGACTGCTGAAATTCAAGAAAGAGGTGGAGAAGAGGTTATTAGGGCGGTTGTTGATGAAACGGAGATTCTGATCACAGAGGAGGTGATTAGAGGTGTTTTGAAGCTTCAGGGTGCTGAAGGAGTTGTTAATCTGTCTGATGCTGAAATATTTGAAGATTTAGAAAGAATGGGTTATGAGAGAAAAGGGGATCGTATAAAGTTTCACAAAGGTATGTTTTCTCCGCAATGGAAGTTTTTAATCCATACCTTGCTCAAGTGTGTAAGCAATAAAACAACTGGATTTGATGAGTTTCCCTCAAAGATTTCAACTGCTGTCATCTGTTTATCTCAAGAAAGGGTTTTTGACTAGTCTCGAATGATTTTTGAGGGTTTTCAGAAGAACATTAAAGAACAGGGCAAATACTACCTCTATCCTAGGTTTGTTCAATTGATAGCAGAAAGTCAAATAACAGAACCCATTCCCCATAAGAGAAAGTATGACGTTTTACATATGGTTCCTAAGGTGTTTGCCCATATGAGGAAAAAGAGTCCAAATTTTTCAGGAACCATAACACCTTTATTTCCTCACATGATAGATCTGGCACAACTTATATAGGAGGAAAATCTAGAACCCAATCTATCCACTGATGAACCCCATGCTACCACTTCCCAACCCACTGCCGAACCCTTACCTTCAACATCTGAACTCCAACGTATTTTAGTTACTAGAAGGAGGAAGAAGGGCACTCAGCTACCTGAGGCTGGTGGTAGTGGTGAAGGACATGAGGGTGTAACAGGTGCGGGAGGTAACATGAGTGGAAGGGGTTTCACTACTGTTTCAGGCGTAGACGCTGACCAGGTAAGTAAAAACCTAAGTAAGACCCAACCACTGGCAACTCCTAATGTGGAGAGTTCACTCGAGCTCAACACAGGTGGAGGAATCCCCAGCCAACAGGCTAACTTGGGGTCCATGGATGCTGAGGCTCGGTCGGATGCCATGGTACTCACATCCTATGATTTACTTCCTAGAGCAGGTCACACAGCTCAGAGTGATGAGGATAGACATGAAACTGAACATGAATTGACGGGTAATGATACTTTTGTGCATAATGACAATTCCCAGTATACACCTCTCGGACCAGTTAACACAGGTCGAAGTCGTGAGGATATAATGGAACTTTTAAAGGAATTGACGGATAAATGTGACAAGATGGAGTCTAAAATATCTGGTCTTCAGGAATTGACAACCTCTCAAGCTGGAAGTATTGAAAGGTTGATGCATAGGCTGAACGTTTCGAAGCGAATAAGGAGACCAGGGATTGCTGCATATAGAAGAGTCAAAAGGATGGGAAAGAAGGCTAGCTCATCAAAGGATCAGAGTTTGGAGGATGCATCCAAACAGGGGAGGAGTAAAAGCATAGATTCAGGGGAGGATGTGAATTTGGATGTGGTTTTGGACATGGATAGTCGTGCTAATCGGGATTGTTATCTGATGACTGACATGGAAGGAAAAGCTGCAGCGATAAATGATGCTTTGAAAGCTACTTGTGCAGAAAAAGAGAAGGAAGTGGTGCAGGCAACAACCACTACCTATGTTCCTGCATCCACTGCTTCTAAAGAAGAAGCCACTGATGGAACCACCTCTAAGGTAATTATAAAAACTGTTACTTCAGATATTCCCATTGCTATCACAACCACTGCTACTACAATCACAACCACTGTTACATCACCACCAAAGTCAAAAGAAGCTGAAAAGGAGGTTGCCATTCAACTGCTAAACCTAAAGCAATCTTTACCAATCCCTGAACCTATCATTGCACCCATTCCTGCTACAATTAAACCTTCTGCACCTAAACCCTTGGGAAGTTTGAAGATTGGTGAGCCTGTGAAGTCAGTTGTTGGTCAACCAGATATTGGAAAGGGTAAAGGAATTGCAGAACCAGTTTTGAAGTTTAAAAGTAGACATGAGCAGGAGGCTTATGATGAAAAAGAAGCTCTAAGAGTACATATGGAACTAAATGCTGATGTAATTGCTAGGGAAAAGAAAAAGCAAGAAGATGAGAAAGCTTCTCAGAAACTGCTTGAAACATGGAAAAATGAACAACAAGTGTTCCAAGCTTCTGAGAGTGTGAGACAGATGAGACAAGAAAGACAATTTAGATATTATCAAGCAACGAAGAATAAAACTCCAACCAAGAAAGAAATGAGGAATTATATGATGAAATATATCAAGCATACGGGGATACATGTTTCTGAAAATGTGAGGAAATGCGCGTATGAGAGGGTTTAGGAGATTTTTAATAGGTGCAGAAGAATCAATGATGATTTCGTTGATATGAATTCTGAGAGAGAATATGAGATGTGGGGGAACAACCATCAAAAGAGAAAAGGACCTAATCAGGAGGAGTCTAGTTCCAAGAAACAGAAGATGGATGATGAGATGGAGAAGGAAGAAAGAGTGAAACAGTATCTTATGGTGTGTGATCAACCTGAAGAGCCTATTAATCCTACACCATTAAGATCTGTACATCCAATTCTAGATTGGCAAATTGTTACAGCAAATGACAGAGAAGTCATTGAAATCACAAGAGAAGATGGATGTAAACAAAAACACTTTAATTTTGGGTCTATGTTGTGGTATAGTTCGATGAAAGATCTAGAACAGCTGTGGAAGGTCATGGATTTCAGATATGGAAAGCTTGGTCCAACTGGGTCATTAGCAAGGTCTATGTGGATAGCTGTGAAGGATATGTTTCAACCCAATCCTGAAGACAAGTTTTGGGAAGACTGTGAAGTGGTACGATGGATGCTTTATCAGACTTGTAGATTGCATGCTATTCAGACGACAAAGGAGAAGATATTCATGTTCATAGATAAAGATTATCCACTAACAAAGAATGTTGCAAGAAAGATGCTGGAAGCTAAGCTAGATCCACAGGGTACCAAGCCTACAAATCCAATGATTGACTAGTTGTTTTTGAAGATTGCTAATCTCCATGGGCCTGTAGCCATAAAAAAAATAGTTCAAGGGTCAGCTGGGTGTTTAGATACATCCTCCAGTTGAAGACAGTGTAATCTAAATACAAATTGGATGATTTTTTGAACGAAAATATCAAGTTTAGGGGAGGATTGTTGGGTTTTTGGTTATGGTTATGAGGATAGAGTGACTGCTCAAGATATACCACTGCTAGATAAAGATTGGAACTATTGCTACTATGTTTGAACAACTGCTACTATTCTGTAGGTCGGTTTGAGTTGTAATATTCTAGAACTAGTGATGGTTGTTAGGATCATCTAGAATACTGCTGGAGTTTGACAAATACTAGAGTTATTTGTAACTGATGCTTATGTTTTAGTAGATTGCATTGATAAAAGAAAAAAAAACAACCAGAAACATATAAGGATGCAACATTGGCTGATAATGTGTTGAAAAACAACAGTTTAAATACGATCGTGTGCAATATTTAAAATACTGCGTATCATAAAAAAACAATACATAGTGAGATAAGACAATATTTAAAATACTGCGTATCATAAAATACTGAAAGTGGAAGTTAATACTGCCAGTCATGAAGACCAAGTAATAAACGGTTACAGATGCATGTACAGTGCTGATTTTAAGTAAACAGTCCTGAACAGGGTTACAAATGCATGTATGACGGTCACAAAAGTTTTATTGTAATTGTGTTAGGATGTATAGGATGGTGCAAAACTAAGCTGTAGCATAACCTTTAGTTATAGTTTCAAAGTTAAGGGATAAGGTCAACAACCTAGCATTTATTAGAATGTTAATGCTTTTAAATGCGGTTAGGTAAAGGCTTTCTTTTATGGTGAGATTTATAGTCACAGGCAGTCATAAACAGAAGCACATTAACACTGGTTTTACACATACATATCAGCAAAACCCTAATAAAAATGACTAAAAAAAAGGTAGTGGGTTTTTGTTTCTGTAAATCTTATTTTGCTAATGTTAAGCATTGTTTCACGCATCTTTAAAGAGTTTGTTTATTTTGCAGATATCATAACAATCTCTTCTGATTCAAGCATAACAGTGTCCTCAAGCACTTCAGCTACAATGCAGCCATGTAATCCATGGGTTTCATACTTCCCAAACGTGGAAACCTCTGAAAGTGATTCAAGCTCTATATCCAGTTATTTGTCTACCTACAGCTCTAGTGACTATTCTGACAGACCCGATGTAGTAGCTTATCGTGACAGTCTGTTGAAAAGGGCAACGTTTATGAGTTTTGAGGAAACAAATCCTTCAGTTAGTGATGCCGAAAGTCAGAACCTCCCGGGTAAAAGGATTCAGGTAATAGGACTTGCAAATAAACAAACATGGGCTGATATTAAAGAGAAGAAATTTGGCATAAATAATCCCTCTACAGTCGCAGGAGCGGCTGACAAAGGCAAAGGCAAAGGGAAAAGAAAAATGGCTTACAAGTAACATCTGTTTACCTTATCTACTGGTTTGTTGATGTACTAAAACAACTGGAATGGTTGTTATATGTTTAATCTATAATATATGCACTTGAAATCTGCTGTGACTATTTGTGCAGATCTTTTTAGTATTTATGCATATGCCTTGAGTTAAATAGGTGGAAATGGAACATCTACTTTTCTGTGTATGTTTACTTTTTTACCTATAAACAAGTAATAAATAACCACAAAGTATAACAGGCTTACCTTTGAAAAAAGGTTCACGTTTGAATGTTTAACCCACTAAACATGACATTTTTCAAAGGACATTTTTTATAACAATAAACAAAATTAAGACAAAGAAACATAAACTTACAGATCTAAGCCGCAACACTGTCATTAGTTAAAAATGCACGACGACCAAAATGTAAAGCATGCCCCTGATTGTAAAAAATGAAGGGCATATCATAATGAGCATCATCACATGTATCAATGATCTGTGTTTCAGGCTCAACAAACAAGAGATCAATCACTCTTCCAAAACATGTGTTCGTAAACAAGATGCAGCGTTTTGGGCCTAACTTTTGCTTTATCAACGAAAAGTGGTTCAGTATACTCGTAGTGATTAACTTAGATTCATAGTACTAAAAACGGTCAACAAAAACGAAAAATTAATTCAGACCATAGAAGGAATGTATACCAACGTCATAAACAATAGCATACTCATATCGGAAAATGCAATGGCTGGACCTGGACCCATTTCAACAACTCCTTATTGGTCTACAAATTGGCACTACATGTTAGATACTTAACTAACTACATCTAATGTATTATAGACTACATAAATACGAATCAGAAAGACATAAAAAAGAGCAATGGATTGTAAAATGGAATTAAAATGTGTGTTACATAGGCAATAATCGAATAACAACAACGATTCATTATAACATAGAACGAATTGGAAATAAATCATATGTAATAAACAACAATAAAAATATTTACGTACCATACTTTGCCACATTATTGGAACAAAAAGATTGAGCAATCGAAGGTGGTTTTCTTTTTGTAAAAAAATGTAACGAACGGAAATATTCGGTTGCTATGAACAGTGTACGTTAGGAGCAACAGAGGTGCCGATGCAGAATGATGGTTTGATTTGTGAAAAAAGTAACTAAGAATGTTTTTATGCGAGAAGCAAAAAACATAGAGAGTGAAGAAGACGCATGATGAAGACGAGTGAGTATTGGATTTTGAATATAAATTCACTTTACTTTCACTATTCAAATGTGTACTTTTTATGTAACGTAAAATGACGATAAAACCATTTTAAAAATATACGGTTGCCCAGCGAACGTTGGTTGCCCAAAAAACAATACCTTACACATACGGGACACTTGTCGCAATGTGGTTGAGTTGCCCAATAACAGCGGTTGCCCTCGGTCTATTTTGAAATATAAAATAAAAGTGGTCCGGAAAGTGATAAGCCTCATGGCGTGCGGTCTATTTGCGTCATTTTCCTTAAATAAAATTATACGGATACATGTTATTTTTGTAAAGCATTTACATATATAGTCATTTAACATAAATTGTTGTAATAAATCATTTATTGTAATTGTAACCTATTGGATTTCACATACACATCAAACCATAACACAAAGTAGGCGTACAAGAGGTTTTTAGAGAGAGAAAGTTAGAGGTTTGGGAACTTTAGTGAGAGAAAGAAAAATCTTATTATGAGCTCCAACTCTCTACCTTGGAAGGTAGAGAGTATTTATAGTCTTACAATAAAACGCCACACAACAGGCTGTAGATCAGGCATACAGTGGGTAAAGACCCGTCCGTCCTCCACGGTGTTACTTAACTAAATACTACTTAACATAAAACAACTACGACTACGAGCTTTCTAACGATTACATATACTTGAGGTGACCGACTCTTTAATACCTGGAATTTCTAATTCCTAACAATCTCCCCCTAAGGGAGGTCACCTCAAACACACATTAAAATTACATAGAATACAAACTGATATTACATTGAGATTGTTCTTGGATTCTTGTCCATGTTCTTTGTTCTGTAGCTCGTAGTCTTTGATTCTTCATAATTGCATGTTTGGATAATATGAGTGGAGGTCTTTAACTGATCCACGTGATACTGAGTTTTGAGCCAGCTTTGAGATCATCAGCCACATTAATTCTCTGACTCAACCTTTGTGGTGTTGGTAATTAGTGATGTTGTAACTTTTGGACCGACATTCTCACATTCTGGATCATGATTTATTCTTATCAGAGTAGCGGAAGCTTTCGTTGATTCATGATATGGCAGCAGCGTAGCAGAAGCATGGAGTGAAAACATCAGAGTCATTGATGCACTAATCATGATATCTTTAGATATGAATGTGTTGTGTGAGCATGTGGCTATGGATTGACCGCTCCATTCTGATCAGCTGCAAACGTCGGGGGTGTACCTGCATAAGACAATTAGCAATAAAGAGTACGAAAGTGTCTTTGATCACTTTCGTTGAATTGAGGTACACGGCCCACGGTTCCCCGTTGATCAGTACAAGTACTGCCTGTGATCAGGTAGAATCCCGAAGAATCTCCTTGACAGGGTTTCGCAGCTGCTCTAGCCGTTCTCAAACCGGAACGTCTCAAAGAAGACAACACGGAGTGAGTGAATCAGCGAATAGAGATTCACTGATTGATAAAAAGAGATTTGAAAAACAATCGTGTATTGCTCAATAGAAATTGTTTTTGCAATACAACGAAGGTTTTAATGAAAATCATTTATCAATCATAAACACCTTTTATTTTGAAATATTTGTACACAGTCGATGTGCTAGAGAAAAGAGTTTTTAAGCACAATGACCGGTTTTTCAAAGGTATCCGTCAATCCATTTTTTTGGACCTGGATTGATTCAAATTTGAATCGCTCCACTGATGAGGTCCATATGACACAAGCAAGTCTTGGCAATACCACAAGGATAGTGCGTAGGACTCATAGGATATAATCTCACATTCCACATTGTGTGAAATAGTGAGTCTTCAAGAAATAAGTGTCCTAAAGAGATTAATTGATGATCTCGTGGCTCTAGACTCAATTTGTGCATATTTGGATCCTATATCGGAGACTAGGGAGAGGGTCTCCTTCTTCAATATCAACAATCTCTAAGAGAAAGTTGATAGATTATGTAGGTTCCCCGCGAGAATGAAACAAGCCCTTTTAAGAGGAACTTGAGTGGCTTGGGAAGTTAGTGCAGTGCGTCACTGGGTCCATGACGTCTTGTCTTCAATACCAGTGTTACCTTAGTAACCACCAGTAGCATATGTATTGAACCCGGTTTCTGCCCTAAGGTTGAATAAATGGAGGGGTATTTCTTTTCACCCTTTTTCTTATTCAATTCTTTTTCATTCTTCAACCCCTTCAGTGCTTACCGAGACTTCATAACTAGAACCTTGTTGGGTTTATTCCAGTACTAGCTCAGTCTCAGTCAGCACTCTTCCCATATTCTCATTTTTCTCCTTTTTTCATCATACCTAAGGACTTCTACACTATCTAGTGGATTGTCCTTGGGTAGATCCCTCCGGTTCTGGCGGATCATGGGAACTAATACCTAACCTTATCATCCTTATATCACCATACATAATGTAAAGTTGGTCGGTCTTTTTGGTATTGTTCATCTGCCATTGGAACCAACTGAAAACCATTTGAAAATCAATCCAGATACTTGTGATATATAATCAAAGCATTTTGTATCTTAATTGTTTTGATATTTTAGAAATGCTCCCCCTCAACATATGCACAAAATTTAGAATTTGTTTAGCATGAAAGGTCCAATCTTTTGATTAACATTTTCTAAAATGATCATCATCACTTCCTAATCAGATTGAGTAGATAAAACATTTTAAGGAAGGATGAGGTTTTCACAAGTTTGCTCCCCCTCAATATGTGCATAGATGTTTGAGAATGTTTTGCACATATTAGGAAAAGACTGCACATTGAGATAAATTGATCACGTTTCAAATAATTGTGGTTTAAGATAGATGCTCCCCCTCAACGTGTGCATGGAAAAATTGAAATCGTTTGTCACTTGCGGGGATGCAAACATGCTAATCTCTTATGAAACCATCTATCGAATTATCAGTTTAGATCCAATTTAAATTACAAATTCTCCCCCGATCACAATTATCAAAAAATTTGAGATTTGTGATCTCTGTAGAGTTAAATTGATTTTGAAAGCTTTTAAAGAGAATTGTGACTTGATTATTAAAGCGTTTTTGTGACAACCCGTACTTTCAGGTCATTTCTCGACACAGTTCATGTTTCATTATTTCAACATTTTTAGTAAACTTGGTTTACTTGTTTCAAATTCGCGTAACCTTGGAGGTTTAGCGGCGAATTCATGATCATGACATCACGTACATTTCATATGGACTAGGATTAGTCTACATTTCATGGACATCATGTGCATCTCATTAGTACATTCACGACATTTCATTTCACTTTATACGCGTAATTTTTTTTATATTTAATAATTTTTATCGCGTGAGTTTTTATTTTGAATATTTAATCCATTACTTTCAAAAATGATCCCGAGGTATTTTTAAACTTACATTTAGTTTATAAAAACTATATTTTTAGTTTTCCTAGTGTTTCAAATTTATTTGGTATTTTAATCGTTAAAGTTTAATTATTACGTCGTTTTCTTAAAAATTGTACGATAATTATTTTATCACTCAATTTGCACAAGGAAAGTATTTTTTACAATTTTTATCATCTCAATACAATCTATTTTGACTTATTAAAAACTTACTTGCACCAAAAATTCCCATTTACCTTATAAATTGATTAATACTTACACAATTACCACACTTTTTATCAAAGTCTTACAAAATAATGCAAGTAATACATTTTAAAAAAAAATATATATATTGAAGAGACAACCCTCCCCTAAAACCGGCCAAGGGGGAGGGTGTACTCATAAATGAGGCATGGTATGTTGATTGGTAATAAAAGTTTGCATACTTAAAAGTCTAACTCAAATAATTCATTCATCTCAAATTTCTCATAGTTACAAGAGTTAAATAAAAACTTTTCTCTCTTTTCCTTGGGTCTCCAAAACCGGTCACAACATCAAAGAAACAAGGGATCAAGATTTTGCAAAGTTCAAGTGTTTACAACCTAGATTATATCCTTTATATGGTTTTGAAATAAAAACCAAGGATATTTAAGTTAATCCTTGTTACTTACACCTCTTCATTTTCACTAGTAAGCATGTTTTTTTATCATTTTCTTGTTTCCTTATCATTTTCATATGTTTCTTTTCATTTTTGGAGATATTATGCAAGTTATGTGATTTATACCATTTAATTCATGATTTTTGAGTTATATATATTTATTGGTCATCCTATAATTACTCCCATGGTATTCTTTGGTCTTGATGGTGATTAGGAACCCATGACACCCTAAGAAGGTGTATGGTAGGATTAGATTAGTTTCGGAGTTGATTTGAAGGGATTAGAATAGGTTTTGTCCGAGAAAAACTATTTTCGATAACTATATTTTACGTTCTGTCCTTAATCCGAATTTCTGGAAAAACCAACAGATTGTACGAAACTTTGGCCTTGATTTTTAGAAAATATATTTAAAAACGAATCCGTGGTTGACGGATAAAACGGACTTATTTGAAGCCGTGGTGAATTTTTGAAGTTTGACGACGAAACGTATTATTTTCAGGATTTTCAGCTTGCTGTTTTTAGTATTTTCGGGACAAAAACGAGCCTTAAGCTTCACAAATTATTTCGACTTCTCAAAAATATATTAGTTTACTTCGATACGAAGCTAAGGACATATATTATGTAGAAAACGGAGTTGAAACGACAAATATATATTATTTTCATAAAGTTGCGTAAATATTATTTTCTGAAAAACTATATTATTTTTACGTTACAAGTGTTACAAGGTTGTGAAACTTGTTTGCGGCTGTTTTTAACAAGGTTGTGAAACTTTTTGGAACGAGATGTCTTCTAGTAAAATCAAGTTCACCGGCCATATTTTTCAAAACAAAAAGCTGTTTGTCAAGCGGAGTCATAGTAAATCATTTACGGATGTTCAAACTTGGCCGAAACTCATTTTCTGCACACAATTCAACAAAATCACCAACTTTAACCCTTAATATCTTTATGATCGAGACCTTTTGGACGAAAACTCTTGAACTGAAACTTTTAGATATCGATACAAACTTTCCAAAACCGTCGAGTTCGTTCTCTAACGATCGACGACACCGTTTACGACTACTTTTCGAGCCATTTTATTAATTTCATGAAAATTCCGACATTGTTTTGCGACAAAAAGTGGTAATTTCACCAAAAATCATTTTAAAACCATTGTAGGATGACATTTTGACGTAAAACATGTAAAGTCATTTTTGAAGGGTCAAGACGTCAAAAGAGTATTTTTCGGCGACGAGTAATATTTTCAAAACCCGTAAATGGTATAAATAACATACGAAGTGCATGCATAACATTACATTGCAACTCATGACATATCATATCATTCATAATAGGTCCCGTTGGACGCATCACATTAAACCTCAGTGTACTCACTTTCGCCGTTATTCCAGTTTATCCAAGTGAGTTTTCATAGCCCCGTTTACATGCTTTTTACATTATTTCAAACCTACGGGGGAGAATACATTGCACAACATTTTATTACGATACCAAGTATGTTAAATACATTTACATTGCTTGAGTTACAAAGTTGCCAGTTAAAAGTCCCCATTTCAAATGCATGAGCCGTTAATTTTGGAAAGCGTGTGTGAGTGGATAGATCTATCGAGGGTGACTCCTCCATCCGGGTTGGTGAATCCCAATTGTCATACGGATGCATTTCATTCATAATCATTACCAGTTGTTTGGCAAGACACTCTTTTTGGGGCGTATTGATGAGCTTCGGTATCATGCGCAAGCAATTGTAACATTTTCGTGAATTGTCATGCGGTTTATACTTGTGTAGTCGTATAAAGCATTAACATAAACCTATGATTTCTCACCAACATTATTGTTGACCGTTTTAGCAATGTATTTTCGGTAACTGAGGCATTATCATCATGACATGGTTTAGGGACCTACATTTTTGAGTCGCGGCGTCGACTTACATTATGTACATTATGGCACTTAATTTCAAAAACATCGTTTGGATTTGTAACATATTTGTATTTTCGCCAACTTTGTAAACCTTTTGGGACTGATGTTGTACTCTGAACATTTTTATGAAATATCCAACGATGTATTCTTAAAACGGCACTTTAGGTCGTTCAATATAACTGTGATGTGGTGCTATGACAGTCAATCCCCAGGAATTCCATTCCGCTGCAAAACAGGTAAATTGGGGGTGTGACAGTTTTAACTGACAAGGATATGATTTTGAGACTTTGAACTCCATTGGTTAAACATGCATGATTATCTTTTGAAAACAATTGTATGACAACTAACTTTTTGAATTAATTGAAATCAATCTCCCCCTCAATCAATGACATAGGTTGTTGATTGAGAAATAGATATTTTGACAAATAAGTCCGGATGATTTTCAAAACGTGAGTCCGAGTTATTGTACAAATCAATTAGTTTTCAGCAGATAAATGTTTATAGAATCAGAGCATGAGATTTGAAAAGCAAGATAAAGCATGGCTCTGTTCTTTCTATGAAAAGCGGGTTATTGCCTGAAATGACAATAAACCATTGTTTCTCTTTCTCCCAATTTTTTTTTTTATTTTTTTTTTATTTTTATTTTTTTTTTAATTCGAGCAATATCTAAAGTCCCGTGTCATTCTTTGAATGATAGCACAAAGACCGTAGATATAATCGAACCGAGAAAAACATGACAAAAAAACAATATAAATATATTATTATTTTTTATTTATTTATTTATTTTTTCAATGGATTTTGAAAGTTTTATATTTTTGTATTTGATTTTTGAATAAATATATACAAGAGTTAGATGAAGAAAGACCTTTACTCCTCGTCTTCCTCCTGAAGACGTTTGAGTGTTCCTGGTTGAAGGCTTTTCAAGCCAAGTCGTGGAAGAATAAACTCAAAAACGTTCTCTTGGAAGAGCTTTGGTGAAGATGTCTGCTAACTGGTATTCAGTCCTCACAAAATAGAGTTCCACCACACCTTTTTCCACTTGTTCCCTGATGAAATGATGTCGAATATTGATATGCTTTGCTCTTGAGTGTTGAACGTTGTTGCATGAGAGAGCAATACCACTTTTATTATCACAGTACAGAGGGATTTTGTTAAATTCAAAGCCATAGTCAGATACTTGGGATCTCATCCATAGGATTTGAGCACAACAGGATGACATGGCTATGTATTCAGCCTCTGTAGAGGAAATAAAAGTACTCATTTGCTTCTTTGAAGACCAGCTCACAAGCTTATCACCAAAAAACTGAGCACCTCCGGACGTACTTCGACGAGTATCTTGACACCCTGCATGATCTGCATTTGCATATGCTGTTAGTGACATACCGGTGTCCTTCGGGTACCAAAGTCCCATGTTGATGGTTCCTTGGAGGTACCGAAAGAACCGTTTAACCGCTTCAAGGTTCTTTTTGGTAGGCTTAGCCTGGTATCTAGCACACATGCATACAACGAACAGAATATCAGGTCTACTGGCTGTGAGGTACATCAGGGATCCGATCATGCTACGATATTTCATTTGGTCTACCATGATCCCTGAGTGGTCCTCATCAAGCTTGGTTCGTTCAATCATGGGAGTGTCAACGGGGTCACTTGAATCAAATCCAAATTTCTTTAAAATCTCATTTGCATATTTAGATTGATTTATAAAAATGCCTCCGGGACTTTGTGAAATTTGTAATCCCAAGAAAAATGACATTTGTCCCATCATTGACATTTGAAATTGAGAACCCATTTCTTTTGAAAAACGGTCACACTCATTGGGGTCAGTCGAGGCAAATATGATATCATCAACGTAAATTTGAACGTGAATTAAATGTTTGCCTGACTTTCTGGTGAACAGAGTAGGATCAACTGCTCCTTTGCTGAAGCCGGTAGACAGAAGAAACTTTGATAGCGTATCATACCACGCCCTTGGAGCTTGCTTTAAACCATAAAGAGCCTTCTTCAAACGATAAACGTGAGTAGGATGCTCTGGATTCACAAAGCCTTCAGGTTGGCTGACGTAGACGACTTCTTTAAGGTCTCCGTTCAGAAACGCCGTCTTTACATCCATCTGATAGACTACCATGTTCTTACTTGCAGTATTAGCCAAGAATATTCTGATTTCCTCGATTCGAGCAACTGGAGCAAAAGATTCTTCAAAGTCAATACCCTCCTCTTGACGGTATCCTTCAGCAACCAATCGAGCCTTGTTCTTTAACACATCACCATGCTCATCAAGTTTCACTTTGAAGATCCATTTTAGGGCAATGATCATAGCACAATCTGGAGCAGGTACTAATTCCCATACATCAAGTCGATCAAACTCATGAATATCTTCTTGCATGGCATTGAAGCAGCTATCTTCATTCATGGCGGTTTTAACATCTTTTGGTTCGATCTTAGAGAGTACGGAGTTGAAGAAGCACCATAAGGCATCGGTTGCAAGTTGTTTCCGTGTGGATACTGGACGAGAGGGATTTCCAATGATGTTGTCTAATGGATGATCGTGAGTCCATTTTCTGAGGTGTTCATGTGGTAGTTGTTGAGGGACTGAAGTAGCAGAATCGATGTCTCCTGAAGAGGATGGTTCTGATGATGATTCAGGAGCAAATATGTTTTCAAATGGAGCATCTTCAGGAGTAGCAAAGGGATTAACTTCATCATTGATGCCAGAAACAGTTCCATGATGTACATTTGAAGATTGATGATTTGTTGATGAGACTGAGTGATCAGCAGCAGGCGCTTCTTGACTTAATGATATTGAGACTGAAGGATTGACTTCATTCACAGGAATATGAGTGGCCTCTGTTGTAGGAATCGACAGTTCATAAGCACTTGGCTCATAATGCTCATCAAACATAGGATCAAACAATTTCTTTAAATCATCTTCAGATAGAGGTACATATGGAGTTGCTTGAAAAGTGTTTGGTACAAGGGATGAACCAATGGGACTGTTTTGAAGTGCGGGTCCTGAACTGGATTGTCCAGGAGCCATTTGACCGGTCAGCTCATCAAACGTAACGTGAATTGTTTCCAAAATGTTTCGGGTTCTCTTGTTGTAGATTCGGTATCCTTTTCTATTCGGTGCATATCCTACAAATACTCCAATATCCGCTTTAGCTTTCAGTTTGCCTAAATCTTGGCCCTCATTAGTTGGATAACACAATGCACCGAACACACGAAGGAATGAGAGATTAGGTTTTCTGTTGTGGACAAGTTCATATGGAGTTTTTCCATGAGCAGTGTGAATCAGGGATCGATTTTGGGTGTAGCATGTAGTGGCGATGGCTTCACCCCAGAGAAACATTGGAACTTTTGAGTAAATCAGCATAGTCCTTGCGGCTTCCACAAGAGTTCGATTTCGTCTTTCAACTACACCGTTCTTTTGAGGAGTTCGAGGAACACTTCTTTGATGACTGATTCCAATACTTTCATAAAACTCACCAAGTTGTTTGTTAACAAACTCAGTTCCATTGTCTGTTTGGATGATTCTGACCGTTTTGTTAAGACGAACCTGCAACTATTTGATGAGTTTGATGATGATATCTGGAGTTTCATCCTTTGTCTTTAAGAACTTTACCCAGGTGAATCTAGAGAAATCATCAACCACAACTAGCACATATTTCTTCCCAAAGATGTTCTGCACTCTCATGGGTCCACATAAGTCCATGTGGATTGTATGAAGAACTTCTGTGACTGAGTTTGTAGGTTTGGGTTTATGGGCATACTTCTTGCTTTTTCCCAATTGACATGCTGAACAAAGATGATCCTTTTCATACTTAAGTCTAGGTAGACCTACAACTAAGTCCTTTCTGGAGAGATCATTGATGGTGCCGAAGTTCAAGTGATTGAGACGACGATGCCATAACCATGACTTTGTTTTAGAAGCCTTTGACAGCAAGCAAATTGGAGAAGACTTCATCATATCTTCGATAGAGATGGTGTATAGATTTGAACCACGTGAACCTCTTAAGAGTTCCTTACCATCAAGTTCTCTAACGAAACAAGTATGTTTTCTGAAGGCTACTTCTAGATCAGAATCGCAGAATTGACCAACAGAGAACAGGTTATGACCAAGACCTTCCACATAATATACCCTGGAGATAACACTTTGACCAACAACATAATCTCCATAACCCATAATTGCACCGAAATGATCATTCCCGAATCTAACTGTCCCGATGAATTTGCTCACGAAGTTCATGAGCCTCGACCGGTCTCCAGTCATATGCTTGGAACAGCCTGAGTCCAGGTACCACAGAACGATTTGAACGATCTGCAGTTGAACACAGACAAGAATGGATAACTGGATAATTGGGATCCCCATGCAAGAATGGGTTCCACTTGGTTAGTAACAGTAATTGGAACATCCACATCAAAAATAGAAACATCCATATCAGAAGTAGAAGCAATGGAATCATTGGGAATAGATGCAATGCTGGTGTCTGTATTTGACCTATTCAAGGTATGTTCACTTCTTAAGGGAATAGTTCTACCAGTAGGCATCCATTTTCTAGTGGGCATAGTCTTAGCAGTTTGAGGGCAAAACTGATTATTCTTATGGCCAAAAGGTATCCAATAATAACCTATCTTTATAAATGTTCTTCCTGTGGGTTTTCACTGTTTTCTAACAATCATTCGTCTTTGCCTTTTAGCCTTCTTTGCACGATTATTAGCATTAACAATTTTAACTGGGCATTTGACAGCATTAGACAAATCATTCACACCACATTCATGATTAGCAACGAATTCAAGCGGACATCGTTACAAGGTTTGCAAATAGTATCAGAATTCGAATTAATTACAGTACGCCTATGGCTAATACTAGAATCAACACGATTCATTTTATTTGACCCAAACTTAAAGTTCCTAGGTTGGTCTTCTACTCTCTTCCAATGCACATTCTTAGCTTGCAAGGTCCTATCATTCCTTGTGTTGTCTTGAGACTTTGACCTGCTCGCTTTAATGTCACTGATTACTCCTGTAGAGGGAATGGGAACATTAGTTGGTTGATCTAATTTTTGCATTCCTGAACTTGATGTGCAAGGATCTGTATTACTAGAAGGCACATTGATGTTCACTTTCTTAACACTAGAAGTGCTGGGATTTGTACTCCTAGAGGGCACACTAGAGTTCGCTTTTTTAGCACTAACGGATCTAGAATCTGAACTACTTGAAGGCACACTAAGATTCACATTCATACCATTGGGCATAGAATGGATTTCATGCTTGGCACTAGGCATAGAACAAGACATCACCGCTTTGCCTTTTGCACCTAAGGATTTAGGACATGTTGCAATTACACATTCTAGCAGCTCTTGAGATCGTTTGGCCTGGAGGCAAGCAAACCTAATTTCTCTATCAAGAGGTTTATTAATGAAATCCTCTTCAACAATCTCACGGAGACATTCTAGACTATCCTTAAGATGAGCACAATATTCATGAAACGCCTGTTCATTATTCCTAAGATGAGGAGGAATATATTTAACCGTCACAGTATATTTGCAGTCTAAGGGTGACTTTGAGACAACATTCTTATTGAAAACAAGTGGCAGTTTCCCATTTCCCTGACTTCTCAGATTCTCAATTTCCTTTTGTAAAGAAGTTATTTTTTCGTTGTTTTGGTCACGGGTGACTTTAATTGAATCATATAACTCTTTAAAGTGTCGTTTAACTTTTTCATTTTCTTCTAGAAAACTCTCGTTTTCCTTTTGTAAGGCATTAACTAAGTTTTGAAGATGAAAAGTTTGAGAGTACTGAGAATCTAAAGGAGGAGGCATTTGGGATCCAGTCACATTGTTCTTTTCACCCTTCAATTGAGAGATTTGGGCTTTCAACTTTTTGATCGTGTTACAATGAGCTCGAATCTGTTCATCACGTTTGCTGATTTCAAAAACTGCATCAAATTCAGGAGCATCCAAGGGTGTCTTGATATTTGAGGTTTTAACATTTTCTTTTAGATGTTGATATTTTAGTTGTAAATCAAAATGTTCAACTTCTAGTTTAGAAAGATGCTTTACCAAATTATCGTGATCATCCTGATCAATTTTCTCATTAAGTTTCGAATTAATCTTTTCAAGCTCAATGACACGATCATGAGAGACTTTCAGAGCAATAGATAATTCATAAAATTGAGAAGCATTAATGGAACAATTTGTAGCAGTGAAAAACATATCTTGAGCAATACATTCAGAAATCATATTCTCATTTAAGGTATGCAAGTTCTTCCTCTCAATCTCATTATATTTTAATGCTCGCTCATAATCACTAACCTCAACTATCATTGCATCAAATTCCTTTTCCATTTCTTTAATGTCAGAATTCATTCCATTTCTTTAATGTCAGAATTCATTCCCTTTTTAAGACTCTCAAATTGATCTTTTAATTGGGTGTGATCCTTTTCTTACAAGTTTTCTCAAAATCAACAAACAGTTGAAAGATAACATATTGACTGATTAAGGTCTTGCTTTTAGTGGCAATAGTTCTAGGAACTAGATGCATTGGGAGGATACACAGTCTCTTTAGGCATTTTCCTAAGGGGAGGGTTTGTTTCAACAATATTTTCCGCTTTCTGCTTATCTAAGTCCATTTTCCAATACACTTGTTCAGGTGTTAACAACGTTTGAGGCTTAAACTTGTTAAAAGCAATCCAATTTTCCTTAGAGTAGTTTGGTGCTTTAAAACTGATTCTTTTCTCTATGCAAGAAGGGCTTTCAAGTTTTTCATCCAATTTCCTTTTAGTGACATCTTCTAATTGCTTATCTTCTTCAGTGCTCTCAGCGCAACTAGGTTTTTGTCTAGGCTTAAGGATCTCATTGCCATCATAGATTACCTTTTGGGCTTCTTTAGCTATCTTAACATACTCAGGATTGGATTCCTTAATAATGGGGATACAATGCTTGTCACTTAAAACTCTATGCTTAGTGATCAAGTGAGCAGTCTGAATGGTGTTACCTTGTACGTACAGCTTGTTTTCTAGTTTTTTTTTCAAAGTTTTTAGATTGGAAAAATCATTCAAAAGTATTGATTCCTTAGCACTAAATTCCTGCTTAAGCTTTTTACATTTTCTTGAAGTTCTTGCTTTTGCTTAGCAGTTTTAGAAAGCTTTTGTTGTAAGGAGTTTAACTCTTGTTTTAATACTTCTTCTCTAAAATTACTTTTTCTAATGATTGTACGGATTTGGTCATCCATTTCCTGCTCACGAGTGGTTAACTCAAACTTAGCACGTTGTTCATAAATAGCAACTCTTTCTTTATAGGCATTAAGTTCAGTGATAACAGAATCACCAGGGGCACATGCAGTGTATTCATCACAAACATAATCTTCATTGAGTACAGAAGATACATCACTTGATACAATCTCACTTTCACTTTGTTTCACATATTGATCATATGGGACAACATTGATATTACCCATACTTTCAATATCTGACTCAATGATTTCAGTTGATTGTATTTCATTATGTATCTTTTGCACCTCAACTTCATCGTATAGTTTTAATACCTCTGAGATGATTTTGTCTTTGGATGGTCTAGATTGTGGTGAAGATGAGACCTTAGGAGAGACCATTGGAGAAATGCTAGCCATGAAAATTGTTTGTGCAGTAGGTCCATCATCAACATCAGAGTCGTACGCATCACAGTCAGCAACTTGAAAGGCATTCTGATGATTGTGACCTATCTCCTGAATAGGCTGCTCATCCACATCTGCATCATATGTCTTGGCATTTCCCTCAGCGAGAAACAACAACTCCTCTTCGTCTAAAACAGCACCATTGTCCTGAGCTTGCACCAGCAGCATCTTATCCCTGAAGTATTCTGCATTCTGTGGACGTTTTGGAGATTTGCAGTTCCTAGCAATGTGTCCCTCACCACCACAGTTGTAACATTTGACTGGCTTTGCTTGTCCTTGATTTCCAGTCCTTCCTCGGTTCTGATTTCCTCCATAGCCTCCACCTGCTCCACCTCTTCTCTGATCGTACTGCCTCTCTTGAACTGGCTGCACCATAACCTTCCCATCTCTGACAGTGGCTTGATTATGTGGATTGGATGCAGTTCTGAGATTGTTGTTGGTGTGTGGGAGAGTGTTCATGTTTTGACTGATCAGGAGAGCTAGTTGACTAATGAAGTTTCTAACGGACGCATCAGCATCAGTGTGACACACGGTAAATTTTCTCTAAAATTTAACTGATAATTAGTAGTTTATTATTACTAAGCCTAATTCATTAAGCATGCATAAGCTTTGCCTGATCATTTGAGTAGATAACTCGCATACAATAAAGATTTCACCACTCTTGCTTTCATGTCATTTTATGAATATTTCATTTTGTCTTATGATTTAAATTGTAAGATGAGAGGTTATCTCGTTTTCCCCGGTGACCGACACTGCACGCGTACCGACACTATGATAAGGACTCGATAAAACAAATGACAAAGGTCCGTGATATGGAATATTAAAAAGATAAAAAAATAATAATTCAGAGACGTAACAATAAATACTACGCGTAATGAATTTTCAAACAACAATACCTTGGTCACAATGTAATATCACGAGACGCAAAGTATATAACATACTTACACTTAAACATGAACTTTTATAAGACTCAAATACAAAAAAAAAAGGGGGAACACAAGTACATGTACACAAAATACATTATTAGTATACATTACATATACCCTCACTTTTACTTACATTACCTTATTTTACCTTTATTTTTATACTTATAATACATTTACAAGAAAAGACTTTATAAAATTTAATATACACTCCTTGTCTTTCTCTCCCACTCACGACAAACAAGAACCAAGAATGAGAGAAGATACCAAATCCATCTTCAACCTCTCTCTACCCTATGCCTACCCCTCACTAGGCCAAATCTCCCAAAGAAGGAAAACCCAACATGATATCCCACCTTATCCTTCTCTTTCTTACCCAAAACCATGTAAGTTTTTAGTCTCTCCAAATCTTCCCTTTGATGCGCCGGCTATGGTTCGAATAAGCCAAGAAGGACCAAGATAAGATCACCCAAAAGAATCATATCTTCGCTTAAATCTACCTTGAGCAAATTCAAGATTCACCTAAGGGTTGGAAGTTAGCCAAATCCGGCTTCAAACTAAGACCCAAGGAGAGAAAGGTGACCAAGCATCTTCCCAAAATACTTCTATATCTCTAGTAGAGATACAAACGCCCCTATCTCAGTTTCCCAACAAATTCACCCAAAAACTAGAGTTTGTAAAAGTTAGGGTTTTCTAAAATTGAATTGGGGGTTTTACAATTGGAGGTATTTTGGTGCTAATTCAAGTCTTATTTGGTCCGAATCTAAGAAGCAATTTTCGTTCATTACCCATCTTCTCTTCCAAGTTGAGGTTATCAATCTTCCTTGTTGTAATATTCTTTTGTTGTTGTTTTGATGTTAAGTTTGGTATTTTGTATCAAGGAATTGTGTTATACTTGCCACGTTAATAATATATGCTTAGTTGTTATATGGAGTTTTGTGTTAGCCATTACTTGTTAAAATGATTTATGTCGAAAAACATGGTGTCTTTGGTTGGGTGTTCAAGTTTTCTGTCGAGAAGCAAGAACCAAGAAAAACTAGAGGTTGAGTCTTGGCATTGTTTTGTTAACCTTGTTTCTCCTGTCGAGTTGTGTAACCAAGAAAAGAACTAGAAGTTAAGTTTTACATGTTATAATACTTGGGTGTGATAAACAAATCTTTGTTACATGAAAACAAGTGGTCATTTGTACAAGGGTCCATTTAGTTTTCTGTCGAGACTAGGGTACAAGAAAAAGGTAGATGGGTCAAATTTTACAAGTCTACTAGCAACCCATGTTGGTACTAACATTTTCAGTCAACATTTATACCATTTAGAGTGTGTCGAACCTTGATTATAACTTTACTTAAACATGAGAAACGTGCTAGCACCTCATCGTCTTGCGACTCAAATCTTAGTGGTGAACCATGCGTCTAAGTTGCTAGGTATGGCAAGGGAGAAACCCAAGTCAAGGGTGCTCATGTGTTAGAATGTATTTCGAGTAATCTATACATGCCTAGTTCCGTAAGAGTAAAATGGTTGATGATTAGAACCAAGTCGAGTAGTACTCAACTAACACGAGGTATCTTCACCCCTTTTGCTCTCATGTCCTAGCTAACAAAGTTAGCCAAATCTCATTCGAGACAAGACACGTTTGAGTCACTTCGAAAAGTGTTTAGTTACCTTCCTAGTGTCAAAAGTAGTGTCCAGACACTCAAAAATTTGATAGTATACTCTTATGTTTCCAAAAGTTGTAACAAAGGAAAATCTCCTTCATGTATTTCTTGGGCCGCAGCCCAGCTTAAACGACCCAACAAAAACAAAAACATAATCCCCACCTTTTTATTTGAACAAACCCATCTCTCATTGTATACCATGTCAAGCTCAGGCCCAATGTATCATTTTTCAATCGGGCCACAGCCCATACGCCCAACGTGAGTTTTTCAGTCAAGCAAATAAATTTAGTCATAAAATGAAAACCCGAAGCGTTCGGTTTATAGACAACTATAAAACTAAACTCATTCATCACATATCCGAAATATCCTACTTAAAAACATACATATACGAACTTAACCCGTAAACAAGTGCAAAGTTTATTTTATGCGACAACGAGTGCTTTAAAAACATGATTCACTTAATAAAGTTTACGTCAAAGTTTAACATCAATGTGTAAACAAATGTATGTCAAGTAAACTTCCCGTTTAGAACTATATGTATTAAAGACAAGTTTTGATAAATAACTAAAGACCACAATGTCATTTCATTATATATTAAAATGGAAAGTTTTCAAACTTAACATAAACATTTTCTAAAGGTAATTAGAAAATAAATCCATTTAGTTATAAACTTTGACAATACCATTTCGTGTCAACTTAAATGAGTATATACACATTTATATACTTACTAGTGGAAATGTTGTAATTTTTATTCATATCAAACTTTGGAAAATAAAACCCTATAGATGTCAATGTAATAAGGTATATACACTTTGTATACTTACAAGTAAACTATATTCATAATTTTTACAAACTTATGTATAATGTTAATACAAGTATATCGAACCATTTTAAGTGTGTAATACTTAAAACAATGAACTAAAACATTGCCCTCCTTATCTAGGTCGCGTGTCGGTGCCGCCCCACAACATTTACTAAATCCCACATTTGGATTGCACATCTGCTAAGGTGAGTTTTCATAGCCCCTCTTTTACTTGATAAACTGTTTTATACATCTTGGGGTGAGAAATATGCAAAACCTTTTTATGGACCAAACTATTACATGATTACTATTACGTGGTTTAGCCTAAGCCCTTACGTCCCTAGAGAATGCCCTTTTTCATGAACCGTCAATTCCCCATTGGGAAACGCGAATGTTATAAATAGATCTATTGAGGGTGACTCCTCCGTTCGGTTGGCCATGCTTAGGCCAAGGCGAAACGTATACCATGTCGGAATCAAGTGTTGAGGGACAAAACACTTGTTGTGGGCCCCTATATTGTTGACATCTTTTAGCATACAGAAACTGTCGTAGTATCGGTTGCATGAACTTAGAGCTAACGTAATAGACTTTCATCCATATATCATTATATTCGTTGTAATGATTATATGACTTTGCTTATGGTCCAACTTTCTATTTTAATTTAAACCTATGAACTCACCAGCTTTTAGCTGGCCTTTTTAGCATATTTTCTCAGGTGTTTAAGTTATGATCATGAAGGCAAGGCAAGAAGCGGGTAAATGGTCGTAGTAGTATTAAAGAAGTGTTTTTACACAAAAATGATGTTTTTACTTTGGGACCACTAAAACTTATGGGATGTGCCCATTTATCTAAAACAATATTGTAAGATAACGGTTAAAGTATTTTATGAAATTAAACGGAGTATGTATTCCGTTCTTTATTGCTTGTGTTATGATTCACCGATCCCGTAACGCTCCCAAATAACACGTATGCTTCCGCTAAACCAAATTTGGGGGTGTTACAGATTGGCATCAGAGCCAAGGTTATAGAGAACTAGGTACATATAAACCCTAAACTATAACTACTTTTCACCAAAAACATCATACTACGACCGCCAATTGCCGCTTGCCTTACTTGCCATTTTACTTAGAGTTTATTTAAATAGGATTACATGTTTTATATCCTATTTACTTATGCACTATTTCATATTCATCATGAGCATATTTTTCCACATACTTACACATATGCACCGTCTTGTCACAGACTATGCCTTCACCAGCCTTCACTCACGATGTTCTGGAGGACATCCTACTTGCTCACTCACCTACCATCCGTCAGCTTGCACACTTAGCCACTGATCCGTACATTCAGGCTACATTAGCAGCTCAGCCAGTTATTGCACCTACTCCAGTTATACCTACCCTTACCACCACTCCATCAGCTTTGTTGACGCGCAGGCAAAAACCCCGCATGATTGTGAGAGTACCCGGATATCGAGAGCGGTATTCATTTGTACCTGCACTAGCTTCTCAGATGACCCGTGCTGCTTACATGGGTCCTTCTTCTACTTCAGAGTCACTGACACCATCATCTACTGAGTCACCACCTCATCAGAGACTCCGGAGATCTACTGATTCCTACTCAGATGAAGACCCGGAAGAAGATCCGGAAGAGGATCCTGAGGAGGAACTACCAGAGCTTATGCCTACTGAGAGTGTCCCTGGACATGTTAGCACAACAGCAGATATGGATATACTAGGTCTGGAGATTGTCCATAGTATTCAGGAGCTAGGACAAAGCTCCAGGGATGGCTCAGAGATTGAGTGATGACATGGACATTGATGCACCATTTGGATTGGGACAGAGAGCTGCTTTCCTCCGTAGCGGGAGGAAAGTAATGAGATACTTGGAGATATTGATTTTGTGATCAGTTCTGTACCACACATCGCCAGTCCGAGCTATAGTCCATCATCACCTTCATTCATACCATCTGCAGCAGACATGGAGCGCCTTGCTCGCGCCACTAGACAGCTTGAGACCATTGAGGAAGCTGCACCGGTTGAGGCACAGTCCGAGCCAGACCTATCAGGATCTCCAGATGGTGATCTGACCCTCACTGAGAGGATATTTATTCAGTTGGACTCTTATGAGACTCTACTAGAGTCCATCTGATCAGCTAGAGAGCGTCGATCCAACACGCTTGCAAGCTTGCGAGCAGCGTGTTGAGGGTTTAGACCGAGTTACGATGTGTTGTTTGAGAGCATGGAGCTCGAGAGACACGAGAGGATTCGACTGGGTTTTAGGATTGAGACTCAGGTCGAGGATGTTAGAGAGTTGGATAGCAGGACACGAGCTTTGGGCAGAGGTCAAGCCCAGATGCACGGACGATTAGAGGAGCTAGAGCGCGTCCAGTGGATGGCTAGAGATACTGCCAGAGAGGAGTGGCAGAGGACTACTGGTTTAGAGTCTGTGTTAGCATCTCAGATGAGACGTATCGCGAGTTTGGAGGATACGCAGCGAGAGTTAATTGCTACCATTGAGCGACTCCGTACCGAGCGTGGATATCCTTAGATATGATTTCATGATGTATCACACTAAACTGGATTTATAACAGTTAGTGTTAGTTATCACTCTTGTACTTCAGTTTGTATTTCCATTATATTTCCGTTGTATTTCGGTTGTACTCCATCTAGTATCTCATCATGTACTTTAGAAACCTTGTAACCGAAATTCTATCTATTTCAAACTTATTTTCCTATCCTATTGTCTTTCCTTTTATAGATTGCTCATATGATCTATCTGCGACAACCACACTGTTATTTGGCACTTACCTTGTTTAAAAGGTTATGTATCTCATTACCTTTCTTACTGCAGAAATGCCGCCAAAACGAAGATCGAAACATACCAACCCTGGTGGAGCTTCCAATGCTCCTATTCCAGCGAGGGTTACTCGCAACCAAGCTGCAAACGCTGCTATTCCAAACAGAGTCACACACGATCAGACTGCTGAAGCCACTACTCCTGCTAGGGCTACTCCAATCCAACCTATCATGAATCAAGCCATGATTGACCAACTAGTCAATGAGCGAGTGAACGCCGCTTTAGCTGCAGCAAATCACTCATCTACTAATGATGGAACTTCGAGACCACCCACTCACAGACGCACTTGTACTTATCAGGACTTTCGTAAAACCATGACTGGAGGATTTAGTGGAACCGAAGGAGCTGTCGGTCTGACTAGATGGATCAAAAAGTATGCATCATTCACTTTCACAGATCTTTGCCTTGACCTGGTGGAACAATTTCCTGAAATCTGCTAGTTTCGATGTTGCCTATGCCATGCCATGGTAGAACTTCAAGGAAATGGTACTTCGAAAGTACTGTCCTCGTAATGAGATTAAGAAGCTCGAGCATGAGTTTTGGAACCTCAAGGTTCAAGGCACCAATATGGCTGCTTATAACCAGCGATTTCAAGAACTAGCCTTATTGTGTCCTGAAATGGTTCCCACTGAGACTCGATTGTTAGAAAGATACATTGGAGGACTGCCCCAACCTATTAAGGGCAATGTCACCACTTCTAAGGCTGCTGATCTTCATGAAACTATCGAAGTAGCCAACAAACTCATGGACCAAGTGATTGAGGATTCCATGGACAAAGTGGTTGACAATAAGAGGAAATGGGATGACCATTCTCAAGGCTACAACAACAATGAATACCGTGGCAACAACAGTAGGAACAACAGCAACAATCAGAGCAAGAGGCAAAATGTTGCTAGAGCTTATGCAGCGGGTATTGGGGAAAGGAAACCGTACTCAGGGACTGAACCATTGTGTAATCGATGCACACTGCATCACAAGGGGCAGTGTACAGTCAAGTGCCGTAACTGTCAGAAAATCGGACACTTAACCAGGAACTGCAGGTCCAAATCATTGGCGACCGTTCTAACAGCTCCAGCTCAGGACCCAAAAGCTGCTATAACATGCTTTGGTTGTGGTGAGAAAGGGCATTATAAGAATGAATGCCGAAAGACCAGAAACCAAGGCAGTGGAGGAAATCAAGGAAACCGAGGAAATCCAGGAAGCCATGGGAATGGCAGGATTCAGGGTAATGTTGGACAGTCGAGTAATCAGGGAAATGGCGAAGGAGCTCGTGGAAGAGTCTATGCCGTAACCAAAGTGGAAGCTCAGGAAGAACCGAATGTTGTGACGGGTACGTTCCTTATAAATAACCGTTATGCATCCATATTGTTCGATACGGGAGCCGATAGGAGTTTTGTTTCTAATACATTTAGTCCACTACTCGATATTGCCCCAACTGCATTAGGAAATGCATACAACGTGGAACTAGCTAACGGTAACGTAGAAAGGGTAGATACCATCATAAGAGGTTGCACCCTTAACCTGTTAAACCACCCATTCAATATCGACTTAATACCCGTAGCATTGGGTAGTTTCGATGTCATCGTCGGAATGGATTGGTTAGCAAAATATCATGCTGCCATCATTTGTGACGAGAAACTAGTCCAATTACCCTATGGAGATGAAGTCCTAACAATAGAAGGGGACAGAAGTGACAGAAGAAGCGTTTCACGATTGCATGTCATTTCCTGTACCAAGGCGTTAAGGTGTATCGAGGAAGGATGTCACATCTTCCTAGCACAAGTCACTGGAAAAGACGAAAAAGAAAAGGAAGAAAAATGTCTGGAAGACGTGCCAATAGTAAGGGAATTTCCTGAAGTCTTTCCTGAAGATTTGCCAGGACTCCCGCCGACCCGACAGGTTGAATTCCAGATCGATCTAGTGCCTGGTGCCGCACCAGTGGCAAGAACACCTTATCGATTAGCTCCAACGGAACTCCAGGAGTTGTCAAACCAGTTCTCGGAACTTGCGGAAAAAGGGTTCATTAGACCGAGCTCATCACCATGGGGAGCACCAGTCCTATTCGTCAAAAAGAAGGACGGAACTTTCAGAATGTGCATTGACTATCGTGAATTGAATAAACTAACCATTAAGAACCGTTACCCACTCCCGAGGATCGATGACTTATTCGATCAACTTCAAGGTTCAAGTGTTTATTCAAAAATTGACTTAAGGTCCGGATACCATCAACTAAGAGTTCGGGAAGAAGACATTCCCAAAACCGCCTTCAGAACTCGTTATGGACACTACGAGTTCCAAGTCATGCCTTTTGGGTTAACCAACGCACCAGCTGTGTTCATGGACCTCATGAACCGAGTGTGTAAACCCTACTTGGATAAATTTGTGATCGTATTCATTGACGATATCCTAATTTATTCCAAGAGCGTGAAAGAACACGAAGAGCATCTTAGACTGATCTTGGAATTGTTGAAGAAGGAAGAACTGTATGCAAAGTTCTCGAAGTGTGAATTTTGGATATCTACTGTACAATTTCTAGGTCATGTAATCGACGTCGGTATTCATGTAGATCCCGCTAAGATGGAGTCAATAAAGGATTGGGCGACACCCACAACTCCTACTGAAATACGCCAATTCTTAGGACTCGCTGGATACTACAGAAGATTCATCGAAGGTTTCTCAAAGATTGCCAAATCTTTAACCAAGCTAACCCAGAAAAACACCAAGTTTGACTGGGGAGAAAAAGAAGAAGAAGCTTTTCAACTCCTTAAAGAAAAGTTGTGTAGTGCACCTATCTTGGCCTTACCGGAAGGTAGTGAAGATTTTGTTGTTTATTGCGACGCTTCACACAAGGGGCTAGGAGCGGTGTTAATGCAAAGAGAGAAGGTGATAGCATATGCCTCTCGCCAGCTAAAGACCCATGAGAAAAACTACACAACGCACGATTTGGAGTTAGGATCAGTTGTGTTCGCACTCAGAATTTGGAGACACTACTTGTATGGCACGAAGTCTGTCGTATACACCGATCACAAAAGTCTACAACACATTTTGGATCAAAAAGAGCTAAACATGAGACAACGTCGATGGTTGGAATTACTCAGTGATTATGACTGCGAGATTCGTTACCATCCGGGTAAAGCGAATGTAGTTGCTGATGCTCTGAGTAGAAAAGAGCGACCAAAACCTCTTAGAGTCAGATCCTTGGGTATGACAATTAGTTCACCTCTTCCAACCAAGATTTTGGAGGCACAATCAGAAGCACTCAAAGAGGAAAATCGTCCGAATGAGAACCTTTACGGAATGCCAGAAAGTGAAAATGGATTCGTAAAAAGGTCGGATGGAATCTTGTGTTTCAAGGAGCGAAGTTGGTTACCACTCTACGGGGGAATTCGCGACATTATTATGCACGAATCCCACAAGTCTAAATACTCCATTCATCCAGGATCCAACAAGATGTACCTTGATCTGAAGAATTGTACTGGTGGCCAAACATGAAAGCCGACATTGCAACATATGTCAGCTGGTGTTTAACCTATTCAAAGGTTAAAGCTGAACATCAGACACCCTCAGGTCTACTAGTACAACCCGAAATTCCCGAGTGTAAATGGGAACGTATAACAATGGACTTTATCACTAAGTTATCAAAAACCTCTAAAGGCTACGCCACTATTTGGGTAATAGTTGATCGTCTCACCAAGTCAGCACATTTCCTACCGATGAAAGAAAGTGATGGAATGGAAAAACTTGCACAATTATACCTGAAGGAAATCATCGCACGCCATGGTGTACCAATTTCCATCATTTCAGACAGAGATAGCCGTTTCACCTCGAATTTCTGGAAATCACTTCAAGATGCTTTAGGGTCTAACCTCGACATGAGCACCGCTTATCATCCTCAGACCGATGGACAAAGCGAGAGAACCATTCAAACATTGGAGGACATGCTAAGAGCATGCGTGATAGACTTTGGAAATGGCTGGGATAAGCACTTGCCATTAGCTGAATTCTCTTACAATAACAGCTATCACACAAGTATCAAAGCCGCACCATATGAAGTACTCTATGGTCGGAAGTGTAGATCACCTGTGTGTTGGGCCGAAGTAGGAGAAAGTCAACTTACTGGTCCGGAGTTAATCCAAGAAACTACCGAGAAGATTGTACAAATCAAAAACCGACTGCAAACAGCTCGTGACCGTCAAAAGAGCTACGCGGATAAAAGGAGGAAACCACTTGACTTTCAAGTGGGAGATAAAGTTATGCTCAAAGTTGCGCCATGGAAGGGCGTAATCCGTTTCAGAAAATGTGGAAAGTTAAATCCTCGTTACATTGGACCTTTCAAAATTCTCGCAAGAATTGGACCAGTAGCATATCGACTTGAATTACCACAAGAACTCAGCTCTGTACACAACGTGTTTCACGTGTGCAACTTGAAGAAATGTCTTTCTGACGAAACTCTTGCTATTCCTTTGGAAGAAATCCAAGTTGACGAAAGACTGAATTTTGTTGAGGAACCCATCGAAATTATGGATAGGGAGATCAAACGGCTTAAGCAAAGCCGCATCCCGATCATCAAAGTCCGTTGGAACTCTCAAAGAGGTCCAGAATACACGTGGGAGCGTGAAGACCAATTCAAGCGCAAATACCCACATCTTTTCTCTACTTCAACAAGTAATTCTAACTGAAAACCGAGGATGGTTTTCTCTTCCAAGGCGGGGAGGATGTGACACACAGTAAATTTTCTCTAAAATTTAACTGATAATTAGTAATTTATTATTACTAAGCCTAATTCATTAAGCATGCATAAGCTTTGCCTGATCATTTGAGTAGATAACTCGCATACAATAAAGATTTCACCACTCTTGCTTTCATGTCATTTTATGAATATTTCATTTTGTCTTATGATTTAAATTGTAAGACGAGAGGTTATCTCGTTTTCCCCGGTGACCGACACTGCACGCGTACCGACACTATGATAAGGACTCGATAAAACAAATGACAAAGGTCCGTGATATGGAATATTAAAAAGATAAAAAAAATAATTCAGAGACGTAACAATAAATACTACGCGTAATGAATTATCAAACAACAATACCTTGGTCACAATGTAATATCACGAGACGCAAAGTATATAACATACTTACACTTAAACATGAACTTTTATAAGACTCAAATACAAAAAAAAAAGGAACACAAGTACATGTACACAAAATACATTATAAGTATACATTACATATACCCTCACTTTTACTTAAATTACCTTATTTTACCTTTATTTTTATACTTATAATACAATTACAAGAAAAGACTTTATAAAATTTAATATACACTCCTTGTCTTTCTCTCCCACTCACGACAAACAAGAACCAGGAATGAGAGAAGATACCAAATCCATCTTCAACCTCTCTCTACCCTATGCCCACGCCTCACTTGGCCGAATCTCCCAAAGAAGGAAAACCCAACATGATATCCCACCATATCCTTCTCTTTCTTACCCAAAACCATGTAGGTTTTTAGTCTCTCCAAATCTTCCCTTTGATGCGTCGGCTATGGTTCGAATAAGCCAAGAAGGACCAAGATAAGATCACCCAAAAGAATCATACTTAAATCTACCTTGAGCAAATTCAAGATTCACCTAAGGGTTGGAAGTTAGCCAAATCCGGCTTCAAACTAAGACCCAAGGAGAGAAAGGTGACCAAGCATCTTCCCAAAATACTTCTATATCTCTAGTAGAGATACAAACGCCCCTATCTCAGTTTCCCAACAAATTCACCCAAAAACTAGAGTTTGTAAAAGTTAGGGTTTTCTAAAATTGAATTGGGGGTTTTACAATTGGAGGTATTTTGGTGCTAATTCAAGTCTTATTTGGTCCGAATCCAAGAAGCAAGTTTCGTTCATTACCCATCTTCTCTTCCAAGTTGAGGTTATCAATCTTCCTTGTTGTAGTGTTCTTTTGTTGTTGTTTTGATGTTAAGTTTGGTATTTTGTATCAAGGAATTGTGTTATACTTGCCACGTTAATAATATATGCTTAGTTGTTATATGGAGTTTTGTGTTAGCCATTACTTGTTAAAATGATTTATGTCGAAAAACATGGTGTCTTTGGTTGGGTGTTCAAGTTTTCTGTCGAGAAGCAAGAACCAAGAAAAACTAGAGGTTGAGTCTTGGCATTGTTTTGTTAACCTTGTTTCTCCTGTCGAGTTGTGTAACCAAGAAAAGAACTAGAAGTTAAGTTTTACATGTTATAATACTTGGGTGTGATAAACAAATCTTTGTTACATGAAAACAAGTGGTCATTTGTACAAGGGTCCATTTAGTTTTCTGTCGAGACTAGGGTACAAGAAAAAGGTAGATGGGTCAAGTTTTACAAGTCTACTAGCAACCCATGTTGGTACTAACATTTTCAGTCAACATTTATACCATTTAGAGTGTGTCGAACCTTGGTTATAACTTTACTTAAACATGAGAAACGTGCTAGCACCTCATCGTCTTGCTACTCAAACCTTAGTGGTGAACCATGCGTCTAAGTTGCTAGGTATGGCAAGGGAGAAACCCAAGTCAAGGGTGCTCATGTGTTAGAATGTATTTCGAGTAATCTATACATGCCTAGTTCCGTAAGAGTAAAATGGTTGATGATTAGAACCAAGTCGAGTAGTACTCAACTAACACGAGGTATCTTCACCCCTTTTGCTCTCATGTCCTAGCTAACAAAGTTAGCCAAATCTCATTCGAGACAAGACACGTTTGAGTCACTTCGAAAAGTGTTTAGTTACCTTCCTAGTGTCAAAAGTAGTGTCCAGGACACTCAAAATTTGATAGTATACTCTTATGTTTCCAAAAGTTGTAACAAAGGAAAATCTCCTTCATGTATTTCTTGGGCTTAAACGACCAACAAAACAAAACATAATCCCCACCTTTTATTTGAACAAACCCATCTCTCATTGTATACCATGTCAAGCTCAGGCCCAATGTATCAATTTTCAATCGGGCCACATCCCATACGCCCAACGTGAGTTTTGAGTCGAGCAAATAAATTAAGTCATAAAATGAAACCCGAAGCGTTCGGTTTATAGACAACTATAAAACTAAACTCATTTATCACGTATCCGAAATCTCCTACTTAAAAATATACATATACGAGCTTAACCCGTAAACAAGTGCAAAGCTTATTTTATGCGACAACGAGTGCTTTAAAAACATGATTCACTTAATAAAGTTTACGTCAAAGTTTAACATCAATGTGTAAACAAATGTATGCCAAGTAAACTTCCCGTTTAGAACTATATGTATTAAAGACAAGTTTTGATAAATAACTAAAGACCACAATGTCATTTCATTATATATTAAAATGGAAAGTTTTCAAACTTAACATAAACATTTTCTAAAGGTAATTAGAAAATAAATCCATTTAGTTATAAACTTTGACAATACCATTTCGTGTCAACTTAAATGAGTATATACACATTTATATACTTACTAGTGGAAATGTTGTAATTTTTATTCATATCGAACTTTGGAAAATAAAACCCTATAGATGTCAATGTAAAAAGGTATATACACTTTGTGTACTTACAAGTAAACTATATTAATAATTTTTACAAACTTATGTATAATGTTAATACAAGTATATCGAACCATTTTAAGTGTGTAATACTTAAAACAATGAACTAAAACATTGCCCTCCTTATCTAGGTCGCGTGTCGGTGCCGCCCCACAACATTTACTAAATCCCACATTTGGATTGCACATCTGCTAAGGTGAGTTTTCATAGCCCCTCTTTTACTTGATAAACTGTTTTATACATCTTGGGGTGAGAAATATGCAAAACCTTTTTATGGACCAAACTATTACATGATTACTATTACGTGGTTTAGCCTAAGCGCTTATGTCCCTAGAGAATGCCCTTTTTCATGAACCGTCAATTCCCCATTGAGAAACGCGAATGTTATAAATAGATCTATTGAGGGTGACTCCTCCGTTCGGTTGGCCATGCTTAGGCCAAGGCGAAACGTATACCATGTCGGAATCAAGTGTTGAGGGACAAAACACTTACTGTGGGCCCCTATATTGTATGACATCTTTTAGCATACAGAAATTGTCGTAGTATCGGTTGCATGAACTTAGAGCTAACGTAATAGACTTTCATCCATATATCATTATATTCGTTGTAATGATTATATGACTTTGCTTATGGTCCAACTTTCTATTTTAATTTAAACCTATGAACTCACCAGCTTTTAGCTGACCTTTTTAGTATATTTTCTCAGGTGTTTAAGTTATGATCATGAAGGCAAGGCAAGAAGCGGGTAAATGGTCGTAGTAGTATTAAAGAAGTGTTTTTACACAAAAATGATGTTTTTACTTTGGGACCACTAAAACTTATGGGATGTGCCCATTTATCTAAAACAATATTGTAAGATAACGGTTAAAGTATTTTATGAAATTAAACGGAGTATGTACTCCGTTCTTTATTACTTGTGTTATGATTCACCGATCCCGTAACGCTCCCAAATAACACGTATGCTTCCGCTAAACCAAATTTGGGGGTGTTACAATCAGCTTGTTTGAACATAGGATCAGGAATAAGTTTGTGATTTCCATTTCCCATAGGTACAACTTGAGAAGCTTTGGTGGTGATCCCAACATTTGTGTAGAAAGCAGTTGAGTCATTAGATGAGCTTGTTTCTACCTGATTGCTTTTGAACTGTTCCAGAATCCTTTTTTCAAACATAGCATGTCTTTCATTTTGGAGAAGGAAGGCATATAGTTGCTCATAGTTTGTGTTCTTCAATCCTTTGGTGAGCTTCACAGATGTGAAAAACTTGTGCCATTCGGGATTCATGTTGTTTACAAACTTTGAGTTCAACTGAATGTTAGGCATGGTCATTCTGATGTTTCTCATGTCATTCACAAGCTTATGGAATCTCACATAGTACTCATAGACACTCTCATTTGGTTTCATCTTGAAATGTTCAAATTCATCATATAATTGAGATTCTCTATCTTCAACAGTTAATTCAGAACCTGAGAGAAGCATCTTGACATTATCCCATACAGCCTTTGCTTCAGTGTTGTGATTGATAAGCTTATAGATGTCTTTTGGAAGACCTTGCAGTATTATGTTAGAAGCCCTGATATCGCATGAATCTCTTCTTCTCTTTCTCATTGAGCTCATCATACGTCTTTGGTCTGTCTATTCCATAGATCATCGTTCCATCTTCAGCAGTATCAATTATGTCTCTAGTAGTCTCAACTCGATAAGGTCCTTCATCAATGGATTTGCGAATGTTGACCCCATTTTCCTTTCCAAGACAGTACAATCTGATTCTTTGAGCCCAAGATTCGTAGTCAGTTCTGTCAAGCATGGGTGGACGAGTATCTGAACCAGCTGCTTGAACATCCTCGGCAACAGTGGAGATGATTGTAGGAACGTTGGTAGACATGTTGACAAATTAAACCGGATTTTATAACTCTATGATTAAACCGGGAAATAGATTCTTTCACGGGATTTTACTGAATCAAGAGAAAACCGTATTAAAAGGATATCACCCAAGTCTCTAGGAAACCTTGAACCAAGTCGCTAAGTGCCAAGTCGCTATAATCCCAAGTCGCTATATAACAACTCGCTACCATCCAAGTCGCTAGCAAAATTTTGACAGCAAGTAGCTAAGAACCAAGTCGCTAATTTGTCAAGTCGCTAAATAGCAACTCGCTAGGTACTAACTCGCTAACACCAAGTTTCTAACAATATAAAGTACAAGTCGCTAACTTACAACAAGTCTCTACCCGTAGTGGAGAATCCACTAAGTGTACTTTTTGTCGGCTTGTCTCAATAGACAAGTCGCTAGATCAACTCGCTAAGACCTACAACAACAAATCGCTACCAAGATAAACTATCCGTGGCTCAAGTCGCTAGCTAGAAAATCACATAAACACCACTTTTCAATCCAAAAACAACCCAACCACGATGATTCAAGCCTTCAAAATCAAAACCTAAACACTTGTGATGATTCTAAACACAAAAGTACTATCAAAATCCAAACTTTAACACTAGAAATCAACCAAATGATGCAAAAACCACTAAACTTTTTCAAACTCAAAAACCACCTAAAAACCACTAGAAATCCAAAGATATGTAAGAGATGATCTAACCATGGCTCTTGATACCAATTGTAACATATTGGATTTCACATACACATCAAACCATAACACAAAGTAGGCGTACAAGAGGTTTTTAGAGAGAGAAAGTTAGAGGTTTGGGAACTTTAGTGAGAGAAAGAAAAATCTTATTATGAGCTCCAACTCTCTACCTTGGAAGGTAGAGAGTATTTATGGTCTTATAATAAAATGCCACACAACGGGCTGTGGATCAGGCATACAGTGGGTAAAGACCCGTCCGTCCTCCACGGTGTTACTTAACTAAATACTACTTAACATAAAACAACTACGACTACGAGCTTTCTAAAGATTACATATACTTGAGGTGACCGACTCTTTAATACCTGGAATTTCTAATTCCTAACAGTAATAGTTTATTAGGATGGGTAAAATCCATAATCCATGACCCATACCCATGGAGCAAATCCATAACCCATGATCCATACCCATGATCCAATGTCTAGATACATTGTATCTATTTAGATACCCATGACCCATGATCCATGACCCATAACCCAAATAGGAGGAGCGTCCTGCGGATCTCCTAGTTTACACTGGACGGATCCCTCATTTAAGGGATCCGTGTGATCCGGGGAATAGTAGTGATTTTTTTCCTATAAATAATGAGCCATTTCTTCATTGTAACTCACCCCTCTTCTTACAAACTCCCTCATATATTACTTCTCTCTTCTAATCTCAGATCTCTTGATCTATATAGTAGTTCTTTTTTCTTTTGTTGTGATTCTCATATAGGTCCTTCTCAAAGCCGAGATCACGAGATACTACAAGTCATCCAAGCAAGGGGTCCTTGATTGATTTGTTCCTCCACAAGATTTCTGTAGCAAGATCTTGTATTTCATATTTCACATAGTTGTTTTGTTATAGTTGTGTTGGTTTGGTCCTCCGTGTTAAGGACTCGATATTTAGCTTTGTACCGGAAAAAGTGTAAGCGACGTTGTGAGGCTTCTCCGCCAATTTGAATGAGCTTGTTGACATAGTGCTTGAACTCTCGAGTAGGTGACTCGGGGAGTGGAGTAAGGCAAGGAAGGTGTCCTTGTAGCCGAACCACTATAAATCGGTTGTGTCATTTCTATCCTTTACTTTACTTGCTTTCATTACTTACATTACTTATTGCTTTATACTTTCTATCCTTCCATACGATTTTACATAATATCGAATCTAGAGTTTTTGAAACTAACTTAAAATCGGTAAAACTATTCAACCCCCCCTTCTAGTTTTCTACAGTTCTCAAATTGCTTTTGCAATTGAGAGTTCATCCCAGCAAGCATGAGAAAAGCCACATTATTGTGCTTATCATACTCAAATGAATAAGCTTCATGGTCTGCAGTAGGTGCAGTACCAGCAAGAGCAACAGGAAGAGGCTTACCAATATATTCAAGTCTTTTGGCCATACGCAGGACAATCATCAATGAACGATACCAATCATTGAAATTTTCGCCAATCAACTTTTCTCTATCAAGCATTTGCTTGAAAGCAGAACTCATGTTGTTCATATTAGTGTTTTCGGGTAAAGCCATTTCTATAGAAAAAAGTTCAAAAGTTAGTACTTTCGACAATTTAACCTTTCAAGAAAATTAAATACCCATGGTAAATAAACATATAACTATTTATTTTTCACTGAAAACTAGGATCCAAATCGACATAGTTTCATCATATCAGTTGATTTACTAGTAATGAAAGTATTCAACAAGGTACGAGTTCGAACTTCAATTGCCAATCAAACAAATTGCAATTCCTAGAACATTATGGGATTTACATATTTTCCAACTCTAGTTGCAATGTAAGCATATTTTATCCCCATCTTATGCCTTGAGCTACTAGTTCTCACTATCAACTCAATTAAGTTATCCAACTTAAGATACTGCAAATACTTCCACGTCCGTTCTCACGACAACTGGATATTTACCCTTTGATTACAATCTAGCCACGTCTCACAGTAACTAAATGGAAACCTCGGGTATTCCCGTTTCATTGGATGGCATATAACTTAAATTTAAAAGCTAGTAATTTTGATTTTGGTGACAAATCAAATATGTACAAAGATGTCTTGCATTCATCTTTGTATCATAGGTTTCAATAAAAACTTTTACTGATTAGTTATATTGACTAAGATTAAATCAACAAAGTTTCAATCAAGGTATTGGGTAAACCAATCAAAGAATTACCTTTAATTATCGTCCACAATATCGTACTACTGCATGAGTCATAAGAGCCAAGTTATTCGGATAATTACCACAAAGCGCGTGGAATTAAGGTCAATTCACCCTTAAAATGTTTTTGTACATGTAAATAATTGTAGGTAGCTCTAATTTGATGCACAAAGAAGCGGAGAAGTGGGTCAGTGCGAAGCATATTAAAAACCTTCTTTTTTCAGGTCACAATTTAATGCGTACCTCTCCTTATACCTCTCTTAAAGTTTATCAAACTGGGTGAGGCTTTCTAACTATTTAGTATAAGAAATATCAATCGACTAAAAGTTTAAGATTTAATTCTTAAAAGAAAATCAAATTTCATTATTATTAAGTCCGATTTATTTTCTATTCTTAAAATTACCCTTTTGCTTACAATCATGTCAAACAACATATATAAACAAATAAACAATTAATAAAAATAAACAACTTAAATAATGTACATGCTAAATAAATCAACTAACATGTATATATTGATCTAAGACTTCCATTGGTTTTCGAGCAAGGTACCAATGGACCACATACATCAATAATTTGTTGTGTAAGTCCTACGATAAATATATACAATAACATACATAGTTGATAAAAATAAATGCAACATAAGGGGTCTTCCCCAATTTTAGGTCTTCCCTAATTATGTAATTAATTAACTTTTTAGTCAAATCATTTCAAACAATTTTATTACTAAAAACCTATGTTGTAAAAATCGGCCCAGGCGGCCGATTAATCCCCGCATAATCGCTGATCGCTCACTAAGCGCCTTGATTTATCATAATCGGCCTATTTAATCGGTTTGGTCAAAGATCGCTTAAAAATCGGTCAACAAACCGATAAATCAGACAAAATCGGTCTAATCGGATTAATCGGACAAAACTGCTTAAAAATTGATCAACAAAATCATTTAAAAATCAAACAAAATCAGTTAAAAGTCGGTCAACAAACCGATTAATCGGACAAAATCGGTCAAAGGTCGCTTAAAAATGGTCAACAAAAGGAGTAATATTTATGTTTGACTTTGAACTTTGAAGAATTATGTATTATGTTTATATTTGAACACTTGAAATATTTGAACTTTGATGCAATACGCTTATCCCATACATATAAAATAATATAATATCTAAAATTACATTTTTGTGGATAAAAATTCCAATCCGATTAATCCCCTCCTAACCGATTAATCGCTAGGCCCTACCTAACCGCCTCACTAGCGCCTAGCGATTTTTACAACCTTGCTAAAAACCCTAATTAATTAATAAAAAGCGCATAATAAGCATGTAAACATCAACACGTAACAATTACAAATGTAATATTTAATCCGTGACAAAACATGCATGTTTTCATCATGGATTCTCACATATCACTTATTATCATAATAATCAAGTCAAAGGATCACAATATACGCATAACAATTAATGACATATAACAAATATTCATTAATAATCACATAAAAAATTACATGCAATCCTAAGGTTTCTACAAGTTTAACAAAACTAAAACCTAATTATTAAAAAATTAGGTTAATCGACCCATATATTAATTTTTTTTAGGTTTTACAGCTTTCAAACCCTAGAAACCTTAAACATGTTATAATCAATAAAGGTTCAATTTTTATGTGTTTCGATAATTAATTACATAGTATTAACGGCTCGTGATGCCACTGTTGGAATTTGTAAATCATAACACTTATATAATACAAGTAAACATAATCAAAGCATGCCACGGAAGTAAGAATCAAATACATGTAATTAGTTAACCGAATATAAAAGAATATACGTACCTTTTGCGATTTCTAGCTAAACAAGGAATCAATTAATCAAAAACCAATTAAAACCTAAACCTAGTGTTTGTAATAATCGACTATCTCCTTAGTCGAATGGTAAAAGATCACAAACAATAGTATGTTTGTCCTTCGTTCTTGTACAAACATATTACTAACGTTTCAATGAGAAAAACTAGGTTCTTGATCACAAAACAAATCTAACACTTATATTTGTGTACAAAAAATCGAATCTCAAAGGATTGGGAGTATATGATCGGTCGAACACAAAGGAAGGAAGGAGAAGAGAAGAGAGATTTGTTAGGGAATCAAGATTACAAACAATGACCCTTAGGCCTTATATTTATAGTCTTAACAAATCTTGGAGACCAAGTTAGGGTGGGATTGGGATCCCTTATACCCCAACCGATCGACCCTTATGCAATCCCAAGAGATTCCAGAACCTTCTTCTCTTATTTCCTTTAAAGTCCTTTAACTTAATATTTAACGAACGTTAACAAAAACTTTGTTAAATACTAACTTCCGTTAAGTGTTTATTTATTTTGTGAATTAATAATCCAACATAACATTTTATATAAATTATTAAACATTGAATCTCATACGTAAAATGTGCAATTCTGAAGTATCGTGTTCGAATCCGGTCATCTGAGATATTAAATTTATCCACAAAACTAACATATAGGACGTCAAATGTTTCACCACTCAAAGATGATTAGTGACAATAATAAGGGATGATTAGTGCCAATAGTAATGGCTTATGATAACTTAAGTTTCTGGTTTTAGAAATAAAAAAACGATGCTCTATTTTTATATTTGTTACTTCTTTACTTATATATTGACAAAAGAGTTTTATAATCTTACGTATTCGGTCAGATAAAATCAGAGGTAGTTTTGTCATTTAATGTCACTGGGTTTTGATTTCTCTGCAAATACCTGTTACATTTTTTATGCATAAAAAAAAATTGACTATAAGCTAGCTTAACTTTTACTCCGTATGATATGGTCCCTTTTATTTTTCGCTATAAAACTTCAGATTACAAACATTTTATATTCTCTCCCTTTTATTTTATACATTTATTCGTTTATTTCTGTACTTGAATCTGACGAACACGTACATTCTTATCTTTGTGAATTGATCTACGAAACAGTATTTCATTTGAAAAACAATTCATAAGCAAAATTGCATGTGTTCCAGCGACTTGTATAAAAACAATATAAAATTTCATTTGGTGATTTTTAGGAAAAAAGTGTTAAACTGTTGACATCACATCATGACAACATAAATATTGGTCGCAATAAATATGCAATTTGGATGGTTCGATGCACTTCACATGTGTTTTGGATGTTTTGGTTCACATAAATTGTGCATCTTTATTTTAACGAACATATGTATCTTATTTGTCTAAAAAACAACATTGACTGAATGTATAGATTTTGTTGCTATGTACGTGCTTGTATTCAATAAACATTTTTGTTTTATTCGTCCAAAAATCAACATTATAATGTTTCGTATGGTTTGGCACTATTTGACGCCCTTCTCATGTATTTTCGATGCTATATTTTATGTATTTTCTTTTGTCTAAAATGTAATGTAAGTAACGAATGTTGTTTGGCAGTGTTTTGTCAAGAAACTCGGTTGCTATCAATTAACGGTATGGCATTTTTATAAATTTATGTTTTTTAACCGCAAATTCATTCAAAACTACAAAAGAGCTATAAGAAATTACAAACTAATGGTACTAATATTTTTCATCAAAGTTAACCAGTTAACTTTTCAGATACATCGACTACAACACCAAGTAAAAGATAATTGAAAACTAAATTATCAAAAAGAAGCTTTCTACACGATTTAACTTTAATTAAATCGGTATTAAGCTCTATCTCTTTATATCATATGTCTATCTTCAAAGTTTCAATGGGAGTGTTCAACATTTTGGAGTTGTTAGCTTTGCTATTTTGTGAAGCTGGCGTCATTCACGTGAATTGAATTAGATGTGTAACTAACTTTGCCCACAAGGACTATTATTGTATAAGTGGCAAAGTTAGGATGTATGAAGCCTATAAATAGTTAAATACTCCTTATAACTCTCCATGAAGGGTGTAGTTGTGTATTAATAATTTTAAGCTTATAAAATTTCCTTTCAATTCCAGCCTCTTTCTACTTTCTCTCACTAAAACAACACCATGGTTTCATGTGTTTCTCATCCTCTAGACCACCCGATCTTGACTAGAATGGAACCGGACAAGAACCGATTAGAAGAAATTTATGTAATAGAGTTGAAGGGTCGGATAGAAAAATGGCATGTATTAGTTGGAAAAAAGTCTTAGCTTCCAAAAAGTATGGTGGCCTTGGTGTTTCATGTAGTAAATGAAATCCACTAAGTCATTCATAAACTAACTTTAAGGTTATCTTTTGATGTTTAGACTACGAAATCCGCTATCTCATTCATATACTAATTTTCACAAAGATTACTCAAGCATTTAAACACAACGATAGCCTAGTTGCACTCCTAAGCCAATTACAATTAAGATAAGAGACAACCTAATAATAATCAACAACTAGGTTTCATAGATATAAGCAAACACACAAGAAATTTAGCCGGACATTTTAAACAAGCAAGCATACACACATTCAATGGAAGACATAATGAAATTAATGAAGTAAAACACTTATCTTGATGTGTAAAATAGGGTTTGGGACCCTAAGATACTGTCCAAGTCGGACTACAAACGTTTAGGGTTTTTACTCCAAAAGTCTACCTCCTAAAATTCTAAAAATTCGATTTCTATATATAATTTTACACTTGCGACGGCGTCGCCTTATAGGTGGGACGCCGTCAGATCGCCGTCATTAGTGTTTTCGTTTTGGCCAAGTAATCGTTGGGATGGCGTCACCTTGTAGTTGTGACGCCGTCGGGCTTCAGTAGGGACGTCGTCTGATTCTGGATATGGGCCGTCTGAGATGAAAAGTCTTAGTGACGCCCTTCCTCTTCAAAACGTGACGCCGTCAGGTGTATTTTAGCAAAAAGTCTACTGAGTCGTCAGGTGTATTTTAATTAAATCCTTAGAGAGGGACGGCGTCGCCCTTTAGTTGGGACCCCGTCAGCTTCAATTTCAACAGCTTGAGTGTATTCGATCTTGACTTAGCCATTTTCTTCATATATTCACTCCTTTTCATCCAAATATGCATCATTCCAGCATTTTGCTTCCAAGAGACCTAAAAAGTGAAAAGGAACGAAATTAAGCAGTAACGAATATAAAAGTGACCGATTAAAGGCTTTAATGACCCCTTAAAAGTGTACGTTTTAAATCTTTATCAGGCACCCCCATGCTTCTTATGTCCGGATTTCCAGTGTCTTCACTCTCTAGAGGAGTAAGCTCTCTCTGCCTGCCCAGGTCTGAGCGGTTAGCCCTATCCGCGGCGCTTCTCTCACTAGGATGAGAAATGTAACTCTGGGCGGGGCTTTGGGTTCCCCTCCCCCGTCTGTCTAGATCCCTCACGGCTGGACGTGTACTAGCATGTCTGCGGCGCTGAGACTCGGATCTCCGACCACGACGGGAACGGTCCTTCGACCGGAGCCTGGTAAACACGTCCAGTCTCCTATCTCCGAAACGTGTGAAGATGTCTTTCCGCCTCTCCCCCAAACAGGAGAAAACACTCATTCTCCCGGAATCTCCTTCACGAGAGAGTTTCGCCTCTCTGCTGCCGAGTCTGAAGAAGGCCCTTGGGGATTGAGAGTGTTGAGTAGTCCTAGATCTAGTGCTAGATTTGGCCTTCCGCCTCTTCTTTGTCTTTCTTACTCCCAAAGATCCTAACTCGGAATTCGGGGATCTCCCTCGAGACCTTGAATCCTTTTGTGAGTCGTCTTCGAAGTTGAGGCGTGTTTTGACCTGCCTCAACTTTTCGTTAAAAAACTTTTTCGGCCATTAAGGGTAGGATTTGGTCATAGTGCTTGTCGCAAAACTCCCTAACCATTTCCTTCGGCAAGTAACCGGGAGGATAGTCCCGTGACCCCTTCCCTTTCTATTTTCACGAAGTATTCCAAACTGTGGATGGTCCTGGGTCGAAGAAGAGGTGTTCGCCTAATTACTCATGTGGTAAAATCAACTTTGTAAACAAAGTTATGTTACTGGTCCCACGGATGGTGCCAAACTGTTAGTACCAAACTTGGGCTCGATAAGAATACTAGTGTGGACTTGATTCGAATCGAATAAATCTTGGACTAAGTGAATGTTTCTGGAACTTATCTGCTAAGAAAAAACAACACCGTTAGCCTAATCGCGGAAGGGGGCTTCCGCGGTCAACCTCCGGTGTGAGAGTAAGTTTTAGTGTGTGTGTGTGTGTGTGAGAGAGAGAGAGAGAGAGAGAGAGAGAGAGAGTATGTTGTAGTGAGGGAAAGATGATACCGTTGAAAGTGGTGAATGCACTCTATTTATAGGTGGACTTTCTTGTTTGGTTCTTGTGGTCATGAGTCGTGATGGCGACGTCTTTGGGTGGGAAACTACTCAAGGTCAAACCTTGTGGTTGTCCTATTAACATGACATCGATGCTTTTGGGCGGCAACTGCGGTGTTTCCATTCCTGGAGACGGCACGAGTCAGTCTCACGACTCCAGATAATATTCCTTACTCTTTTGTTTGATCTGTGGTCCCGATACTTGGGTTTGTTCCAGACTTGGCATTTTTCCGTGATAACGGTGTTAACTCGCGGTCCCTTGTAGCGAGGCGTCCCGCCTGGTCCGACATTGTTGGAACCAGTGTTGGTGTGATCCGGACTACCCATGGATCGGAGTTATTTGTCTTTGACCGTACCTAACCCAGTATTTTAGGTTCGGGGGCACTATACGTTATCTTAGTACAATAAGTGTAAAGGGTTTGGATATGGATTGAGATGGTGTGTTGGGCCGGGCCAACAAGCTGTTAAAGGACTGGATCTGTAATAAGCCAAGTAATGAGATGATTCTTTGCACAAATGAAAGTAAATCGTTAGCCTTACCGCGGGGATGGACCCCATCTAAGCTCAGGCATGAGAGTAAGTACTCATGTTTGTCAAAGAATATTGAAGTGTGTGTATTAGTATGTGTGAAAAAGTCATACCTTGTAAGAGTATTAGAGAGTTCCTTTTATAGGCTAGTCCAATACTAGGGTTTTCTAATGTTTCGCTTATAATTGTAAGTGGCCGGAGTGGGACCCTTGTCGGGCAAGGTTCCGCAGTAATCGTAGTTGCGGACACAGATCACCTTCCGCAATCATGAGCCTGATCCGCTGGGTGTTCTGCGTGCGTCTTTATGTCTAGACCATAGCCAATTTGTCATTGGGTTCAGTGGCAATCCAGTACTTGTGGTTGTTTTATTTTGTTGGGCCTGGGCCCAAAGTGCGTATAGCACGAACTAAGCCTAATAGACATGTTATACGTGCTATACGTCATCACGTGGTTAGTAGTTTTGTAGAGTTTTTCGCACAACAAACATATATTAAGTTATAAGGTTTGGAAACGGTGACAAGTGCTTTAAACTAATGCTTACGGAGTATAAGGTTATATGGTTTCAAAACACGTAGTTCACCGGTTAAGGTAGACAAATGTATGATTAAATAGTGCTTTTTAACGTTTGATGTACTTCCGATACGACACGCTCAATCAGATTCGCAATGTCAAAGATTACACGCTCTATCAGTTAACTCAAACGACCAGACACACATATAATTAATCGCTATTTATTGAAAATCTATATACAAAACGAGTTGCATGTTTCAAAGCCTTGAAGAAATTAGATGCCACATTTGGTTAGTCAACTGGCACATGCCTATATTTGAGATTAGTTTATCATATTAAACAATTAGTATGATATACCATGTAAAAAACATGTTTCATTAGTTTACAACAATTTTGCATGCTCTATTATCGGTGAACATGCTTGGCCATTTTAATCAAACTTGCATGAATATCATAAAATGATATATTGATTTGAAACTTACATTAATATCACAAAATGATATAGCTTAGATATCATTTATAACGCCCCAAAAACTTGACCTTCTCGTCATGCGTACACATAACTAGAATACCATACCTCAGGAGATGCATGAGCTTCGTGGGCATCACACTCGAGAGGCTATGAGTCTAATACCATTTGCAACACTCTCAAAGCAGAAATTGCAGTCTTCCTCTGTTTCAACTAAAAATCATGGCGGAATGATACTAAATGCTCCATCGATGTGAGACGAATTGTTACAAAGCTTTTGTAGATTTATAGAGAAAATGATTGGAAAGTATTTAAAGATTATTCTTGAAATCATAAAATCGTAGAAGATTCGTAGGGAAAGTAATTGGAAAGTATACAACGTGACACATGTTAAAATCATAAAATAACATATAATGTAACGAGCAAAAAACGAACATGATATATTAAACAAATTGCATAGTAAACTCAAAATTATGCGTATCATTTTTAATGTATTATGAGGTAATACTAATATCATAGTCTTAAAGGACGTGATTAACAACAAACTTGATTTTTTTTTCGTTTGAAGACAATGTTTTTTTAAGAGATAACTTAAAACATTTTCTATTTTTTGGTTTAAAAATCAATGAAAAAAGTGAATTATTAATGGTATGAGAAAAATACAAAAAATTATGATTGATTTTTACGATTGTGTTTTAACATTGCTATTTTTCTCAAAATATGAAAAGTTTTAAAAGAACCATTGCTAGCATTTTTTTTTTTCTTTTCTTTTCAAATGATAAAATTTAGAATTCTTAATTATTGTCCAATCGCTATAACACATCCATGATCCATACTAGTGGCACCAACTAAGAAATTGAACATCAATTTATTTACGAATTATCAATGTTTTAAAAACCCCCATGATCCACAAGATAACGCATGGGATGTAGCCTTCGTAACCGCGTGCAGCCAATCTGCTGAAAACCATAGCGTAAGTAACTGAGTGCCCCATACGTGGGAAATAAAAACATAATTCGTTCGGATCCTATGACACATTTAACATTTATTTTAGCGGTTTCTCTAAAGATCTTTATTATTAATGCAACCTCCATTTTACTCATTCATATCTTTTATACACTTAACATGGGAAATGACGCTCTTTTAGAGGGCACCAAAACGATACATTTTTTTTCTTTTTTTTTATACATTCTTTGCTTGCTACCATACGACGCCATTTTATGTTTGAAGTAGGGGTGAGCAACCGAACCAGAACCGAACCAATCCGAATCGAATTTAGAAACGCGGTCTGGTTCTCGGTTCTTCATTATTGAAAATTTTGGTTCTTGTTTTGGTTCGGTCCGGAACCACTGGTATCGGTGTTCCGAAACCGAAGAACCGTGCCACTTTCATATATATAAGAGTTTGTTGGTTTGAAGATCTAGAAGTATATGAGCACTAGTAGTAGTAGTTGCAACAATTTTTTTGGTTTGAACATAACACTAGCAAGAAGCAACATGTATGCGTTTGTGTAATTACGTTTATGTTTTGATCAACTATAAGTGGGTAACAATAGTAGCAAGAAAGTTATTTGCTTAATGTAACAATAGCACAAACATAACCAAGGAAAGACTCGATGCTTAGCTCTACGGTTTTTTACTTGTAACATTTTTTTAGAACGACAATTTTTAACTATCACACAATATATCTATCTCACATGTGTTAAGCAGGACTTAAACCCACAACTATTTGACTAGGGAGCTTCTCGTACAACATGAGTCATGAGGTAACATTGAAACACAAGCCCTTTTAATTTTTTTAACTTGTAACTTTTTTTTTCCTGATCTAACAACAGAAGTAACATAACTTGGAAAGAGACAAGCTTTAATTAGTTTGTTATTCCTTATTTGGCCGAGTCCACATTTAGTTGGGATGTATTATGCGAAAGATCAATCATTTTCTAAACGTATTATTTGTAGTGTATAGTTCCTTATTAAAGAAATTATGAAAGAAGTGTCATGTAAAATGCGCAAAATACACCATATTGGTGTTCAGTGACCAGCTGCTGCACCAACAAGAAAACTTGCATGATCTAAATCGTTTTCAAGTGACTCCTATATACAGATTGCTTTTGTAAATACGCCACAACACGTTACAAGATGACGTGAAGCATCAGGTTGGTTTTGTTCATGTTATCAGCGTTGTTGGGTTGTCGTGGTCTGTGTGACCGTGTTAATTTTATCATGAAACAAATACACCACTATTATTTACCTTCTTAAATTTTAACCAGTTTACAGTACTACACATTGTTTTCATTTACTAAGGATTCACCATTTCACATAGCTACATAAAATACATCTATATAATGCATGCTACAAAACTACACATTGTTTTCATTTACTAAGGATTCACCATTTCACATAGCTACATAAAATACATCTATATAATGCATGCTACAAATTCTACGACAGTAAATGCTTTATATAATGCAGTTTTCTTAATAATTTCGGTTCAAATCAGTTAGACCCGCAGGAACCGAACCGGAACTGAGACATGCTAATCGATCCGGTTCTCGGTTCTCTCGGTTCCGGTTCAGTTCTATGCGGTTCCGGAACCGAGCTCACCTCTAGTTTGAAGTACACTGGCCTTCAAAACGATGTCGTTTAATTTTTTTATTTTATTTTTAAGTTTAAAAACCGGATATATATATAGTGAGGTTTCACCAACATTCATGCACAAAACGCCTAGAGCTTACTAGAAGTGTGTGTCTTCTGATCGGGTATCTAGAATGGCGTGTTTTCGATTTTTCCGGCGGCTTGGTGTGCGACGAACACTTTCTGAGTTATAAAGATTTAGAATGAGTGTTGTTTAGTTATGAATATGTTTTGTTTTGTTTCAGTTTAGTTAGGTGTATGGGTTGTTTGTTGTGTTTAAGAAGCTTCCATGTTGTGTTTTCATTTAATGTTTTGTAGTAAAGCTTAATTAGAACTTGCTAATAATCGAAATAATGGTCATCTATTTGTTTTGATATGTTTTATGCATGTGGAATATGACTATTATAGGGAGTCTTAGTGTTTAAGAAGTTTGTGTTAGGAAATTATGATCACAGTAATCTGAGAGTCGTGTAAACACTATCAGATTGAAGTATTTCGGTGGTTCTACCGAAATCTCTAATCGGATAAAACTCAGATTTGAACTTGAGAATATGTTTTGTTCGTTATGGACAGAACCAGAAATCGAAATATATGACCAAAAACGATTGTCGGTTACAAGCTTATAGCTTAAATTAACCGCCAAATAAGTTTAATTTTAGGGTTAAAATTACCGGAAATTTTATTTTCTAGTGCGTTTTTAACATAGCACTTTATACCAAATAAAATTTTTCCAAGCTCTCGACCCCAGCCAGGGGCGCTGCCCCTTGGACCCTGCCAGGGGCTGCCGCCCCTTGGACCCTGCTACCGGGGGCGCTGCCCTCGGACCCCCGTCATTCGGGGCTTCACCCCCGAATAGCAATCATAATAACGTCATACAAGTGTGCACTCCGCACAACCCCGACTTGTTGAACATTTATCATGATTACACATTGGTCACCTAAATTAATCCATTACACTTAAATAATATCGGTGATGCAAAATCACCAACAATCCTCCCCCATTTAAGTGTAATCTTGATTAACTTAAAACAAACTCATAACAAACAACAAACTGATGCATAAATGAAATGTCGAGACGATTGAATTTCATATAAGAGTGTCACTAAGGATTGAACTCCTTCTATTCATAATGAATACATGAAGATAATATACACAACAGTTTACACATTCACATGTTCCACTTGACACTATGTTTTACTAGCTTGTGTCCTATCCTTCAATAAGCATATCAAAGCCAAGTCCCAAGCTTCTTGAAGCAGCTAAACTTCATGCTTATATAGGTGGTTCTTTACTCTTGCACCTGCACATGCAATTTGTCAAAAAACCATTAAGAAATATAATTTCAACCTCCTTTATCTTGCAGTTCGAACACATACCGTGGGATTATGTAATTATGTGTTCCAATCCAAAGATATCAAGCTTTCCTCATTGAATTCAGCATTTAACATTACGTTAGATGGGAATTGGGTATCTTGATACAAGGATTTAATTAGGTGGACTTTAAACCCATCCCAATAGCCTCCTTGCGTACGAGATCTCTTGCTAACCCTTTGGTTAAATGGTCGGCTAAATTCAGTTGAGTTCTTACAAACTCCACAGATATCACACCATTCATGATAAGCTCACGAATCATGCTATGTCTAACACCTAAGTGTCTAGACTTGCCATTATACACTTGACTATAAGCCCTAGCCAAGGTAGCAGCACTATCACATCTGATAGAAATGGTAGATATCGGTTTAGGCCACAAAGGAATTTCATAAATCAAATTCCTCAGCCACTCAGCTTCATTACCAGTTGCAGCTAAAGCAACAAATTCAGACTCCATAGTTGAGTTTGTAATACAAGTCTGTTTCTTTGAAGCCCAAGAAATAGCTCCTCCTCCAAGAAGGAATACCCAACCACTCGTAGAAGAGTGATCCTCTATGTTATTTATCCAACTGGCATCGGAATAACCTTCTAAAACAGAAGGATAGCCACTATAAGTTAAACCATAATCCATGGTTCCTTTCAAATACTGAAATACTCGACCCAGAGCTTGCCAATGTAGAGCACCAGGATTGCTAGTGTATCTACTAAGCTTTCCCACAGCAAAAGCTATATCTGGTCTAGTGCTAATCATGGCATACATAAGACATCCAATAGCTCTAGAGTATTCCAGTTGAGACACTGGATTTCCTTTATTAGGTCGAAACTTCACAGTAGGATCTACAGGAGTATAAACAGGAGAACAATTAGCAAAGTTAAACTTTGTCAGTATCTTCTCAATATAGTGTGATTGAGAAATAGAGATACCCTTGTTTCCTCTTTTGATTATAATACCAAGAATCACCTCAGCTTCTCCCAGATCTTTCATATCAAAATTAGATGACAAGAAATCCTTTGTCTTATCAACTTGATCTTGGTCAGTACCAAAGATCAACATGTCATCCACATATAAGCAAATTATCACTCCTTTACCAGAAGCATCAAATTTGCTATACACACACTTGTCAGCTTGGTTTAAAGAAAAAACCATTAGACAAGACCACATCATCAAACTTTTGATGCCATTGTTTTGGTGCTTGTTTCAGACCATACAATGATTTCTTCAATTTACATACCTTGTTTTCATGTCCAGGCATCACAAACCCTTCAGGTTGTTTCATGTAAATTTCCTCATCCAAATCACCATTTAAGAATGCAGTTTTTACATCCATTTGGTGAATAACTAGATCATGTATAGCTGCAAGAGCTAACAATAATCTAATAGTGGAAATCCTAGCAACAGGAGCATAAGTATCAAAGAAGTCAATGCCCTCCTTTTGTCTAAAACCTTGGATAACCAATCTGGCTTTATATTTATCTATGCTTCCATCCACTTTCATCTTCCTTTTAAGGATCCATTTACTTCCTAATGCTTTGCATCCAGGAGGCAAATCAGTGACTTCCCAAGTATCATTCTGCATGATAGAATCAATCTCACTTTGAATTGCTTCTTTCCAGAAAGCAACATCCCTAGAAGCCATTGCTTCACTCAAAGTCCTTGGATCCTCCTCAATAATGAGGCAATATTCACGTTGAGATAAAGTCGTATCTCTTGTTCCTTCAACTAAATAAAGTTGAAAATCAGACCCAAAAGACTTAGCTTTTCTTGTCCTAGTGCTTTTCCTAGGAACAGATGGACCAGGTACATCATCAGTACCTTCAACATCATCTTCAACTATCTTACTAGAAGATGGCTGAATCATACCTCTTGGTCTTGGTATAGACGTAAACCGTTCTTCATCAAATATTGCATCTCTTGACTCTATTATAGAGTTCACCGACACATAATCATTAGGTTCTATAACATAAAACCTATAACACTTGGAATGCTCAGCATACCCAATGAAGATACAATCTATACCTTTCTCACCCAGATTTTTCATTTTGGGTTCAGTCAATCTTACAATTGCTCTACAGCCCCAAACCCTCAAATAAGTCAAATTTGGTACCTTCTTGGTCCAAATTTCATAAGGTGTTTGTTTGTTGTTTTTGTTTGGAGTTCTATTCAGAATATAACAGTCGTCAACATAGCCTCACCCCAAAACCCTTCACTTAGAATAGGATAACATGGAATTCACCATTTCCTTTAAAGTCCTGTTCTTCCTTTCAGCCACACCATTCTTTGTGGCGTGTAGGAGCCGTGGTTTGAAGGATTATTCCAGTCGATTGAAAATAAACTGGATCATAATACTCACCACCTCTATCAGTACGAAATACTTTTATTAAATCTTGTCTTTGAAGTTCTACTTCTTGTTTATAAATTTTAAATTTATCTAGAGCTTCATGTTTAGCATGCAGTAGATAGACATAACAATATCTAGATGCATCATCAATAAAAGTAATGACATACTTATTATGTCCTAGTGAAGGATTGGCATGAAAATCACATAAATCACTATGTATGAGATCTAATACTTTGCTTTCCCAGTTAACACTCTTAAATGGATGTCTAGTGATCTTTGTTAACATACAAGTTTTGCAACTTTCATGTGTCATATCAAAGCGGTATTAGACTCATTCTAGATATATCTTTCATTCTCTTGTAATGAACATGTCCTAGTCTAGCATGCCATAATTCAGATTTACTTAAACCATTACTATGACTAGAAGTAACCATACAAGCAGAATCATTAAACAAAGGATAATTCAAATTTAATCTAATCATTCCATTACATACATAACCAAATCCAACAAAGGAACCATGTCTTGACAAGATATACTTGTCACTTTCCAACACTTGTTTGTAGCCAAACTTATTCAACACAATTTCAGAAACAAGATTCTTGCGAATCCCGGGTACATACAATACATTATCTAAACATAAAGTTTTTCCAGAAGTAAAAGTTAACATAACACGCCCTATTCCTTTGATTGGTTCGGTTGCAACGTTTCCCATCTTTACACATGAGCCATCTTCAATTGGATTACATACTTGAAACCAACGAAGATCATTGCAAACATGACATGTCGCACCCGAATCAACCCACCAAGCAACTTGATCATCCTGAATATAAAATGCATCAGAAATTACAGAAACATAATGTAAAACATTATCAAAATTCTGTACAAAATCATAATTATAACCTTGTTGCTTATCAGGATCCTTAGACCCACTAGGACCGGCCATTATTGCCCTTTTTGGAGCGACAATCCTTCTTCATATGACCAGGCTTGTTACATTTCCAACAAGTCAAAGTACCCTTTTTGTTGGCAAATTTATCATCACCACCTTTGAACTTTCTTTTGTTCTTGTTGTTGTTAAAATTGTTTTTAGAATTTTTGACTCCATCTCCTTCAACCATGTTAACAGAAGAAGATCCAATTTGGTTCTTTCCTTTAGGATTATTATCAAGTTCCTGATTACGTAATCCTTCCTCAATTCGTAGATGAGAACTGAGTTGAACCAAATTTAACTCTTCCTTTTTATGTTTCAAATCATGTTTGAAATCTCTCCAGGAAGGAGGCAGTTTATCAATGATAACTGCAACCGAGATGGCTTCATCCATCATCAAATTATGTTGGGTATACTGTCCCAGAATCCTTAACATCTCATGATATTGTTCCATGACAGGCCTGGTATCAACCATCTTGTAATTCATAAAATTACTAACAAGAAACTTCTTTGCAGAAGCATCTTCTGCCATGTATTTGGATTCTAGGGACTCCCACAGTGCCTTAGCAGATTCAGCGTTTTGATGGATATCAAATAAGGAGTCAGACATACCGTTCAGAATGTGACCACGGCATATGTAGTCGTCGTTTTCCCACTTCATCCTCTTCCTGGTCGTCTCCAAAGCTTCATTCTCATCCCATTCGGACTGGGTGTACTCAGAACATACACAACTTTCAAGGTGGTAAGAAGAAAATGCATCTTCTTTTGCCAGCGACGAAAGTCCTGCCCTTCAAACTTTGCCAACTTATCGAACTTGCTCGTCATGTCCTTCACAGATTCTCCGTTCGTCATGATCACAGAATACTTCAATCTTTGTTAGGAAATTATGATCACAGTAATCTGAGAGTCGTGTAAACACTATCAGATTGAAGTATTTCGGTGGTTCTACCGAAATCTCTAATCGGATAAAACTCAGATTTGAACTTGAGAATATGTTTTGTTAGTTATGGACAGAACCAGAAATCGAAATATATGACCAAAAACTGATGGTCGGTTACAACTGCTATAGTAGTTAAATTAACCGCCAAATAAGTTTAATTTTAGGGTTAAAATTACCGGAAATTTTATTTTCTAGTGCGTTTTTAACATAGCACTTTATACCAAATAAAATTTTTCCAAGCTCGACCCCCGGGCGTGCCCCTTGGACCTGCCGGTGCCGCCCCTGGACCCTGCGGGGGCCTGCCCGGACCCCGTCATTCGAGCTTCACCCCCGAATGATAATCATAATAACGTCATACAAGTGTGCACTCCGCACAACCCCGACTTGTTGAACATTTATCATGATTACACATTGGTCACCTAAATTAATCCATTACACTTAAATAATATCGGTGATGCAAAATCACCAACAGTTTGCATGTTATCGTTTTGCAGCAAAGGTCTAGGTATATGTTTAATATATGGTCGATTGTTTGCTAAGAAGCGAATTGAGGGCTGGCACGGTTACTAATTCGGCTTGCTATGTTTTTTTTGCATGTACGATATGTTTTTTGTATGGGATTCAACTAGGTTGCACTCTATTGTTCCTATTAAGGTTGCATAATCGGTCTAGATACGTGTAACACCCCCAAATCTCGGTACAACGGAAGACTTAATCAAGTTTTCGGGGCGTTACATTGAATTGGTATCTCACACAAGTATAGCAAACAAGATAGTCATATTATCATTCAAAACTAATCCCAAATTTAATTATTCAAAACAATTATCCCAAAATGTAAATAAAAATGCCCAAACATGATTTATAAAAATAGGTCCCCATAAATTATCAGAGTTTGATTATGATTCTTGAACCATGCCTCCTTGCCAAGCTTCCATAGAACACGTACTCCAAACATCACTTAAATACATGAGAAAGACATGCTAAAAAGTCAGCTAACGCTGGTGAGTTCATAGGTTTAAATTCAAGTTTAAAATAGTGGACCTGTAGGAGTTTATTTGCTATGCGAGACCTAAGATAGATACACATCAATCACATACCAATATCACAATTACAGTATCATCAATATCATATCCGACGTCATAGTGAGTCCGTAGCGACTCTAGCCAGCACAGTCGTAGCAAAGTCTAGAACGATTGCTAACCCTAGACTAGGTCGAGGTAGAAGTCTATACTTAGCTAGGCAAGTGCTATAGCAATTAGGATTGCTACCCTAGACTAAGGCAACAGCTGCCACACATCTATCTAAACAGTCAAGCGCATAAGTAAATCAAAATAGTTTAAAAGGTCCAAAAACAGTAGTATGATTCTCACCCCAAATTAGTTAAAAACATAGATAAAAGTGGGGCTATGAAACTCCCCTCAAGCAAGCAACGCACAAATAAACACTAGCAGAAGATAACAGCTAATCACGGCCCAGCAACTATCGACTCGGCACAACCTATTAATGTAAACCAATTTTAATATATATTTTCTAAAATCAACGTTATCTACCCCAATGTAATGTCTTGTTTCACCATTTAGTCCTAGCGTTTGGTATCATCATGTGTGTGTATCGTCTCAACATGATATCATGAATGCACTTAAATAACCACAATATGACTCAATGCAACACAATGAGACGTCTAAGCGATAAGCTCCATAGTCCAATAAGTTTCGGAATAAATAGTAGACCTTATCGAATTCGTCAACCCGATAAACTCAATCATTTATTCGTGTCGCTTATTATCCCATAAACCGGTCGCATCCTAACGAGTCATAAGGATAATTCACCCATTAATAACATTATCCTACGTAGTACGTACCTAGCGGGCTCTTATTAGATTCGTCAACCTAATAAGTCCGCTACCCACGTGGATCGACGCTATTAATGTTAGGTCATCCGTAACCCATGCACACAACGTAAACAAATTAAATACTTGAAGCTAGTATTAAATGCTCATAATTGGCACATTTCGATAAACGTGCACTTGAAACATTAAATACTTATTTATTAGAAAACCTTTCCATTTTTAGTCGTTAATTCTCATTTAAAATAATGAATAACAAGACAAGTCTTGTTATCGATATTTTTGGTATAAAAACCTTTTTATTATTTATGTTTCATAGTTTATTAACACTTTCATATATATATATATATATATATACATTATATATAAGAGGAGGCATGCCACATAAAATGCCACTTGGCATCCCATAATGTCAAGTCATTTTTCCATATCATCATTATATTTATGTGGCATTTTTTTATTTTTTTAAATGACATGTGGCATTTTAATTAATATATGTACAATTTTTCATATTTCCATGTCATCATTATATTTATGTGGCATTTTTTTTTATTTTTTTAAATGACATGTGGCATTTTAATTAATATATGTACAATTTTTTTTAAATAAATTGTAAATTTCGTTTTTTTTTTGTTATTTTTGAATTTTAAAATTTTTTTATTAAAAAGAAGACATTTGTTGGAGTTGAACTTGGGTCATTCATGTGTTTTGTAAACAACTTACCACTAGAGTAGATTGTTTTTTTATTTATATATTTCAAATCAATATAAATAAGGAGATTATAAAAATTCGGAATTTTTATTTTATGTATGTATTTTTTGAAGATAACAATTAAAATAAATTATGATATATATTACTTAAAAGATAAATATACCATATATATTTTTAACCTATTTTTTTTGATATTATGAAGATAACAATTAAAAAAAATATGATATTTGGCATGTTGAGTTTCATCGATTATTCCAAACCCTAATTTGTTTCTATAACCATCATCGATCATATTCAGTCTCAAAGCCCTAAAGTTAATTACTGCTGCATGAGGGTGCATGTTTCACAAAAGAAAATAACTATACCATGCACCATGGCATGTCGTGATTATTATCTTATGGCAATGAACAGGATCTTGTAAAATAGGGCATGTTGTGAACTTGTGATGGGTAAACTTTCTTGCTTTATGTTGTTTATGTACATCTTTCTTGTGTAGGTGGTTAGAGCATTCTTGTGTTCAAAGTCAATGATATTGAGGTTATTGAAGTTGAGATTTTCTAAGATGACCATGTGATTTTGTTTAGTGTCACGAATCTTTTGAAAGTGTCTCAGACATAGATCGACTCACGCTTGTGATGCTATATGCTTTGCGATATGAAAAAGAGAGCCCTGTTCAACTGATGCAGCTGTTTAATAAATTGGCTTCTCGGTCTCCTAAGTACAAGCCAGGGGTAAATGCAATATAAGTTTTTTGATTACACTATAGCATAATGTGTCTTGCTCTCTATTAGCGTTAACTAGAAACACGGGTGTTTGGATGTGCTATAATCCTTTGATCATGTGATCATTTTGTTGTCAAATAATCAGTTCTGTACCTTATTTAATAGTAGCTGCAATCCGCAATGAAACTGATTAATTAAGAGGAAATCAAAAGTACTTATTTAGTCCACTTCCTTTCCTTATTTTAGAGAATTCCTTCTTTATACATGATTTTAATAATTATATTTTGAAAAAAATATAATTCCTGGAATCATATATGATAAGTTTTTGTAAACTTATAATAGAATATTTATTTTCGTTGATAAAATAGAGTGTTGTACACTTCAAGTTTTGATGTTTAAACGTTATCTAAAACTGTTTTTCTAATCATTTTTTTTATCATTCATATACGATTGTCAAAGTTTCTCAAACTGAATGTCTGTTTATCACAACTTCAATCACCATAAGCATATTTAGTGATATGTCCTGCAATATATTTTCTGATTTTAACTATTCAAGATCACATAATCATCTTCAGAACATACATCCAAACACTCCCATAATCAATATTGTTTTATCTCTCTTGTGGAATAATGCGTGTTTGATTAAGTCCATCTCTTTTGAATGACAGCTTGTACAGTTCCTATTTAAGCAAGCCGGGGTTGATAGGCGGACAGGAGACCTCTATGGTAACAGGGATATCTTGAATATTGCACGTAATATGGCTCGTGGACTAAAGGTTTGCATGAAACTTGCACTTCAAATTTCATTGGATCTTTAATTTGCAGTGCTTAAGATTTTGATTTGCTTTTGTTCTAGGGAGTTGAGAATGTGCACACACAACATCAACCTCTCATGTTCCAAACAATGGAAAGCATTACAAAGGGAAGGTTGAGAGACGTGGATTACCCTTTTGTTGGAAATCACTTTCAGCAGGGAAGGTATGTCTTCTATGTTGCATCTTATTAGAAAATTTTCTCTTATAGTCTATTAACCTATGTGGAATGAATCTTGGCGAATATGAAATTACTTCCTTATCTTGAAATTAAGGAAATTCAAAAATACATTTATATGTTTGGAATCATAAAATTAGAGACGGGATTGACTCATTTACTTATGAATGGGCAAAAGGGGTTGAACGGTTGCTTGTATGAGGAAGACAATAGATATGGCATTTTTTTATTACTTTAAAAGACAAAGGGATGACATATCCAGCTCAATTTTCCATTTAAAAAGCTGGAAATGATGAATAAAAGCTTTTTTTTAGAGTTAACATGAATGGAGTCAATTAGGACATAAAATGTATTTTCTTTCTTTCAACCGTCTTTATATTTGGCAGGCCACAAGAGGTGGTGATCTTTATTGTTGGGGGGAATACATATGAAGAATCACGTTCTGTTGCTCTCTGAGAATACGTTAAATTCTGGAATTCGTTTTATACTTAGAGGTTCCTCTCTTCTGAATTCTAAAAGGTTAGCTGGTTACACCATGGATACATACATATATGCGTATAAATTACATTATGCGTAGGTGTATGTATGTGTATTCATGTGCTTGATTTAAAGAATTGCATATGCATATACAAGCTTAAGTGTTGCGATATCAACATAATCTATATTTTGTATATGCAGCTTTCTAAAGGACCTTGAAGAAGCTCAACGTATAGCTCGCTCAAGCACTGGTGTTGTATAAATTTTGAGTTCACAACTCCGATGATACTTGGAAGGCATGTAAGTAATCGGTCGAAAGATTTTACATATTTTTACTATGCTGGAAAGTGATCGCAGAATATCATTTATTCTTCCTGATGGGGCATTTCATCTAATGACATATAGAATGAACATTCAGGTCTTCATTATAATCAGTATATTATGTATTTATAAAAAGATCTTATTTTAGAAGCTAAAAATTTGAACAAGTTATTAATATTAATCATGGTAGAGATATTCATATTTTAAGCTGGACCTTTTTGTTGATCTTTTTGGCTTATGGTGCTGCTAAGAATTTGTAGAGCACCATTAATACTGTAAGTCTTCATTTTTCTCTTCACCTTAACTTCATACTATTATTTAATACATCATACAGGTGTAAGAATGCATTTTTTTTAGGTTACATATGAATAAGTTGTGAAGTTGAGAATGAAATTGAGGAGTCTTAACGTTGAATTTTAAAAGTCAAAGTCATAGTTGCAGGATAGTAACATAAGCAATTGTTTGTTTAGCATTTTAAATTTATGGGCCTAAACAAAGGGCTTAGCAGAATACAGTTGACTAGAAGAAGAAGAGAACGTGATGGGGAATGTTGGTTGGAAAACGTTCTAAGATCATGTCGTCATTTCAAAAGGATTATGTTTTTTCGGTTTAAGCATCATAACTCATATTGGTTTCTGGTCTTCGTGCAGCAAGTTATTGGCTTTCTTGATTTGATTTTCAATGCTCAAATAGTCTTCTTTGACTCGATTCCAGTTGGACGAAAAGGGTAAGAGTTCATTGACCTGAGTTAGTCTCCTATACTCTTGGTATTGTATGTTTAGTAACATGGCATCTGAAATCTTCTTCACTTATTCCCTCTTTCGTTTGCATCACAAACAAAAGCGTTCACCAATCATAACATCAATTCTAACTATAGTTAATTGAATATCTTTCAGCTCATCAATGGCATCATTTATTGTGGAAGGGTCTGTCGCCACCCAGTGTGCAAGGTCAGGTTTTCACGTGAATCTAAATCTTTTAAGGAATTAACAAAATACATACATTCATGGTTTTTTTGCAGGAGAAGGAATCATTGGAGTACACTTCCCAGGATGTGCAGAGACATTTGATACTTGAGTAGTTCAACAACAAGAATTGCTGCAATGTACACAGGTTTAAACGAGGAGACATCATATCCATTCCAGTCAACACCGTCCACTGGTCCTACAATGATGGGAACAAAGATGTGGTTGCAATCATCATTAGTGAAAGTAATAACCCCACTAACCAACTCGACATGCAACCGAGGGTATGCACTTAATTCTTCACTATCATATCAATAGAAACCTTTGGTAACCAGCTAGCTAAAAACTTCTTGTTTTCATTTCCAGTAGTCATTTTTACTCGATGGGGAATTTCAAGCCAGACACTTAAGGGCAACGAAGCTAACAACGACGGGGAGGGATCATCACATCAATAATATCTTCGCTAAGCATTCAATAATGAGTCATGGATCGTGAGAGCAATGCAAGAGTTTGGTGATTTGTAGGGTCATAGTAAGAATCCAACAACCGATGCCATTTGTCATGCCTGTTGAACAGCCACGAGGAGGAGAAGAAGATTCATCAAATGGTCTAGAAGAAAAGTTATGTAGTGCTAAAGTTGTCTATAATTTGGACGGCCAGAGAGAGGCCGACATTTTTTCCCGAAAACCAGGAAAATGTAACAACGTTAACAAATACAAACTTCCCATTCTCTCTTACGTGGATCTTAGCGCTGAGAAAGCATACCTTCTAAAAGTAAAATATCAATCGTGTTATAATTTTTGTTGTCCAATTAGATTGGTTTGAAAAGTTTAGATTAACCCATTACAGATTTAATTAATGCCCTTATTTTCCTTCTACATAATGCGCTATCCTCTCCAGTGTGGTCAGTAAACAACCACACCATCATGTACGTGCTTAGTGGCGATGCTCAGGTCAAGTCCGTGTCAAAAAATGGTGTAGCCGTGTTTGACGAGAGAGTCGACAAAGGTGACATTTTAGTAGTCCCTCAATTCTTCGTGTCGGCTGGTAAAGCTGGATAAAATAGGCTTGAGTGGGTGGCTTTTAAGACCAACAACTCTCCAATGAAGAATGTAGTAAGCTAGGTGCCATATTTTGTTATGAAAATACTTTTGCACCCGCATCTCATTAAAAAAAGTTAGATACTTATGAAAGATGACTATCTTGCAATTGTTCAAGGTGATGGGGAACACTGCTGCAAAAAAAATGGTGGCAACAATGGCACTTTCTTTCGGGCAGTCCTGTTAGTTTGGAGGGGAAATGTACTATTTAATATCTGGAATATTTTCAGTTATAACTGTTTGTTTGGATATTTACTGACGTAACTTTTAATCCATTGTTTTTCAACTGAACTTGCTGCATTGGTTAGTCTTCTCTACGCTACAAGTGGAATTGCACGTTGATAGCACAGGTATGTATCTCACTTTTAATGGTATACGTATTGTATGTTTAACATCACTTTTAATATGGCATCTGAAATCTTCTTCACTTATTTCCTCTTTTGTTTGCATCACAAACAAACACGTTCACCAATCATAACATCAATTCTAACTATAGTTAATTGAATATCTTTCAGCTCATCAATGGCATCATTTATTGGAGGAAAATTTTTAGATGAAGTTAGATGTCATCATAGAAGTTATTGCGAAACCATGCTACTTTAAATCCACACTCACCGAAATAAAAGAATCTATAGAAAGTATGAGGCGGATATTCAATGATATGGAGAAACTAAATAAAGAATTGGGTCAACGTAAAGATGAAACAAATAATTTCATTTATAAAGGTGCATAAGAACTTATTAGGCAATGCAAAAATATTAAATTCTGGAAATACTTTCATGCGAAAAAGTTGGATGAATTGAATAAATCATTATCAATGTTTATAAAGGTTGATCTTCAGTTGCCAATTGGCAGAGATGTAAGAGAAATTGTAATTCATATCATGTTGATGAAGCTGTTTCGTTTGGTGCTGCAGTTGGCATTTTGAGCATGTTGAATGGTGATGGAAATAAAGGTATAACTTATTCTTACCACCTATCTCTGGATGTCTATTTTCATTCATATTCTTCGATCTTTTAACAAAACAATACTCAATACTAATGTGTTTATGTGTAGATATCCTTTTGTTTTATTTACGTTTACAACATGGGGAACCAAGTCAAAGGTAAGGATGAGTTGCTGACAACCTCGATCTAATAAGAAAGGAATATTGAAACCGCAACAAAGGAGGCACTTGAATGGCTAGACAACAATTAGTCAGTTGAGAAGAGCATGAAGATGCTATTTGTAACCATATTATCACAAATGTTTATCATATGTGTGGTAGGGCCCTAGGTCGTGCTGAATCGGTCGAATCTCAACAATGATCATGATAGAGGTTTTGTTTGTTGGATGGTAATACACAGAGGTGAAAAGAGAGGGTTGTTAGTATAATTTTAGGATTTTGATTGCATTAAGTTGAGGAGGGAAATGACATGATGTGATATCCCTTTCTCATGTGTTCTCACTTTGTTTAATTTTTGTTTGGTTAGTGTGAAAGATAGTTTATTTATCATCTAACCAATGTTTAGACAACATACCTACATGTGGATTGTGTTTCTCCCTTTAGACTTAAATCATTAACGACAAAAGACCGTTCAAGTCCAATGCAAAATTTTTGGTACTGGGATATTTGTTGTTGTGGTTTGTGATTACCGTATATACATTAGCAAGTATCCATCCTCAGTCTTCAAAATGAATCATTCAAATTAGCAAACTTCATAACGTATGTAAAATTTCTATAAAATTGGACAGGAAATGAATGTGCGTTAATGAATCCATAAGTGATCTTTACACATTAAGAAACTTGATTATTCAAATTTGTATTTGCTTTTATGTTGTGCAAATGTTGTGGTATCTGCAAATATGTTTCACCGACTTGATTATTGTTATTATTGAATCAACCCATTTCTAGGTAGATGCGTAGAACTTGCCACCTCTAATCAGTGTGCTCGGGTGGCGTATATGGTTTTGGTTATTAATAATTCCTTCCATGGCATGTGATAACTACATGTCCTAGCAGGGTTTGTTTCCATTTTCACTTATCCTGGATATTTTCTTTTTATTAACCTTGCAGGAAACAAGACCTTGGTGCTACCTGTCCCAGCACTCAATCTGATCAACGAATGTTCGCATGCAGGTAACAAGCTTACAATGCAGAAGTTTATGAGTCTTCCAATTGGTTCACATGTATCACACCTTGAAGTCTTGAATTGTTACTTGAATCATTCACCTTCAAATTGTTCATAGCAGCAGTTGAACTAATTGAAGTTATTATTTTAGGCACTCTAAATCTCGTACCATTAGGCCTGATACTTGACCTTTTGATTTAGTTTTTTGATTTTTCTATGATTTCATACATAAATATATAAGATTCTACCCATTTGACCCGTTAGATATGAAACACAAACCAGCCTACCCATTTGTGAGCAAATGAGCTGAAATATCTCTATTGTGAATCTTTGGCAGGTTTCGCCTTCTTCCGTGCATGGTATTTATGCAGGCTTATTTAAATTTTAACATGTTTAGGGCTAATGCGGGCTCTCTTCATAGGGATCCCTGTTAAAGTATCCCGGGGTTGGTAAGAAATTTAATGCGAATCTGCCATTTCTTTGCATATTTATAGCGTTTATATATGTTACAGGTTGTATTTTTATATCCCAGGCAGCTTTACTGAGGTCTGATAAAGTTAGCAAGAACCATCTGTCAAAAAATGAGCATATAGTCAACGAATCATGCCCCAGCTTGACAAGGAAAATTAACGGAAAGACAAAAAACAATATAGGCACTTACGCAAGGTTTTGACCGTTATAACGAGTGAATGTCTTTATTTGAGGCATTGCACGATCGAAGTCTGAAAACAAGTATATCAGTAAAGGTGGCAACTTAGGGGGATCAGGTGGTTGGGTAGTGGGTCAAAACATGTACGGGCCATGGGTTAAGTTTTGATACATGCCAAAAGGTGTGGGGATGACCTACAGACCTTTTTGACCATTTTTTTCTTAGATTCATAGCGTATCAAAACATAGCGATCCACTTTCAAACTGTTCGATCCTTTTTATCATTCCGTACTTAACCAAGAATTTAAAGTTTTCCAATTGGACCGTTTAAAAGTGAAACATAATCCAAATCAACCCATTTCTAGGTAGATGCGTAGAATTTGCCACCTCTAATCGGTGCTCAGGTGGCGTATATGGTTTTGGTTATTAATAATTCCTTCCATGGTACTTGCTCTTACAATGATATTCGTGCGAGAAATTCCACATTGGCGTTACGGGGTTTGTTCTCATCTTTATCCACCGCTTTATCAGACCGAAATTGGTCAAATGGGTTTAAAGTCGTTAATTATTACTGTGATTCTTTTATGCAATCCAAAAAGGAAGAAATTTTGAAGCAGAGGTAGAGTTCTAGAAACTTCTATGACCTGCAAGTGTCAGACCAGCAATGGCGAAGCTCTTAAAGCTAGACCGAGGGGATGAAAATGACACCGTTACGATTTCAAAAGTAATTTATTGGCGCCATTCTAGAGGTAAATGTAAATTTTGGGTCACTTAATTAGGGTTACATCACGGGTTTTATGCAACGCTTTTTGAGAGTAGTGGATTTTCTGGTGGTTTGTAGTAAGGCAATTTTGAGGATTGCATGGATTGCACAAACATAATTAACTAGGCAATTGTTTTATAAGGAATGATAGTTTGATTTACAGTTTGTGCTCAGACATGTATAAGCTAATTGTGTTAAATGTGTTACAGTGAGGAATTATCGTATCCGTAACGTTCTAAAACTCCCGAGCGATCATGCCTCGGCGTATCGGCCAACTCCTAGACTTATGTGTTAGGTCAAGATATGTGCACGATGCTACTGATTTGGACAATAGACATGCACAGCGTGTTAAGCTAATGTAATTCGTTTGCTTTTCCTTTATGGTTAACTATTGCTACTAATGTATTGCAACATGTTATTTGTATTCAGAAGAGTTTCATGTTCTTTCATCTTTGTTGGTAAGCTAATTCATTGCAAAATATATGTGGTACTTTGCGTAGACCCAAATGGTCGCAAAACGTATTCGATACTTCACGTGCTTATAGTGGTTGTGCAAAGACACCGAGCACGGTATGTCAACTTCTGTTAGCTAACCATTAAACGAATATGCCATTAAATATATAATTGCATTTCTCCTATTAAATATTACTCAAGTTCCAAGTAATTATTTACTTATTTTTTAATTGTTGTTGTGATTTTAGGTGCGAACACGCAAGTAGGAGCAGGAGAACACATTACACGAAAATAATAGTCCTGTATGCTTGGCTATCCGAGGTGGTTTGATTACTTATTTCAAATCATATTTGTCAGAATTCCATAATACCATATATCACTTTTCTAATTCTTGGTCGCTTTGTACAAGACTAACATAGGTCTTAGTACGACTAACTGTCTCGAAATTCTTATTAGAGACTTCATTAATCTATTATCATCCATCACTATATCCTATCACTTATGATGTAATTATATGTACCCAGTCCTTCACTCTTGACGAGCTTGAAGAAGATGTCTAACTGGATGACAACTCAAGGTAAGTTGGGTTCATGTTAATGAAATTAGATTGTCACTACACACATACTCACACATTAATCATCCATGTTTCTATATACAACATACCTTTCTCTGTAAATCATATAACTGATTGTTGGTTCATATATATATATATATATATATATATATATATATATATATATATATATATATATATATATATATATATATATATATATATATTATGGTAACATCAATTATAGTTGTAAATTGTTTAATTTAACTTTTAATTGCTTTTTAGTATATATTTGTTCTACTAAAACTTAAAAATAAAAACCATAAGTCATACCCGTCCATCGGACGGGTTTTGACACTAGTATATATATATATATATATATATATATATATATATATATATATATATATATATATATATATATATATATATATATATATATATATATAGGGAGAGTTAATGTGAGATCAAGCTTAAAGTTGTAAAAATAAGATCAAGTCTAAAAAACTATTAAAACATTTATAAATAATAATTTTAGCAATAATACACATAAAAATAATATTTTAATACAAATTAACCTTTTAGCAACTAATAACCAAATGATACATGAGTTTGGATTAGTGATACACATGATACACATTACACTAATAAATATTCTAAAACTGATACACATACAAAAACCTGATACACGTTACATTTCTAATCAAAGTGTATCACCTAAGTTTCGTAAATTTTAAAAAGAAATCTATCGAAACTTTAACAATTTTAGTTGTAGTTAATAAAAAATTTATTTTTGTTGTAAGGAGAGTGTCGCTTGTCAAATTTTAGTTGGATCTCATTTTAACAACTTTAAGCTTGATCTTATTTGATCTAGATTATATATATATATATATATATATATATATATATTTCGTCAATTTCAATATTAGTTTCATATCGTTATTCGTTTCGAGTCCACAAGCACGAATCATGACTTCTCGGCTTTTAATCAATCAATAGTCCAAAATATACTAAAGTCCATGTTACGGCGTTGACGGGGTCAACTATGACTAAAAAGTCAAAGTAACACCGACGTTGCTCAAAGTTGATAATTTATATTATACGTCCAAGTACATAACAACAATAGCGCAATTCAATCTCAAATCAACCCAAATCAATCTCGCCAACCAATCAATCTACCAAATATACCTGAAACCAATGTTATGACCCTAATGGTCATGACACGGTCACGGTTAAGACCACGTGAACCAAAAAAGCTCTAGAAGCTTTTCGGCTCCACGCGTCTCATCTAAACACCAACACAGCAACCAACAAGATACCACAATAATCCGACCCGGGCCCGTGGTCCATATGGGTCTCGTACAACACCACACCACGACCATCGTGGGTCTTGGTGGTTCGTACACCCCAAACTACACAACCAAACACTCCCAAATGGCTTCTACTACATCCAAACACAATCAATCAACCTCCAATCATCATCCAAACATCAAACCCATCACTAATCTAAACCCATTTCATGAAACTAAGCCTAAAATGAAAAAAACACAACATTATGATACACCACATGATACCAAATCACTAGCTACATGTTTTATTAAGTGTAAATTAGTTTTAATCCCATGTTTCACCCAGAACCCCTAAAATTCGAGCCATGGTCGAGCCTCAAGAGACCCATTCGTTTCTTTTCATGACCCAAATAAGCTTGACCCATGTTCCATATACCTTTTCCCAACTCGATCTACAAGATTTAATGAAAACCCTAGAATCACGAATCGTTTTTGTAAGATTTGGAGGTGTTAATGTAGGCTTCTATAAGAGATATATATGGATGGAAAGAGGAAAGAGAGATCTACAAAATGGTGGTGGAAGTGTAGTGTCACTTTCGCCGCGTATGGCCGGAAATGGCCGGAGAGTGGTCGGATTTTTAAGGGTGGCGGCTAGGGTTTGTAGAGAGAGGATTTTAGTGAGAGAAAGTTGGTAATTAGGGTTTTTAGAGAGAGAATGTAAAGTGTGTGTGTGTGTAGGGGAGGGGTATAATATAGGGAATGATAAGGACCAAAAAAATAATGAAGTTGGATGGGGAGGTGGCCGGCTACACTAAACAAGGGGGGCCAAATTTGTAATTTTTGTAATCTCGTTTACCCAATCTCGAGCTCATATATTGTCCTACGAGTGTCCCTCGACGTTCCTTCGACTTTCTATTTTGTTTATTTACATTTTTCCACGAGTTTTGACTATTTATTTGTCAAGTTTCGAGTTACGGTTTAAAAGTTACGTTATTTCTTGTTTTAGGCTTTTATTGTGCCGAATCGCATAGTGCCTAACAAAAAGAGTTAAAACTCACACGATAATAAAATAAATCATAAAAACCAATAAACGATATCAAATCAAGTAATGGTCGAAAAAAATAGTTATAAAGGAAAAAGCTCGGTTTAGTTTAACGTAATGCGGTTACCTAAAATAGACTCCCTAATTGCCAGTTGTCACAATACGTGTGTTGTTATTTATTTTCTTGGTTTATGTTCATGTCGAAGACGTCACTGAGTTGTGTGATTTTATGTATACAATATAGGTCGCGTATGTTTATTCATAATTTATTGATGCTAAATAGTTGGAGTTTATTTCACACTTTTTAGTTTATGTTTGTATAAAAATATAAAAACCAAACGAAAAGTAGCTAAAGTATTTGCTAATGTATTCAGTCATATCGTTGCTTCTAAGAAACGGAATGTAAACAGTGGTGTTATTCATTCGTTTGACACGAATGGAGTTGAGACTATGTAATATCCAAATGTGTAGAATGTTGCAGTGTCGATTGTTACAGTGAACTGGGGGTGAATTAATTTTCTGTGTTCAGGTCATTTGGAGATGAGAATGTGCCTAAATGTTTTGCCACTCTTTTTAATGTTGAAATAAGTTTTTTTTTTTGGGTAAAAGGTCAAAGACCCGGTAAATATATTACTCCAAAAAACGTTTAAGTACAAAGGACATGGGTGAATCCCATATCTCAGCCCGTTACATAGGCGGAAAAGCTTACATAACAAGGTACTTCCTATTTTCTATACAAGAAAATAAACCACTACTCAAAAGGTAACCTTAGACTCCTATGAAAACCAAATTACTTCCTACCAAGGCCTTGGAGCTTGAAGTCATCATAATCATAGTCATCATAATCATCTTCGCGATAATGACCACCACCAAATAGGTTTATTGTCTCATCAAAAGTGTCCACAACCTCCTCTTCATCACTATCGGAGTCAACAATCTCTCTCACCTTAGAGAATGGGTTAACCCTTCTATTAGAAGAAGAAGGCGGAAAAGCCTTTTTAATACCCGGATAATCAACCTTTTTAATAGGATGACCATCATCATCCACAAGAGTAGCTTTCCCATCAATAAGAAGTTTTTCAAACTCCCCAATTTTCTCAACAATAAGGGTAGGACCAACCTCGTTAACTTCCATAGAATCACTCACAAGCGGTTCAGGCAATGTATTACTAGTCTTCGTAGACTCATTCTTCTTTTCTTCCATTGTACTACCCACATCCACATCCTTATTCACTTCCTTAGTAGGAATATCAGTATCATCCATACTAAGGGCAGCATATTTATTAGATGTAACGACCTTTGTTCCACTCGTACTAGGCACATCGCCTTTTTTTAGTGACATCGACTTGCTTAGGTTGAGCAGAGCCTTTCGGGTTGATATTGCAACTTCTTACCCACATTAGGTTTCAGTAAACCCCTTGACCGCGGTTGGACCACCTTGCCTACCCTTCTTCTTATTGTTAACAGTTTGGGAACCATCATTAACACTCTTAGTAAGTGAATAGGGGTAAAACGATTTTGGACAATCAACAAGGGTATGACCAAAGATCTTACACGTATCACATCGTGGGGGTTTCCACTCGTATTCAACCCGTATCTTCTCAATAGTCGAACCCGACCCATCAAGTAGGGGTATTTCAACAGTTAGGTTATCCCTAAGTTCCACTTCCGCCTTAACTTCAATCAAACACCTAGCAAAACTACTGCGACCCCAAGAATCCTTGCACATTTGGCTAGTATAGGCATCTAGCATTTTCGGCGTACCAATCAATGTAGCAAGAAGACAATGTTATGTTGAAATAAGTTTGTCAAGGCCTTATTTGATCTAGACCTACGAAAAGGGCAAGGTTATGTTAGCTTAGACGAGGCAATACATAATGGTAAAAATGGAGTAGATTCAGGGTTGTTATATCCCTGTGAGTACCTGAACGGTTTTACCTTTGCAGGTTTGTTGCCTCATAGGATTTGGTTTTAAATAGGGGCCCGAAGTTGAATACTCTTAGGTTCACAGGTTTGTAGCTTGTTAGGCACATGCTAGAAATAGGAAGACCAATAATTGCAACTGCATAAGAATGAGGCTGAAAATCCTTATCAAACAATAAGCAGTTGACCGTGAGGCAAAATAAAACACATAGGCTATAAAAAAAGTTTTTTGCGAAAATTTATAAACCACATGTTGAGTTCAAAATTAATTTAACGCAAAAGTGGATAGTTGTTGTTATTCATAGTTTACATATCATATATTTAATGCCTTTAATTATAATGCCTTTTTATATATTTATTTTCTGTAGTTACAATTTGTTTGTCCCAACTAATGCCTTAAAACAAACAATATTAAAAACAACACAATGATTTAACTTTTCAAACGTGTAAATCTTTATTGATGAATAATTAAAGAATTACAAAGTGTTGTGGATAACACTAGTTGAATGACAATGGGTGGAAAACTCTTTGAACAAGTAAACTATATATGAATCAAGTTTACAGGCAAACTTATATAGAGTATCTGATTCAATCAGAGACTCTACCTGGAAGTTGGACAAAAAGATTAAATGATTTTCTAATGATATATATATATATATATATATATATATATATATATATATATATATATATACAATTAGAATAATAAAAGCTGTAGCATTTGCTTCAAACCAACATTTTCTTATATAGTGGTATGAAGGTGTCTT
>OU343222.1:154170222-154220271 GCA_910596185.1 Chrysanthemum makinoi
GATCATCATACATGAGAATCATAAAGAAACAACAACCATAATGTCATAGTGTAAGATATAACTTTTCACATACACATCAAACCATAACACAAAGTAGCATATAGATGGAATTCTAGAGAGAGAAAGTTAGAGGAGTTTTGGGAACTTAGTGAGAGAAAGTGAAAGATATTATTATGAGCTCCAACTCTACCTTGGGAGGTAGAGAGTATTTATAGTCTTACATAAATCGCCACACACTAGAACGTGGATCAGGCATACAAAGGGTAAAGACCCGTCCGTCCTCCACGGTGTTACTTAACTAAATACTACTTAACTAAATATTACTATGACTACGAGCCTTCTAACGATTACATATACTTGAGGTGACCGACTCTTTAATACATGGAATTTCTAATTCCTAACAATCTCCCCCTAAGGGAGGTCACCTCAAACATACACTAAAATGACATTGAATACAATCGGATATTACATTAACAATTGATCTTGCATTCTTGATGTAGTACTTTGCTCCGGCTTCGTAGTCATTGATTCCACTCATTGCATGTTTGGTTAATCCAGTGGAGGCTTTCTTGATCAGCGTGATAATAATGTTGAGCCAAATTTGAGATCATCGGCTAATAGAAAATCTCGATACATCCATGTTGGTATTATGTGATGTTGTGACATTCGGATCGACATGCTCACATTCGGGATCATGATATCTTCTCATCAGAGTAGCGGAAGCATTCGTTGATTCATGATATTGGCGGTAGCGAAGCATGGAGTGAAAATATCGAGTCATTGATGCTAATCATGATTTCTTTTGAGATGAATGTGTTAGGTGAGCATGCGCTATGGATTGACGCTTCATTACGATCACCAAAGCGTCGAGGTGTACCGCATAAGACGGTTAGCAATAAAGCGTACGGAAGTGTCTTTGATCACTTTCGATGAATTGAGGTACACGGCCCACGGTTCCCGTTGATCGATACAAGTCTTGCTGTGATCGAGTATAATTCGAGGAATTTCCTTGCGAGGGTTTAGCTTATCAAACGTTCTCTCAAGCGGAACGTCTCAAAGACAACAACGGTGAGTGAACCAGTAATTTTCATTCGATTGATGAAAGAGATTTGAAAAACAATCGTGTATTGCTCAATAGAAATTGTTTTTGCAATATAACGAAGGTTTTAATGAAAATCAATTATCAATCATAAAACACCTTTTGATTTGAAAAATTAGTACGCGGTCGACGTGCTTAATGAAAAGAGTTTTAAAGCACAAAGACCGGTTTTTCAAAGGTATCCGTCAATCCATAACTTTGAACCGGGATTGATTCAAAAGATTGATAAGCCCCATTGTTTACGTTCGGTTGTCACATGGTTGATCCATATAATAGATCTCACATGCCACCTACCAGGAGCTTGTTAGATGTTGGCTCGAGAAGGCTTTCCATCTTCATTGTGAGTGTGTAGACACATCACTCGGATGTTACAGCAATACCACAAGGATAATACGTAGGACTCAAGATATAATCTCTCTTTCCACATTGTGTGAAACAGAGAGTCTTCATTGAAAGTGTCCTAATGAGATTTATTGATGATCTCGTGGCTCTAGACTCAATTTGTGCATATTTGGATCTGTATGCGGAGACTGGGAGAGGGTCTCCTTCTTCAATATCAACAATCTCTAAGAGAAAGTCGATAGATAATGTCGGTTCCCGTGAGAATGAAACAAGTCCTTTTAAGAGGAACTTGAGTGGTTTGGGAAGTTGAAGTGCGGTCGTCCTTTGGGTCCATGGCGTCTTGTCTTCAATACCGATGTTACCATCGGTAGCATATGAATTGAACCCGTTTACGCCCTAAGGTTGAATAATAGGAGGGCTATTTGTTTTCACCCTTTTCTCATTCAATTCTTTTTCATTCTTCAACCCCTTCGATTACTTCGAGACTTCATAGCTAGAACCTTGTTGGGTTTATTCGATTACTAGCTCATCTCGATCCGCACTCTTCCCAATTTCTCATTTTTCTCCTTTTATCATCATACCTAAGAACTCTACACTAACTAGTGGATAGTCCACAGGTAGATCCCTCGGTTCAGCGGATCATGGGAACACATACCTAACCTTATAGTCCTTATATCACCATACATAATGTAAAGTTGGTCGGTCTTTTTGGTATTGTTCATCGGCCATAGGAACCAATTGAAAACCATTTGAAAATCAATCCAGATACTTATGATATTTTATCAAAGCATTTTGTACATGAATTGTTTTTGATATTTTTAGAAGAAGAACTCCCCCTCAACATGTGAGTCAAGTATTTGAAATAGTTTTCCACACGGAGGCAAGAGAAAGAATTAACTTCTTTGATTACCATTTTCAAAAAATATCAACATCACTTCCTTAATCGAATCAAGTAGATAAAGCATTTTGGGAAGGATGAGGTTTTCATGATTTTGCTCCCCCTCAATATGTGCCTCGAGATTTGAAAAGAGTTTTGCACATACTAGAGGGAACATGCACATTGAGATAAGTGATCACGTTTCAAATCATTGTGGTTTAAGATAGATGCTCCCCTCAACATGTGCATGGAAAATTTGAAATCGTTTGTCACTACGGGAAGAGGAGAGCTTGTACATCCTTATAAAACCATTTACCGTTATCGGTTTAAATCCAATTTAAATCACACATTCTCCCCCTATCACAATTATCAAATCATTTGATATTTGTGATCATAATTAAAATTGATTTTGAAAGCTTTAAAATTGTGACTTGATTGATGGCGTTTTAGCGTGGGATATGATTTTGGACTTTGAACTCATTGGTTAAACATGCATGATTATCTTTTGAAAACAATTGTATGACAACCAACTTTTTGATTAATTGAAATCGATCTCCCCAATCGATGACATAGGTTGTTGATTGAGAAATATATTTTGACAAATAAGTCATGGATGATTTTCAAAACTTGAGTCGAGTTATTGTACAAATCAATTAGTTTTCGGCGGATAAATGTTTATAGAATCAGAGCATGAGATTTGAAAAGCAAGATAAAGCATGGCTCTGTTCTTTCTATGAAAAGCGGTTACTGCCTGAAATGACAATAAACCATTGTTTCTCTTTCTCCCAAAGATTTTTTTTTTTTTTTTTTTTATTTTTATTTTTTTTTAATTCGAACAATATCTAAAGTCGTGTCATTCTTTGAATGATAGCACAAAACCGTGAGATATAATCGAGGCAGAAAAACATGACAAAAAACAATATAAATATATTATTATTTTTTATTTATTTATTTATTTTTTCAATGGATTTTGAAAGTTTTATATTTTTGTATTTGATTTTTGAATAAATATATACAAGGGTTAGATGAAGAAAGACCTTTACTCCTCGTCTTCTTCCTGAAGGCGTTTGAGTGTTTCTGGTTGAAGACTTTTCAAGCCAAGACGTGGAAGAATAAACTCAAGACGTTCTCTTGGAAGAGCTTTGGTGAAGATGTCCGCTAGCGGTATTCAGATCCTCACAAAATAGAGTTCTACCACACCTTTTTCCACTTGTTCCCTGATGAAATGATGTCGAATATCGATATGCTTTGCTCTTGAGTGTTGAGCGTTGTTGCATGAGAGAGCAATACCACTTTTATTATCCGCGTCTGAGAGGGATTTTGTTAAATTCAAAGCCATAGTCGGATACTTGGATCTCATCCATAGGATTTGAGCACAACAGATGACATGGCTATGTATTCACCGTAGAGAAATAAAAGTACTCATTTGCTTCTTTGAAGACCGGCTCACAGCTTATCACCCAGCGAGCACCTCCGGACGTGCCGGCGAGTATCTTGACACCACTGCATGATGCGCATTTGCATATCTTTGTTAGTGACATCCGGTGTCTTGGGTGCCAAGTCCCATGTTGATGGTTCCTTGGAGATACCGAAAGACCCGTTTAGCCGCTTCAAGGTGCTTTTTGGTAGGCTTAGCACGGTATCTAGCACACATGCATACAACGAGCAGAATATCAGGTCTACTTTGGCGTGGTACATCGAGGGATCCGATCATACTACGATATTTCGTTTGGTCTACCATGATCCCTTAGTGGTCCTCATCAAGCAGTTCGTTCAATCATGGGAGTGTCAACGGGTCACTTGAATCAAATCCAAATTTCTTTAAAATCTCATTTGCATATTTAGATTGATTTATAAAAATGCCTCCGGGACTTTGTGAAATTTGTAATCCCAGAAAAAATGACATTTGTCCCATCATTGACATTTGAAATTTAGAACCCATTTCTTTTGAAAAGCGGTCACATTCATTGGGGTCGGTCGAGGCAAATATGATATCATCAACGTAAATTTGAACGTGAATTAAATGTTTGCGACTTTACGTGAACAGTAGGATCAGCTGCTCCTTTGTTGAAGCCGTTGGCGAAGAAACTTTGATAGAGTATCATACCATGCCCTTGGAGCTTGCTTTAAACCATAAAGAGCCTTCTTCAAGCGATAGCGTGAGTAGGATGCTCGGATTCACAAAGCCGGGTTGGTGGCGTAGGCGACTTCTTTAAGGATCTCGGATTTAGAAACGCCGTCTTTACATCCATCGATAGACTACCATTTTCTTACTTGCGGTATTAGCCAAGAATATTACGATTTCCTCGATTCGAGCAACTGGAGCAAAAGATTCTTCAAAGTCAATACCCTCCTCTTGGCGGTATCCTTTGGCAACCAATCGAGCCTTGTTCTTTAACACATCACCATGCTCATCAAGTTTCACTTTGAAGATCCATTTTAGGGCAATGATCATAGCACAATCTGGGCGGTACTAATTCCCATACATCAAGTCGATCAAACTCATGAATTTCATCTTGCATGGCATTGAAGCAGCTATCTTCATTCATGGCGGTTTTAACATCTTTTGGTTCGATCTTAGAGAGTCTGGAGTTGAAGAAGCACCATAAGGCATCGGTTGCAAGTTGTTTCGATGTGGATCGCGCGGGAGGATTTCCAATGATATTTTCTAATGGATGATCGTGAGTCCATTTTCTGAGGTGTTCATGTGGTAGTTGTTGAGGGGCTGAAATGCGAAGTCGATGTCTCACGAGAGAGGATGGTTACGATGATGATTGAGGAGCAAATATGTTTTCAAATGGAGCATCTTGAGGGTAGCAAAGGATTAACTTCATCATTGATGCGAAAGCATTCCATGATGTACATTTGAAGATTGATGATTTGTTGATGAGTAAGTGATCGGCGGTGCGCTTGACTTAATGATATTGAGGCTGAAGGATTGACTTCATTCACGGGGAATATGGCGGCCTCGTTGTAGGAATCGGCAGTTCATAAGCACTTGGCTCATAATGCTCATCAAACATAGGATCAAACAATTTCTTTAAATCATCTTCGGATAGAGGTACATATGGAGTTGCTTGAAAAGTGTTTGGTACAAGGGATGAACCAATGGGAATTTGAAGTCACGGGTCTGAGCTGGATTGTCTAGGATCCATTTGGCCGGTCGACTCATCAAGCGTAGCGTGAATTGTTTCCAAAATGTTTAGGGTTCTCTTGTTGTAGATTCGGTATCCTTTTCGGTTTGGTGCATATCCTACAAATACTCCAATATCCGCTTTAGCTTTCAGTTTGCCTAAATCTTGGCCCTCATTAGTTGGATAACACAATGCACCGAACACACGAAGGAATGAGATTAGGTTTTACATTGTTGTGGACAAGTTCATATGGAGTTTTTCCATGGCGGTGTGAATCGAGGATCGATTTTGGGTGTAGCATGCGTGGCGATGGTGCTTCACCCCGAGATGGAACTTTTGAGTAAATCAGCGGCATAGTCCTTGCGGCTACAAGAGTTCATTTAGTCTTTCAACTACACCGTTCTGTTGAGGAGTTAGAACACTTCTTTGATGGTGATTCCAATACTTTCATAAAACTACTAAGTTGTTTGTTAACAAACTCAGTTCCATTAATCTGTTTGGATGATTGACCGTTTTGTTAAGAGCGAACACTGCAACTATTTGATGAGTTTGATGATGATATTCTGAGTTTCATCCTTTGTCTTTAAGAACTTTACCCGGGTGAATCTAGAGAAATCATCAACCACAACTAACACATATTTCTTCCCAAAGATGTTCTGCACTCTCATGGGTCCACATAAGTCCATGTGGATTGTATGAAAGAACACGTATTGAGTTTGTAGGTTTGGGTTTATGGGCATACTTCTTGCTTTCCCAATTGACATCTTGAACAAAGATGATCCTTTTCATACTTAAGTCTAGGTAGACCTACAACTAAGTCCTTTCTCGAGAGATCATTGATGGTGCCGAAGTTCAAGTGATTGAGACGACGATGCCATAACCATGACTTTGTTTTAGAAGCCTTTGACAGCAAACAAATTGGAGAAGACTTCATCATATCTTCGATAGAGATGGTGTATAGATTTGAACCATGAACCTCTTAAGAGTTCCTACCATCAAGTTCTCTAGAAACAAGTATGTTTTGAAGGCTATACGGATCGAGAATCATGAATTGAACAACGAGAGAAACGAGTTATGACCAAGACCTTCCACATAATATACCCCGGAGATAACACTTTTACCAACAACATAATCTCCATAACCCATAATTGCACCGAAATGATCATTCCCGATCTAACGTCGATGAATTTGCTCACGAAGTTCATGAGCCTCGAGGTCTCAGTCATATGCTTGGAACGACTGAGTCCGTACTGACGAAACGATTTGAACGATCTGAGTTGAACGAGCGAATGGATAAGCCGGATAATTGGGATCCCCATGCAAGAATGGGTTCCCTTGGTTAGTAACGATGGTGGAACATCCACATCAAAAATAGAAACATCCATATCAGTAAGCAATGGAATCATTGGGAATAGATCTGTCGGTGTGCGTATTTGACCTATTCACAGTATGTTCACTTCTTAAGGGAATAGTTCTACCAGTAGGCATCCATTTTCTAGTAGGCATCCATTTTCTAGTGAATTTCATCTTGCATAGCATTGAACCAGCTATCTTCATTCATGGCGGTTTTAACATCTTTTGGTTCGATCTTAGAAATGCGGAGTTGAAGAAGCACCATAAGCATCGGTTGCAAGTTGTTTACGTGTGGATGCTGGACGAGAGGGATTTCCAATGATGTTGTCTAATGGATGATCGTGAGTCCATTTCTGAGGTGTTCATGTGGTAGTTGTTGAGGTGAAATCTTGGTTGATGTCTCGGCGAAGATGGTTGATGAAGATTGAGGAAGCGAAATATGTTTTCAAGCGGAGCATCTTGAAGTAGCAAAGGGATTAACTTCATCATTGAAGCCATAAGCAGTTCCATGATGTACATTTGAAGAATGATGATTTGTTGATGAGTGAGGATCGGCGGCAGGGTGCTCTTGACTTAAAGATATTGAGGGGCCGAGTTGACTTCATTCCTTTGAATATGAAGCGGCCTGCATTTGTAAGGATCAACACTCATTAGTACTTTCGGATCATAAGTTCATCAACATAGGATCAAACAATTTCATTAAATCATCTTGGATGGAGGTACATATGGAGTTTCTTGAGAAGAGTTTGGAACAAGGGATGAACCAATTGGGTGTTTTGAAGTCGCGGGTCGAGCGGAATTGTTGGGAGCCGTTTGGCCGTCGACTCATGGCGATAGCATTGAATTGTTTCCATGTTATTTCGGGTTCTTTTGTTGTAGATTCGGTATCCCTTTTTGTTTGGTGCATACCTACAAATACTCGATGTTACTTTAGCTCTAAGTTTGCCTAAGTCTTGACCCTCATTAGTTTGATAGCACAATGCTCCAAACACGAAGGAAAGAGATTAGGTTTTACATTTGTGGACAAGTTCATATGGTGTCTTTCCATGAGCAGTGTAGTCGAGGAGCGATTTTGTGTGTTGTATCACGATGGCAATAACCCGACCCGAAGAAACATTGAACTTTTGAGTAAATCGGCATTGTTCTAGCGGCTTCTACAAGAGTTGTTTAAGCCTTTCAACTACCGTTAAATTTGAGGAGTTAGTGGAACACTTCTTTTGATGGTGATTCCAATGCTTTCATAAAATTCACTAAGTTGTTTTGTTAACAACTTCGGTTCCATTAATGCGTGGGATAATTACGACGGTTTTGTTAAGTCGAACTTGCGGCATTGAGTTTGATGATGATATCGGGGAGTTTCATCCTTTGTCCTTAGAACTTGACTGAGAGAGATCTAGGTAATCATCAACTACAGCTAACACATATTTCTTCCCAGATAATGCACTCTCATTGGTCCATCCATATGAATTGTATGAAGAACCCATTGACGAGTTAGTAGGTTTGGGTTTATGGGCATACTTCTTGCTTTTTCCCAATTGACATCTTTGAACAAGATGATCCTTTTCATACATTAGTCGGGTAAACCTACAACTAAGTCCTTTACGGAGAGATCATTGATAGTGTAGAAGTTCAAGTGATTGAGAAGTCGATGCCATAACCATGACTTTGTTTTTGAAGCCTTTGACAGCAAGCAAATTGGAGAAGACTTCATCATATATTCTATAGAGATGGTGTAAGATTTGAACCACGGTTCTCTTTAAAGTTCCACCATCAATTTCTCAACAAAACAAGTATGTTTTGAAGGCTACTTCTAGATCGAGTCCGCAATTGGCCGACGGAGAAACAGATTATGACCCAGACCTTCACATGGTATACTCACAGATAACACTATCACCAACAACATAATCACCATAACCCATAATTGCACCGAAATGATCATTAAATCTATTTGTCCCGTGTTGCTGCGAAGTTCATGGCGCGAAGGTCTCCGATCATATGCTTGAGCGGCACGGAGTCGGTACCCTTGAGCGATTTAGAGCGATGGAGTTGAACCACAGACAGAATGGATAAGCTGGATATTGGGATCCCCACGTCTGAGAATGGGTTACTTGGTTAAATAACGATAAGTGGAACACCCGCGCCAGTAGAAACATCATGCTCGAGTAGAAGCAATGGAATCATTGGGAATAGATGCAATCTTTGGTGTCTGTATTTGACCTATTCAAGGTATGTTCACTTCTTAAGGGAATAGTTCTACCAGTAGGCATCCATTTTCTAGTAGGCATCCATTTTCTAGTGAATTTCATCTTGCATAGCATTGAACCAGCTATCTTCATTCATGGCGGTTTTAACATCTTTTGGTTCGATCTTAGAGAGTACGGAGTTGAAGAAGCACCATAAGGCATCGGTTGCAAGTTGTTTCCGTGTGGATCTTTGGACGAGAGGATTTCCAATGATGTTGTCTAATGGATGATCGTGAGTCCATTTTCTGAGGTGTTCATGTGGTAGTTGTTGAGGGCTGAAGTAGCAGTTGATGTCTCACAGCGAAGATGGTTACGATGAAGATTGGGAGCAAATATGTTTTCAAAGCGGAGCATCTTCGGGGAGTAGCAAAGGGATTAACTTCATCATTGAAGCCATAAGCAGTTCCATGATGTACATTTGAAGAATGATGATTTGTTGATGAGACTGAAGGATCAGCAGCCAGTGCTTCTGACTTAAAGATATTGAGGCCGAGGGATTGACTTCATTCCTTTGGAATATGAAGCGACCTCTGTTGTAGGGATCAACACCTCATTAGTACATGGATCATAAAGTTCATCAAACATAGGATCAAACAATTTCATTAAATCATCTTGAGGATGGAGGTACATATGGAGTTTCTTGAAGAGTTTGGAACGGGATGAACCAATTGAATTTGTTTTGAAGTCTTGGTCCGAAGCTGGATTGTTGAGAGCCGTTTGACGCGTCGACTCATCAAGCGTGCGTGAATTGTTTCCATGATATTTCGGGTTCTTTTGTTGTAGATTCGGTATCCCTTTTGTTTGGTGCATACCCTACAAATACTCCAATATGCCTTTAGCTCTAAGTTTTCCTAAGTCTTGACCTCATTAGTTGGATAACACAATGCTCCAAACAGAAGGAAAGAGATTAGGTTTTGTTGTGGACAAGTTCATATGGTGTCTTTCCATGAGCGGTGTGAATCAGGAGCGATTTTGTGTGTAGCATGCGTGGCAATAGCTTCGACCGGAGAAACATTGGAACCTTTTGAGTAAATCAGCATTGTTCTAGCGGCTTCTACAAGAGTTCGATTTAAGCCTTTCGACTACACCGTTGAGGAGTTCGTGAAATACTTCTTTGATGGCTGATTCCAATGCTTTCATAAAATTCACTAAGTTGTTTGTTAACAAACTTCGGTTCCATTGTCGTCGGATAATTACGGCGGTTTTGTTAAGTCGAACCCATTTGATGAGTTTGATGATGATATCAGGGGTTTCATCCTTTGTCCTTAAGAACTTGACCCAGGTGAATCTAGAGTAATCATCAACTACAACTAACACATATTTCTTCCCAAGATATTCGCACTCTCATTGGTCCACATAAATCCATATGAATTGTGAAGAACTACGTGGCGAGTTAGTAGGTTTGGATTTATGGGCATACTTCTTGCTTTTCCCAATTGACATGCTGAACAAAGATGATCCTTTTCATACTTTAGTCGAGGTAAACCTACAACTAAGTCCTTTCGGGAGAGATCATTGATGGTGCCGAAGTTCAAGTGATTGAGACGTCGATGCCATAACCATGACTTTGTTTTGAAGCCTTTGACAAGCAAATGGAGAAGACTTCATAATATCTTCTATAGAGATGGTGTAAAGATTTGAACCACGAGTTCCTCTTAAAAGTTCCTTACCATCAAGTTCTCTAACAAAACAAGTATGTTTTTAAAGGCTACTTCTAGATCGAGTCACCCGAGAATTGACAGAGCAGTTATGACCAAGACCTTATACATAGTATACTCTAGAGATAACACTATCACCAACAACATAATCACCATAACCCATAATTGCACCTAAATGATCATTACCGAATCTAAGCGTCCGATGAATTTGCTCACGAAGTTTATGAGCGACCGGTCTCGGTCATATGCTTGGAACGGACTGAGTCCGTACCACGAAGCGATTTGAACGATCTGCGGTTGAACCTGAACAAGAATGGATAATTGGATAATTGGGATCCCCATGCAAGAATGGGTTCCACTTGGTTAGTAACGGTAATTGGAACACCCGCATCGAAATAAAACATCCATATCAGTAGAAGCAATGGAATCATTGGGAATAGATGCAATCTTGGTGTGCGTATTTGACCTATTCAAAGTATGTTCACTTCTTAAGGGAATAGTTCTACAGTAGGCATCCATTTTCTAGTGGGCATAATCTTAGCGTTTGAGAACCAAAGCGATTATTCTTATGGCCAAAGGTATCCAATAATAACCTATCTTTATAAATGTTCTTCTTCCTGTGGGTTTCTGTTTTCTAACAATCATTAGCTTTCCCTTTTAGCCTTCTTTGCACGATTATTAGCATTAACAATTTTAGCGGGCATTTGGCGGCATTAGACAAATCATTCACACCACATTCATGATTAGCCGAAATTCAAGCGGACATCATTACAAGGTTTGCAAATAGTATCGAAATTCAAATTAATTGATGCATACATGGCTAATACTAGAATAAACACGATTCATTTTATTCAACTCAAACTTAAAGTTCCTAGGTTGGTCTTCTACTCTTTTCCAATGCACATTCTTAGCTTGCAAGGTCCTATCATTCCTTGTATTGTCTTGAGACTTTGACACGCTTCGCTTTAATGTCACGATTACTCTGTAGGGAATGGGAACATTAGTTGGTTGATCTAATTTTGCATTCACGAACTTGATGTCAAGGATATGTATTGTAGAAGCACATTGATGTTCACTTTCTTAACACTAGAAGTCTTTGATTTTGTACTCTAGAGGGCACACTAGAGTTCGTTTTCTTAGCACTAACATATCGGAATCTGAACTACTTGAAGGCACACTAAGATTCATATTCATACCATTGGGCATAGAATGGATTTCATTTGCACTAGGCATAGAACAAGACATCACTTTGCCTTTGCACCTGGGATTTAGGACATGTTGCAATTACACATTCTAGGCTCTTGAGATCGTTTGGCACGGAGGCAAAGCAAACCTAATTTCTCTATCAAGAGGTTTATTAATGAAATCCTCTTCACCAATCTCACGGAGACATTCTAGACTATCCTTAAGGTGAGCACAATATTCATGAAAGGCATGTTCATTATTCCTAAGATGAGGAGGAATATATTTAAGTCCACAGTATATTTGCGATCTAAGGGTGACTTTGAGACAACATTCTTATTGAAAACAAGTGGCGGTTCCCATTTCCACGACTTCTCGATTCTCAATTTCCTTTTGTAAAGAAGTTATTTTTAGTTGTTTTGGTCACGAGTGACTTTCATTGAATCATATAACTCTTTAAAAGTGTCGTTTAACTTTTTCATTTTCTTCTAGAAAACTCTCGTTTTCCTTTTGTAAGGCATTAACTAAGTTTTGAAGATGAAAAGTTTGATTCGAGAATCTAAAGGAGGAGGCATTTGGGATCGGTCATTGTTCTTTTCACCCTTCATTGAGAGATTTGGGCTTTCAACTTTTTGATGTGTTACAATGAGCTCGAATCACGTTCATCACGTTCTTAATTTCAAAAGCGCATCAAATTCGGGAGCATCAAGGGTGTCTTGATATTTGAGGTTTTAACATTTTTTTTAGATGTTGATATTTTAGTTGTAAATCAAAATGTTCAACTTCTAGTTTAGAAAGATGTTTAACCAATTATCGTGATCATCCTGATCAATTTTCTCATTAAGATTCGAATTAATCTTTTCAAGCTCAATGACACGATCATGAGAGACTTTCGGCAATAGATAATTCATAAATAAGCATTAATGGAACAATTTGTAGCATGAAAAACACATCTTGAGCAATACATTAATCGATTCTCATTTAGGTATGCAAGTTCTTCCTCTCAATCTCATTATATTTTAATGCTCGCTCATAATCACTAACCTCAACTATCATTGCATCAAATTCCTTTTCCATTTATTTAATATGGAAATTCATCCCTTTTTAAGACTCTCAAATTGATCTTTTAATTGTTTAAAAAGGCATGACTTCGGTTAGATAACATTCTTTAGTTTGCTCAAAACCCCTTTCCCAGTTATACAGTGGGTGTGATCCTTTTCTTGCAAGTTTTCTCAAAATCAACAAATAGTTGAAAGATAACATATTGGCTGATTAAGGTCTTGCTTTTAGTGGCAATTGTTCTAGGAACTAGATGCATTGGGAGAGATACAGTCTCTAGGCATTTTCTAAGGAGGGTTTGTTTCAACAATATTTTCCGCTACGCTTATCTAAGTCCATTTTCCAGTACACTTGTTCAGGTGTTAACAACGTTTGAGGCTTAAACTTGTTAAAGGCAATCCAATTTTCCTTAGAGTAGTTTGGTGCTTTAAAGCTGATTCTTTCTCTATGCAAGAAGGGCTTTCAAGTTTTTCGTCAAATTTCTTTTAGTGACATCTTAATTGCTTATCTTCGTGCTCTCAAACAGCCCAGGTTTTGTCTAGGTTTAAGGATCTCATTGCCATCATAGATTACCTTTTGGGCTTTTCTGTATCGCCATATACTTTCGGATTTGGATTCTTAATAATGGGGATACTATGCTTGTCACTTAAAACTCTATGCTTAGTGATCAAGTGAGCAGTCTGAATGGTGTTACCTTGTCGCGTACAACTTGTTTTCAAGATTGTTTTTCAAAGTTTTTAGATTGGAAAAATCATTCAAAAGTTTTGATTCCTTAGCACTAAATTCTGCTTAAGCTTTTGACATTTTCTTGAAGTTCTTGCTTTTGCTTAGCAGTTTTAGAAAGCTTTCATTGTAAGGAGTTTAACTCTTGTTTTAATACTTCTTCTCTAAAATTACTTTTTCTAATGATTTATGCGCATTTGGTCATCCATTTCACCGCTCACGCAGTGGTTAACTCAAACTAAGCACGTTGTTCATAAATAGCAACTCGTTCTTTATAGGCATTAAGTTCATTGATACTTACGAATCACCGGGGCACATCACGGTGTATTCATCAAAAACATAATCTTCGTTGAAACCTGAAGATACATCACTTGATACAATCTCACTTTCACTTTGTTTCACATATTGATCATATGGGAAAACATTGATATTACCCATTCTTTTCAATATCGACTCAATGATTTCAGTTGATTGTATTTCATTATGTATCTTTTGCACCTCAACTTCATCATATAGTTTTAATACCTCTGAGATGATTTTGTCTTTGGATGGTCCAGATTGTGGTGAAGATGAGACCTGGGAGAGACCATTGGAGAAATGCTAGCCATTAAAATTGTTTGTGCGTGGGTCCATCATCAACATCAGTCGTATGCATCACGATCGGCAACTTGAAGGCATTCGATGATTGTGACCTATCTCTGAATAGGTGCTCATCCATCTGCATCATATGTCTTGGCATTTCCCTCGGTAAAACACATCCCGTCTAAAGCGGCACCATTGTCCGAAGCTTGCACCAGCATCTTATCCACAGCGATGCGTGCATCGTGGGCGTTTTGGAGATTTGCGGTTCCTAGCAATGTGTCCCTCACCACCACGATTGTAACATTTGGTAGCTTTGCTTGTCCTTGATTTCCATCCTTCCTCGGTTCGATTTCCTCCATGCCTCCACTGCTCCACCTCTTCTCGTCGTCTTGCCTCTCTTATTTGCGCACCATAACCTTCCCATCTCACGACGGTGGCGATTATGTGGATTGGATCTCGTTCACGAGATTGTTGGTGTGTGGGAGAGTGTTCATGTTTTAATCGGGAGAGCTAGTTGACTAATGAAGTTTCTAGCGGACGCATCGGCATCCCGGTGTGACACCATTAAATTTTCTCTAAAATTTAACCCGATAATTAGTAGTTTATTATTACTAAGCCTAATTCATTAAGCATGCATAAGCTTTGCCTGATCATTTGAGTAGATAACTTGCATACAATAAAGATTTCACCACTCTTGCTTTCATGTCATTTTATGAATATTTCATTTTGTCTTATGATTTAAATTGTAAGATGAGAGGTTATCTCGTTTTCCCGTTGTGAACTGCTTGCCGTCACTGGACACTATGATAAGGACTCGATAAAACAAATGACAAAGGTCCGTGATATGGAATATTAAAAAGAAAAAAATAATTGAGCGTAACAATAAATACTACGCGTAATGAATTATCAAACAACAATACCTTGGTCACAATGTAATATCACGAGACATAAAGTATATAACATACTTACACTTAAACATGAACTTTTATAAGACTCAAATACAAAAAAAAAAGGAACACAAGTACATGTACACAAAATACATTATTAGTATACATTACATATACCCTCACTTTTACTTACATTACCTTATTTTACCTTTATTTTTATACTTATAATACATTTACAAGAAAAGACTTTATAAAATTTAATATACACTCCTTGTCTTTTCTCCTCACTCACGACAAACAAGAACCAAGAATGAGAGATACCAAATCCATCTTCAACCTCTACACCCTATGCCTACCCTCTTCAGGCCGAATCTCCCAAAGAAGGAAAACCCAACATGATATCCCACCTTATCCTTCTCTTTCTTACCCAAAACCATGTAGGTTTTAGTCTCTCCAAATCTTCCCTTTGATCGCCGGCTATGGTTCGAATAAGCAAAGAAGGACCAAGATAAGATCACCCAAAAGAATCATATCTTCGCTTAAATCTACCTTGAGCAAATTCAAGATTCACCTAAGGGTTGGAAGTTAGCCAAATCCGGCTTCAAACTAAGACCCAAGGAGAGAAAGGTGACCAAGCATCTTCCCAAAATACTTCTATATCTCTAGTAGAGATACAAACGCCTATCTCAGTTCCCAACAAATTCACCCAAAAACTAGGGTTTGTAAAAGTTAGGGTTTTCTAAAATTGAATTGGGGGTTTTACAATTGGAGGTATTTTGGTGCTAATTCAAGTCTTATTTGGTCTGAATCCAAGAAGCAATTTTCGTTCATTACCGTCTTCTCTCTTCCAAGTTGAGGTTATCAATCTTCCTTGTTGTAATGTTCTTTTGTTGTTGTTTTGATGTTAAGTTTGGTATTTTGTATCAAGGAATTGTGTTATACTTGCCACGTTAATAATATATGCTTAGTTGTTATATGGAGTTTTGTGTTAGCCATTACTTGTTAAAATGATTTATGTCGAAAAACATGGTGTCTTTGGTTGGGTGTTCAAGTTTTCGTAGAAGCAAGAACCAAGAAAAACTAGAGGTTGAGTCTTGGCATTGTTTTGTTAACCTTGTTTCTCCTGTCGAGTTGTGTAACCAAGAAAAGAACTAGAAGTTAAGTTTTACATGTTATAATACTTGGGTGTGATAAACAAATCTTTGTTACATGAAAACAAGTGGTCATTTGTACAAGGGTCCATTTGGTTTTCTGTCGAGACTAGAGTACAAGAAAAGGTAGATGGGCCAAGTTTTACAAGTCTTCTAGCAACCCATGTTGGTACTAACGTTTCCAGTCAACATTTATACCATTTAGAGTGTGTCGAACCTTGATTATAACTTTACTTAAACATGAGAAACGTGCTAGCACCTCATCGTCTTGCTACTCAAACCTTAGTGGTGAACCATGCGTCTAAGTTGCTAGGTATGGCAAGGGAGAAACCCAAGTCAAGGGTGCTCATGTGTTAGAATGTATTTCGAGTAATCTATACATGCCTAGTTCCGTAAGAGTAAAATGGTTGATGATTAGAACCAAGTCGAGTAGTACTCAACTAACCGCGAGGTATCTTCACCCCTTTTGCTCTCATGTCCTAGCTAACGAAGTTAGCCAAATCTCATTCGAGACAAGACACGTTTGAGTCACCGAAAAAGTGTTTAGTTACCTTCCTAGTGTCAAACTAGTGTCGGACACTCAAAAATTTGATAGTATACTCTTATGTTTCCAAAACTTGTAACAAAGGAAAATCTCCTTCATGTATTTCTTGGGCGGCCCAAAGCAAAACGACAACAAAACAAAACATAATCCCCACCTTTTATTTGAACAAACCCATCTCTCATTGTATACCATGTCAAGCTCAGGCCCAATGTATCATTTTTCAATCGGGCCACATCCCATAGCCCAGCGTGAGTTTTTCAGTCGAGCAAATAAATTAAGTCATAAAATGAAACGGCGTTCGGTTTATAGACAACTATAAAACTAAAATCATTTATCACGTATCCGAAATCTCCTACTTAAAATATACATATCTGAGCTTAACCCGTAAACAAGTGCAAAGTTATTTTATCGACAACGAGTGCTTTAAAAACATGATTCACTTAATAAAGTTTACGTCAAAGTTTAACATCAATGTGTAAACAAATGTATGCCAAGTAAACTTCCCGTTTAGAACTATATGTATTAAAGACAAGTTTTGATAAATAACTAAAGACCACAATGTCATTTCATTATATATTAAAATGGAAAGTTTTCAAACTTAACATAAACATTTTCTAAAGGTAATTAGAAAATAAATCCATTTAGTTATAAACTTTGACAATACCATTTCGTGTCAACTTAAATGAGTATATACACATTTATATACTTACTAGTGGAAATGTTGTAATTTTTATTCATATCGAACTTTGGAAAATAAAACCCTATAGATGTCAATGTAAAAAGGTATATACACTTTGTGTACTTACAAGTAAACTATATTAATAATTTTTACAAACTTATGTATAATGTTAATACAAGTATATCGAACCATTTTAAGTGTGTAATACTTAAAACAATGAACTAAAACATTGCCCTCCTTATCTAGGTCGCGTGTCGGTGCCGCCCCACAACATTTACTAAATCCCACATTTGGATTGCACATCACGCTAAGGTGAGTTTTCATAGCCCCTCTTTTACTTGATAAACTGTTTTATACATCTTGGGGTGAGAAATATGCAAAACCTTTTATGGACCTAAACTATTACATGATTACTATTACGTGGTTTAGCCTAAGCCCTTATGTCCCTAGAGAATGCCCTTTTTCATGAACCGTCAATTCCCCATTGGGAAGCGCAAATGTTATAAATAGATCTATTGAGGGTGACTCCTCCGTTCGGTTGGTCATGCTAGCCAGGCGAAGCGATATACCATGTCGAATCAAGTGTTGAGGGACAAAACACTTATTGTGGGCCCCTATATTGTATGACATCTTTTAGCATAAAGCTGTCGTGATATCGGTTCATTAGGCTAACGTAATAGACTTTTCATTCCATATATCATTATATTCGTTGTAATGATTATATGACTTTTCTTATGGTCCAACTTTCTATTTTAATTTAAACCTATGAACTCACCAGCTTTTAGTCGACCTTTTTAGCATATTTTCTCAGGTGTTTAAGTTATGATCATGAAGGCAAGGCAAGAAGCGGGTAAATGGTCGTAGTAGTATTAAAAAATTGTTTTTACACAAAAATGATGTTTTTACTTTGGGACCACTAAAACTTATGGGATGTGCCCATTTATCTAAAACAATATTGTAAGATAACGGTTAAAGTATTTTATGAAATTAAGCGAGCTCCATTCTTTATTGCTTGTGTTATGATTCACCGATCCCGTAACGCTCCCAAATAACACGTATGCTTCCGCTAAACCAAATTTGGGGGTGTTACAATCAGCTTGTTTGAACATAGGATCAGGAATAAGTTTGTGATTTCCATTTCCCATAGGTACAACTTGAGAAGCTTTGGTGGTGATCCCAACATTTGTGTAGAAAGCAGTTGAGTCATTAGATGAGCTTGTTTCTACCGATTGCTTTTAACTGTTCGGAATCCTTTTTCAAACATAGCATGTCTTTCATTTTGGAGAAGGAAGGCATATAGTTGCTCATAGTTTGTGTTCTTCAATCCTTTGGTGAGCTTCACAGATGTGAAAAACTTGTGCCATTCGGGATTCATGTTGTTTACAAACTTTGAGTTCAACTGAATGTTAGGCATGGTCATTCTGATGTTTCTCATGTCATTCACAAGCTTATGGAATCTCCCATAGTACTCATAGACACTCTCATCTGGTTTCATCTTGAAATGTTTAGATTCATCATATAATTGAGATTCTCTATCTTCAACAGTTAATTGAGCGAGAAGCATCTTGACATTATCCCATACGTGCTTTGCAGTGTTGTGATTGATAAGCTTATAGATGTCTTTTGGAAGACCTTGCGATGATTATGTTAGAAGCCACGATATCGCATTGAATCTCTTCTTCTCCTTATCATTGAGCTCATCATGCGTCTTTGGTCTGTCTATTCCATAGATCATCGTTCCATCTTCAGCAGTATCAATTATGTCTCTAGTAGTCTCAACTCGATAAGGTCCTTCATCAATGGATTTGCGAATGTTGACCCCATTTTCCTTTCCAAGACAGTACAATCGATTCTTTTAGCCAGAGTCGTAGTCGGTTCGTGGCATGGGTGGGCGAGTATCGAACCAGTGCTTGAACATCCTCGACGCAGATGGAGATGATTGTAGGAACGTTGGTAGACATGTTGACAAATTAAACCGGATTTTATAACTCTATGATTAAACCGGGAAATAGATTCTTTCACGGGATTTTCTGAATCAAGAGAAACCGTATAAAAGGATATCACCCAAGTCTCTAGGAAACCTTGAGCCAAGTCGCTAAGTGCCAAGTCGCTATAATCCCAAGTCGCTATATAACAACTCGCTACCATCCAAGTCGCTAGCAAAATTTTGACAGCAAGTAGCTAAGAACCAAGTCGCTAATTTGTCAAGTCGCTAAATAGCAACTCGCTAGGTACTAACTCGCTAACACCAAGTTTCTAACAATATAAAGTACAAGTCGCTAACTTACAACAAGTCTCTACCCGTAGTGGAGAATCCACTAAGTGTACTTTTTGTCGGCTTGTCTCAATAGACAAGTCGCTAGATCAACTCGCTAAGACCTACAACAACAAATCGCTACCCAATAAACTATCAAGTAAACTATCAAGTCAACTAGCTAGAAAATCAAACAAACACCACTTTTCAATCCAAAAACAACCCAACCACGATGATTCAAGCCTTCAAAATCAAAACCTAAACACTTGTGATTATTCTAAACACAAAAGTACTATCAAAATCCAAACTTTAACACTAGAAATCAACCAAATGATGCAAAACCACTAAACTTTTTCAAACTCAAAAGCCACCTAAAAACCACTAGAAATCCAAAGATATGTAAGAGATGATCTAACCATGGCTCTTGATACCAATTGTAACATATTGGATTTCACATACACATCAAACCATAACACAAAGTAGGCGTACAAGAGGTTTTAGAGAGAGAAAGTTAGAGGTTTGGGAACTTTAGTGAGAGAAAGAAAAATCTTATTATGAGCTCCAACTCTACCGGAAGGTAGAGAGTATTTAGTCTTATAATAAAATGCCACACAACGGGCGTGGATCGAGGTATACAGTGGGTAAAGACTCGTCCGTCCTCCACGGTGTTACTTAACTAAATACTACTTAACATAAAAGAACTACGACTACGAGCTTTCTACGATTACATATACTTGAGGTGACCGACTCTTTAATACCTGGAATTTCTAATTCCTATGTAATAGTTTATTAGGATGGGTAAAATCCATAATCCATGACCCATACCCATGGAGCAAATCCATAACCCATGATCCATACCCATGATCCAATGTCTAGATATATTGTATCTATTTGGATACCCATGACCCATGATCCATGACCCATAACCCAAATAGGAGGAGCGTCCTGCGGATCTCCTAGTTTACACTGGACGGATCCCTCATTTAAGGGATCCGTGTGATCCGGGGAATAGTAGTGATTTTTTTCCTATAAATAATGAGCCATTTCTTCATTGTAACTCCTTCTTCTTACAAACTCCTCATATATTACTTCTCTTCTCAGATCTCTTGAACTATCTAGTAGTTCTTCTTTCTTTTGTTGTGATTCTCATATAGGTCCTTCTCAAAGCCGAGATCACGAGATACTACAAGTCATCCAAGCAAGGGGTCCTTGATTGATTTGTTCCTCACAAGATTTTACGTAGCAAGATCTTGTATTTCATATTTCACATAGTTGTTTTGTTATAGTTGTGTTGGTTTGGTCCTCCGTGTTAAGGACTCGATATTTAGCTTTGTGGAAAAAGTGTAGCGGCGTTGTGAGGCTTCTCCGCCAATTTGAATGAGCTTGTTGACATAGTGCTTGAACTCTCGAGTAGGTGACTCGGGGAGTGGAGTAAGGCAAGGAAGGTGTCCTGTAGCGAACCACTATAAATCGGTTGTGTCATTTTTATCATTTACTTTACTTGCTTTCATTACTTACATTACTTATTGCTTTATACTTTCTATCCTTCCATACGATTTCACATAATATCGAATCTAGAGTTTTTGAAACTAACTTAAAATCGGTAAAACTATTCAACCCCCCCTTCTAGTTTTCCACAGTTCTCAAATTGCTTTTGCAATTGAGAGTTCATCCCAGCAAGCATGAGAAAAGCCACATTATTGTGCTTATCATACTCAAATGAATAAGCTTCATGGTCTGCAGTAGGTGCAGTACCAGCAAGAGCAACAGGAAGAGGCTTACCAATATATTCAAGTCTTTTGGCCATACGCAGGACAATCATCAATGAACGATACCAATCATTGAAATTTTCGCCAATCAACTTTTCTCTATCAAGCATTTGAAAGCGAGAACTCATGTTGTTCATATTAGTGTTTTCGGGTAAAGCCATTTCTATAGAAAAAAGTTCAAAAGTTAGTACTTTCGACAATTTAACCTTTCAAGAAAATTAAATACCCATGGTAAATAAACATATAACTATTTTCGAAAACTAGGATCCAAATCGACATAGTTTCATCATATCAGTTGATTTACTAGTAATGAAAGTATTCAACAAGGTACGAGTTCGAACTTCAATTGCCAATCAAACAAATTGCAATTCCTAGAACATTATGGGATTTACATATTTTCCAACTCTAGTTGCAATGTAAGCATATTTTATCCCCATCTTATGCCTTGAGCTACTAGTTCTCACTATCAACTCAATTAAGTTATCCAACTTAAGATACTGCAAATACTTCCACGCCCGTTCTCACGACAACTGGATATTTACCCTTTGATTACAATCTAGCCCGTCTCACGATAACTAAATGGAAACCTCAGGTATTCCCGTTTCATTGGATGGCATATAACTTAAATTTAAAAGCTAGTAATTTTGATTTTGGTGACAAATCAAATATGTACAAAGATGTCTTGCATTCATCTTTGTATCATAGGTTTCAATAAAAACTTTAGATTAGTTATATTGACTAAGATTAAATCAACAAATTTTAATCGAGGTATTGGGTAAACCAATCAAAGAATTACCTTTAATTATCATCCATCATATCGTACTATTGCATGAGTGAAAAGACCCAAGTTGAACGGATAATTACCACAAAAGTGGCGCGCGGAATTAAAGTCAATTCACCCTTAAAATGTTTTTGTACATGTAAATAGTCGTAGCTCCAATTTGATGCACAAAGAAGTGGGTGGGTCATGACGTATTAAAACCTTCTTTTTTGTGATTTAATGCGTCTGCCTTTATCTGCTTAAAGTTTATCAAACTGGGTGAGGCTTTCTAACTATTTAGTATAAGAAATATCAATCGACTAAAAATTTAAGATTTAATTCTTAAAAGAAAATCAAATTTCATTATTATTAAGTCCGATTTATTTTCTATTCTTAAAATTACCCTTTTGCTTACAATCATGTCAAACAACATATATAAACAAATAAACAATTAATAAAAATAAACAACTTAAATAATGTACATGCTAAATAAATCAACTAACATGTATATATTGATCTAAGACTTCCATTGGTTTTCGAGCAAGGTACCAATGGACCACATACATCAATAATTTGTTGTGTAAGTCCTACGATAAATATATACAATAACATACATAGTTGATAAAAATAAATGCAACATAAGGGGTCTTCCCCAATTTTAGGTCTTCCCTAATTATGTAATTAATTAACTTTTTAGTCAAATCATTTCAAACAATTTTATTACTAAAAACCTATGTTGTAAAATCGGCGGCGGCGAATATCATATGTCATTGTCATTTCACTAAGCTTGATTTATCATAATCGGCCTATTTAATCGGTTTGGTCAAATCGCAAAAATCGGTCAACAAACCGATCGAAAAATCGGTCTATCGGATTAATCGGACAAAACTGCTTAAAAATTGATCAACAAAATCATTTAAAAATCAAACAAAATCAGTTAAAAGTCGGTCAACAAACCGATTAATCGGACAAAATCGGTCAAAGGTCGCTTAAAAATGGTCAACAAAAGGAGTAATATTTATGTTTGACTTTGAACTTTGAAGAATTATGTATTATGTTTATATTTGAACACTTGAAATATTTGAACTTTGATCGTCTGCTTATCATACATATAAAATAATATAATATCTAAAATTACATTTTTGTGCAAAAAAATTCCAATCCGATTAATCCCGATTAATCCTTCTAACAGACATCACCTAGGCCTCTACTTAAGCGCCTTTAGCTGGCTAGCGATTTTACAACCTTGCTTAAAACCCTAATTAATTAATAAAAGCGCATAATAAGCATGTAAACATCAACACGTAACAATTACTTCATATTCATATCAAATATAATATTTAATCCATGACAAAACATGCATGTTTTCATCATGGATTCCCACATAACACTTATTATCATAATAATCAAGTCAAAGGATCGCAACATACACATAACAATTAATGACATATAACAAATATTAATTAATAATCACATAAAAAATTACATGCAATCCTAAGGTTTCTACAAGTTTAACAAAACTAAAACCTAATTATTAAAAATTAGGAATCGACCCATATATATTAATTTTTAGGTTTTACGACTTTCAAACCCTAGAAACCTTAAACATGTTATAATCAATAAAGGTTCAATTTTTATGTGTTTCGATAATTAATTACATAGTATTAACGCTCGTGATGCCAGTTGGAATTTGTAAATCATAACACTTATATAATACAAGTAAACATAATCAAAGCATGCCACGGAAGTAAGAATCAAATACATGTAATTAGTTAACCGAATATAAAAGAATATACGTGCCTTTTGCGATTTAGCTAAACAAGGAATCAATTAATCAAAAACCAATTAAAACCTAAACCTAGTGTTTGTAATAATCGACTATCTCCTTAGTCGAATGGTAAAAGATCACAAACAATAGTATGTTTGTCCTTCGTTCTTGTACAAACATATTACTAACGTTTCGATAAGAAAAACTAGGTTCTTGATCACAAAACAAATCTAACACTTATATTTGTGTACAAAAAATCGAATCTCAAAGGATTGGGAGTATGATCGATCGAACACAAAGGAAGGAAGGAGAAGAGATTTGTTAGGAATCAAGATTACAAACAATGACCCTTAGGCCTTATATTTATAGTCTTAACAAATCTTGGAGACCAAGTTAGGGTGGGATTGGGATCCTTATACCCCAACCGTCGACCCTATCATGCAATCCAGAGATTCCAGACCTTCTTCTCTTATTTCCTTTAAAGTCCTTTGACTTAATATTTAACAAACGTTAACAAAAACTTTGTTAAATACTAACTTCCGTTAAGTGTTTATTTATTTTGTGAATTAATAATCCAACATAACATTTTATATAAATTATTAAACATTGAATCTCATACGTAAAATGTGCAATTCTGAAGTATCGTGTTCGAATCCGGTCATCTGAGATATTAAATTTATCCACAAAACTAACATAGAGGACGTCAAATGTTTCACCACTCAAAGATGATTAGTGACAATAATAAGGGATGATTAGTGCCAATAGTAATGGCTTATGATAACTTAAGTTTCTGGTTTTAGAAATAAAAAAACGATGCTCTATTTTTATATTTGTTACTTCTTTACTTATATATTGACAAAAGAGTTTTATAATCTTACGTATTCGGTCAGATAAAATCAGAGGTAGTTTTGTCATTTAATGTCACTGGGTTTTGATTTCTCTGCAAATACCTGTTACATTTTTTATGCATAAAAAAAAATTGACTATAAGCTAGCTTAACTTTTACTCCGTATGATATGGTCCCTTTTATTTTTCGCTATAAAACTTCAGATTACAAACATTTTATATTCTCTCCCTTTTATTTTATACATTTATTCGTTTATTTCTGTACTTGAATCTGACGAACACGTACATTCTTATCTTTGTGAATTGATCTACGAAACAGTATTTCATTTGAAAAACAATTCATAAGCAAAATTGCATGTGTTCCAGCGACTTGTATAAAAACAATATAAAATTTCATTTGGTGATTTTTAGGAAAAAAGTGTTAAACTGTTGACATCACATCATGACAACATAAATATTGGTCGCAATAAATATGCAATTTGGATGGTTCGATGCACTTCACATGTGTTTTGGATGTTTTGGTTCACATAAATTGTGCATCTTTATTTTAACGAACATATGTATCTTATTTGTCTAAAAAACAACATTGACTGAATGTATAGATTTTGTTGCTATGTACGTGCTTGTATTCAATAAACATTTTTGTTTTATTCGTCCAAAAATCAACATTATAATGTTTCGTATGGTTTGGCACTATTTGACGCCCTTCTCATGTATTTTCGATGCTATATTTTATGTATTTTCTTTTGTCTAAAATGTAATGTAAGTAACGAATGTTGTTTGGCAGTGTTTTGTCAAGAAACTCGGTTGCTATCAATTAACGGTATGGCATTTTTATAAATTTATGTTTTAACCGAAATTCATTCAAAACTACAAAAGAGCTATAAATTATTAGAAGCATTCCATGCTAAATAACGGTTAAACGAAGCGTTCGGGCGTTATCTGGATTGGGTTCAGTTAAAGAAAGCGGGCCGCGTTCGCAGTTATAGGGGCGCAAAAAAAATAAAAAAAATTCAAAAATTGTTTCTAACCATAACTACTAGCATTATTTCAAAATTTCAAAATACCTAGCTACTAGCGATATTTCCTAAAAAATTTCAATATAAATCACGGTATTAAGCATTTCTTTTAACGACCCACTCTTAAATCTCTCCATTCTCAATCTTTCAACTTATAGCGCAAAAAAAAACAATGTCGGGAAGCGGCGATGATCTATACAATCTTCTTGCTAGTGGGTGGAATCCTCTGGGTTCATCAAACGCCGTAGGTTCATCTTTCCCCTAGGTTCGAGCCAGAAATGTATCAACAACATCAAACATTTCGTATTAGCAATAATAAACAAACACCTCTCTAACTTTCAGCCTCAATTCGCTAACAATCATAATGATGAAAACACATGATGTTCTGGCACACCGCGTCTCTCGAAAAGAAAAGGTCGCGTGAAAAGCAAAAATCAAAGACCGGTAGAACTTGATTCGATGAAGGCGAAGTTGTTGTTCATCACGTTGGACTCAAGCCAGGAAGCATCTGCAAGATGTTACATAAAAGTTTGGTCAGAAGTTGGAAAGTGCCAACCGAGGATACGTTTTGGTATCGGTGCGAAAATGAGTTCAATAAAAATAACTCAGCGGTAACAAGGACATCTTTGTCAAGCAAGTGGAAAACTTTGAGCGGCATATGTAAAATTCACTCCATTACAACCGTTTGAAGCGTGATCAACGAAGCGAAAGTGATGGATGTGATGCTAGGCAAAACAATGGTATCGTGAGAAACCAAGGGATCGACTTTTCCGAAACCTTGCTTGGGAGGTTTTCGGCGTCATTATAAAAATGGAACCGCGGGCAGGTCGATTGCCATCTGAGCCAAACAAGCGAATTTGTTTGGTCAGATGAACAACCTCGCCAATGGGAAAGAAGCGTGCTAGTAAACCAAGATCAGGACTACAACAAATCTTGGGGAACAAGCGGAGGAACGAGCTCGTCGACTTATTTCACGAAACTATGGCAAGCGGTTCGTATAAACGAAATCTCCGGCGTATCGGGCCTTGAAAAATCGACAATAACCCGTTGGAAGAAATAAGTTTTGATGGCGCATCTGTGCAAGATCAATGGTCGTCGTGGATCAATGAAAAATCGAATCATGTAAATATAACTTGAAACCTCGTCGAGAATCGTATTCTCGTCATTTCCTTTAATTTGTTGTAGCGTTTTATTTCGTTATGGTTTTTATTTCGTTGTATTTTTTAGTCTCGATTGTAATATGTTTTAAGTTTTAATGAAATGTTTGTTTTAGTTTAAAAATGAAGTGTTTGATTTAGTTTAGGGGTTGAAATTGAAAATATGAAATATTAGTGGTGTTATGGTGTTATTGGGATGTTATTGTTGTGGGTGTTTTTTGAGGATGTTAATGTTAAATGGTAAAGCTGATGTGGCGCTGACGTGGACGGTGTTATTGGTGTTATGGTGTTATTGTTGGGAGTGCTCTAATGGTACTAATATTTTTCATCAAAGTTAACCAGTTAACTTTTCAGATACATCGACTACAACACCAAGTAAAAGATAATTGAAAACTAAATTATCAAAAAGAAGCTTTCTACACGATTTAACTTTAATTAAATCGGTATTAAGCTCTATCTCTTTATATCATATGTCTATCTTCAAGTTTCAATGAGTGTTCAACATTTTGGAGTTGTTAGCTGTATTTTGTGGCTGGCGTCATTACGTGAATTGAATTAGATGTGTAACTAACGCTTCTGAGGACTATTATTGTATAGTGTAGGGATTAGGATGTATGAAGCCTATAAATAGTTAAATACTCCTTATAACTCTCCATGAAGGGTGTAGTTGTGTATTAATAATTTTAAGCTTATAAAATTTCCTTTCAATTCGACTCTTTCTACTTTCTCCAAAACAACACCATGGTTTCATGTGTTTCTCATCCTCTAGACCACCGATCTTGACTAGAATGGAGCAGGACAAGAGCCGATTAGAAGAAATTCTGTAATAGAGTTGAAGGGTCGGATAGAAAAATGGCATGTATTAGTTGGAAAAAAGTCTTAGCTTCCAAAAAGTATGGTGGCCTTGGTGTTTCATGTAGTAAATGAAATCGCTAGTCATTCATAAACTAACTTTAAAGGTTATCTTTTGATGTTTAGACTAATCTATCTCATTCATATACTAATTTTCACAAAGATTACTCAAGCATTTAAACACAGCGATAGCCTAGTTGCACTCCTAAGCCAATTACAATTAAGATAAGAGACAACCTAATAATAATCAACTTAGGTTTCATAGATATAAGCAAACCACAAGTGGCCTGGACATTTTAAACAAGCAAGCATACACACATTCAATAGAAGACATAATGAAATTAATGAAGTAAAACACTTATCTTGATGTGTAAAATAGGGTTTGGAGATAAGATCGTCAATTGGATACAAGCGTTTAGGGTTTTACTCAAAAGTCTACCTCTAAAATTCTAAATTGATTTCTATATATAATTTTACACTTGCGACGGTAATTATATATATGTGGACGCCGGTCGATCGCGATCATTAGTGTTTTCATCTTGGCGAGTTATCGTTGGGATGGCGTCACCTTGTAGTTGTGAGTCGGTGATAGGGGCGTCGTCGATTCGGATATGGTAGTCATGAGATGAAAAGTCTTAGTGACGCCCTTCTCTTCAAAGCGTGTCGGTGTATTTTAACAAAAGTCTCTTGAATCGTGGTGTATTTTAATTAAATTCTTAGAGAGGGACGGTAATGCCTTTAGTTGGGACCCGTCGACTTCAATTTCAACGACTTGAGTGTATTCGATCTTGACTTAGCCATTTTCTTCATTATTTCTCCTTTTCATCCAAATATGCATCATTCGACATTTTGCTTCCAAGAGACATAAAAGTGAAAAGGAACGAAATTAAGCGATAATTGAATATAAAAGTGATCGATTAAGGCTTTAATGACCCAAAGTGTGCGTTTAAATCCTTATCGGTACCCCATGCTTCTAATGGGATTTCCAGGTGTCTTCACTTCTCAGAGGAGTAAGCTTCTCGCTGCCAGTCGGCGGTTAGCCTATCGTGGCTTCTCTCACTAGGATGAAAATGTAACTCTGGCGGGGGCTTTGGGTTCCCCTCCCGTCTGTCTAGATCCTCCACGGTGGGCGTGTACTAGCATGTCTGCGTGGCTGAGACTCGGATCTCCGACGCGGCCCGAACGGTCGGCCGGGCACGATAAACAAATCCGTCTCCCCATCAACGTGTGAAGATGTCTTTCGCTTTCTCCCAAGCAGGAGAAAACACTCATTCTCCAGAATCTCCTTCACGAGAGAGTTTCCTTTCTGCTGCTTGGAAGTCGAAGAAGGCCCTTGGGGATTGAGAGTGTTGAGTAGTCCTAGATCTAGTGCTAGATTTGGCCTTCCGCCTCTTCTTTGTCTTTCTTACTCCCAGATCCTAACTTTGAGTCGGGGATCTCCTGAGACCTTGAATCCTTTTGAGTCGTCTTGAAGTTGGCGTGTTTTGACACTTGCAACTTTTCGTTAAAACTTTTTCGGCCATTGGGGTAGGATTTGGTATAGTGCTTGTCATAAAACTCCCTAACCATTTCCTTCCGACAAATAGCAGGATAGTCCGTGACCCACTACTCTATTTTCACAGTATTCCAAGCTGTGGATGGTCACGGGTGAAGAAGGGTGTTCGCCTAATTACTCATGTGGTAAAATCAACTTTGTAAACAAAGTTATGTTCTTGGTCCACGGATGGTGCCAAGCTGTTAGTACAAACTTGGGCTCGATAAGAATACTAGTGTGGACTTGATTCGAATCGAATAAATCTTGGACTAAGTGAATGTTTACGGAACTTATCGCTAGAAAAACAACGGATTAGCTAATCGCGGAAGGGGCTTCGCGATCGGCCTAGATTATTGGTAAGTTTTGGTGTGTGTGTGTGTGAGTATGTTGTAGTGAGGGGAAAGATGATCTGGTTGAAAGTGGTGAATCTTGTTCTATTTATAGGTGGACTTTCTTGTTTGGTTCTTGGTCATGAGTCGTGATGGCGGCGTCTTTGGGTGAAACTACTCAGGTCAAACCTTGTGGTTGTCCTATTAACATGACATCGATGCTTTTGGGCGAGCTGCGGTGTTTCCATTCTCGGAGACGACGCGAGTGATCTCACGACTCCAGATAATATTCCTTACTCTTTTGTTTGATCACGTGGTCCGATACTTGGGTTTGTTCCGGACTTGGCATTTTTCCGTGATAACGGTGTTAACTCAGCGGTCCACTTGCGAAGCGTCCCTTTGGTCCGACATTGTTGGAACCGGTGTTGGTGTGATGGGTACCCATGGATCGGAGTTATTTGTCTTTGACCGTTACCTAACCCGTATTTTAGGTTCGGGGGCCTATCACGTTATCTTAGTACAATAAGTGTAACGGGTTTGGATATGGATTGAGATGGTGTGTTTGGTAGGGCAACAATTTAAAGAGGCCGGATGCGTAATAAGCCAAATGAGATGATTCTTTGCACAAATGAAAGTGTCGTTAGCCTTCTGCGAGGATGGACCATCCCAAGCTTCGGGCGTAGTAAGTACTCATGTTTGTCAAAGAATATTGAAGTGTGTGTATTAGTATGTGTGAAAAAGTCATACCTTGTAAGAGTATTAGAGAGTTCCTTTTATAGGCTAGTCCAATACTAGGGTTTTAAATGTTTCGCTTATAATTGTAAGTGGCGGAGTGGGACCCTTGTCGGCAAGGTTCGCCGATATCGTAGTTGCGACCGAATCACCTTCATAATCATGAGCCGATCCGCTGGGTGTTCTGCGTGCGTCTTTATGTCAGACCATGTAATTTGTCATTGGGTTCGTGGCAATCCAGTCTTGTGGTTGTTTTATTTTGTTGGCAAAGTCGTAGCGAACTAAACCTAATAGACATGTTATCGTGCTATCGTCATCACGTGGTTAGTAGTTTTGTAGAGTTTTAACAACAAACATATATTAAGTTATAAGGTTTGGAAACGGTGACAAGTGCTTTAAACTAATGCTTACGGAGTATAAGGTTATATGGTTTCAAAACACGTAGTTCACCGGTTAAGGTAGACAAATGTATGATTAAATAGTGCTTTTTAACGTTTGATGTACTTCCGATACGACACGCTCAATCAGATTCGCAATGTCAAAGATTACACGCTCTATCAGTTAACTCAAACGACCAGACACACATATAATTAATCGCTATTTATTGAAAATCTATATACAAAACGAGTTGCATGTTTCAAAGCCTTGAAGAAATTAGATGCCACATTTGGTTAGTCAACTGGCACATGCCTATATTTGAGATTAGTTTATCATATTAAACAATTAGTATGATATACCATGTAAAAAACATGTTTCATTGGTTTACAACAATTTTGCATGCTCTATTATCGGTGAACATGCTTGGCCATTTTAATCAAACTTGCATGAATATCATAAAATGATATATTGATGTGAAACTTACATTAATATCACAAAATGATATAGCTTAGATATCATTTATAACGCCCCAAAAACTTGACCTTCTCGTCATGCGTACACATAACTAGAATACCATACCTCAGGAGATGCATGAGCTTCGTGGGCATCACACTCGAGAGGCTATGAGTCTAATACCATTTGCAACACTCTCAAAGCAGAAATTGCAGTCTTCCTCTGTTTCAACTAAAAATCATGGCGGAATGATACTAAATGCTCCATCGATGTGAGACGAATTGTTACAAAGCTTTTGTAGATTTATAGAGAAAATGATTGGAAAGTATTTAAAGATTATTCTTGAAATCATAAAATCGTAGAAGATTAAGTAGGGAAAGTAATTGGAAAGTATACAACGTGACACATGTTAAAATCATAAAATAACATATAATGTAACGAGCAAAAAACGAACATGATATATTAAACAAATTGCATAGTAAACTCAAAATTATGCGTATCATTTTTAATGTATTATGAGGTAATACTAATATCATAGTCTTAAAGGACGTGATTAACAACTAACTTGATTTTTTTTTCGTTTGAAGACAATGTTTTTTTAAGAGATAACTTAAAACATTTTCTATTTTTTGGTTTAAAAATCAATGAAAAAAGTGAATTATTAATGGTATGAGAAAAATACAAAAAATTATGATTGATTTTTACGATTGTGTTTTAACATTGCTATTTTTCTCAAAATATGAAAAGTTTTAAAAGAACCATTGCTAGCATTTTTTTTTTTCTTTTCTTTTCAAATGATAAAATTTAGAATTCTTAATTATTGTCCAATCGCTATAACACATCCATGATCCATACTAGTGGCACCAACTAAGAAATTGAACATCAATTTATTTACGAATTATCAATGTTTTAAAAACCCCCATGATCCACAAGATAACGCATGGGATGTAGCCTTAAATGTAGCGTGCAGCCAATCTGCTGAAAACCATAGCGTAAGTAACTGAGTGCCCCATACGTGGGAAATAAAAACATAATTCGTTCGGATCCTATGACACATTTAACATTTATTTTAGCGGTTTCTCTAAAGATCTTTATTATTAATGCAACCTCCATTTTACTCATTCATATCTTTTATACACTTAACATGGGAAATGACGCTCTTTTAGAGGGCACCAAAACGATACATTTTTTTCTTTTTTTATACATTCTTTGCTTTATGACGCCATTTTATGTTTGAAGTAGGGGTGAGCAACCGAACGAACCAAACCAATCGAATCGAATTTAGAAACGCGGTGCGGTTCTCGGTTCATTATTGAAAATTTTGGTTCTTGTTTTGGTTCGGTCCGAACACTGGTATCGGTGTTCGAAAACCGAAGAACCGCGCCACTTTCATATATATAAGAGTTTGTTGGTTTGAAGATCTAGAAGTATATGAGCACTAGTAGTAGTAGTTGCAACAATTTTTTTGGTTTGAACATAACACTAGCAAGAAGCAACATGTATGCGTTTGTGTAATTACGTTTATGTTTTGATCAACTATAAGTGGGTAACAATAGTAGCAAGAAAGTTATTTGCTTAATGTAACAATAGCACAAAACATAACCAAGGCTAAGACTCGATGCTTAGCTCTAGGTTTTTTTCTTGTCAACATTTTTAGAACGGACAATTTTTAAATATCACACACTATATCTCATTCACAGTGTTAAGCATGACTTAAACCCACAAACTATGGACTAGGGAGTTCTCGTACAACATGAGTCATGAGGTGAACATTGAAACACAAGCCCTTTTAATTTTTTTAACTTGTAACTTTTTTTTTCCTGATCTAACAACAGAAGTAACATAACTTGGAAAGAGACAAGCTGTAATTAGTTTTGTTATCCTTATTGGCCGAGTCCACATTTAGTTGGGATGTATTATGCGAAAGATCAATCATTTTCTAAACGTATTATTTGTAGTGTATAGTTCCTTATTAAAGAAATTATGAAAGAAGTGTCATGTAAAATGCGCAAAATACACCATATTGGTGTTCAGTGACCAGCTGCTGCACCAACAAGAAAACTTGCATGATCTAAATCGTTTTCAAGTGACTCCTATATACAGATTGCTTTTGTAAATACGCCACAACACGTTACAAGATGACGTGAAGCATCAGGTTGGTTTTGTTCATGTTATCAGCGTTGTTGGGTTGTCGTGGTCTGTGTGACCGTGTTAATTTTATCATGAAACAAATACACCACTATTATTTACCTTCTTAAATTTTAACCAGTTTACAGTACTACACATTGTTTTCATTTACTAAGGATTCAATTTCACATAGCTAAAAAATACATCTATATAATGCATGCTACAAATTCTACGACAGTAAATGCTTTATATAATGCAGTTTTCTTAATAATTTCGGTTCAAACAGTTAGAACGCAGGAACCGAACGGACAATGAGACATGCTAATCGATCGGTTCTCGGTTCTCTCGGTTAGGTTCAGTTCTATGCGGTCCGAACCGAAGCTCACCTCTAGTTTGAAGTACACTGGCCTTCAAAACGATGTCGTTTTTTTTAAGTTTAAAAACCGGATATATATATAGTGAGGTTTCACCAACATTCATGCACAAAACGCCTAGAGCTTACTAGAAGTGTGTGTCTTTGATGGTATCTAGAATGCGTGTTTTCGATTTTTCCGGCGGCTTGGTGTATGCGATTTAACACTTTCTGAGTTATAAAGATTTAGAATGAGTGTTGTTTAGTTATGAATATGTTTTGTTTTGTTTCAGTTTAGTTAGGTGTATGGGTTGTTTGTTGTGTTTAAGAAGCTTCCATGTTGTGTTTTCATTTAATGTTTTGTAGTAAAGCTTAATTAGAAGCTTGCTAATAATCGAAATAATGGTCATCTATTTGTTTTGATATGTTTTATGCATGTGGAATATGATTATTATAGGGAGTCTTAGTGTTTAAGAAGTTTGCATGTTATCGTTTTGCAGCAAAGGTCTAGGTATATGTTTAATATATGGTCGATTGTTTGCTAAGAAGCGAATTGAGGGCTGGCACGGTTACTAATTCGGCTTGCTATGTTTCTTTTGCATGTGCGATATGTTTTTTGTAGGGGATTCAACTAGGTTGCACTCTATTGTTCCTATTAAGGTTGCATAATCGGTCTAGATACGTGTAACACCCCCAAATCTCGGTACAACGGAAGACTTAATCAAGTTTTCGGGGCGTTACATTGAATTTGTATCTCACACAAGTATAGCAAATAAGATAGTCATATTATCATTCAAAACTAATCCCAAATTTAATTATTCAAAACAATTATCCCAAAATGTAAATAAAAAGGCCCAAATATGATTTATAAAAATAGGTCCCATAAATTATCGAGTTTGATTATGATTCTTGAACCATGCCTCCTTACTTGGCTTCCACAGTAACATACTCCAAACATCACTTAAATACATGAGAAAGACATCTTTAAAAGGTCAGCCACGCTTGCTTGCTGGTGAGTTAATAGGTTTAAATTCAAGTTTAAAATAGTGGACACCGTAGGAGTTTATTTGCTATGCGAGACCTAAAATAGATACACATCAATCACATACCAATATCACAATTACAGTATCATCAATATCATATCCGACGTCATAGTGAGTCCGTAGCGAATTAGCCAAGATACATCATAGCAAAGTCTAGAACGATTGCTAACTCTTAACCTAGGTGGGGAGTAGAAGTCTATACTTAGCTAGGCAAGTGCTATAGCAATAGGATTGCTACCTCTAGACTAAGGCAACGGCACGCCACATCTATCTAAACAAATGCATAAGCAAATCAAAATAGTTTAAAAGGTCCAAAACAAAGAGTATGATTCTCACCCCAAATTAGTTAAAAACATAGATAAAAGTGGGGCTATGAAACTCCCCTCAAGCAAGCAACGCACAAATAAACACTAGCGAGAAGATAACTTGACTAATCACGGCCCGTAAACTATCGACTCCGGCACAACCTATTAATGTAAACCAATTTTAATATACATTTTCCAAAATCAACGTTATCTACCCCAATGTAATGTCTTGTTTCACCATTTAGTCCTAGCGTTTGGTATCATCGTGTGTGTGTATCGACTCAACATGATATCATGAATGCACTTAAATAACCACAATATGACTCAATGCAACACAATGAGCGCGTCTAGCGATAAGCTCCATAGTCCAATAAGTTTCGGAATAAATAGTAGACCTTATCGAATTCGTCAACCCGATAAACTCAATCATTTATTCGTGTCGCTTATTATCCCATAAACCGGTCGCATCCTAACGAGTCATAAGGATAATTCACCCATTAATAACGTTATCCTACGTAGTACGTACCTAGCGGGCTCTTATTTGATTCGTCAACCTAATAAGTCCGCTACCCACGTGGATTGACGCTATTAATGTTAGGTCATCCGTAACCCATGCACACAACGTAAACAAATTAAATACTTGAAGCTAGTATTAAATGATCATAATTGGCACATTTCGATAAACTTGCACTCGAAACATTAAATACTTATTTATTAGAAAACCTTTCCATTTTTAGTCGTTAATTCTCATTTAAAATAATGAATAACAAGACAAGTCTTGTTATCGATATTTTTGGTATAAAAACCTTTTTATTATTTATGTTTCATAGTTTATTAACATTTTCATATATATATATATATATATATATATATATATATATATATATATATATATATATATATATATATATATATATATATATATATATATATATATATCGTCAATTTCAATATTAGTTTCATATCGTTATTCGTTTCGAGTCCACAAGCACGAATCATGACTTCTCGGCTTTTAATCAATCAATAGTCCAAAATATACTAAAGTCCATGTTACGGCGTTGTCGGGGTCAACTATGACTAAAAAGTCAAAGTAATACCGACGTTGCTCAAAGTTGATAATTTATATTATACGTCCAAGTACATAACAACAATAGCGCAATTCAATCTCAAATCAACCCAAATCAATCTCGCCAACCAATCAATCTACCAAATATACCCGAAACCAATGTTATGACCCTAATGGTCATGACACGGTCACGGTTAAGACCACGTGAACCAAAAAAGCTCTAGAAGCTTTTCGGCTCCACGCGTCTCATCCAAACACCAACACAGCAACCAACAAGATACCACAATAATCCGACCCGGGCCCGTGGTCCATATGGGTCTCGTACAACACCACACCACGACCATCGTGGGTCTTGGTGGTTCGTACGCCCTAAACTACACAACCAAACACTCCCAAATGGCTTCTACTACATCCAAACACAATCAATCAACCTCCAATCATCATCCAAACATCAAACCCATCACTAATCTAAACCCATTTCATGAAACTAAGCCTAAAATGAAAAAAAACACAACATTATGATACACTACATGATACCAAATCACTAGCTACATGTTTTATTAAGTGTAAATTAGTTTTAATCCCATGTTTCACCCAGAACCCCTAAAATTCGAGCCATGGTCGAGCCTCAAGAGACCCATTCGTTTCTTTTCATGACCCAAATAAGCTTGACCCATGTTCCATATACCTTTTCCCAACTCGATCTACAAGATTTAATGAAAACCCTAGAATCACGAATCGTTTTTGTAAGATTTGGAGGTGTTAATGTAGGCTTCTATAAGAGATATATATGGATGGAAAGAGGAAAGAGAGATCTACAAAATGGTGGTGGAAGTGTAGTGTCACTCGCCGGCGTGTGGCCGGAAATGGCCGGAGAGTGGTCGGATTTTTAAGGGTGGCGGCTAGGGTTTGTAGAGAGAGGATTTTAGTGAGAGAAAGTTGGTAATTAGGGTTTTTAGAGAGAGAATGTAAAGTGTGTGTGTGTGTTTAGGGGAGGGGTCTTATATAGGGAATGATAAGGACTAAAAAAATAATGAAGTGGGATGGGGAGGTGGCCGGTTACACTAAACAAGGGGGGCCAAATTTGTAATTTTTGTAATCTCGTTTACCCAATCCCGAGCTCATATATTGTCCTACGAGTGTCCCTCGACGTTCCTTCGACTTTATATTTTGTTTATTTACATTTTTCCACGAGTTTTGACTATTTATTTGTCAAGTTTCGAGTTACGGTTTAAAAGTTACGTTATTTCTTGTTTTAGGCTTTTATTGTGCCGAATCGCATAGTGCCTAACAAAAAGAGTTAAAACTCACACGATAATAAAATAAATCATAAAAACCAATAAACGATATCAAATCAAGTAATGGTCGATAAAAATAGTTATAAAGGAAAAAGCTCGGTTTAGTTTAACGTAATGCGGTTACCTAAAATAGACTCCCTAATTGCCAGTTGTCACAATACGTGTGTTGTTATTTATTTTCTTGGTTTATGTTCATGTCGAAGACGTCACTGAGTTGTGTGATTTTATGTATACAATATAGGTCGCGTATGTTTATTCATAATTTATTGATGCTAAATAGTTGGAGTTTATTTCACACTTTTTAGTTTATATATGTATAAAAATATAAAAACCAAACGAAAAGTAGCTAAAGTATTTGCTAATGTATTCAGTCATATCGTTGCTTCTAAGAAACGGAATGTAAACAGTGGTGTTATTCATGCGTTTGACACTAATGGAGCTGAGACTATGTAATATCAAAATGTGTAGAATGTTGCAGTGTCGATTGTTACAGTGAACTGGGGGTGAATTAATTTTTTGTGTTCAGGTCATTTGGAGATGAGAATGTGCCTAAATATTTTGCCACTCTTTTTAATGTTGAAATAAGTTTGTCAAGGCCTTATTTGATCTAGACCTACGAAAAGGGCAAGGTTATGTTAGCTTAGACGAGGCAATACATCATGGTAAAAATGGAGTAGATTCAGGGTTGTTATATCCCCAGTGAGTACCGAAGCGTTTTACCTTGGGTTTGTTGCCTCATAGGATTTGGTTTTAAATAGGGGCCGGTTGAATACTCTTAGGTTCACAGGTTTGTAGCTTGTTAGGCACATGCTAGAAATAGGAAGACCAATAATTGCAACTGCATAAGAATGAGGCTGAAAATCCTTATCAAACAATAAGCAAATTGACCGTGAGGCAAAATAAAACACATAGGCTATAAAAAATGTTTTTTGCGAAAATTTATAAACCACATGTTGAGTTCAAAATTAATTTAACGCAAAAGTGGATAGTTGTTGTTATTCATAGTTTACATATCATATATTTAATGCCTTTAATTATAATGCCTTTTTATATATTTATTTTCTGTAGTTACAATTTGTTTGTCCCAACTAATGCCTTAAAACAAACAATATTAAAAACAACACAATGATTTAACTTTTCAAACGTGTAAATCTTTATTGATGAATAATTAAAGAATTACAAAGTGTTGTGGATAACACTAGTTGAATGACAATGGGTGGAAAACTCTTTGAACAAGTAAACTATATATGAATCAAGTTTACAGGCAAACTTATATAGAGTATCTGATTCAATCAGAGACTCTACCGAAGTTTGACAAAAGATTAAATGATTTTCTAATGATATATATATATATATATATATATATATATATATATATATATATATATATATATATATATATATATATATATACAATTAGAATAATAAAAGTCTGTAGCATTTGCTTCAAACCAACATTTTCTTATATAGTGGTATGAAGGTGTCTTGATCATGGATAGTTTGAGACGTGGCATGAATCCATTAGAGAAGTACATATTCCATTTCATGCACGTATATTCATAGTACTTGTCTCACTGCTTTAATGAATCTGTTTCCAATATTTCAGTGTCCCCTTCACCAACCCTCGACTTTGACAGATTTAATTTGAACAACTTATGTGTCCCTGCGTCTTTTCTTTATTCAAATTAATCCCAAGATTAGTATATTTGAGAACATCGAGATATGCTCGGTTGGATGTTTCAAAGAGTATTCGATATATCATACTATTGTCATCCTCGATATATACACTCAAGTAGTTCCTTCTACATTCTAGTTGATATCCAACTAAGCCAGTGAGTATGCCTTCAAGTTGTCTTTGACTTCCTTGACGATGTCTGGGACTTGTACTTATCTAGGGTAGCTCGTTGAGGTTGTATCTTACCGAGTCTTGTGATTAGTTGATATATGATCAGCTGTTTATCTTAGTGTAATTTATGGTCAAATCCTATCAGAGACTTTTGGCACTTATAATTGCCTAACAATCTCCTCATATTTGGATATAAGTTATATTAGGTATGAAATTATGGTAAGTGAGCAAAACAACTCCTTATTATACATAATTTAGTGGACATTCATTAAGAAAGACAATTAAGTTTTATTCAGAAACATTCATCATACTACAAAACAGATGAAATTCAAATATTCTTCATTTGCAACCTTTTCAACAGCTTCCTTGTAATCATGTTTGCTCACAATAGTGTACTCCATTATGTTGGCAAAGTTCTCAGCTATCTATGAGTCTTTCTTGATTCCCGTCCATAGAGAGATCAGCTGAGTGGTTGTTGCGAGTCTAAATTCAATTTCTCTCTGAAAGCGTAGTCCACCCTTATGTTTAGAAAGAAGAGTCCCCTTCAGGATGACTGATGACTTGACTGTCTGTACCAGACACTCCTTCAAGAGGAATGGTGTTTCTTTCTGACCCATCAACCAAAGGTTCCTTTGTTAACAGAAGTTCATCTATGTTGGCTCTTTTTCTCTTTCTGCCCTTGCCAGGTGCTTTCTTTTCTGGAACAATGAGTACCGCTCGTTAGTTGTGGCGGGAGTTAACTCCAATTTTCTTAGCCATCGTTTGACCCAATTGAACTTGAACACCATATTCTTCAACAACTGAGTGTTTGAGTTACTTGAATTCTTCTCGGCTAGTTTATAAAGTCTAATCCTTTCAGTGAACCCTATTTCATTGAGTCTAAAGTCAGGATACACTTTGTAGTTCAGAGGCTTATAATTTCTTGTAATGGTCATTTCAGCTCTTTTGTGTGAATCAACCTTGTACTTGAATTTTGTAATTGGAAGATCATCAGCTTTGTAGTTAACACAGTCATGGTATTGCTTTCGTAGCTCAGCTAGTCGTTTTGCTGTCAGAGCTTCATTTTCTTTTAGCTTCTGTGTTTGAGCCTTTTTTGTGTAGAGGTTAACTTTTTCAGAGCTACTTCAAACTTTTAATTTGCATCGTGAAGGTCTTTCAGTCTTTTCTGTTCTTGTTAAAGTGCATCTACTTCTTCAAGAGTCATTTGTGCTCGTTTGCAGTTGATGCTATTTTTCCTAGATCACGTTTGAGGATTTATGTCTCACTTACCTATGATCTACGTGAGCACTAACGGGCAGTGTACTCGGTCGTGAGTAGTCTAGAATTTGGTAAAACCGATGTTGTCCCAAGAGCTATGTGGTTGATTTTTACTTAAGTTTTCTATTGTCACTAAAAAGGGTTTTGATTTGAATTGTATTAAACTAATTAAAATGATGAAAATGAAATGGATTAAATTAGTGGGAAAAAAATGAGCTAGCCTAGTTATTAATATTACCATGCCCTAATCCCGTTTTCTTAAAAGTGCCTTCTAATGCTTTATGTGAGGGTAAATGTCTCTAGAATCCTATGGTCAATTTGCCTAGCCTATAATCCTAGATTCCAACCATAGCAATTTTTCGGTAATCTATTCTCATTCATTAAGTACCAGCTACCTTCTAGACCTATTCTTAGTGCATTAAGCCCTAAACCCGACTTGGTCCACTCAAGGTTCCCACATTTCTTAAGTATCACCACCAGGTAGGTAATCCTATGGTCAATGCTCACACAATGGAATGGTAGTCCTATGGTCAATTCTTACACACCCCTCTCAACTTATTATGCTAGCTATTAATGGTCAATCAGCACTAGCACTCTAAGTACTACCTAATTTTAACACTACCAAAACACGGAGATCAACGAATCGGGGCTAAGAAGATAAACACATAAAGCAATTAGAAAGTTTAAAACATAAATCAAGGTATGGATAAATTCATAACTAGCCTAACACATAAAGTATTTAGCCTAACATACTGTAAATTATGCCAACAATGATGAATAAAATATGAATTGAATTGAACATATCGTTTGGTACAAATTACTTGATGTATGACTAATAAAGATGATGATTGCAAGTAAATTATTCCTTGAAAAGTGGTTGATTACTACTGGAAAACACCCTAAGATGGTGCCCTAATCGTCCCCTTAAGAGAGATGAAAAGAGATACTGAAAAGTCCGATATAGGGTGTATTTATAGGTCTCGACAAAGTTACGCGCAACCGTAGTTAAGGGTTACGCCGTAGGACTCTCGTACTTATTTTCTTCAAAGTTACATCGTAACTTCTGGAAACAATTTCTATTGGTTCTTTGAAACATCATCGATATGTACGAATTTACTCCCCTGAAGTAGCGCCTAGTTTTCACTCCAAGTCTTTGTGCGTTATAAGTGTAAAACTATATAGGATACATACGGTTTCAGCCCCTCATTTTTATTACATGTTCCTTGTGACATAATTAAACTTCATTTGAATTGTCAACTTCATTCCCCAAGATACCATCTTGTTTCAACTTTGGTCCTTGTGCTCATTAAAACTTCATAAGAATTAAACACTTTTGGCCCCTCATCATTATTCATGTTATTTCCTTTAGTTCTCGAGCCATATATAAATTTGGCCACTTTCAACCCCTATACTTCAACTCTTTTGTGCCCAAGGTAATAGTTATGGCGTAAGTCCATCGATCAACTTCTGCGTAAGTCTTCGTCAACATATATTATCCACCGCTTGTTATCTTTCAATGGCGTAACCTTAAGAACTAGGTAACGCCCGTAGAACTCTCATTAACATTTTATTCCATCTTGCGTCGTAACTTTCTTGAGACTTAGAAAATTCCTTGGCCATCATAGTATGTTACGGCGTAAGTCCATCGTGCCACTTACGCTGTAACTTTTCTCGCATCCAGTTATGAAAACTTGTGACTACGTGTTATTACAGCGTAAATATAGGTTGTCACTACACCGTAAATATTTCTTGAATGGAAACTTCATGAATTAAGTCTATCTTTGCCCGTTTCCATATTTTTTTCCATTCCAATGCCTCAATTGACCTAAAATGTAAATATAAACGAATTAAGTACCATATTAATATAAAATGGGGTAATAAACATGGTAATTTGATACTAAAATATAAGGATTATTTGATGTTATCAGCAGTCCTGAATTCATAAAAGATTGAGGTGTCTAGAGATGATCCACTTAGTTCGATATGTGGCACAATTCTTTTGATTAATTCTGACTCATCAGGGATTGTGGTTTGCCTTTTTCCTTTTGTCAGCCTTTGATGGAGTCTTTGATACAGATGGATGAATGGTATTTGAGCGTTGTAAGGTTCCAGAGCTGTATAGATTTGCTACGTATTGATCATAAAGAGTGTTATTTACAAAGATAGGTCTGATAGATTTGATTGGGATGAGTGATGGAATTGATACCATCACTTTCACTCTCTTTGGTGTTGGTTTAGCTGTTGAGTGAACAACTATTGCCAATGATTTGTCATCAGAAGACCTACTAGTTGTAGTTTCAACATGTTGATGCTCCCCCTGAGTATTTGCTAGAGTTTCGTGAGCTGGAGATGACATTGGCGACATTGGCAATACTCTCCCCCCAGCAACATCACTGATAGGTGGGGATGTTGGATTATTATTGCCAAATTGCTCTTTGAGAATTTCAACCAATTCAAGCATATCTTTGTATGTTGCATTGACAGTAGATGTAAGGCCACAAGCTTTGTTGAAGACGCCAACAAATTCCATAGGGACAACAACTCTAGTGTTGATGACTTTTTCAACAAGATTTAACACATGCATCATTTTTTGTTCGAAGTTTTTACGAGCTATTGCTTCGCCCACTTTATTCTTGACATGTTTTTGAATTGAGAATCTAGTAGCCTTTTCGAGGTGACAAAATCTTCGAGCCTCCAACTTGTTAAGAGCATTGATGGATTTGTGAATTTGTTTGTGAGACTCAAAGAGATGATCAGGAACTGATGCATTAAGACCTTCTGCAATGATAGTTAGCATGACTGATGATGGATTTCTTGACAGCTTTCAGAAGAATAGAAGGAAGAGTATCTTCCAAAGAGCTTAACAAGGATTTAACCAATTCAGAAAGTATTTCTTCAATTGCATCGCAACCATGCGTGTGTACCTTCTCATCCAACATTTGTTCAATATTTTGAGTGACCCTTATAAATGCTGATTGAGTTCACTCTACTTGGGTTTTTCCCTTAGACACCAAGGCTTCAGTTTCTTGGAGTCTTGAATTGACTTACACATCTTGATATATGGGGTCAGTCCCAAAGCCCGTTGAATGAATTCGAGGTATTTTATTCTTCTTATTGCATCCAGTTCTTGAACATTAGGCATGGATGGGATGACTTTTAGGCAAACAAATGTTTCCTTTAATTATGTGAGCTTGTAAAGAACTAAATCAGCTAGTCTTTCATCGAGAGCTTAAAATTAGTATCAACTTCTGAGATGTAAAGGATTTCATCATCTAGCATGGAGACAATATCATCAGTAAGAGTTTCTTCAACCATTGGAATGTCGGTGTATCGAGGTTCATCAACGATGTCTTTTCAAAATGAAACGAACCACCAGATGTCTAATATTTTATTGTCTCTAGAGTTGAATGGTATGGTTCATTGAGATCCTGTAAAAACATGTTAGTACTGGGTGACATTGGATTATTTGCACTAAGTGACTCTTCACAAGCAATCTTGTTTTGATTACTTTGATCCTTAGAGCCAAACAGAGAAATGATGATATAGGGTAAAAGGTGATTGGTTGTGGATCCTCATCTCGGAGAGTATGTTCTCTCCCTCTGAGGATATGGGACCTTGATGTACTCCCTCTGATCCTTGTTGTGAGATATTCGAAACGTCTTGGGGATGTGATTGGTGATGGGTCCCTTGCTCAAAGAGAAAATGTTGTCTCAATGAGGATGTAGGACCCTGATTAACTCCCTAGAGAACAGGTTGTGATGTACCTGAGTTGTCTTGAGGATGTGATTGTTTAGGTATTACATCCTCAAAGAGTTGTAATTTTCTCTCATCAGATATTGTTTTGTCCCCAGTGCCCGAGTTGGATTCACTGTTTCCTTATTTGGATTCTTTTTCTGTTTCAGTACTCCTAAGAGCTGAGTGAGGTTCAGGCATCTCTGGGGTCAAGTCATTAGACCCTAGCTGTTATTTACCGAGGTCGCACCAAGATTGGTGAGTCAAGTCGGGTGTGATAATCTCAGAACCATCGTTCCTTGGCAAAGACTCAGAGTGAACATAAGCTTTGAGAAATGTAAGTACATATATATACTCTCTACTAGGTTGGGGTAGGCACGATCTTCACCACTCTTTCCTAAAGAAGTTTTGAGAGTGGCTACGCTGCAGTGCTCTAGTTTAAAAGCAGCTTACCTTTGTGGTAGTTATGGTTTCGTGGTTTCTTACTTTCTCTGCTGACTTGGAGGCATTTAGACTCTGGGTAGCATCATCGGTGGCCACTGAGTCATCACCGAAGTACGTATCAACGAATGTGGATGTAGATGTTTTTCATAGAATAACCTTGGTAGAATTAGGCTGAGAAGAAGGTGGGTTTTTCTTCTTCCTTGTCTTCCTCACAGGTTTGTACTTTGGCTAAGAGAGGTCTTGCACAGTGGTCTCAGAGTAAGACTTGTGAGTGTCCTCTTCAGCTCCTCTTTCCTTGGATTCAATACCAACAACCTTCAGCATGTGGTCAGTCAGGGGTACTTCATCTTATGAGTTTTAGAAAATGAATATGTCGTAATTGAGTACCCATCAAACTGTGAAATATTTTGATCAAAGTATTTATCTTTAAACAGATGTTCGATCATTAAAGATACATACCTCACAATCACATAAAACACATTTTTTCCCTTCCCTTTTTCCCTTTAACATAAAGTTTGGCCATGACGTCTCGAAACAATATCCCAGCAATGTCAACATTGTGACCCCAAATCAGCCCATATGCAATCATTTGTTGATTAAAATTCAACTGATCATGTGATCCATGCATACCACCAATACATTTGACTATGTGAACTAAAAGTACTTTCCATCTTGGTGAGAAATACCAAAGATTGACGGGAGACCTTCTAATGAGATCAGAGGCTGATACCGTGATGTCATTTTGATCAGCCATATCTAGGAAGGTGAGAGCGTCCCTAACAGTTTCTTCACTAGGGTTTTCATCATAGGATTCTCTATGCCCTAATTTTGTGACTTTGGCAAAGTCACTTAGTGTAAAGGATAGAGGGGATGGAGATGGTGAAACAGAAAATGTGATGGTGTTGGCAGAAGGGTTTGCTTCAGCTATACACAAAAAATCTTGAAGATATTGGTGGAAGTACGTCGATGGAGTAAAAGTTAGAGAAGCTGCAATGGGTCAGTTCTTCAGGAATCGTTGAAGTTCATCATATTCAAGATCATTGTGTTCCAAGACGCCGTACCATTTTTGAAATTGAAGATAACTTCAATAGACTCAAAGTAAATGTTAGGTGCTTTGGTGAGTACTACTTCTAATGTACACGGACTAGGAGATGACATAGTTCCTTTTAGAAAAGCTTTGAATCTTTGAGAGAGTTTGGGATTTGAGAGAAAAAGATTTTGCAATGAGAGAGAATCTTGACGTTTTGTTACCGAAGTAAAATTAAATTTTGAAAATAATTTTACGTTGAAGTCCGCATTAAATGCAAAGTGGTAAAACCGTCATTTCAGTGGGGCCCTTAGCTCTTTGTACAAAATAGTTGTCCCTTAAATCCCGTAAAGTGATTACGTGTCATGTACAATGATTTATTAGTTTGAGACTGCTGTTACATTCCAAATTAAATGTGAAGCATTTAATTGCATCATTTAATATACAAGACACATTTATTAAATGTGAAGCATTTACTAAGACACGTAACTCAACGGTTGATTTATCAGCGACAATTAATTCAATATTGAACATACCCAGTTTAGCTACTAGTCTAGTAAAACTAGGCTCTGGTTGTGGTTTTGTAAAGATACCATCTAACTGACATTCAGTTGGTATAAAATGAAGCTCAATGTCACCTTTTAGTATGTGGTCTCTGATGAAATGATACCTGATGTCGATATGCTTGGTTCTTTAACGAAGGACTGGGTTATTTGAGATAGTTATGGCACTGATATTATCACAAAAGATAGGTACCTTGTCACAGTGGATCTCATTTTTAGCCTGTTGACTTTTCATCCATAGCACCTGAGCACAACATCCAGCCAAAATGTCTTCTATTCTCCAATTCTAAAGCCAATCGAGTTCATAACAACAAAAAATAAGAAAGGAATGGATCTCCGCAGCAACATATTCAGCTTCAGCTAATGACATAGCAACTGAGTTTCTCTTCTTAGCACTCCAGCATACAAGCTTTCCTCCTAGTATTTGACATCCTCACGGTGCACTTTTCTATCCAACTTACATCTGCATAGTATGAATCTGAATATTCCTTAAGATCAAATCCTGATCCTTTGGGATAATACATACCCAAACTTTGAGTTCCTTTAAGGTACCTGAAAATTCTTTTCACAACTACAAGATGGGATTCTTTTGGGTTAGCTTGGTACCTTGCACAGAGATATGTGGAGAATTAAATATTTGGTATGATACTTGTGAGATACATCAGTGGCCTAATCATACCTCTGTACTGAGTCTGGTTCACAGACTTGCCTAATTTATCAGGGCCCAACTCGCTAGATCATACTTCTTTAAAAGATGTTTGACATATTTTTCTTGACAAATCAAAATTCCTTTATAATTTTGTTTTATTTGAAAACCTAGAAAATAAGTTAGTTCTCCCATCATACTCATTTCATATTTCTTGGTCATTAGTTTTACAAATAGTTTACAAAGATTGTCATTTGTTGACCCCAAAGATAATATTATCCAGCATAAATCTGTACAATTAAAACATTACCATCTTTCTTGTAGATAAATAGTGTGTTGTCAATTGTACCTCTGATGAACTTGTGTTGGATAAGGAAGGAAGAAAGAGTTTCATACCAAGCCCTTGGTGCCTCTTTCAGACCATATAGGGCTTTGTCCAATTTGCACACATATTCATGATGTTCACTACTTTCAAACCCCAAGGGCTGCTTCAAATAAAATTCTTCTACCAGCTTTCCATTTAGGAAGTCACTTTTCAAATCCATCTTATATACCCTAAAGTATTTGTAAGCAGTATATGCAAGGAAGATTCTGATGGCCTCCAATCTTGCAACCTGGAGAAAAGTTTCATCATAGTCTATCCCTTCCTCTTGTATGTACTCCTGAGCTACTAGTCTAGCTTTGTTCTTTATCATTAACCCATTTCCATCCCTCTTGTTTACGAAGATCCATTTCAGCCCAATTATCACCTTTCCTTTAGGATCAGGTACCAGCTTCCTAAATTTGTTTCTTTTAAACTGAGTAAGTTCTTCTTGCAAAGAAATTACCCATCCTTCATGTTCTAAAGCTTCCACGACTTTTTTTGGTTCAACATCTGACAAAAAGTCGGCATACAAGTATTCATTTGTTGAAGAAGCTCCCATCTCTTTTAGTTGTTGTCTTGTAGTAACACCATCTGATGGTTCACCTAGAATATTGACCAAGTCAATTCCTTTTTTCTCTAGTCTATCTGTTTTGGGGAATAGGAATCTCTGATGAATGATGTCTAGTTTGAGAAGTTATTGTGATTGGTTCGGGCATTTGGTGGGATGGAGATACAGGTTTTGGTTCTTGAAAGTCAGGAGCTTGAACTTGATTTGGTTAAAGGTTTTTAATAGGATGATCATTGTCATGAATGATATTTTTGTGGTTCAGGCGTGCTGCTTTCTGTGGGTTGATATTTTGAAGAGAGAGGATCATAAGCTGGAATATATTGCAACATCTCACCATACTTTGTATAAGCATTATTAGATCTTGGGGGTATATATTCATCAGCTAGATATGACCTAAACTCCTTGAAGTTGATGTCATCAGCTTGAGACCTAATATTTTCATAATATCATCACATTTATTGAAAGTCACATGAAATGTTTCTTCCATTTCTTGTCTTTGTATATCGAAAACGCTGAAGGATTTAGAACCTAGAGAGTATCCAAGAAACCATCATCTGCCTTAGCATCGAATTTTCCTGGATAATGTTTACTGTTGTGAATGAAGACACGACATCCGAATACATGGAAGAAGATGACTACTGGTTTTCTTCCATGAAAGACTTCATAAGAAGTTTTTATATGTTTTTTTATGATGATTGACCTATTTTGAGTGAAGCAAGCTATGTTTATAGCCTCTCCCTAAAAATGTTTTGGTAAAGAAGATCCATTAAGCATTGTTCTAGCAGCTTCAATTAGGGTTCTATTTTTTCTTTCAGCAACTCTATTCTATTCAGGAGTACAAAGAGATGATAAGTTTTGAGAAATTCCTTTCTCTTCACAAAAAATTTTAAGCTTGTGATTTCTGAACTCAGTTCCATTGTCACTTTTAGCTATTTGACTTAACGTCATCAGATTTTCCAACTGAATGAAAAGGAATGATGTAATCAGCACATCACTCTTCTTCTTAAGCAGTAACACCCATGTATATCTTGAATATTCATTTACAATGACAAGGGTGTATTTGTTATGATTGATGGTAGAGGCATCACTGCCCAATTAGGTCCGTATAAAGAAGGTGAAGTGGTTTGGTAATTGAGAATGATTGTTTAGATTTGAAGAAGGAACTTTTGTGTTTTCCCTTCTCACATGCAGAACATAGTTTATCTTTTGAGAAGGTGAGTGGAGGAAGACCAGATACCATGTTGTATTTTTCAAGGATGTTGGTGTTTTTGAAGTTGAGATGAGATAGTCTCTTATGCCAAAGCCAATTAGCACTATTTGAGGGTTTGGTAAAGAAACATGTTTTGGTACTTAATTCAGATGATGACATGTTTAAAACATGTTAGGTCACCATAAGTTAACACAAGAATCAATATGTAAGAAATAGGAAAGACAGTGATCGGTTGAACAAACAAATACACACATGTCTGAATAAGAAAGTGTTATGCGTAGGAAATGTATTCAAGTGAACAACCAACCTTCAAATGAAGGTTTACAAAAGTATTTATAGGGGAAGGGCTAGGCAACATGTCTAGTCCCTTCCATCCTTTTTTGGCTTAGGCCAAGGCTCACGGGCTTTCTACATAAGCCTTGCCATTAATACAAACTTAAAAGCCTAGTTTAAGCAACCTATTACATATTAATTACTAACACTTGAAATACAAGTTAGGAGTGATTCCAACAATCTCCCCCTAAGTGTTAGTAGTTAAGTGATGACTCCAGCAATCTTGGATAAGTTGTTGGTGTTGATGTAATAGCAGATGCCTTGACGTCTACTGACATTCCTCTTTCTTGTGAGAAGAAGTGCCTTGATTCCAACAATATCCCCAGTGTGAGGATCATGTTTCTTTGAAGTTTTTAGCTTTGACGTCTTCATTATCATTGTTCTTTGTTCTTTGTTCTGGTGTGGATGTGGTGATGTTATGTTATTGTTGTCTGCATCAGGTCCGCTTCGTTGTTCAGGTGTCTCCACGTCTTTCTCCAACATGCTCACATGCTCTTTGACGTT
>OU343222.1:154229476-154253117 GCA_910596185.1 Chrysanthemum makinoi
GATCATGGATAGTTTGAGACGTGGCATGAATCCATTAGAGAAGTACATATTCCATTTCATGCACGTATATTCATAGTACTTGTCTCACTGTTTTAATGAACTGTTTCCAATATTTCAGTGTCCCTTCACCAACCTGACTTTGACAGGATTTAATTTGAACAACTTATGTGTCCTGCGTCTTTTCTTTATTCAAATTAATCCCGCATTAGTATATTTGAGAACATCAGAGATATGCTCAGTTGGATGTTTCAAAGAGTATTCTGATATATCATACTATTGTCATCCTCTGATATATACACTCAGTAAGTTCCTTCTACATTCTAGTTGATATCCAACTAAGCCAGTGAGTATGCCTTCAAGTTGTCTTTGACTTCCTTGACGATGTCTGGGACTTGTACTTATCTAGGGTAGCTCGTTGAGGTTGTATCTTACCGAGTCTTGTGATTAGTTGATATATGATCAGCTGGTTATCTTAGTGTAATTTATGGTCAAATCCTATCAGAGACTTTTGGCACTTATAATTGCCTAACAATCTCCTCATATTTGGATATAAGTTATATTAGGTCTGAAATTATGGTAAGTGAGCAAAACAACTCCTTATTATACATAATTTAGTGGACATTCATTAAGAAAGACCATTAAGTTTTATTCAGAAACATTCATCATACTACAAAACAGATGAAATTCAAATATTCTTCATTTGCAACCTTTTCAACAGCTTCCTTGTAATCATGTTTGCTCACAATAGTGTACTCCATTATGTTGGCAAAGTTCTCAGCTATCTATGAGTCTTTCTTGATTCCCGTCCATAGAGAGATCAGCTGAGTGGTTGTTGCGAGTCTAAATTCAATTTCTCTCTGAAAGCGTAGTCCACCCTTATGTTTAGAAAGAAGAGGCCCGACTCAGGATGACTGATGACTTGACTGTCTGTACCAGACACTCCTTCAGGAGGAATGGTGTTTCTTTCTGACCCATCAACCAAAGGTTCCTTTGTTAACAGAAGTTCATCTATGTTGGCTCTTCTTCTCTTTCTGCCCTTGCCAGGTGCTTTCTTTTCTGGAACAATGAGTACCTGTTCTGTTAGTTGTGGCGGGAGCTGAACTCCAATTTTCTTAGCCATCGTTTTGACCCAATTGAACTTGAACACCATATTCTTCAATAACTGAGTGTTTGAGTTACTTGAATTCTTCTCGGCTAGTTTATAAAGTCTAATCCTTTCAGTGAACCCTATTTCATTGAGTCTAAAGTCAGGATACACTTTGTAGTTCAGAGGCTTATAATTTCTTGTAATGGTCATTTCAGCTCTTTTGTGTGAATCAACCTTGCTTTCGTAGCTTAGCTAGTCGTTTTGCTGTCAGAGCTTCATTTTCTTTTAGCTTCTGTGTTTGGCCTTTTTTGTGTAGAGGTTAACTTTTTCAGAGCTACTTCAAACTTTTAATTTGCATCGTGAAGGTCTTTCAGTCTTTTCTGTTCTTGTTAAAGTGCATCTACTTCTTCAAGAGTCATTTGTGGCTCGTTTGCAGTTGATGCTATTTTTCCTAGATCACGTTTGAGGATTTATGTCTCACTTACCTATGATCTACGTGAGCACTAACGGGCAGTGTACTCGGTCATGAGTAGTCTAGAATTTGGTAAAACCGATGTTGTCGCAAGAGCTATGTGGTTGATTTTTACTTAAGTTTTCTATTGTCACTAAAAAGGGTTTTGATTTGAATTGTATTAAACTAATTAAAATGATGAAAATGAAATGGATTAAATTAGTGGGAAAAAAATGAGCTAGCCTAGTTATTAATATTACCATGCCCTAATCCGGTTTTCTTAAAAGTGCCTTCTAATGCTTTATGTGAGGGTAAATGTCTCTAGAATCCTATGGTCAATTTGCCTAGCCTATAATCCTAGATTCCAACCATAGCAATTTTTCGGTAATCTATTCTCATTCATTAAGTACCAGCTACCTTCTAGACCTATTCTTAGTGCATTAAGCCCTAAACCCGGCTTGGTCCACTCAAGGTTCCCACATTTCTTAAGTATCACCACCAGGTAGGTAATCCTATGGTCAATTGTTCACACAATGGAATGGTAGTCCTATGGTCAATTCTTACACACCCCTCTCAACTTATTATGCTAGCTATTAATGGTCAATCAGCACTAGCACTCTAAGTACTACCTAATTTTAACACTACCAAAACACGGAGATCAACGAATCGGGGCTAAGAAGATAAACACATAAAGCAATTAGAAAGCGAAAACATAAATCAAGGTATGGATAAATTCATAACTAGCCTAACACATAAAGTATTTAGCCTAACATACTGTAAATTATGCCAACAATGATGAATAAAATATGAATTGAATTGAACATATCGTTTGGTACAAATTACTTGATGTATGACTAATAAAGATGATGATTGCAAGTAAATTATTCCTTGAAAAGTGGTTGATTACTACTGGAAAACACCCTAAGATGGTGCCCTAATCGTCCCCTTAAGAGAGATGAAAAGAGATACTGAAAAGTGCTGATATAGGGCTGTATTTATAGGTCTCGACAAAGTTACGGCGCAACCGTAAGTTAAGGGCTACGTCGTAGGACTCTCGTACTTATTTTCTTCAAAGTTACATCGTAACTTCTGAAAACAATTTCTATTGGTTCTTTGAAACATCATCGATATGTACGAATTTACTCCCCTGAAGTAGCGCCTAGTTTTCACTCCAAGTCTTTGTGCGTTATAAGTGTAAAACTATATAGGATACATACGGTTTCAACCCCTCATTTTTATTACATGGTCCTTGATTCGGTGTAAAGTGAGTGGTGAAAACAAACACAATATCAACGTATATCAAAATAACCGTAAAATTCGACAAATTAACCCTTTAGGAAAAAGGTCAACGTATCAAATCTTACGGGTGTGATAAAAGTGATACCGGGAAAGTGATTTCCCGGGTCGTGTCCCAACGAGGTGTGAATGGAAAGATTCGTTGAGTTTCGTGATTTGAACTTGAATTGGTTTTTAATGATTTGTTGATTTGATTTACGTTTTCTACAAATTAATTAACGGGAAAGTAATTAAGGCAAGGGAACCCTAATAAACTACAAACTAACTACTACTAAGCCTAAGAAATGATAAAACGAAGCTACACTAAGTCCTAGGGTGCTAAAACGTAAAAACGTAAAAACCGGCAACCACTCGAGCCATAAACGTAAAAGTTTTTCAATTTAAGGGCTACGGGTGTGAAAACAATTTTCCTACGTTCTATTTGACCAAAAATAATTTTAAAAAAGGCTGGAATTTTTTCGACTTATAAAATAATTACTACGAATTAAAAACTATTAAACACTAATTAAATGATTAAAAATATTAAACTAATTAAGAAAATTGTGGAAAAATCATAGAAAGTACTCTTAATGCTCTCTGATCCTAGGAAAATTTAAATATCTGGTGGTTGCTTTTTGAAATAAGCTACAAATAAGCCAATAAGTGCTTATGCTTAAAGCTTCCAAAGTGTCCTTAAGATGTTGATTGTGCAAGAAAATAACGAGACAAGTCCCAAGGGCCGTTGGTTGTGGCGTGATGTTGTGAGGTGTTGGTTTTCGAGTGAGGAGACCGGGGTTCAATCCCTTGGCTCCCACTTTTTGCAAATGATTATTTTTTAGTTTTTCTTTTTGAAACTGTTAAACTTCATCAAACCAAAGACTTTTTATGAAAACTTAACTTATGAAAACACCCCCAATAAGCTCATAACAGCTTATTAGTTCATTGGTTTTGGACAGTCGCAACCAAACAAACACTCCCTTAACAGTTTTTAGCACAAAATAAGCCACAGAAAAATCAGCTATGTGCGAACAAAAAAAACTTATAATATTGACTTTTACTAATCTAGAGTGCAAATGGAAAACTGATCTAAGTCTACTTACCCTAATTGAGACTGAATTGACAGGTTTCTACCACAAACTAAGCCTAAGATTTATTAGAACCAGCTGATCCAAACACCTCTTAAAGCACGAAATAAGCATGCAACAAGCAATCCACACATGGAAACAAACAATCTCACTAGCACTAAACTTGGAATAAATTTGAAAACAGAAGTTATGCTATCCTAAAGGAGGAAATAAGCGGTTTAGGTGCCAACTAATCTAGGGGAATCCTAATGCTAAAACTTAGAAACATAAGCACACAAGGGGATAAATAAGCACTATAGGACACCTAATGAGCTAACTATACTTAATTTAAGCTACCTTGTAATTTCCTAAATAAGCTACATAAGCTACTGTTAAGCTAAACATAGAAGGAAAAGAGTGACATGTTGCTGATGTGCAGGCTAAAAAAAGCCTTGGAGAGCTGTTTTGGAGTTTATTTTCAAGCTGCAACAAGAATCTTCTAAGGTAACACCGTGCTATATCAACAAAGTTAGCATACAACACATCCCAAAAAACTGATTTGGGTAGATAAAGACACTTATAATAGATTGTAAATAAGCGTCATCGACCTTAACTTGACCAAATTTTTTTTTGCTGACACAGAACAAGTGAGGAGCCAAATGTAGGACTTTAATATTGATTTCAATTATGTAAGAGATAAAACTAGTGCTTGCAACTGAACCTAGATGAAGTTGGGGTAGCAAACATTTGGAAAAAAAAAAGATTTTGTAAACTTGGATCATCAAATAAGCTGGAAAAAAGGAGGCAAGTCTGGCTGACTTATCTTTATGACGATAATGATAGAAGAACATTTTTTTTTCTTTTATAAAACTAAACTAAGAACTTAAAGAGCAATTTAGAGCACAATGGAACTTAACAAAAGCAAATAAAATGGACAAACTAAGTAAAAGAAAGCATTTTCATTAAAACTGAAACATTACAACTAAAAAAAAAACAGAAAACTAATTTTTTCAGTTAAAAATCCTAGGTGCCTTATCAAATGGCTACATAAGCTATTTATACTAAAACTTAGGTCTTCCATCCTTGAGCTTCTTGTGTTTCTTCTCTGTGAGGTAAACAGCCAAAAACCCTACTTGTGCTTTCTTCACTTCAATCTTGGCCCTTGATTAAGTAGGTACCAATTGGACTTAATCTGAGCCATCCACTGGTCTTTTTGAGCCAAGGATTGCCATGGTGGCAGCCATGGAAAGGGGGGAAAGTAGCTAGTGGGTTTGGGATTTGGGGAATACTGGGTAAAAGGGGTTAAGGTGGATTTGGGTTTTGATGTAGCTGGGTGTCACACCCCCAAATTACCTGTTTTGCAGCGGAATGGAATTCCTGGGGATTGACTGTCATAGCATCACAATCACAGTTATATTGAACGACCTAAAGTGTCGTTTGGAAAATACATCGTTTGATTTAATAAAATAATCAGAGTTTACAAAGTAGGTCCCAAATGAAAATCAACTTGTGCGGAAATAAGTTTGTTACAATTCAAACGATGTTTTAAAGTATGTAAAACCCAAGTGAGACGCGTCGTCACCACGACTCCATGATGTGTCCAAATGCATGCCATGAAGTGAATGCCTTAGATACCTGAGATAAAACATGCTAAAAGTGTCAACACAAAGGTTGAGTGAGTTCATAGAGTTTGAGTTGAAATGTAAAGCCTTTCAAAATCGATTATGCAGCAAAGGCATTGTAAATCGTTGAAATGTGAAGACTTTCAAAATCGATTATGTAGCAAAGGCATTGTAAATCCACTCAGTTCCAAGTCCCGCCTATACAAAACTTGCAACCTGTGTGTTCACAACCCACTGCCAGAATATGTAGAGTTAATGTTCAAGTGCATGATGTCAAATGAATTCACATAATAGTGCATGACTCAATGTATCGAAATCGTTTATGCAGCAAAGGCATTGTAAATCCACTCAGTTCCAAGTCCCGCCCATACAAAACTTGCAACCTGTGTGTTCACAACCCATTGCCGAAATGTATAGTGTATGCTCAAATCGTTCCAAGACCGTTAGTCCATGAATATACCAAGACCGTTAGCTCAATGAATATACCAAGACCGTTAGACCAATGAATATACCAAGACCGTTAGACCAATGAATATACCAAGACCGTTAGACCAATGAATATGATATGGAAATTCTAAGTATGGCAATACTGTTACTTCGCATGACTAAACATTCAGTTCGGATAAGCATATAATTTGCAAATAGTCATGAATGTAATGAAAATAATCGAGCATGTATCTCCCCCAAAACAGTTATGAAAACAAGTAAAAGTAGGGGCCATGAAACTCACTTGGTAAACCGACGAAATGACAAGAGTGAGTACACTGAGGTATAATGTGATGCGTTATCCGGTACCTAGTACCAATGATATGATCTGATATGAGTTGCAATGTAATGTTATGCATGCATTTCGTATGTTATTTATACCATTTACGAGTTTTGAAAATATTACTCGTCGTCGAAAAATACTCTTTTGACGTCTTGACCCTTCAAAAATGACTTTACAAGTTTTACGTCAAAATGTCATCCTACAATGGTTTTATAATGATTTATGGTGAAATTATCACTTTTCGTCAGTAAAACAATGTCGTCGGAAAAAATTCATGAAATTAACAAAAATGGCTTCGGAAAACTAGTCGTAAAGCGGTGTACGTCGATCGTTAGAGAACGAACTCGACGGTTTTGGAAAGTTTGTATCGATATTTAGAAGTTTCAGTTCAGGAGTTTTCGTCCAAAAGGTCTCGATCATAAAGTTATTAAGGGTTAAATATGGTGATTTTAGTTACCGTAACACTTATCTCGTAAAAATAATATAGTTTTCTAAAAATAATAGTTACGGCAAGTTTATGAAAACGTGTATATCTTAGTCGTTTCAAATCCGTTTTCTACGTATTATACGTCCTTAGCTTCGTATCAAAGTATACTAATATATTTTTGATAAGTCGAAATAATTTGTAAAGCTTAAGGCTCGTTTTTGACTCGAATAAAGTAAAAATAGGTTGCTGAAATTTCAGAAAATATATATTTCGTCGTCAAACTTGAAAAATTCATAACTTCTTCGTTATAAGTCCGTTTTTATCCGTTCAAGAGGCCACGGATTCGTTTTAAAGTATATTTTCTAAATATCAAGGCCAAAGTTTCGTACCAACTGTAGGTTTTTCCAGAAATATGAAACAAGGACAGAACCTAATTATATAGTTATCGAAAATAGTTTTTCTCGGACAAAACCTATTCTAATCCCTTCAAATCAACTCCAAAACTAATCTAATCCTACCATACACCTTCTTAGGGTGTCATGGGTTCCTAATCACCATCAAGACCAAAGAATACCAAGGGAATATTTATAGGATGACCATAGTATATAGATAACTCTAAAATCATGAAATAAAATGGTATAAATCACATATCATGCATACTTGCTCCAAAAATGAAAAGAAACATATGAAATGATAAAGGAAACATGAAAATGAAAGAAGCAAGCTTACAAATGAATATGATGAGGTGCTAGTAACAAGGATTATCCTAAATACTCTTGGTTTTTATTTCAAAACCATAAAAAGAGTATAAACTAGATTGTAAAACACTTGGACTTGAGAAAATCTTTGATCCCTTTGTGATCTTGAATGTGGCCGGTTTTGGAAGTGAGACCAAGAGAGAAAGAAAGTTTTTGCTTGACTTGAAAATAATGAAGAGAATGAATGATTGAAATGTATAAATGAAGACTTTAAGTTGAGTACAAGTCTATACAATCAAAGAGAAGAAAAAAATCATCAACTAGATACATCCCCTCCCATGACCGGATATGGGGGGGATTGTGTCTTTTATTTATATTTTTTTTTTTCAAATGTATTATGTAATGTAAAAAGTGTAGGTTAAATATCTTGAGTAAAGGTACTTGTAGAATTGTATACACATTAGTGTATTTAAAGTAGTTTTAGCTAAAAGTAATTTTTAATAGATCAAAGTAAAGTATATTGAGGTCATAAAAATTGTAAAAATACATACCTTGTGAAAATTGAGTGATAAAATAATTATCGTATAATTTTTAAGAAACACGTCGTAATAATTTAACTTTAACGATTTAAGTACCAAATAAATTTGAAACACTAGGAAAACTAAAAATATAGTTTTTATGAACTAAATGTAAGTTTAAAAATACCTCGGGATCATTTTTGAAAGTAATGGGTCAAATGTTAAAATAATAACTCACGCGATAAAGTTTATTAAATATAAAAATTACGCGTTGAACGTGAAATGAAATGTCGTGAATGTACTAATGAGATTCCCATGATGTCAATGAAATGTAGACTAATCATAGTCCATATGAAATGTACGTGATGTCATGATCATGAATTCGCCGCTAAACCTCCAAGGTTACGCGAATTTGAAACAAGTAAACCAAGTTTACTATAAATGTTGAAATAATGAGACATGAATCGTGTCGAGAAATGACCTGAAAGTACGGGTTGTCACATTCGCCCATCCAAAAAGGAATTCAGTCCCTGAATTCATTGTTGTTAGTCTATCGGGTAGGGTTTGATGTGGCAAACTTTCCCATTCCCGAGCAAAACCCTCAAAAGACTTTTGGTAACCGATTTTTGCTTAATCCCACAACTCATCAAACAAGAACTGTCATACGATTAGGCTAAATCGGTTTAGGTAACAACTTGTCTCTAGCTCGATCTTTGCAACTCATCAAACAAGAACTGGCACGCGGATCAAACTGGAAACAAGTGGTTTGAAGAAAATCTTTTGAAAATTTGGCTCGATTATGGAATTGCTTGCACATATAAGCCTACTACTCCCTTCATTGCATGATTCTTCCTGAATTAGACATAGGTGATCAGGCTATGTATAATTTAGGAGTAACTATGCACTGCTTGGACTAATCGACTCATATGATGTTTGGTGTTGAGTCAACTGATGTTAAAATTGTGATGAACATCGAGGAGAGAAGACATGGAGAAGTGTCGTTAAAATGATAGTTAAAGTAAAAAGAATTGAAATCCTCGTAAATGATAACAAATCGGAAAGAAAATAAAGTACGATAGATGAGAATATGTTACAACGAGTGGTTTAGCAAAAGTAGTACATCTTTAAGTTATAAAGTTTCGGATACGATGATTAGACATAAACTTGGTACGACATAGTACATAAGGAGAAATAAGACTGTTAGTTTCCGAACTTCTTCAGTCTTCCGCGTCGTTGATACCTTGACGAGCTCCTCCTCCTCCTTCTAACATATATATATTCCCATGAGCACCTTCGTCTTGTTGACCTTGGTTTTGAGGACATTGATTTCGATAGTGTCCTTGCTCCCCACATCTGTAACATGTAACCATGGCCTTGCCTCTACAATTCTGGCAGTGTCCCAGTTGTTGCCACTTGTAGCACTTAGCAGGACAAAGACCCGTGTGATGATACTTACATCGATTACATAGTGGGTAAGTTCCAGCATAACCTCTGCCTTCTATTGGTGCGACAACATATACCGTGAGTTTCTTGCCCTCTATTTTGTTGTTGATGATGGTTAGTGTTGCGGTTTTGGTTGTTGTTGTTATAATCTCCTTGGTCGTCTTCCCATTTTCTTTTGTTGTGGTTAATTTGGTTATCGTCGTTGCAGTTGTTGTTTTGGTTGGTGTTGGTGTACTTGCCTCTCTTCACTACCTGGGCCATGAGCTTTTGAGTCAATCGAATAGCCTCCTCAATCGTTTGCGGGTCAGAAGAAGTCACATCTCCTTGAATAACCTCGGGAAGTCCCCAGATAAAAGCCTCTAGTAACTTCTCGTTATCCGAAACCATAGATGGGCATAACACGGCCAATTCTTGAAATCTTCGAATGTAAGTGTCAATGTCATACCCAATAGTTACCAACTCATAGAATTCGTCTCCAACTTTTTCATACATGCGAGGACAAAACTTCTTAGTTACCAAACCCTTGAATTGCTCCCAAGTAAGCTTGAAAGCATTCTCTATTCCCATCGGTTGAGCATATGAGTTCCACCACGACAATGCTCCATCGAGTAGTGTACTTGTAGCAAACTTGACCTTACTATCATCCGGCAATTACATAACAAAAACACGGACTCCAATTTCTCGAACCATCTAACCATGGCGGTGGCTCCTTCCCCTTTAAACTTGGTGGGATCTCCACTCTTGAAATCCTTATCTGAACAGCTTTTAACCCGGACCCTCTTACATTTCTGCAGGGCAGCAGCAAGTTTTCGCGGCTTGCGGCAGCCCGTGGCCTCGACAGCAGGCCACCGTTTCCCTTTCAATCCTTAAAGCATCGAATGCTATCATTCACCAACTTTTGAATTCTGCTTGGGTCATTTCCGGTGTGGCTTTCTTGGCCATATCTTCTTCAAAACAAGAGGAAGTGTGAGGCGTAGCAAAATCCGATGTTAATAATAAACATTCCAAAGAAATGTGATAAGAGATGATAAGTTTGAGGTTATGTTTCAAAAATGATCGACGGGTTCCGAATAGATGGGTTATGAGGTGTTGTAAGTGCTTCAATGTATGATGGTTTAGAGACTTAGTGTGTGAATAAAGTGTAACTCGACATGTTAGTGGTGAAACAAAGGAGTAAGAGTGACTTTGCCCTACTTAAGGGTTTATCTCGGCATTCGTCGTTATCGATGATGAATCACGATATAAAACTGTGATAGGGAATGACAAGGAATTCTCCACGTTAGAGTATGGGGAAAGATAATGGGATGGGTATTTAAGGGCATCCATGTGACAATCGATGTGAAATGAAAGTGAATAACTCGAAAAAATATGCGATAAATCGCATGCAAAATGAACATGCACTTATGATGAAATGATGAGATGCTATGATAATGTAGTTATAGTCTAGGGTCAATGATGCAACCTAGTTCTCTATAACAAGCTCGATGCCAATCTGTCACACCCCAAATTACCTTTTTGCGTGAATGGAATTCACGGGATTGATGTCATAGCATCACAAACACAGTTATATTGAACGACCTAAAGTGTCGTTTGGAAAATACATCGTTTGATTTAATAAAATAATCGGAGTTTACAAAGTATAGGTCCCAAATGAAAATCAACTTGTGCGGAAATAAGTTTGTTACAATTCAAACGATGTTTTAAAGTATGTAAAACCAGTGAGACGCCGCGTCGTCACCACGAATCCATGATGTGTCCAAATGCATGCCATGAAGTGAATGCCTTAGATACCTGAGATAAAACATGCTAAAAGTGTCAACACAAAGGTTGAGTGAGTTCATAGAGTTTGAGTTGAAATGTAAAGCCTTTCAAAATCGATTATGCAGCAAAGGCATTGTAAATCGTTGAAATGTGAAGACTTTCAAAATCGATTATGTAGCAAAGGCATTGTAAATCCACTCAGTTCCAAGTCCCGCCTATACAAAACTTGCAACCTGTGTGTTCACAACCCACTGCCAGAATATGTAGAGTTAATGTTCAAGTGCATGATGTCAAATGAATTCACATAATAGTGCATGACTCAATGTATCGAAATCGTTTATGCAGCAAAGGCATTGTAAATCCACTCAGTTCCAAGTCCCGCCCATACAAAACTTGCAACCTTTGTGTTCACAACCCATTGCCGAAATGTATAGTGTATGCTCAAATCGTTCCAAGACCGTTAGTCCATGAATATACCAAGACCGTTAGCTCAATGAATATACCAAGACCGTTAGACCAATGAATATACCAAGACCGTTAGACCAATGAATATACCAAGACCGTTAGACCAATGAATATGATATGGAAATTCTAAGTATGGCAATACTTGCCATTTCTCGCATGACTAAACATTCAGTTCGGATAAGCATATAATTTGCAAATAGTCATGAATGTAATGAAAATAATCGAGCATGTATCTCCCCCAAAACAGTTATGAAAACAAGTAAAAGTAGGGGCCATGAAACTCACTTGGTAAACTGACGAAATGACAAGAGTGAGTACACCGAGGTTTAATGTGATGCGTTATCCGGTACCTAGTACCAATGATATGATCTGATATGAGTTGCAATGTAATGTTATGCATGCATTTCGTATGTTATTTATACCATTTACGAGTTTTGAAAATATTACTCGTCAGTCGAAAAATACTCTTTTGACGTCTTGACCCTTCAAAATGACTTTACAAGTTTTTACGTCAAAATGTCATCCTACAATGGTTTTATAATGATTTTTGGTGAAATTATCACTTTTCGTCGTAAAACAATGTCGTCGGAATATCATGAAATTAACAAAAATGGCTTCGGAAAACTAGTCGTAAAACGGTGTACGTCGATCGTTAGAGAACGAACTCGACGGTTTTGGAAAGTTTGTATCGATATTTAGAAGTTTCAGTTCAGGAGTTTTCGTCCAAAAGGTCTCGATCATAAAGTTATTAAGGGTTAAATATGGTGATTTTAGTTACCGTAACACTTATCTCGTAAAAATAATATAGTTTTTCTAAAAATAATAGTTACGGCAAGTTTATGAAAACGTGTATATCTTAGTCGTTTCAAATCCGTTTTCTACGTATTATACGTCCTTAGCTTCGTATCAAAGTATACTAATATATTTTTGATAAGTCGAAATAATTTGTAAAGCTTAAGGCTCGTTTTTGACTCGAATAAAGTAAAAATAGGTTGCTGAAATTTCAGAAAATATATATTTCGTCGTCAAACTTGAAAAATTCATAACTTCTTCGTTATAAGTCCGTTTTCATCCGTTCAAGCGGCCACGGATTCGTTTTAAAGTATATTTTCTAAATATCAAGGCCAAAGTTTCGTACCAACTGTAGGTTTTTCCAGAAATATGAAACAAGGACAGAACCTAATTATATAGTTATCGAAAATAGTTTTTCTCGGACAAAACCTATTCTAATCCCTTCAAATCAACTCCAAAACTAATCTAATCCTACCATACACCTTCTTAGGGTGTCATGGGTTCCTAATCACCATCAAGACCAAAGAATACCAAGGGAATATTTATAGGATGACCATAGTATATAGATAACTCTAAAATCATGAAATAAAATGGTATAAATCACATATCATGCATACTTGCTCCAAAAATGAAAAGAAACATATGAAATGATAAAGGAAACATGAAAATGAAAGAAGCAAGCTTACAAATGAATATGATGAGGTGCTAGTAACAAGGATTATCCTAAATACTCTTGGTTTTTATTTCAAAACCATAAAAAGAGTATAAACTAGATTGTAAAACACTTGGACTTGAGAAAATCTTTGATCCCTTTGTGATCTTGAATGTGGCCGGTTTTGGAAGTGAGACCAAGAGAGAAAGAAAGTTTTTGCTTGACTTGAAAATAATGAAGAGAATGAATGATTGAAATGTATAAATGAAGACTTTAAGTTGAGTACAAGTCTATACAATCAAAGAGAAGAAAAAAAATCATCAACTAGGATACATCCCCCCTCCCATGACCGGATATGGGGGGGATTGTGTCTTTCATTTATATATTTTTTTTTTTTCAAATGTATTATGTAATGTAAAAAGTGTAGGTTAAATATCTTGAGTAAAGGTACTTGTAGAATTGTATACACATTAGTGTATTTAAAGTAGTTTTAGCTAAAAGTAATTTTTAATAGATCAAAGTAAAGTATATTGAGGTCATAAAAATTGTAAAAATACATACCTTGTGAAAATTGAGTGATAAAATAATTATCGTATAATTTTTAAGAAACACGTCGTAATAATTTAACTTTAACGATTTAAGTACCAAATAAATTTGAAACACTAGGAAAACTAAAAATATAGTTTTATGAACTAAATGTAAGTTTAAAAATACCTCGGGATCATTTTTGAAAGTAATGGGTCAAATGTTAAAATAATAACTCACGCGATAAAGTTTATTAAATATAAAAAAATTACGCGTTGAACGTGAAATGAAATGTCGTGAATGTACTAATGAGATTCCCATGATGTCAATGAAATGTAGACTAATCATAGTCCATATGAAATGTACGTGATGTCATGATCATGAATTCGCCGCTAAACCTCCAAGGTTACGCGAATTTGAAACAAGTAAACCAAGTTTACTATAAATGTTGAAATAATGAGACATGAATCGTGTCGAGAAATGACCTGAAAGTACGGGTTGTCACACTGGGTAAAAGGATTACTGGCAGGTTGAGTGTTTTGGGAAGCAGAGAAAGAGGATTAGGGTTTGTGGGGAGTGGTAAAAGGGGGCGTGGGTTTTGTTTGGGGGAAAATGGGGAAGGAGAAGAGGGTGTGGTGTTGGCTTGTTATCTGGTGTGGGTTTGACTGGACCGGTAGGGAATTGGTATTGGGCTAGAGTTATTTAGGTTTTAGTGTTATTATGGGATTTGGACTTAGGATTAATTTTGAACCCATATGAGACTTTAGGGGCTAAACCGCCAAAACTGAAAATTAGGACCATTCGCGTACATTCTAAAAAATGATCCAAGGGTTGGTTTTGCCAATCATCAATAATATAAGGGCCATTTTGTCATTTTCGAAACTCCGGGACTAAACTTGACAATTCGAAAATCCGGGATCAAAACTTGTGATTTCTCAAAACTTTTGAAATTTTTCACCAAAGGACTAATTATGACAACTTATGATTTCAAAAGGACCTTTGGTGACTTTTCTTTTAAAATAAGTGCTCAGGACTATTTCGTCAATTTTTGAAAGTCGGGGACTGAAACGCCAATTATGCAAACTTTGTTCGTTTTCATTTGTTTTCAATAATTTTGCATCTGAAACATATAAAACACAATTTTGAGATATTTTCAGTATTTTGATGCATTTCGAGTGTTTTTAGATGTTTTGCGTTCATATTTGACCTAAAATGATGAGTTTTTACACACTCATCAATCCCCCACACTGAACCATTGCTAGTCCCTAGCAATCTTTTGAGAAAACTTAATGGATTTGAATCTCTTTACCAAAAGCCATTACTTCTGGAGTAGCCAAATGTTTTAGTTCAAGTAAGAACCTTGGTACAATGATAACCAAATGATTTTGAGCAAACCACCAGCTTTCAACGGTTTTGATTTGTCTTTACCGAAGCGTTTGCTTCTGGACTTGCCAACTCTTAGATAAAATATCTTTGGTGAGTCGATTACCAATTATGGTTTTCCAACTGCCTTTACCACAAGCCATAAACTTGCGAGCTAGCCAACTCTTCACTAATTAAAGATATGGTGAGTTGAACACCATACAATTTTGGGCAAATTGCAAGCCGTCAACGGATTTGAGATATCTTTACCAAGAGCCGTTTGCTCCTGGATTAGCCAATCCTTTTGTTTTTTAGACATGGCGGACTGATAACCATAAGCTGAGTAAGTGCAAAACACTTACTCCAAAAAAAATTTTGGCAAAAAATGGGGGAATAGGGTGGTATAATTACATGATAAAATTCGTGAGAATTCCCCCCCACACTAGAAATGAATATTGCCCTCAATATTCAAAGTACCGGCGGTTATGCGGAAACATAGAACGTAAAAGGGAAATACTACGGCCATTATTTGAATTTTTTTTTTTTTTTTTTTGAAAACATTATATACAACAGTCGGGGGCAACTCCCCCACACTAGGGTGGTAGAAAGTAGAAAGAAGTCAGAAATACGGGTGACAACCCATATAGTGTGCTACTGTTTTGGATTCCCGAGTCGCTAGCTTGACTCGATCCCCGCATTCATTTGTTCATGGGGAAAGTTTGTAGATCCGGGACAACCATGGATGGTATGTCCCCTCCAAAATAATGTTTCAATCTATGTCCATTCACCTTGAAGTTTGGTCCGTCGGTTTGAGATAACTCGACGGTGCCATATGGAAAAGCTTTGGCAACGATGAATGGACCGGTCCAACGGGTCTTAAACTTCCCTGAGAAGATTTTCAATCTAGAATTGAAAAGAAGGACTCGGTCACCTACGTTGAAAACGCGGTTCTTGATTTTTGAGTCATGTATCTTCTTTGTCTTTTCTTTATAGATCAAAGAGTTCTCGTAAGCATGATCACGGAGTTCATTTAATTCATTGAGTTGAACTTTCCGGTGATCACCCGCGGACTTAAGGTCAAAATTTACATGCTTCAAGGCCCAATAGGCTTTGTGCTCAAGCTCGATCGGGAGATGACACGCCTTTCCATATACAAGCTTGTAAGGAGTACACCCGATGGGTGTTTTGTAAGCGGTACGGAAGGCCCAAAGTGCATCTTCAAGTTTGTCCGACCAAGAGGCACGATTTTCACCTACGGTCCTCTCCAAGATTCTTTTCAAGCCACGATTTGAAACTTCCACTTGCCCACTAGTTTGTGGGTGATACGCGGTAGAAAGACGGTGAGTGACACCATACTTAAGCATGACTTTTGCGAATTGGTCGTTGCAAAAGTGCGTACCGCGATCACTAATGATGGCACGGGGAGTTCCGAAACGGGTAAAGAGAGACTTCAAGAATTTCACAACTACTCGGACGTCGTTGGTGGGTAGCGCTTTCGCCTCTACCCATTTGGACAAATAATCGACCGCCACGAGTATATACTTGTTCCCTCGAGAAGACGGGAACGGCCCCATAAAATCGATGCCCCATACGTCAAAGATCTCGCACACTTGAATGGCATTTTGAGGCATTTCATCTCTTTTAGAGATGTTGCTATGACGTTGGCAAGAGTCGCAAGATTTGACGAGGTCATGGGCATCTTTGTAAATTGTGGATAGAAACCGGAGTCAAACACCTTCTTGGCGGTGTAGTTCGGGCCATGATGTCCCCCCGTGGGTCCATGGTGACAAGCCTTGAGAATTTCATCGGCTTCTTGGCCGTGAACACACCGTCGGATGACTTGATTCGCACAAACCTTAAACAAGTAGAGGTCGTCCCAGAAGTAATGCTTAACATCTTTGAAAAATTTGTTCTTTTGTTGGGACGACATCCCTTTCACAATAAAGTTACCCGCATGATAGTTTGCAAAGTCGGAAAACCATGGGGTACTCGAATTTTCATGATGAGATACCACATTAAGAGTCTCAAGAGGAAAAGTTTCATTTATTTCCTTTTTCTCGAGCACACCTTGATGTGGATTTTCAAGACGAGAAAGATGATCAGCCGCTAGGTTCTCCGCTCCTTTTTTATCACGGATAATGATATCAAATTCTTGTAGGAGGAGAACCCATCGGAGCAATCTCGGCTTTGCATCTTGCTTAGCAAAGAGATATTTGAGGGCCGAGTGATCCGTATACACTATGCTTTTGGACAAGATCAAGTATGGCCGAAACTTCTCGAAAGCATACACCACGGCTAGTAATTCTTTCTCCGTCGTAGTGTAATGTGCTTGAGCTTCGGTCAAAGTTTTGCTAGCGTAATGTATAGGCTGGAAATGTTTTGATTTTCGTTGCCCTAAGACGGCACCTATGGCGAAATCACTTGCATCGCACATAAGCTCGAATGGTAATTCCCAATCGGGGGCAACAAGAATCGGAGCTTCCGTGAGCTTCTTCTTAAGAGTTTGAAATGATTCAATGCACTCACTAGAGAAGATGAAAGGAGTATCCTTTTCAAGAAGTCGGTCATAGCCGGGATATTTTCGAGAAGCCTTGAATGAAACGGCGATAGAAACCGGCATGACCAAGGAAACTTCTAACTCCTTTAACGGTTGTGGGATGAGGTAGTTTTGCAATGACGTCAACTTTAGCCTTGTCAACCTCAATCCCGTTCTTAGAGATCTTATGGCCGAGGACAATGCCCTCTTTGACCATGAAGTGACATTTCTCCCAATTTAGACAAAGATTCGTGTTTTCACAACGTTCAAGCATCTTGTCCAAATGGAAGAGACATGTTTGGAAAGAATCCCCAAAGACTGAAAAATCATCCATAAAGACTTCCATAGTCTTTTCGATCATATCATGGAAAATGGCCATCATACACCTTTGGAACGTACCCGGGGCATTACACAGGCCAAAAGGCATGCGTCGGTAAGCAAATGTTCCATAAGGACACGTGAATGTGGTCTTTTCTTGATCTTGTGGGTCAATGGGTATTTGGAAGTAACCCGAGAAACCATCGAGAAAACAATAGTATTCGTTTCCCGCTAATCTCTCAAGCATTTGGTCCATGAAGGGTAATGGAAAATGGTCTTTACGGGTGGCTTCATTTAACTTGCAATAGTCAATGCAAACACGCCATCCCGTAACCAATCGAGTTGGAATCAACTCGTTTTCATCATTTTCAACAACGGTAATGCCACCTTTTTTGGGAACACAATGAACGGGGCTCACCCAAGGACTATCCGAGATAGGGTAAATCAATCTGGCATCGAGAAGTTTTATGACTTCTTGTTTGATAACCTCATGAATTTTAGGATTCACCCTTCTTTGGTGTTGAACCGCCGGTTTGAAGTCATGTTCCATTAGAATCTTGTGTGTACAAAATTCTGGGTTAATACCCTTTATGTCGGAAAGTTTCCAAGCGATGGCTCGCTTGTGTGACTTCAGAACCTTTATGAGAGCGGCTTTTTCATCCTCACTCAAGTCTTTAGCAATGATGACGGGTGATTTATTGTCACCCTCCAAAAATGCATACTCGAGATGAGGTGGTAAGTCCTTAAGTTCGACCTCGGGAGGATCATTAGATTTTTCAATTGTTTTGATTTCCTCTTTATGAAGTTCTTTAGGAGGGAGTGATGAAGGATCTTCATTGAGCATTTTCTCGATTAGAAGAATATCTCCCTCGATATCGATGGGAGCGTGATTAATTTCCCATGGAACAGAATCACTAGCCAAGTATGCTTCGATCTCTTCCAAAATAAAGTCACTTCCCTCAAACGGAGTGAGGGAAGGGGAAGAGAGAGCAACGATGGGATCAACCGAAGTGGGATTGCCACTCGAGAATCCAAGAATTTCTTGAGAATACTCCTCCGACACAATGTCAAGGACATCAATTTTGTTGACGGAATTGTCTTCATAATTGGGGGAGTATTTCGTAACTTGATTGAGATTGAAAGTAACGGCTTCCTTGTTTACCCGCAAAGTGATTTCCCCTTCATCAACGTCGATCAATGCACGACCCGTTTTTAAGAAGCACCTCCCAAGGATGAGGGGTACTCGGGGATCGGCATCAAATTCGACAACAACAAAGTCGGCGGGGAAATGAAACTTGCCTACTTTCACAAATACATCCTCGGCTATACCTAGCGGACGAGAACTTGTACGGTCCGCAAGCTCGAGGATCATACATGTAGGTGTAAGCGGAGGTAATGAAAGCTTTTTCCACATGGAATGTGGCATCAAATTAATGCTAGCACCAAGATCGGCCAAGGCGGAGCATTGAACTATGCCTTGAAAATCACATGGAATGAGAAATTTTCCGGGCTCTCCTAGCTTTTCGGGAAGCTTTTTAAGGATAACCGCCGAACAATTCTCGTTCAAGGAAGTTTTAGCCATTTCGGAAATCTTTTCTTTGTTATTCAACAAATTTTTGATTGTTGGACCGAACTTTGGCATTAGAAGAAGAAGTCCGCAAAAAATAATCTCGAAGTGCAATTCTTGAAAGATTTGGATAAGCTTCTCCATTTGTTGACTAGTTTTATCACGGAGCTTTTGGTCATTAAGCCTTGAAGGATAAGGAAGTGAAGGCTTAGGAGTGGTCATCGGAACAACGGGTTCTGGAATTGGAGGTAAGACCACCGGAGGTTGGACTTGTGCGGTACCGGGCTTGAGTTATGCACATTGTCCTTTGATACCTCGGTTTCTCGTTCCACATCCCTCACCGGAGAAGGATTAGGCATCGAGGGTCCCTCATAAGATTTACCACTTCGGGTAGCAATAGCATTCAATTCACCTTTTGGGTTGGGAATGGTATTACTCGGAAGAGCTCCCAAAGTTGAAGCTTGATTCTTTTGACTCATGAGACTAGCAAACATGCTTTCAATCTTGCTATTAGATTGATCAATTTTGTTACTAGTAGCTCTAAGCTCGGAAGTGAAATCATTCTTCAAAGTGGTAATTTGATTTTGCATGGACACCATCTTAGCTTCATTTCTTTTGATGTAATTAGCAATGTCAATGGAAGCTTGAGGAGGCGGGGCATGCATGTTTTGTTGAGGAGCTTGGAATCGGTTTTGATTGAAATTTCCTTGATTTTGAAAACCATGATTTTGATTTTGAAAATTCCGATTCTGACTCTGATTTTGATTGAACTGATTATTCCTATTTTGCACATTTTGATTGTTCTGACTTTGATTAAACCCGGGTGGTCCAAGGTAATTGTTAGAACGATAGCTTAGAAGGTTTCGGTCCCCTTGCGGTTGGTAGGAATTACCTCCCGTATTGTAGGAACCCGAAGCGGCATATACGCTCTCTTGAGTGAAGCCACCGGAGGCTGGACACTCAAAATAAGGGTGTGGACCACCACAAGTTTCACAACTCTTGTTTACGACATTTACTTGTTGATTGTTGTTATTTTGACTCATTTTAAGTACGGCAGTGGATATTTCTTCAATCTTTTTGGTTAGAGTTGTGTATTCCGAAGATGGAAGAGTATTAGATCTCCTTGACTCACTCCTCTCGGCTGAGGAATCCCAATAATTGTGGTGGGCAGTCATGTTTTCAATGAGATCGTAACACTCTTCTGGTCGCCTTTTCATAAAGGTACCACCGGAAGCAGCATTGATTGTGTCACGATGTCTCAATGTTAACCCGTTATAGAATGTATCTATTTGGGTGACAAGCAACATGTTGTGGTTCGGACATCGATCAATCGAAAGCTTATAGCGTTCCCATGCCTCAAATAAGGACTCATCGGGATGCGGCCTAAAGTTACTGATTTCGTTCCGTAGTTTCGTCACCATCGACGGTGGAAAATATTTCGCCAAGAATTTGGAGATCATTTCATCGAAACTATGGATTGAGTTTTTGGGAAGACGATCAAACCATGCGGTGGCATGAAGCGTCAAGGAATATGGAAAGAGATATAAGCGAAGGGCGTCATCGGTGACCCCATTTTGCTTCATACTTTGGGTGACGGTGAGAAATTTGTAGAGATGCTTGTTGGCATCGTCACCCGGTGATCCGTGAAATTGGCAAAAACTTTGGACTTGTTGAATCATGTGATGCTTGAGTCCAAAATCCGTGGCCTCGATGTTGACCGGGGCAATTGGACCGCTCCGTCCATCCATCGTGGGTTGGCAAAGCTCCTCCATCGTTCGGAGATCGGGAGCTGGATCTTGTGGACCAGGTACTGGGACTTGAGGTCCGTTCCTTTGGTTATGTGTCATTGTGATTTGTTCGACGGTACGTATCTCGGGTACGTTAGCTTGGTTACGGTTACGTCTACGAGCTTGCGAGCGAGTGCGCATGCACTTCCAAAAACAACACTTTCAATTAAAACAAGACCGAGGCAAAACACAGTGAACTTAAACCAATAATCCCACGTGAAGTGATCACTTCTATAAGTAAAACGCACAAAGGAGCGGAGAGACTTATTAGGTCAGCGCGAAGCTTGTTAAAAACTCGTCTCTTTTCAGCCGCAATTTAATGTCAGGCCGTCCTTATACCCCTCACACAGTTTGTTAAACCGATAGAAGTAAACCAAAACACGAGCGACACAAAGGCAAGTTTTAAATCTTTTGTTCGGGAACTTATAATGATAACACCTCAGGTTGAGAAGTGTTATATTGATTGTGTGTTCTATTTATTTAAAACAACAAGCAAAATCTTTTTGTATTTTTAATCTTTTACATATATATACAAAGAAAAGGAAAATATTTTTGTATTTTTGTATTTTTATAAAAACAATAACTTCACGAGGAAGGTTCTTCAAGTCACTAATCGCAAAAATCACGATATTGTCGCAACACACCTCCCCGGCAGCGACGCCAAAATTTGATTCGGTGTAAAGTGAGTGGTGAAAACAAACACAATATCAACGTATATCAAAATAACCGTAAAATTCGACAAATTAACCCTTTAGGAAAAAGGTCAACGTATCAAATCTTACGGGTGTGATAAAAGTGATACCGGGAAAGTGATTTCCCGGGTCGTGTCCCAACGAGGTGTGAATGGAAAGATTCGTTGAGTTTCGTGATTTGAACTTGAATTGGTTTTTAATGATTTGTTGATTTGATTTACGTTTTCTACAAATTAATTAACGGGAAAGTAATTAAGGCAAGGGAACCCTAATAAACTACAAACTAACTACTACTAAGCCTAAGAAATGATAAAACGAAGCTACACTAAGTCCTAGGGTGCTAAAACGTAAAAACGTAAAAGCCGGCAACCACTCGAGCCATAAACGTAAAAGTTTTTCAATTTAAGGGCTACGGGTGTGAAAACAATTTTCCTACGTTCTATTTGACCAAAAATAATTTTAAAAAAAAACTGGGAATTTTTTCGACTTTTAAAATAATTACTACGAATTAAAAACTATTAAACACTATTTAAATGATTAAAAATATTAAACTAATTAAGAAAATTGTGGAAAAATCATAGAAAGTACTCTTAATGCTACTGATCCTAGGAAAATTTAAATATCTGGTGGTTGCTTTTAGAAATAAGCTACAAATAAGCCAATAAGTGCTTATGCTTAAAGCTGCCAAAGTGTCCTTAAGATGTTGATTGTGCAAGAAAATAACGAGACAAGTCCCAAGGGCCGTTGGTTGTGGCGTGATGTTGTGAGGTGTTGGTTTCTGAGTGAGGAGACCAGGGTTCGAATCCCTTGGCTCCCACTTTTTGCAAATGATTATTTTTTAGTTTTTCTTTTTGAAACTGTTAAACTTCATCAAACCAAAGACTTTTTATGAAAACACCCCCAATAAGCTCATAACAGCTTATTAGTTCATTGGTTTTGGACAGTCGCAACCAAACAAACACTCCCTTAACAGTTTTTAGCACAAAATAAGCCACAGAAAAATCAGCTATGTGCGAACAAAAAACTTATAATATTGACTTTTACTAGTCTAGAGTGCAAATGGAAAACTGATCTAAGTCTACTTACCCTAATTGAGACTGAATTGACAGGTTTCTACCACAAACTAAGCCTAAGATTTATTAGAACCAGCTGATCCAAACACCTCTTAAAGCACGAAATAAGCATGCAACAAGCAATCCACACATGGAAACAAACAATCTCACTAGCACTAAACTTGGAATAAATTTGAAAACAGAAGTTATGCTATCCTAAAGGAGGGAAATAAGCAGTTTAGGCTGCCAACTAATCTAGGGGAATCCTAATGCTAAAACTTAGAAACATAAGCACACAAGGGGATAAATAAGCACTATAGGACACCTAATGAGCTAACTATACTTAATTTAAGCTACCTTGTAATTTCCTAAATAAGCTACATAAGCTACTGCTAAGCTAAACATAGAAGGAAAAGAGTGACCTGTTGCTGATGTGCAGGCTAAAAAAAGCCTTGGAGAGCTGTTTTGGAGTTTATTTTCAAGCTGCAACAAGAATCTTCTAAGGTAACACCAGGCTATATCAACAAAGTTAGCATACAACACATCCAAAAAAACTGATTTGGGTAGATAAAGACACTTATAACAGATTGTAAATAAGCTGTCATCAGCTTAACTTGACCAAATTTTTTTTTGCTGACACAGAACAAGTGAGGAGCCAAATGTAGGACTTTAATATTGATTTCAATTATGTAAGAGATAAAACTAGTGCTTGCAACTGAACCTAGATGAAGTTGGGGTAGCAAACATTTGGAAAAAAAAAAGATTTTGTAAACTTGGA